>CM053581.1:361076214-361168602 GCA_028627135.1 Pseudochirops cupreus | reverse complement strand
ATACATATATACACATATGTGTCTGCACACACAAATTTATGTGTGAATATATACACATATATATGCATATACACATAGTATATATATATATATATATATATATATATATATATATATATATATATATATATATGTGTGTGTGTGTGTGTGTGTGTGTGTGTGTGTGTGTGTGTGTGTGTGTGTGCATATGTGGGGAATATATGGTAATCAGTCAGACATTTACCAAATACTACGTGCCATGTTGGCGTTACCAAGAAAGGCATATCCCTGACTTTAAAGCATTTATATTCAAGTGGGGAAGACAATATACAAATATGCAAATAACTGTACTCTATGCAATTCATATAAGCAGGGTACAGGTAGGTCACAGATTAGCACAAGTAACAAATCTCCTGGAGTGGTCTGGTGATTGAAATTCAAGCTGCATATTTCTATTGGGGTGGAACCAATGACCTTATTTTACATAGTTATAAATGAATAGGGTGAGTTTAAATGAATATATCGACTTCAAGGGATTTATCATACATACTAATTGTGACCTCTTGGTATATAGTATATATTGTGTAAGTGGAAGGTAAGCTTGGAAGGAAGATATTAGCATGGGAAGGAGAGGGGTGGGTACTGGGAAGAGCTTTTTGAGGAAGATTGGATTTAAGCCAGGTTTTGAAAGAAGCTGAGGACAAAATAAATACAAAGTCATTTTGGAGCAGATAGTATTAGTATAAAATAGCATCTAAATAGCTAGCTGCAGGAGAATAGTAGAGGGAGTGAACTTAAGACTTCATGCGTCTAGGGAGTTCCTGGGTAAAGAAATTCCCTTGATCAGTGGAGATCAATACTTCTCTGTTACTTAGAAGTCTTAGAAAATTGCATAGAACCCTGGCAATATACATCACTTGTCCAGGGTCCCAGAGCTAGTCTTTTGCCAGGGGTGGGACTTGAACCCAGGCCTTTCTTGGCTTCAAAGCCTGGCTTTTTCAAAGTATCTTATTTACCCTTAACATGGGAGGGTACCAAGATTTAGTGTATCCACTATGCAATTTTTATCTACATAGGATTGCAGTTTCTTAACTTTCAGAGCTTCTGATTTATTTTTCATGTTGAAGAATTTTCATTGTATGAGGAGTGGAGGAAGCAGATATGGAATCAGTGGTCTTACTGTGAGACATGACATGACAATGTAAAGCATGAGCAGCTTTCCAGAGGACTGCTGTTGTGAACAGCTTCAAGGTTCTGATTACAAAGTATAGTGAACTCTCTATTCAGTAACAAACTAAGACAAAACATTCAGTACAGCATTCACAATGGTATAACTTAACAACTTATCACTAAAGTGGCCACAGAGCTTTCACAAAAGTGGTCACATAGTTTTAAGCAAAGTACATTCATTTAGTAACTCAATCATTTAGTAAGTTCTTAATTCAGACACAAAGTACAAAGGTCAAAGTTCTCCACTCCTAGGTCACATTGTCTTAATCTCTTCAATCAAAAAGTCCTCTTTTTTCTTAATTGGAGAAATCGCTAACTCAATCATCTAAATGTAAAGGTCAAAGTTCTCCACCCCTAGGCCACAGCAAATCATGATCTTATCAGTTTGCATTAAATACCCAAGGATAGGTCTTTTCATCTTGACTGGAAGAAGGATCTCAGCTTCCATGGTTCCTCTTCCTTCTGTTCCATATTGAAGCTCACTGTGTCTGGTCTACCTCAAGTCCTTCACAGTTTCTGGGAAATAATAACATTCCTGGGAAGACAAAGCTTAACAAAGCTACAATAACATTCATACACATTGCAGGCATCCTCATCAATTCACTTTCTGCCTGTGAAATCAACATAGACCCAACAACAAGGTCTGAGGAATTCATGCAAATCACCAGTATAGTCCCAGGACCTCTGAAAACAGCAGCAAGACCCTCCTCCAGGATTTGTGTAAACATACAACAAGAAAATCCTCTTTTAGGGATTCTGAACCACCAGTGAGGTCCCAGGACTTCTGTAACAACAGCAATGGCCTCTATCAACAGACAAATCTGACAAAGTAACATCAAAACACACAAAGTTACTGGCACCACAGCCATGCCTCCTCCCAGTTCTCCTCTCTTCTCATTTCTTAGTTCTCATTCCTGGCAGCTCTGGCTGGCTCTCAGAAGTTCTCAGCAGCTCTCAGAAGAAGTTCTTCTCTTTCTCCAGCAGTAGCAGCTCAGCCTCCACACTGCTTAGTCCCAGCAATTCTGGCTTTCTAGCTTGGACTTTTCCTTATATAGGGTGTTAGCTCCTCCCTGTTCTGCCCCTTCCTGTTACATCAGCAACTTCCTCCCGCTGTGGGATTCACAAGTTCTGGATCTTAATACTTGACACAATCTTGAACTTGAAACAAGGTGCTAAGTACCTGTTTGCTTGCAAATACAAGGGGCAAGGAAGATCTTCAAATTCCCATTACAATTAAAGAAAATTATATTAAAATGGCATCTAGATGGGTTAGTAAATGAACATTTATTAAATGCTTACTATCTGCCATGCACTGTGATAATGACTGGGGATGCAAAGAGAGGCAAAAATTAGTTCCCCACTCTCAAGGAGCTTACAGTGTTTGAGGGAAATAACAAAAATAACTATGTATAAACAAGCAATATACGTGATAAGTTGGAAACAACAGAGAAGGCACTAGAATTAAGGAAGACAGATGATATATGTATATATACATATACATACATACATGTACATAAATATATGTGTATGTATACATATTCATATACATATATGTAGCTGAACTGGCCTCAAATTAGATAAATTAGAACCCAAGACAATGTGAAACATGGATGAGCATGTTTACTATAAGCATAGTGTGTATGTGCAACTAGAACTTTTGTAAAGTTGCCATCTGCCAAAGAATTACAATTGTGAATAGTATACCCATTATTAAGATCCTATACTGATGCCCTAATATTTTTTTTAAAAAAAAATGAACTGTCTTGAGAGTGATATGTCCGTAGGTTCAATATCTCAAAGGAAGCAAGCACTAAACAATGATTTTAACAAAATTTGGGCACACAAGTCACAGTACTGAGTTAAATATTAAATACTCAGAATTATTTTATGTTCAGAATCCTTTTTATAAAAAATTAAGCCCTAGGCAGTTGGTGGCAGGAGAGTGAGGCTGGAAGAAGGCATCAAATATGATATTAAATGTTTCATTAGACCCTGAATCTTGCTCTCGTTGAGCCTAACATGCTTTCTTTGGGGAGCTAAGTAGTGCCATAATGCCCAGTTAGCTGTGTGACCCTGGGCAAGTCACTTTACCCTGTTTGCCTGAGTTTCCCTGTCTGTGAGATGATTTGGAGAAGGAAATGGCAAACCATTCCACTGTCTTTGCCAACAAAACCCCAAATGGCATCAAGAAGAGTCAGACACAACTGAATGAAGGTTCTTTCAGGTTTTCTACTAGAGAATATTTTCGTAGTGACACATTAGACTATGAGTTCCTGGAGAGCAAGTACTGTTTTTTGACTCTTTTTGTGTTCTTAGTGCTTCAAACATTGTCTGGATTGTAACAGATACTTAATAAATGTGTGTTGACTTTACTGATTGATTTGAACTCCATGGAACTGTTACCTATGTTCCAGAAGCCATTCGTTTTTGAGAACGAATTGTATTTCATGCATAATTATATGCAGATGAACTCCTCAGCTACTTGGCAGATTAAAACACTCAAGAGATTCCAGTTCTTGGGTTACTTATAGACAATAAGCCAGGCCTGAAAATGGAGTTATTTGAGCTACCTCAATTTGAGGCCTTAGAGAAATGCATTAATCTCCAATTAAATCACATCAGCTTTCAGGATGTTTAGCAAAGGTGAAATGTGTAATTAGACATTTTAAATTGCATGTCATCTGCACCCACAGTGTTGACATATGCTGTGGTTTTTCCCCCCCTTGGTACAGTGCTGTGTAAGAATTCATTCAATATAACCGGAAGTCATTAGATCCACAAAAGTAAGCCTGCCAGAAATTACAGCTCGAGCCTTCATTCACATAGTTTCTGGTGATGTATAACCATACTCCTTTACTATGCAAATGATAAATTTTGTTCTCAAAAAAATTCATTGGTCCCTATTCCTATTGTAATTATATCTTGGGCATGTTTTTTCCCCCTGAAAATCCTTCAGTAAGCATCTCCCCATCAGCATACTGGAACCCTCCCTTTTGTTCTTTTAGCACCTCAGGGAGTCCATGTGCCACACGGCTGATCCATCTGTTGTCCCTTTCCCACTACCCGACTATTCCATCACTTTTTCCACTTATCGCTTTTGTTCATCATGTCCTTTTTTTCTACAAGCTACTCTTGGTAAAAATGTTGCCATCACACTCATCATTCATCTTTTTCATATATTTCTCTTTTAAAAAAAAGTAAAAAGTGCTTTCCTTTTAATTGTTCTTAGAACCACAAAATATAGCATAGTACTAATGACCACTTTTCTCCTTTCTCCTCAGTTCTTGTCCATCAGTAATGCTTTTCAGTATATACATGATAATGTATTCGTTTTCAAATGAATAACAAAATAAGCACAGAACATTTTTTTTTCATCCATTTTCTATGATTGGAATAATCTTTGTACTGATGTGGATTTCGTTGGTATGGCTTTAGGAATTTCTCAGGCTTCACACAATTAGTACAAGAAACTTTGTGGAGTTGTTTAGTTTTGATACAGGATTTCTTCCATGACACTGGTAACTTGCATAAGTAAGAGCAAGTTGTTAACTTTCATAACTTATTTAAGGCCTTGCTTGATGTCATTTCTCCCCTAGATTCTTTAAAATTACCTCCATTTTTATATCTGTGAGAACTTTATAGTAGAACATAAATGTGGGAGACCCCTTATCTAACGAAGAACTGTAATGATAGAAAACAGCTATGTTCTCTGATGGCTAGATTTTATTCTTGTTTTTTTTTTCTAATCCAGTTTGAATAACATTTTATATTTATTTTATTATTTCAATACCTTCCAGTATTCTTGTCAAGCTCCTGTGGCCTCACTGGTGTAAGCACTACTTCTAGTAATTGAGATTGCAGAACATCCATGCTGGGATATTCTTATCTGTGTCTTCCCAGAAGCTGATCATAGGAGGTCCACTTAACATGTTAGAGACCATCACATTCTTCTAACTTTGCAGAGGAGAATAGTCACATGGGCAGTGCATAGTTTTATTCCTCCCTGTGACTATAACACTGTCCATCTGCCATATAATAATCTAATCACATCCTTTACTTTATGATGACATCACTTTTGATTATTTTCCTTAGCTTTATGACCCTCCCATGTTTATTATCGAAAACTGCTTTTCACCAGTTTTCATTGATTGGGATGATTTTTGTATGTGATTTTTAGGAAATGAATTATCTAACAATAAATGTATACTTAGTAATTAATTATATATACCTGCACAATGCAAGCATTAAATACTAAACATCCCCTTTTAATAGAAAATGCTGCTAAACTAGTGAAGGAACGGAGACCATTTATCAAGATTGTATATTCTATTTTTGGCTATATTATCATCCTTAGCATTGTATAAAAATGAAGTGATGATGTAAATTTTATTTTAGTATGAAACACAGTTTTCAAGGGAGCTAATTAAAATCTTTATCTGAACCTTAGCTAGGAGAAAACCTAATGAATGTGTATGATATTTTTTTTTCCCCTTTAGGGTTTACTTTTCAATGCACAATTTCATTTTTTTTTCTTCTTGCTGACACCAAACACTGAAGCTTTTGCCAGGAAAAATGCAATGGAGATACTAAGAAATTTTAATTATATACATCATGTAAGATAAGGTGGGAAAATCTCATCTTTGATAACCTTGCTGGTAACTGAGTGATTATCTTAAATATTGCCCGGCATAGTGTGAGGTGTATCAATACATTTACTGTGGAATATGAATTACTAGCAGGCTCATTGTTCAGAGACTGAGAAAATAATTTACTTATCAATGATGGAACCCAATTTGTGTGGTTCTACAATAGATGTAAGGTGGCAGTACAGCAATTGGACATAAAAAGGAAGCAAATATTTATGTTTGCAGTATAAAATGCTGACTAGTCATTTGGACTTATTTTAGTATTTTCTAGTCAAACATTCATAATGATTAAGAAAAGGAAGCCATCATAAGCTGACTTCTCCCTCATAGTTTATTAGCTCTCTTGCTGTGTGTGTGTGTGTGTGTGTGTGTATCTTGATCCAATCTCCCAGCAAAAGAAACAAAAACAACAATCCCAAACCCTTTGTTTTGTTTCTTTCAATACTGAAGCATTTTGCTAGTAGATTGATCATATTTCCTGAAGTGTCTCATAAGTCCAAGGTCAAACTTATAGTTTAAGCTTGAGACTTTTCTTTGACAGCAAATAAATGAGTTGATCGCTGTGGAATTGGGTTGTGAGAGATGTCAGAGTTCATGCTTATGGACAGAACTTGCCATGATATCAGGAAATATGGAAAAATGCATTCATGACTGTAGTAAACCAGTGTTTTACTTTGAGTAGGTACTTTTTATTGCTTTTTTTTAATCCTTTGTAGAGCCCTAACATTAATAGGATGTCTAGGAAAGGAAATTCCTCTATTGATTTCTTCTTTTTAATGGAATAATAAAACCTTTGTTAATTATAATATAGAGCAATTTTGAGACACAACAGAATTTTGCTTGTGCACCATCTTTTTTATATATAGAATATCTTCCTTTGCCTTCTGAATGCATTTCAGAAAGGAAATCTTACAGCTATTATCTAGATGATAAAAAATTAATTTAAAGTACATATTTGAAGTAGAAAAGAATATTTTAATAAATTGACTTCTAAAATCAAGTGAGAATGGACTTGGTGTCTTAATTAATACTCATTGGAGGTCACCAGATGAATTTAGGGCAAATATTAGTTCCTAGATTTATAGCATGCTAATTCCATAGGATTGTAGAATTAGAACTACAAAGGACCACCTATGTCATCTACTCCAAACTCCACCCCCCTCATTTTATAAATGGGGTGATGGAGGCCCAGAGTAGTTAAGTGATTAACCTGAACTTGGATGGGTAAGTACATAGCAAAAAGAGTATTTGAACCCATACCTTTGATCTATGACAACATGGAACTATCCATTATATCATAATGTCTTTATGAAAGGAAAAGGAATAAAACATCATAGATAGATCGACAGACAGTTAGATGGATAGATGGATAGATAGACAGATAGACGGATGGATCTGTGGATAGGCAGATGAAAAGATAGCAAATTTTGTGAACATATAAGCAATCCAAGAGTAAATACTGACAGTTATCAGTTAATCAAGTGGTTTGTAGAAGCTTTCCTTTAAGAGTTAGTGATCGAATTAAATAGAACAATATGTGAAAGGAATAAATTTTGTTAACATTATGTTTGTTTAACTATCCCCCCCATGATTAACATTTAAAAAAATAATAATAGCTAACATTTGTAGTGCTTATTCTGTACCAGCCACTATACTAAGCACTTTCCAATTATTATTTCATTATCCCCATTTTACAGCTTAGGAAATCAAGACAAATAGAGGTTGAATGACTTGCCCAATGTCACATGGCTATTAAGTGTCTGAGTCTGGAATTGAAGTCAGGTTTTCCCAACTCCAGGCCCAGTATTCTATCCACTACACTACTTGGATGCCCCTCCTTTATTTAATTACTCAAGGAAAAAAGAAACCTTTCAAATAAAAATTTCAAGTCTAGTTGTATGTGCCAATAATCTGGATTTTTTTTAGAGATGCCATTATCAGATTAACCCATTCACACAACAGCACAAATCCTATGCGAAGCCCCTAGTAAGTTTCCACATATACTCATTTCAGAGACCAGTTGTCCCCATTCAATGATGTATTGAGGACATTAAGTTCAACAGAGATATTGGTGTGACTGATATTGAAATATTGAGTTTTTTTCTCTTTTTTGGGGGGGGGCGGGGGGAATTGGGCTTAATTGACTTGCGCAAGATCACAGGGCTAGTAAGTGCATCGTGTCTGAGTCCATATTTGAGCTCAGGTCCTCCTGACTCCAGAGCTGGTGCTCTATTCACTGCATGCCCTAGCTGCCCCAAAATATGTTTTACAATTGCATATATATAACCTAGATCAAATTGCTTACCATCTCAAGGAGTAGGAAGGTGAGGGAGGGAGGGACAGAGGGAGAGAGCGAGAAATTTGGAACTCCAGATTTTTTTAAATGTATGTTACAATTGTTTTTACATGAAAGGGAGGGCGGAAGTAAAATGTTATTTTAAAAAATTAAGATATCGTTTGCAAGCAATCCAGTAGCTTGCGTAGGTAGAGGGCTACAAGGCCATTTGAAAAGACTTCCACTTAAGTATATATCAGATCTGTGATGATTGAAAGCTATTGCACATAACTATATAATATTGACATTCTGTGACACATTTCAAATAACACTTCAAATTTCTAGTGATCCAAGCATCTAACTCGCTAGAACTACTGATGATTGACAGCCTCATCAGCAATCATTTCTGAAAGGTAAAAGAATAAATGAGGATAAAACTAAATCTGTCTTTTCATTTCCCAAGGTAGGCACAACTGGTTGGGTTTGGAGTCCCATTAACCACAAATTGTTATCAGTATTTTATATAATTTGTAGTCTTAAATAAGATGAAACTATCTACCAACATTGATGGAGACGTAAATATAAGCCTTCTATAAGACTTTAGTGAATGTGTTGAAAGCTTTCAGGACTCCATAGATTTCCTTGACACTTTCTATGTTCTACATAGAGCTCTATGCTTTGCCCATATTAGGACATTAATTAATATATGTTGAATGAAGGTAAAATGGACTTCTTGTTTATACAATGGAACAAGCACTGGCTCTAGATTCAGAAGATCTGGGCTCAGATTCCGCTGTCAATTCTAAGCCACCTTTTTGACTTTGAACAAATCCCTTAATCTACCTGGCTCTTAGTTTGTAAAAAGAGGAGATTAACCTCCTATTCTTATAGAATAGTTCAACTTAGTTTGAAAGTTGGAAGGGACATCAGCGGTCATCTAGTTCAACCCATATACTAAAGGAATCCCCACTAAAACATACTGAAAATTGGTTATTTTTTAGCCTCTGCCCGAATATCTTTAAGGAGGCTCTGCTTCTTGAGGAAGCTACCTCTAGTTTGGAATGGATCTAATTGTTAAGATCTTTTTCTTGACAAGTTTAATTTGGTCTCTTTGCAACCCATTGCTCCTGATTCTTCTCTCTGGGGGCTTACAGAATGAATCTAATTCCTCACTCATCCAACATCCCTTCAAATTCTCAAAGAGAGCTGTCATATCATCCCTCACTTTTTCCTTTCTCCAATAAGCATGTCCATTTCATATCTATTTCTATATCTGTATTTATATCTATATCTATCTCTACATCTATATCTAGGTAGAAAGATATAGATGTAGACACAGACGTAGATGTAGACATAGACATGCAAGTGGATGTGGATGTAAATATAGATATGTAATGAACTCAGGACCATTCACTGTCCTTGTTACCTTCCTGTAGACATTTTCACTTGTCCTTCTTAAACTGCATCACCCAGCTCTGTACACAGCATTTGCAATGAGTTCTGACAAGAACAAGGAACACACATACTACTACATCCCTATCTGTGGAAATTATGTCTCACCTAAAGCAGACCAAGATGGCAGTAACTTATCTGGCTGCCATATCAGACTACTGACTCATATTGACCCTATGGCCAATGAGATCATTTCTGACTTGAGTTCTATCATCCAATGATACTTCTTCATCCAGGTGTTCCTATATTTTTGGAAAAGGGCCTTTGTAAATAATCTTTTGTCATCTCTCATACTAGTGTGGCATACCTCGTTCCAAATTACAATTCGTCCATCATTCAAAGCACAACTGAAAACCTATTTTAACCCTAAAGCCTTTTCTAGCCAGAAAAAATAATAAATATTAGCCCCAGATCTGTGATTTATGGGTAAAAGTACAACAGAGTGAACACTGTAATCTTTGAGTGTGCCCTCTGGTTATTGCAGCAGAGGATTGAGGAGCCTGGTCTAGAAAATGCTCTTTAGTGAAAATTGAACAAGGATTGAGAATAGATGGATAAACCCTTTTCTACCTGGCATTCGGGAAGACAGTAACTGCTATCTTTTGGTTTTATATTATATTGGCTTATGAATAGATATATATTTGTATATATGTAGACAGAGAAGCCAGGACACCTGAAGGATATTTGTGTTTTTTTTCTTTTTTGTGTTTTGAAATGTAAATGGTTTCTAAAAAGTCTTACAGTAAGTGAGTTTTGTTAGTCTTCTCTGAGAGTCTCCAAGGAGACACAAACCATCATACCTTGAAATTGGGTGTGTTGAATCAGAGATGACCTACTTCTATGACTGTCTAGATCTACATTAATTTTTATATGTGATTGATGTCTATATAGTGTATAACATATATAGTGTGTATATAAATATGTATGTATATATATATATATACATATATGCATACATGCATAGAAAATTAATTTTCCCAGAACCTGTGCTTTCAATGGTAGAGCGATCTTGCAATGTTGAAACACTCTTTATCAAAACAGATGGGCTATTTTTCTATATTTGATAGTGATCAAGATTTGCCTGAGACACTAAGGGGTAAAGAGAAAGGACCTGCTTATGAACATGTAACTTGCATTGATGATACAAGAGGTCAGAGATTGAACTTAGATCTTGCTGATTTTCACAACCAGCCCTTGAACCACTCTGCTACTTTATCACTCATAAAAATATGATAAAGGTAGATTTAAAAATATATTTTATTTATCACACAAATGTCATAGAAGACATACAAAAAAGGGTAATTCTTATATTCCTTAAATCTTATAACCTCAATATTTGAATGGATCTACAGGGTCTCCCGAGTTTGGAAGTTATTTCCAAATCATACCTCTCTGAAGCCTGGAGGACATATAGCAGAAAGAAGTAGCCTTGAAACTGTGAAGAGTTGAGTTCAAGTTTGTCTATTGACAAATAATTGTTGTGTGACCCTGAGCAAGCTAGTCAGTGCTGTAAGCAGCTTTCTAAGACTTTTATAGACCTTACAGGGCATTTTATCTCAAGATGCTGAGATTAAAGGGTCCTCATGCTAGAGGGCATGAGTAGGGACAATTGAGTTTAGCACAAGTTTGTCCAAGTAAGTTTCAAAAGCTACCAGCGGGAATACTTGCGGTGAGCCTTTACCCATTCTTCCCTCTCAGAGTTCACTGGGTCCCTGGGTCTCTGTCCCATTCCCACACCAACCGTTTCCCTAACTGAATTTGTCTTTTTAGTTGATTTAAGGGAAGATTTCATGGAGAATTCCCTGAGAACATTTGTGAAATTTGCCCTGTATTTGGAAAAAAAAATGTTCATCATAATTCTAGATTTGTCCATCCGCTTCTTCCTTCAGCAAATCTCTCATCTGACAAATTCGACAGTTGCCTTATATGCCTTTTGAAGGAAATGCCTAATTTTCTGTTTTACTGGGACTGAATATCTTGAGACTTCTTGGAATTTTCACCGTTGCTTAGCCTCACTTTGCAATGAGCTATTCAGGACATATGTGTGTATATGCATGTCTGTATAGGTATATATCTATATGTATATCTGTGTATGTGTATGTGTATATATATATACACACACACATATATATAACACAATACATATACACAGAAAGACATATATAAAAACAAATACACATACTACACATATGCACATGCAAATACAAGGCACATATATGCAATGTGTATGCATACATATATAAACACATTTTACCATATATGTCTGCGTATTACAAAAAGTTAAACTTTTCTAGTTATCGATGTCATTTGTTTTTTTCCTAATCCTCTTCCAGAAAGCCATTCATTTTAATAAGCAATGTTTCCTAGAAAATAAAAAAGAGGAAGAAGTGGAGGCAGGGTGCGGGAATCATCAAAAATAATCCATACATCCAGAAAAGATCTGACCTTATCTGAAGTTTTCCACCCCCGTATGATCTTTATGTTTGCAAAAGGATGGATACAGGGAGTTGCTTCTCATTTCTTTTTTTATTTTTGAAATCAAACTTTCTCTTTATGACTTTACGTCATTCATTATTTTCATTGTTTTATGGTTGTTGATTTTTCTTTTTCCATTGTTGTAGTCATTGCGCGCGTCATTTTCTTGGCCCTGCTCATGTTAGTGGCAGACTTTAAAGATTTTTAACTAACATGACAAATGTTTTAACTTGACTTTTTAAAAAAATGTGTATGTAAATGCAAGAAATTCTATTGAGACACTGCAGTGTTCATTCCAAAGCCGATAGAGGGGGAAAAGGCCTAAGTATAAAGGATAGTCTTTGCAAGTTATATGACATATGAATGTTTATGTTCTTAATATGTTCATTTACAACTGTCTTCAGTCAGTTAAAAAAAACATGCTGCAAACCTGTGAGGAAAATAAGTGGCTAGCTTTTTGTTCAAACATGGGCAGATGTCCAAAGTACTAAATCACCTGGCAGGAATATTGTTTTTCTTTCTGAATAAATATGTAGAAGTTTCATATTTTCAGTAATTTTCATTTTGTAAGCAATGGCATTGAAGTATTTTAGTATATTTAGTTAGGTTTTTTTAAGATAATAATCTCACTAAAATGAATGATAATAAGAGAACTCAATCTCATAACACAGGTGGATTTCCTTGTGCGAATAAATGTTCTTTAACCTTTCTTGGCCTATTCCGTCAGCATGATCCTATAAAATTCATTACCATCTGCTTTGAGGTAATTCTGCTATGATAATGGTAGGGGAAGCAGCCATATTATTAGGCCGGAATTTCTCAATACCAATACACAAAGAGTGGTGTGGATGTGAGAGCACCTTGTGAAAGATACCTGAAAATTAACCCATGATAGTTCCAGTCATCACCTAACGAAGATGGGTCAAAACTAGATCTTAGGGAACACCAACAAATTTCCAGGCTTAGATTCAAAGACTTTCTTCCTTTGCAGAATGATGTAATTAAACCTTAATTCAGACTACTAGAAAAGCTGGAGATATTTTGATGTCTTTTAGAAGGGTAAGAATATTTGAATGTTAGTCATTGATCAGCTGAGCCACATGAAACGATACCATTTCTAAGCAATGTGCTTCTAAAGATTTCAAACTATAGTCAGGAGACAAAGGGATGGAATTCATGATTCTAGAAATGAAAACAAAAATTAGCTTGGGAAAGGATGACAGGCTAAAAAATGATTTCAAATGTTATATACATTTCAAATACAGTCAAGGATCTTAGGGACCATCTCACTATTTTACCTTGACCAGACTACTTTAAAAGAATGTTCATTGCCTTAATGGACATTTCCAGTTCAAAGCTGAGACTGCTTTCATGAGAGTTACATAGGAACAAAAGGGAAATGAATAGGAGATGGTAAGGAAGCAATAAATTATTAGTTCTTCATTTTTTTGCCTCTTATTATGTCTCCAGTACTTGGCACTGTGCCTGGCACTTGGTAAGCACTTAACAAAAGCTTTTTAATTGACTGAAATTCAACATTGCTCAAATTTATTCTCCTTGAACATTTTGCAGACTGACTTTTATCTTTTGGCCTTTAGATTGTGAATTCTTACCTATTCGGGTTACCTGACCGTTAAAAGTCTAGATCTAGAAAAGATTTTAGAAGTCATTTTACATAATGACTTTATGAAAGTCTTTCTAAAAATTATTCTAATCACTCCCCATTGTTCGTATTCATTTTATGACATGGTAACATGGTAAGTGATCACTGTTTATGAAATGAATGGATTTTAGAATATGAAAAATATCAGCAGCTCAAAACTCAGTTTCCCAGTTAGTTATGGGATCATTTTTTCCCTTTATCTTTGAAGGCTTAATATTTCACAGTAAAGCATTGAAATTTAACTCATTCAGACCACTGAGGCAGCTAGATTTTGTAGTGGATTATTTGCTGTAGTTGGAGTCAGAAGACCTGAGTTCAAATTTCATGCTTCATATAGTAGTTGTATAACTCTCTGCATGGTCCTTAACCTCTCTCTACCATATTTACCTATCTGTAAAGGGGTGAGGGTAATGATAATACCTACATTACAGCGTTGTTCTAAGAATTAGAAGAGATCATATATGTAAACCACTTTGCCTACATTATGTTTGCATTTATGTAAATTTTGTAAAATTATAAATATTATTATTTTCACACCAAGTTTTGTTGTTATCCAGTGATTTTTCAGTCATGCTAGCTCTTCATGATCCCATTTGGGGTTTTCTTGGCAAAGGTACTGGAATGCTTTGCTCTTTCCTTCTCCAGCTCATTTCACAGATGAGGAAACTGAAGCAAACAGGGTGAAGTGACTTGCCCAGGGTCACATAGCTACTAAGTGCCTAAAGTCAGTTTTTACTCAAAAAAATAAGTTTTGTGACTCCTGGCCTGGTGCTCTATGCACCTGGCCACCTAGCTGCCCTTCACACCAAGCTGAATGGTTTAAATTTTAACACATTTTTGTCATTGTTCATGCTGGAGAAGAAATAGGAGTAAAGATAGCGCACATTGAATAATTATTAGCATTAGCACACCATAAATCTAACTACATATTTGTCAGCCTATCCTATTTGAAAATCAAAAGATCAGTTACATTCTCTCTGGGGAAAATTGTCTTTTTGAGTCTTACTCAAGTTTCATCCAGTGTAAGAGTCTATCTTTAACAGTAGAAGCAAACATATAGACCAGTCATACATTTACTTATCTTACCTTTTTTAAAAACTACTTATATTGTCATGACTACCACTTCTTAGGGTTAAAATATTCATTATATGTTGATAATATTTTATAAAGTAAGGCATACTTTTTATTTGTCCTAAATTTTGCTTCAGAAAAATGTTTAGCATTCCAGGATTTCATGAGCAAATCCTTGTTCATCCTATCTGTAATCTTCATGAAGTTACAAATGTTTTGAATCATCTTCCCTCCTTTCTTTTTGCTTTTTCAGACCCAGAAGTCTATATTACTTTTCTCCTAATTTAACCTGTTTATCTTGATTTTAAATATAATATAATCAGTGAGGTAACAATGCTGATTTGGCCCACCAAAAGGTCAGCAAGCTCATTAATAAACAATATCATATTTAAACTATTTTTCACTTTTACATTTAGAGTGCCCATTCATATTTAAATTTTCACTTTCAAATTTAAAAGTGCCCTGCTCACAACAACACTCTGGTATCTTTGCCAAATGAAGTCACAACGAGTTAGATGTAACTAAAAACAACTGATAAACAACAAAACTCACAGTAACCTGGGAAGGAGATAATGCAAGTATTTTGATCTCTATAGATGAGAAAGCTGAGGCTTAGTCAAGTGCACTGACTTGCTCAGGTTATAAAATAACTATGTCAGAGCCTGGATCTAAGCCCAGGTTCCAGTAAATGTTTAGTAAGAGCCTTCTGTGCATCAGGCACCATGCTAAGTGCTGGAGATACAAAAAGAAACAAAAGTCTCTACCCCCAAGGAGCTTAAAATCTCATAGGAGAAAAACCAAGCAAACAGATTTGTACAAACAATCTACAGTGTATACAGGATAAATCTGACATAATCAAAACGGGGAAAGCACTAGAGCAGTGGTTCTCAACTTTCCTAATGGCACAACCCTTTAATATTACTCTTATGTGGACGTATCTGGGCATATCTGCGTGTGGGCTGACCTGCCTGGAGACAGATAGAGGAGCAGTGTCTAGGTTCCTGAGACCATTGGAAATATGTGTTTTCCAAAGGTCTTAGGCAACATCTGTGACCCCTGTGAAAAGGTCATTCAACCCCCAAAGGGGTCGCGATCCACAGGTTGAGAATGGCTGCTCCAGAATTAAGAGGATTTGAAAAAAGTTTCCTAAAGAAGAAGCATAAAGGAATCCAGAGGAAGAAGTAAGTAGAGATGAGAAAGGGAGGGCATTCTAGGAATGCGTGATGTTTGGAGAAAATGCCAGGAGCCAAGAAATGGAGTGTCTCCTTTGTGGAATAGCAAGGAAGATTATGCCACCCAAAGAGTGGCAGAGACTGGAAAGGTACGAGAGGGTCTGTACATACATACATACATACATACATATATACATACATACATACATATGTGTATATATATTTATATACGTGTATATGTATATACATATCTGTCTATACATACATGCATACACAGACAATTAAGAGGAACATTATAAACAAACAACTTTGAAAATCTCAAAAATTCTGATTTAATGCAATTACCAACCATGATTCTAGAGGACCAATGACTCCTGATAGATTCTGCCATAGAGATGATGGACTAAGGGTTCAGACTGAGACATATATTGTTTTCCTACGGCCAATACGTGAATTTATCTTGCTTGACGATGCACATTTGTCATAAGGATTTTATTTATCATTCTCTTCCCTCCTCACTCGGTGGGAGGTGAGGAGAGAAAATAAATACTTGTTAATTGAAAAAAAAAGTTGGAAAAAAAGAATTTAGCCAGATTGGTCCTGAGGTGATGAATGTACAGTCCATCATTGAACCCATATTCAAAGTCTTTATATCTTGATATAACCTGCTGGAGTTTGTGCTCTGTTGGCTTAACCAACAGAGAATTTGGGGTCATTACCATGCCATAGTCAAACATCTATCAGAGTAGAAATTTAGTCGAAGAAACCAATTACCCTCATTGGAAAATTGGCTTGAACTGCATGCATAACTGGCTTTTCATCAATAGTGTCATCTTTGCAAATGCAGAGCAAATACATATTTTCCTAGCCCTAGTCTGAATAGAATCTTAAAAAAAAAAAACAACCCAACATTCTATTTAAAGCCAGTGTTTCCCATAATAAAATATATGGCTAGAAGGAACTACGAGACCAATCCATCAGGAATCAGGAGCAACAATTATTTAAATGTACCAAACAGGGTTATATGTCTTTTCTATTTCTATAGCTCCTTAGTGAAGGAAAAGGCACAACCTCACTCACTAATTTGTTCCTCTCTTTAGCTTTCAGTTGGAAAAACTTTCTGTTTGGTCCAAGTCTGATTTAGCTTTCTTTTTGTAATTTAATATTCACATAGCTGAATTAAAAGGTGATTTTTAGGAATTTATTATTGCTATTGTTGTTTGTCCTTCATTCTCAAAGAAAAGCCTGACATCAGGAAGATGATGCCATGACTTGCAAGTGAATTGGATTTAAGCGAGGAAGGGCTGTGAAAGGTTACCTACCTCACTTTCTCCTCTGGAGACATCTGGGTCCAGTAACAAGACATAGATCAGGAAGACTGGAGATGGTCCCCATTAGGAATTTAAGGGAAGGAAGGAGTGAGTTGCCTAAAATAGCTTTGTTCTTCACACCTGTAGTTAATAGATAAACCAAGTGGGAAAAGGTCATGATTCCTTATTGGAAAGGATTTTGTAGGCTATGAAACTAATACCCGAAGAACAACTCCATAAAAAAGGGGTATCTGGTGACTCTTACCCTAAAATGGATACTATAGAAGGCATACTTTTAAATAGATTCTGCTCTGAATATTAAAAACAATTAAAACTATTCTTATGAGCTTTAATATCAAAAAGAAACATTTAGGATGAGAGTGAAACTTCATGCCAGTAGACCTCTAATTGGCAGGTTCTACCTCACTGAAAGACTTGAGTATAGTAGTTACAACAGACTGTGTCTAATTTTGGAACAGTCTAGCTTAAACATGGAGAGACTTAATACCAAAAAACTGAATCTTAGCTGACAGATTCCATGATCTGGGTAACCTTGAAAACAACCACTGAAAATGAAACTTATATTTTTGACCCCTTTCTACTTCTTCCATTAAGAATGGCAGGCTAGTGATGACTACTTTGATAGACTTGGCTCCTCTCAGCCATACAAGGTTCCAAGACAGCTCCAAAAGACTTGTTGGAAAAAGCTATCCGCATTCAGAGAAAGAATTACAGAAGCTGAATGCAGATTGAAACAAACTATTTGCTCTTGCTTTTCTTTTTTGTTTTGTTTCTTCTTTCTTGTGCTTTATTCCATTGGTTTTAATTCTTCTGTATAACATGACTAAAGTGAAAATGTTTAATGTGAAGGTATATCAGATTGTATGTTATCTGGGAGGGAGGAGGGAGGGGGAGAAAAATTGGAACTCAAAAATTTGTGGAACTGAATGTTGCAAACTAAAAATTAATTAATTAATTTATAAAAAATGCAATTAGGATGATAATATCCATGAAATCTAAAAAGTAAAGAATGACAGGGGTAGTAGGAAAGGGAACAGGCAGTGCTAAAATTCACATAAGTTTTAGACTCTTTCTAAATGCTAACCTAACTGGTGGTTAAAGGTGAGTTTATTACCTGGTGACGTAAGAGTTGGCATACCTTTAGATGAGACAAATCATATCAGTATTAATATTCTCAGTCTATATGCTGGCTCAGCCACTCCTAATATGTGACCTTGGCTAGACTCTCTATTTCTATGGACATCTGTTTCTTTATCTGTAAAATAAATGAATTGCAATAGAATTATGCTTTAAAAACAACAACATCTATAAAAAATATTTTAGCATCAGAAAAGTGCTTTTATAACTTATCTCATTTTGTCTTCACAAAAAACCTTTGAGGTAGGGGCTATCATCTCCATTTTACAGATGTGGAAACTGAAATTTATAGACATTAGGTGACTTGCCACGATGACATAGCTAGTACTAGAGGTAGGGTTTGAACTAAGGTCTTTCTCCCTCTAACTCCTGTTAGTTATATCTAAGAATTAAATGTATAATTTAGACCAGCAAGTAGTCTTAGAGTTTATGTAACCTGACTCCCTCATTCAATAGGTGGAGAAACTAAGAATGACTTGTAAAGATGTTTCACCAGATGTTTTTCCTTACACAAAAGGCATAAAGAAACTTTCATACTAATGATGTTTATCAATTGGCCAAGGCATGTACAAAACTATATTGGAGTGAAAGGAACGCAGGTATCTGGAATATTTAATGGTGGAAATTATTTGGCTATCATCATACCATCACAGGGCAGCTAGGTGGCACAATGGATAGAGTACTGGGCCTGAAGTGAGGAAGACTTCTCTTCCTAAGTTAAATCCAACCTCAAATAATTAGTAACTGTGTGACCTTGGGTAAGTCACATAACCCTATTTGCCTCAATTTCCTCATCTGTGAGATTAACTGGAAAAGGAAATGGCAAATTGGTATCTGCCAAGAAAACCCCAAATGGGGTCACAGAGGGCCAGACATGACTTAAAAAATGGCTAGACAACAAACAACATACCATCGCTGCTAGAAGAAGCCAGTTCCCACTGGCCCCTTTTCTTCTGTCTGGCAATCCAAAGGGAATAGTTTCCTCCTCCAGAACACTGTGAGCTTTTCAGAAGATATATGTTAAACATTTCTGTCACATCCATCGTGTGAGAAGCCCAAATAAAAATATATTGACAAGCTAAGACACATATCTATTTGTTTACTGTACCTGCTTAGGGGGTAGTCAGCCCGGACTTGCTGTCTGAACAGACATATGATTCAAACACTCAGGAGTGGAATTTTCTTCTCTTCAATATCTTTTTGTTAGATGTTTATATAAATGTCGTGTTCCTTTTGTGCCTTACTTTTCCCAGGTATAAAATAACATGCGTATGAAATCTGTCATTTAATTTCAGTTATTAAAGTTATGCCAGTAAAATATTTTATTCACAGAATTATTAAAATCAAATTTCAGTGAAGTCATGATTAAGCTATTCAATTCAAATTAGTTCAATTTAACAACCATTTATTAAATACCTACTGTATGTTAGATACTCAACTGGGTATGGGGGAAACAGAGTCAAAAATTATGTGACTGACTGACCTCAAGAAGCTTATATTTTCCTGACAGGGAAACAACACAGACCAAAAAATGTAAAATATGTGCAAAGTAAATAAAATATAATTTTGCTAGAGGAGTGGAGAGTGTAACAACTGGGGGAGATGAGTAAAGATTTCATTTAGGAGGTAGCACTTTAATGAATTTTAAATGAATGCTTAAAGGACTATATTTTTTTGCCAGCTGCAGCACTTAGAGAATATTCCATATGCATCTAAATAGTAGATATGGTTCAGTTTTGATGTAAGTAACTATTAAAATGGAAAGAAATTAGCTTTTTGAACATGTAATTATTGTTATTTTGTGTAATTATTAATGTATAGAGGTTCCTAGCATGTTATTTATTGAACTTCTGTAATTCAATTTGATTCACAATGAATCAGTTGAATCCCGAAGCATCCATAGTCTCTGGTAACGTTAGAGGACAGAGATATTTTTTGGTCTTCATCTTCGTTTTATTCCTGCTGCCCATATCTCTTCCCCAGTTATCTCCCTAAACTCCTTTGCTTATTTCCCTCTTTCTCCCAAGAGTGATGCCTCTGTCAGGAATGTCCTGCAGAAGATTCCTCAATTGGGAGGGCAGTTAGGTCAGTGGTAGGGAACCTGTGCCCTCAAGGTCACATGTGACCCTCTAGATCAGTGGTTCTCAACCTTCCTAATGCCGCAACCCTTTAATACAGTTCCTCATGTTGTGGTGACCTCCAACCCATAAAATTATTTTCATTGCTACTCCATAACTGTAATTTTGCTACTGTTATGAATCTATCTGATATGCAGGATGTATTTTCATTGTTACAAATTGAACATAACCCACAGGTTGAGAACCGCTGCTCTAGATCCTTAAGTGTGGCCCTTTTACTGAATCTAGATTTCACAGAACAAATCCGCTTAATAAAATAATTTGTTCTATAAAACTTGGACTCAGTCAAAAAGCTGCACCCAAGGGCCTTCTAGATCCTTGTGACCTTCAGGTCAGAGATACCTTACCCCTGGTCTAGATAAACTCCAAGATACCTTCCAACTCCAGTATTCTCAGAATCTCAGCAGTGAATGCTACACATGCTGTGGGACCTTAGAGAAGCCTGTGAGCTGATAGAAACAAGGAAGGCTATGTGGAGGTGGGATGTAGGCAGGACTTTTTTTGAATAATAATACTTTTAATAGGCATGAAGAGCAGGGCTCTTCTGAATAATAATTGTAATAGGCAAGAAGAAAATGGAGAATTATAGATGGGATGCAAAATGAGAGAAGTCAAGAAGGAAGAATAAGTACAATGGATGAAGAGAACAGGAAGGCTAGAGCTCTGACTGGACCAGCGGTTTGTCTTGAGGAATATTGGGGAGCCTGAATTGATAGATCAAGCAATCATTCAATCAACAAGCATTTATTTGCACACCTGCTATTTTCAGGTACTATTCTAGATGTTGGTGAGATAAATACAATAATGGAATAATACGTCCTATCAAGGATCTTACATTCTAGTGGGGGAGAGAAAAGGTATATAAGTAAATACATGTAACAGGTGGGTAATAGAGGAAGAATAAATATAAAGAGAATAAATATACACAATATGCTTAACTACAAGGTAGTTAGAGAGGGCACTAGCAATGGAAGAGGGACAGGGCAGATCAGGAGATGCTCCATATAGAAGAGTGTAGATGAGGACGCTTGAATTGGGTCAGGGCTTTGAACTCTAACTAGAGGAATTTAGGTATAACCATCAAGAACATTAGAGGTTTTTAAAAAATGAGTATTTTAGGGGGATTAATCACATCATGTTTGGTTAAGAGGTCATTTTCATAATTTAAATGTGAAATGTCAAGGGCTGGGCTCTAATACTCACTGATCCTGTCTCTCATTAACTGCTTGATTTTGAATGTCATTTAAAATCTCTAGACCTCTGTTTACCTATCTGTACAATGAAAGCATTAGACTAGATGTTCTTTGAGTTTCCCTCCATCCCCAAAGTTTAAGCTATGAATATAAGCATTTGAAGCCTTTATTCACCCTACCGGTACTTTTCAATTGTTATTAATACCATTTATTATTGTATAATTATTATGATACAATTATTATACAGTAATTTATATAATTATCATTATTTTATATTTATATTATCATGATACAATTATCACTTCCAGTATTTTTGTTGTTATTTTGAAACTGGATCTCTGCATCCTGCCCAAGTTAGAAGTACAGTGGTAATTCATGACTTCGGTACTAATACTAATTGGCATGGAAGATTTAACTTGCTGTTTTTATGAACTGATCTGGTTTTGCACATTGGGAATCCTTGTGGCCCCTCCACTGGTGGGGGCCACACTTAACGAGGACACCCAGTTGGCTTGAACCATGCTATAATTAAGAACTCCTGAACTCTAGAGATTTAGCAGCCCCAGAATCCCCAGTAAAAGTGACTTGAGGTATGTGCCATCATATGCAGCTCCATTAATTTTTAACATTCTCCTCCTCCTTCTTCTTCTCCTTACCCTTCTCCTTATCTTTCTCCCTCTTCCTCCTTCCCATCCTCTTCTTCTACCTCTTTCTGTTCCCCCTGCCTCCTCCTTCCTCCTCTCCTTCCTTCTTTTCCTCTTCTTCCTTCTTTTCCCCTTTCTTCTCTCCCTCCTCTACTACTCCCTTCCATTCTTCTATCAACATTTCACATTTATAAAATGCTTTGAGTTAAAGAGGCAGCTTGATACAGTTAATAAAGAGATAACCAAGAATCCAGGAAGACCTAGTTTCAATCTCACCTCTGCCATAGTGACTGTGGAATACTGACAAGTGAGTTACCCTTAGTGCTCTAAGCAACTCTCCAAAGCTAATCATTTACAGAGCAGGTACCAATGAAGATTGGTAGAGGGAATTTCCCTCCCTTGGTTTTCCCTGTGATAATGAAAGCACAGGTCCAGGCTTTATACCTGTTGAAGGGTTAAAAAATCCTTTCCTTATAATAACACTTCAAGGTAATGAGTAAAAGTATCATCAATATATAATGAATGCAGAAATTGGAGCTCCCTCAGCAAGATTGAATGCCTTGCTCCTAGTCACAAAGCCAGTAATTGTCAGAGACAGAACTTAAATCCAGATCTTCTGATTCTAAGTCCAGTGGATAAATCAGGACCCTATCAAGAAGCCAAATTTCTCCTCTGTGACAGGCAAGGATACCCATTACTCTATTCTTAGCACAGTATAGAAATAACGCTCATTGAACAAAATTTCTTTCACTGACTCTTGAGCTCAACTAATGTTAAAATGAGGTTGTATAAGGAGCATAGGATGACAGAGTAAAGTCGGAAGGAAGCTTAGGGGTCTTTGAATACAGTGTCATTATTATATAGATGAGGAAACCAAAGTACCTAAGCGTTGTCACCTTCCTAGAGTCACATAATGGCTAAATTTTTTAAAATAAAATTTGAATTGAGGCTTCCTGATGTACACCAAATGCCTTGTCTCCTAAGCCATGCTGTTTTCTCCTCCATGACCATTTATGGGGGTTTGTGCATAGAGATCCAAATTTTCCCCTGATTACGGAAATCAGAAGCTTCATATTGTTACAGCAATCACCCTAGCATACCCAGGATGGCTGCAAGCACAGGTTCTTTGATCTACTTTTCTAAAGGAAAGCAACTCAGAAGGAGTTAACAATCTTACTTTGATCAAACATATTTATCATTCACTTAGTTCGGGGGGAAAAAGTCAGCACCCTGAACTTCAGAGTAAACACAAACAGAAATTACAAGCAGACAAAATATAAAGAAAATAGCACAATTCAAGAGATCAACAGACAGGCCTTCTAGCTGTCTGGTCATTACATACATACGTAGCTACCAGAGAGAGAAGCACCAGCTTCTGGGTCTTCAAAGTCAAGGGGCTCAACAGCTACTTAGAGTCTCATCTGACCAATCACACAACTCTTCCCATATGTGAGCCCCAAAGCAAAACCTCATCTCAGATTACATAAACCTCTGAAATGAGGTTCACCTTCTCCAGGGTCAGAGGACATCACAACCCTCATGACCCACTGCCTAATTACAAAGTAACAAAAGGTGTGGACCTGCCTGAAAAACAGGCCTCCCCTAAGCAAGCTTCTCTTGTTGGGCTTCAAGTGAGACCTAGTAAGGGGCAGGGAAGATCTTCAAATTCCCTTACCATTACACATATGTTTGCCTTTTTATATAAAAATATCTTTTAAAAACTATCATTGTAACATTCATCAACTTTAGAGATAGTGTTCTATAGTAGAAGGCTAGACTATAGTGTAGTATAGACAGTAATGTACTGGTAAATATTTAATAACTGACTCCCCTCACCCCTGTCCCCCACAAAAAAAAAGTAGTATGTAGGATACTTTATCACTTTCTTAAGTCTAAGCAATCAACAACACAATAGATCAAGCCCTGATTTTTATCATTCCTGAGATATAAATGTTCAGATTGAAAATTTTAAATTGTCCTTGAAGAGCTAATTGGAGCTGGCTCCAGTACATCTCTAAGTATAGAAACCAGGAAACTTGGAAACATAGAGACAGGAGTATAAGCCCCACCTCCATCTTTTATTAGTTAGAGTATCTTACACAAAAATCATTTAACTATTCTGAGTCTGGCCCTTTTTATCTAGATAGGAATGATACTTGTAAAACCCATCTCACAGAGATTTGTTTTATATAGGAGCTGTCATTATTTAAATATGTGATATGTATTGGCTATATTTATATGTGGATATTAACATATGCTTGAAAAATAAATAATATGAAATTAAATATTAGTTTAAAACAAGAATTATAAGAAATTAAATCTATATATAGATTAAGTGCTCAGTTCATGCTATATTTAGTAAGTTATTTGCATATTTGCTTAGTAATACCCACTGATTATAAGAATCAGAAGCCATGTGTGACCTTGGAGAAATTGCTTAGCCACTCTGAGCTTCCATCTATACTATTGAGGGCACTTGCCTAAATGATTCCTGTGGTAACTTTCTGCCATAATTACTTTTATTTTCATCATATTATATTATTGACTAAGAGCTAGAAGTGGCCTCAGATATTTGTTCAAATCCCTTGGTTTACAGGTGAGGAAAATGAGGCACAGTTTGTCACTTGCCCCAAGTCATAGAAATAGTCAACAGTAGAAGTAGAATATTAGAAGAGCTGAAAATGAAAAAAAGTGCTGAAAATAGTTTCAGAAATGTTAATTCACTTAAAAAGTAGAGTTAGTTAAAATCAGATTCCCACTACTTTCTCCCAAGATCCACCAATCCTCACTTCACAAAGTGAAAGTGCTTTGTAGACTCATCCACAGTTATAAATGTCAGTCATCATTATTCACTTAGATTCCCACTAGGCAACTTGAGTGAACATGCACTTTAGTAATCCTTTTCTCTAATTCTTCACTTTGAAAATGGACATTAATTAGCCTTTCTTCTCATAGTAATTAGCCAGCATTTAGACTGCAATGTGATCATTTATAAAATCAGGTACCTAGTAGATCATAAACCATCATAATCTCTATTTTCTTCCAATATCTTGTGCCAAATAGCCTTCCCGGATGAATTCACTGCAGGGGAGCTGCTGAATAGTATTGGTAGAAGGGGCTTTTCCTCACTGTATGTTTCTTGTACCAGTATCACAGGCCTGGGCCAAAACAAAAACAAAAAACACTCTCAACTAAAACAATACCCTTTGAGCCAAGCAACCTATATGACTAGTTTAAGCTCTTCACATAGGGTTAGTTGTACCTTTCAATTGACAGTGACTTTTTAAATGCTATTTTTTAGTATATGTAATGTTAATAGGATGTAAGATCTTCCCAACCATTAATAGGCTTCATGTAAAGTCTATTAAGGGAAGTTTGATTAGGGGAGGCTTGTTTTTCAGGAAGGTCCATAACTTTTGTTACTTTGTAATTAGGCAGTGGGTCACAAGGGTTGTGATGCCCTCTGACCCTGAAGAAGGATGTGTATATTTATGTATAAATATATATTATAATATAATATATATATATATACACAAATGTGATGCATTTATATATACATATATATATATGTGTGTATACACACACACACACACACACACACACACACACACACTCTAAAGTTAACATTTTGCTTTTGGGCTCACTCATTGCAAGAGTGTTCTTGTGATTTGACCAGATGAGATGCTGGCTAGCCCTTAAGGAGCACTTTGAAAAACCTAGGGTATTGTTAACTATATATGTATTTCCTTGATCAGACAGTTGAATCTATCTGTTGATCTTTGCTAATTTCTCAGTCAGAAGCCCTGTTGACCTTTATTTCTCTGCTTATATTTTCTCTGTTTTCTTTGCTTGGATTTTCTCTGAAGCTCATGGTGCTGATTTTTCCCCTGAACTAATGAATATAATTAATAAAAAAATTTTGACCTCTTGAACTGCTATCTTTCCTAGTAAAACAGATCCAAGAACATGTGCTAGCAGCCATCCTGGGTATGCCAATGTGGTTGTTGATACTGTATAGAATATTCATGAAATTAAGAGTTGGAACATAGTTTAGTTATCATCTGGCCCATTTAATAGATGAAGAAACTGAGGTACCAAAAATCTGTCAAATGGCTATTAACAGAACTGGGTAAAGTCTCTGCTTCCATTTTCTAGTTCTCTTTCTGCTATATGATATCCCATGATTTTATTGTCATATCTCATTACAATATAAAAGTGAGTCTGAGTTCTCAAAGAATGGTAGATCCTAAAACTCTGGAGGAGACGGGTGATGATGTATTGTCCGAAAGAATAGGCTGCCTCTCCTTCCCTTCCTCCCTACCTTTCATAGTCTGTCTTGAAATGGATAGAATTCTTGGCTTGGAGTCAGAAAGACCTGAGTTCTAATCCCACTCCAGGCACTTATTAACTGTGTGACCTTGAGGTTAAGTAATTTAATCTCTATCTATCTAAATAAGTGTCCTCAATTGTAAAATGAGGCTAATAATAGCCCCTACCTTCTAGAGATGCTGTGAGGATCAAATGTAATAATATTTTTAAGTGCTTAGTACAATATTTGATACATAGTAGGCACTTAATAAAGGCTTGGTTTTAGCCTTTATAGGATTTTTAAGCACAGGATTCTTAAGTCCACCAACCTCAGCCTCCCCAACATCAAGGACCACAGGCATATACTACCCCATCTGTCAAATGAGTTGTCAGATTATCAGGCATGGTAGTTGATTATTTTAATGCTTATTTCAATAACTATAAGGAATATCCACTTCTAAATAAGTCTACTGCTACATTCTCTGTGGATAGGCAAAGACAATTCAGGAGAGAGTATGATTAGATAGGGACCTTGTGTGAGAGCCATAGGACTATGTATATGTTTTGATCATTAATTTTGCAACACTTGGCAGATTTCTTGAGTCCAAGTATTTCTCTATTTTTGAAAAGACATTATGCTTTTTTTCATTAGGTCTTAAAATATTTACTTAGTGATAAAGTACCTTAATATCCCCATCCGTTAATTTCTATAGTAATTAAAAACAAAAGAAAATTTTATTTCTTGCATTTAATGAAAATTCAGAAAAAAAGGAGTCCAAAGAAAATGATAGTCTTTTAAAATGTCTTTACCTCTGAATTAGTTTCCTGCCTAGGCAAATAGTCAGATATTTGCTATTGACAGAAATAGAAAAGGTTTCTAAATAACAGTGGGTTCAGTTAACTTCTCAACAATTATAAAAAGGAAGAGAAAGCTGCCTGACACCAAGGTATCCTAACATGGTGAGTTGTTAACAAAACAAAGTGTGCATTGCTTAGAGATAATTCCCTGCTGTTCTTAATTCCCCTGGGGTGCACTCTATGACAAGGACCAGCTCTTCCTCCTCTTTAGAACTGTGCCCATGCATAGGAACATGTCAAAAGAATATGAAAAGGTTATTTTTTGAACCGTTTATTCTTCTAGATTGTATGTTTGTGGGAATATGATTTATACCTATTAGTTCTTAATATGGAGCACCTAACACAACCAGGAACTGAGCAGCCCATAAATAATGAATGGACTTTCTAAACAACAGTCGTGTGTATGTACAAGGAGTCAATACTGAAAGCTAGTAGAGAGTTGCAAGGCAGCATTTTCATGGATTCTCTTTCTGTTACTCTCTTTCTTTCTCAAGGGACAAAGAAAGAAGAAAAAAGAAGAGCTTGATTGGCAGTCTGGATCCATAGTAGAAGACCATTGACTTGGTGATCCAGTCCTCTCGTGAAATTACCCTGGTGCTGCCCACAAAGGTATTTGAAACACATTAGAACTGTTTGTCACCTTCTGAGGTTGATGATGGTTGTGCTAAATTTCCAGTGTTTCCTCTGCATTCTGTATCTGTGAAATGCAAAAGAAAGCAGGATGCTTTTTGTGCAAGAAAAAAAAATGGAAATGGTCTATTTATTCTCCCCATAAGAATATGTCTTTGATATTCAGGGATTTGTCAAATTACTTCAAACACATCACTGAAGCCATCCCATTAATGGTTTTGAAGAGATGATTCATTTTGCTGGTAAATTTTCTCATTGTGTAGGAAATGTTTGCTTTTTCTTACTATTATTTGGTGCTTCATCAGATGCCAAGTTGTTTTGCTTCATTATCTATAGATGATCTGGAACAGTCTTGCATCATAAAAAAAATATGCTGCGGCATCTGCCTTTGTGCTTGAGTGCTCCCCTCTACAGATCACTCTTAGCAGGAGTAGTTATTATTATTTTGTTTTGTTGACTTTTTTTTTTCCTGAGGCTTGATTTTATCTTAGCAATGTGTCAAAATGGATAGTTATGCTATCACATATATGCATAAATCAACATTAGGGGTATGCATGCATATCTGTCATGTCTCATGTCTCTCTACTGGTCTCCTTCTTTCCATCTGTTTATCTTTGTACACACACATAAGAGGGAGCATCACTTGTTGGATAGAGTTCTGACCTCAGAATGAGAAAGGCTTGGGTATAAAGCCTGCCTTTGACATATATGGTCACTTACAACTTCTGTAACCTAGGGGCTAACAGTTTGTCCTCATAAAACATGAACTATGAATATATAAATGCTAATTATTTACATATGGGCAACAGAGTAGTGCAGTGGATAGAACGTCAGTCCTGGAGTCAGGGAAGACTCATCTTCCTGAGTTCAGATCTGGCCTCAAATACTTACTAGCTATGTGATACTGGGTAAGTCACTTAACCCTGTTTGCCTCCTTTTCCTCATCTGTAAAATGGGCTAGAAAAGGACATGGCAAACCATTCCAGTATCTTTGTGAAGAAAACCCCAAATGGAGTCACAAAGAGTTAGACATGATTGAAACAACTAAACAACCACAAAGCCTTAGGCAAATAAATCCCCCTCTCTAAAGTTTGGTTTTCTATTTTGTAAAATAAGGGAATTTCCTTTTAACTCCATCTATGATCATACAGACAGGAACTGGAAGAGACCTCAGTTACTGTCTTGTCCAGAGATTCTTAAGCTCTTTTGAATGTCACCGATCATTTCCCAAGATAGAGTCAGATGCAGCCTCTGAACTCTTCTCTTAATCCTGTTTTTAAATTCATAAAACAAAACACATTGGCCACAGTTAACAAAAATAAGAGACAGGATTTGAATTTCTCGGAATATGCGTGGCTAGTAAGTGTTAATGTTGGGAATCAAACCCAGGTCTAGTGATTCCAAATCTATCAATCCTTCTATTTGATTATTTTTTTGTTTTGCCTCTAATAGAGAAGTGTGTGTGTGTGTGTGTGTGTGTGTGTGTGTGTGTGTGTGTGTGTGTGTGTGTTTAAATGGCTCAACCATTATGCCAGTCAAAATCAACTGAGCTTTAATTTTTTAAAAGATAATTTCCATAATGATTATGTAGAATTATTGGAGTTTTCAATCATTTGGTAATAAAGAGCTTCACCATAGGACCTGACATTACTGAAAGGAGTCATGCTTTCTGTCATTCAGCCCTTGCAATATTTCTTCTCTCCTCCCTTCTGTTTGAATGCCAAATGGGAAGAATTTCATCCAGATGCTTTCTTTCTATTTGGATCAGCTTCAGAAAATTAGAATCAGAAATCAGGTGACAGGAAGATATTTATAAAGGAATGACATAAATGTGATTGCAAATAATTGGGCAAAGAATAGCCGAAGATAAAGTATATTTTCACAAACAACCATATTCCCCAGGAAATTGAGCCGATCGTACTGGATAATGGCCTTCATTCCCCTCTTAATGAGACTATTTATATGTTCTGAGGCCAAAGTGTAGTTTTGTCAGGGGTGTGCTAGATGGAGCCAGCTAGATGTGATTCTTGAGGGCTGGTAGTTAAATTTTCCATGTGAGCATTTTAAACATCAGAAATCAATAAATGTGACGAGTCAGGGCTTGCTTGTTTTGCTAACTTTCAAGACTTACAAAAGTGATAGAGGAAATATTTAAAATGAAGAATAAACCTAAAAATGTGTCTTTGGTTCATTTTTGATGAGCCACTTGTTAAACATATACAAGCACTCTCTTGGTTGTAGTGTTTTCTAAATATGTCAATATCACAATCGTAGATTTGGGCCAGTGAGGTGACCAATGCATAGAGTGCTGGACCTGGAGTCAGGAGGACCTAAGTTCAAATCTTGCCTCAGACATTTACTAGCTGTGTGACCCTGGGCAAGTCACTTAACTCTAATCATCTCAGTTTCCTCATCTCTAAAATGAGCTTAAGAAGAAAATGGCAAATCACTCCAGTATCTTTGCCAAGAAAACCCAAAATAGGATAATGAAGAATTGGACACAACTGAATAACAACAAGAAGAAATCACAGATCTGGAGTGAGAAGGTGTCTAGATTAACCCCCTTATGAAGAAATTGGGACTTAGAAAGGTTAGATCACTTTTCCCTAAGTCTCCAAGGGAGCACATCAGGTGAAGAATTTGAACCTCAGTCCTAAAACTCCAGAGTTAGTGTTCTTTTTCCTGTAACATGCAATACTCTGTAATTCAGTAGGGATTGTGTTACCTAATATATTGTTGAAAAAAATACCAAAAATTGTTCAGAAAGCTGGTTCAAGTTTGCTATTTATGCAATTTGATGGTTATTATATTATTTGAATTTGCAATTTTATATACCCTTCAAAAGGCTGATTCTTACTGATTCCTCTTTGGATTACATGCTCCCTGAGGTCTTTGGATATAGCATAAAGATCCTATGACTGTATCTAATACATTCACTTCCAGCTATGGTTTTGAGGAACCTCAAATGCTTAGAGCATGCTGTTGGGGAAAGAACCCTTGATCTAGAGAACCTTCAGACCAAATCCTTCCTCTGCCATTTACTCTTAAAGTGACCTTGAAGATTTTACTTCACCTTTCTAGGCCTCCATTTCATCAGGTGTAAAAATGATGGGGTTGAACAAGATTATCTCTTAAATGCAATTAATTCCCTTTTAAGTCAGTGATAATGGATGCCAAGACTACCACCGAGAGACATCTCATCCCTGTTGCTTCCCAAAGCTAGCTTAATGACCTAATAGGAACTGAAAAGTTCTTCTCCCAGGTTTTCCTACTTCTATCTATAGAGATATATAGATATAGACACACACATATATACATACACATGTATACGTATGTGTGTTTGTGTGTATGTATATGTATGTATGTATATAAGCATAGGGTATATGTATATGTAAGTGTGTATATATTGATATAGTGTATATGGGGAAAAATTTTCTACAGGATGTAGGCTTAGAGAATTAGTTACTTTGGATGTTTTTAGTTCAAACAAAATAGATGTTATCTGTCAGTTTTTGATATGGCCAATTTTAAATTAAATATGCATTTTCAAGAGACATATGGGACAAAGGAATGTCTTTTGAGCCATGCAAAGACAGAATGTTACCACCTCGGGCACTGGGAAAGAGCAAACAGCAGCTTTAGTTCTGCTAAGGAAGGTAAGGAGAAAGGTGGGTGACCCATAAAATTAAATCTTGCTTCCTACATGGCAGATTGTGACAAGTCCAACAGCAGTTAAGAAAGTGAAAGCTGTTGCAGAGTTGAGAATTTTTTTTTTAGTAGTACAGGTTCACCTCATTCTAAGTAAGCCAAACTTTCAGAAAAGAGAAATATAAATCACAATCAGTTTCGGACTCATTAGGCAGCCTTTTTATTTAAGGGAACCCTGTGGTGCATCCTTTTTATAAAGCAAATAATCTTTTTGTAGTATGAATAATTATCCCTCAATTATCTGATTTTTAAATTTGACTTTTATTTTTTTTTTGGTTGAACTCGGCAAGAAAAGTTTGGGTGTTTGGAATTCAGAATGTATTTTTTCAGCAGGAAAATCTGGTCCAATATAAGAATTTCTTTTGCTTGACTCCGCATTTTATGAGGGGTTTTTAATGAGTAGAGGAGAGTTGGGGCAGTTAGATGGCACAGTGAATAGAAGACCGGGCATAGAGTCAAGAAGACATTTTCATGAATTCAAATCTGGCCTTAGATACTAGCTGTGTGACCCTGGGCAAGTCACTTAACTCTGTTGGCCTCAGTTTCTCATAAGTAAAGTCAGTTGGATAAGGAAATGGAAAACCACTCCAGTATCTCTGTCAAGAACCCTCTAAATGCAGTCACAGAGTTGGACATAACTGAAAAATAACTTACCAATAACAGCAAAAAGAAGAGAGTTAGGAGGCAGAAAAAATAGATATTTGTTCATTAAAAACATTTTTTTTAAAGTTTGTCAGATCTGCAGTGTAGGCCCACAAAATTCTACTTAATATTTTTTTTTAAACTGGAGATTCTGTGATTCCATTCATCTACATTCTCCCTCAAACTCCTAATAGCATTTCCTCCATGCCTTAATAGACTGTTTTAATCAATGGCCATGGCTAAAACTATCTGTTACCTGGCAACTCAGTCTCTATCAATGAGCTTCCTTTAATTTAAATAAGCTAGTTGTCCAGTAACAAGCATAGAGATCAGTAAATGGAATGTTTCCTAGCTCGGAAGGACTTGTCAGAACTTGTGCTCCACTGAGATAGGCTCTGAGAACCCAGTGCTCGTACCACCACATATTAATATACAGAAAAGATGGGCTGGGTGTTCCTGGGTTTATCTGCACACCCTGGGACAAGCATTGTCACCCATCCTTTTACTTTCCCTATATTATCATTATGAAACATCAAACTGGGGAATTAGTGAGTTACTATGTATTTTAAATAAGGAATAATAGGGAAGTCATGACTGAAACATCATTCATTTTTTTTTAATTTAAGAAAAATATTTTTAAAAATTTATTTTGAATGCTGTTACTTAAACATAAGCAAGGGTATTTAGATGAATAGCAGAGATGTATGTTATAGAGGTTCTAAAAGGGATTTCTGTGAAGTCAGAGGAGTGCTGGACAAAGAAATCCTGGTTCCAGCTCCTACCCCAGCATTACTGTCTTAGACAAATTACTCTGGATATGTCATCAAGGTTCTTCTGAGCCTTTGTGTTTTCATTAGTAAAATGGAGCTAATTATGCATGTATTACCTACTTTATAGGAATACTGTGGGGAGAAATACTTGGTGTACCTTAAATATGCTATAAATATGACAGATAACATTTCTTTAAAGGCTGATGGCACTTCAAAATATTATGTCTAATTATCACTGTTACTATTATTATATATTATACATTGCCTGGTTTTGCTTTTCTTTGGCATACACATGTGTTATATGTCTTATTCAACTGTGGTTTATATTATTTTTCTCATTCATGGACTGGTTTCAGTGGGAGATGGAGTGAAACTTTTCCTGAGATAATTAGGTAAAAGTTAAAAATTTAAGAAGGGAAAATTAAGAAAAAAGGAACAAAATAGAATACTGTGGGCAAGGTGAAATACATTCATATTTGCTGCTCCAGTTGGAAATTAACTGACCTGTTGGGCAAAGAAAAAAATTGAGGTTTTATATGTATATAGATATATACAAAATGCACACACACATGCATACACACATACATACAAATATATACACATATATGCTTATATATCTATGAGTTGTACATATATATGTATGGGTGTGCAATATATAAATACATCTATACACATACATTTACACACATATATACATACACAGAAAAACTTGACTGAGAGAGAAGAAAGGAGGTGGTGGGGAAGAATGTAGAGGGTCTTCTGTTTCCTGCTTGCTGGTGGTTCTCATCGTTTGTCCTTCATTTTCCAAGAGAACTGATGATTTCATGAGATGATGGCTTGACTTGCATATGAGTTAGATTTAAGTGAGGCAGAGTAGCACAAAGTTTTCAGCCTTACTCTCTCTTCCAGAATCACTGAAATTCGGTGACAAGACAGAAGTCAAGACGGCTGACAATGGTGCAGAATGAAGAGGAATGTCAAACAAGGAAGAATAGGGTAGAGTGAAGGAGGAAATGGTGTCGTATACAGCTAACTGTTCTGTTCATAAGTCAGATGTTTTAAATGTAGAATAACATGGAAAGGAAGATAGGGAATTCTATACAAGAGGAATTGTGTATGTGAAGAGTTGTAGGCAGAATAAGACTATTCATGTGAGTGTAAATAAATTTTCCTGGCTAGAGTAGAGAGTTCAAGTTAGTTTTTATTGGGAAATGAAAAAGTTTTGGTTGGTGGAAGATCCAGGAAATGATTGGTTTTAATTTGATTTAAGGGGCAATTGGGAGCCATTGTGGGCTTCTGGGAAGGAGAATAATTTGATCAAAATGACACTTGATAAATTGTTAGGTATTTTTCCCTCTATTTTTGGATAGATTGTTGGAGGAAAGGAAAAGGTTAAGACACAGTTGGAGTAGCCAGAGAATGAGTTGATTAAAGTCTTGACAAACTCTAGCTGTGGGAGTTCAGAGGAAGAGATGCATCTTGGAAACGTTGGCAGGGGAAAAAAATCAATAAGACTTTTTGATTTGAGTCATGATGGTTAAGAGATAGAAGCCGGATTTCTGGGAACAAAGTAGGAAGCCATTGGTGAATAAAAGTCTGTAGTGAGTAAAAGGTTTATCTGTGAAACAAAAGAAATAAGTTTATAGCTCGTAAGAGTTTTAATGTCAAGAGCTGGTTTTCCTAGTGTGCTATTTATATTAGGAGGATTATAGGTAAAATAGTGACCTAACTCATGAAATCCCCTCAATAGCTATAAATTGTACAAGTCTCTGACCTAAAATATAAGTCAGTGACAATCAACCTGTCACCCTACTCTTCAAGAAATTTCACTTCCTGAAGAGTTTTGCCTTCTGTCCTTCAGTGGATCTCATCTCCATTAGGTTTCAGTACTACTACATAAATGACTATAGATGACAATGTATTAATTTCTAGTCAGCAAATGCATACTAAGTAATTACTGTGGGCAAGGAAAAATACTAGGCATGGGAGATACAAGAACCAAAGCAAACTCATCATACCTGTCTGCAAAGTGATTATATTCTGTTCTAGGAAGGAGAGACACCCATACACCCACCCATCTGTACTGTGTTGTTTTGTTCAGTCTAATGTCTGTATCCTTCAGAAATACAGTGTCACATTTGGCAGTTCTTAAATATTCTGGCCTGGAACCAATCAGAATAAGAAAGCAAAGGCAAAAGCCTTGATTTTCTAATTCAATTCTAGCTTTAAGATCTTCTAATAAGGGACCAGGTTATTTGAACAAATTCTCTAGTACCCAAAGAATTAGACCCAATTTTCACGTAGTTACTTGATAAAGTAGAGACAAATGTAGATTACCCAGGCCTATAACTAGGGTGGGACAACTGGAGTTTTACATCAGGCTACAAAATTTCGAGGGGCTGATAAAATAACTACAAGGTTCATTGCCTCCCTTCTGCCTAAGGTATCACCCTATATGATTTCTTCCTCTGCCTTCATCCCCAAAGACCTGGCTTTATTTTGGAGTATGCAACCTCCTCTATGTGACCACATCTGTCCCTCTTCTCACCAGTCATAACCCAAAAATCTCATGTTAATCGAGGATGGACATCTTCTCTTTGATAGCCATATGTCAGGTAAGCACCACATATCTTATCAAAGGTATAAAAATTATGGCCCTGGGTTAGCCAATCACTGAACTACCAGATTCAATTCATAAGAACAACAGAACTTTTTTTGATCTCAGTGATGGAAATGAAAAATAATGGTAGACAAAATATTGAGGGCATTAGGAGAAAATCTGGCTGTGAGCATCTATCTGTTTATACATGAAATAAAGTTTATTCCCCAGAGACAGAATGAAAGAGAAATGGGAGATGGGATCATAAACTTTGATCTCTCTTTCATGTAACTTTCTGTCATCTTATACACCACCCATAGAATCAGAGCTCAAGAGGATCCTCAAAACCATTGAGACCACGCCCCCCCACCTCATTTCACAAATAAGGAAACTAGACTTAAGGGGGTTGAGTCACTTGCTTAACCTAGGATGACCAAGCCAGTAACTGGCCAAAGTAAGATTTCAACAGAGGTCTTCATGGTTTCCAAAGCTAGTGCCCAATCAACTCAAGGAATAACTTCCTTAGAAATGTTAAAAACTGAAGAGCTTTTTTGTTTTGTTTTGTTTTTCAGACATTTACTTAACTGTGTTTGACTCTTCATGACCCCATTTGAGGTTTTCTTAGCAGAGTTAGGAATGTTGTTTGCCATTTCCTTTTCTAGCTCATTTTATAGATGAGGAAACTGAGGCAAACAGGGTAAAGTTATTTGCTCAGTGTGGCACAGCTAGTAAGTGTTTGAGGCCAGATTTGAATTTAGGAAGGGTCTTATTGACTTCAAGCCTGGCACTCTATCTACCATGCCACCTTGTTGCCCTAAGTAATGAAGAACTACTACTCAGAAAACAACCCAGAGAGGTTATAGTAAGTGATAATTGCAGTAGAACAAATCCACCTTGAATAATTAAAACAATTTTCACATGTAGTAGTATTGATAGTTGTCTCTATTATGTACGATTTCTTAAGATGGGGGTTGTAGTGAGGAAAAGCAAATATGTCACCACTTTAAATGCTGGTTTATATATTATGGATTTTTTTTTCCTAAAAAAATTTAGGTATGATTTTGCAGACACTTGTGTTTAAATATTGAAGTCTAAGCAGTTGCATCAGAGGCTATCTGCACATTTCATCCCACCCTGAACCCCAAGTAAATTACAACTGAGTAAACTTACCACATATACCCAGGAGCCATAACAAAAGTCATTTGAGCATAAATAGATCAAGGTTGCCTATAAGGGAAACAGAAAATGGAAAGCAGTCAAAGAAAGAAGTACATAAAATGAGTGTAGCAATATTTTGGGAAAACTTGTGAGGGGCAAATGAGGACATGAGACAGGGAAGAGATGGGCTGAATGGCAGAAATGTATTTCAGGTTCTAGAACACTGAACTCTGGATAGCTGCCAGTTTCCAAACATCACATAATTTGCGTCAATTTCCTTGTAATGATGCCATTTTTAATTTTATGATAGTATTTGAATTAATCATAGTTTGGTTATTCATTTTACATCAACAGTGTGGTCTTTTGAAATTTTTGTTATTGTAGGGATTATTTTTATTGAGGCATTATACATTCCTGATCTTAAAAATGTTTATGACATGAGAACTTAGCCACCAGTAAACTAGATTTAAAGGAAAGTCCCATCTACTTGGCTAAAAAGACTTTATCCGCAACTGAGTTGAGTTAAAGACCAAATTTATTGCCAGCATATCTTTATATATACCATTGAGTTGAAGTGTTTATGATATCAAGTTGTTGCCCAGAGACAACTGATTAAATGATTTGAACAACAGAGGCGACTCTCCTTAAACTGTCCTCGTCATTCAATTCTTCCCTCTCTAAACTATGACATTGCTATGAGTCTGGAAAGTAGCTTTGGAAGTTAAAGCATAGCTTCCTTCAAAGGCCTTCCTCTTCGTTCTTGATCAGATTCCTTAGATCCCACTCATTACTCTTTTGAATTGCATATCCAGTCTGTTAGAAGGCTGTGTGTCTTTAAAGCATAGCTTGTTCTGTGAATGTTCAAGGACATGTACTACAACCAAACAAACTTCTTTGGGAGGAGGTACGGTGCAGTGGGAAGTACTGGGTTTGGAGGGAGAAGAGAAGTCAAATCCTGTCTCTCCTATTTCCTACCTATTTGACCTTGGGCAAGCTACTTAACATCTCTGGGCCTCTTTTTTTTTTTTTTTTTTTTTTTTGGAAAATGAAAGGATTAGACTGTATGGGAGTGAAATTAGACACATTTGTACAATGAGGATATTGGACTGGATGACAGAGGAGGTCCTTTCTAGCTCTACATCTGTGATCAGGTGAAGCTTATTTGCTATATTAAATAGCCAATTGAGCAAACATTTATCAAGCATTTATGTATTGTGCTACACACTGGGAGTATGAAGATAAAAAAGGACACAGTGTACCCAAAGAGTTTTCATTTCATTGTTTTTGGTTTTCAGTACTTTCTTTGTGACCGCATTTTGGGTTTTCTTGTCAAAGACTCTGGATTGGTTTGCCATTTCCTTCTCCAGCTCATTCTACAGATGAGGAAACTGAGGCAAACAGGGTTAAGTGACTTGCCCAAGGTCACACAGATAGTAAGTGTTTGAGGCTGGGTTTGAACTCAGGAAGATGAGTCTTTCTGATTCTAGACCCAGCTCTCTATCTGCTGCATGCCCTCGTTGCCCTTTTCAGCTAATTGGGGGATGGAAAATATGAAATAAAGATGATAGACAAATAAATATGTATGCTAAAGAGCAGGTATCTAGGCAAAATGCCATCACAAATTTAGGAGGGAGATGGAGATATCATGGAAGGACTCCATGGTATTTAAGCTGGGTCTTGAAAGAAGAGAAAGCTTTAAATAGGCAGAAATAGAGATATATTGTACTCCAGGTGCGGGGAATGTCATAAATACATTGTGATGGGACTGGAGGAGTGAGATCCTAGAACAAATAGTCCAATTTGATTGGACTGGATGGTGTCCGATGGGGCTATTCCTTTATGTTGTCGTCTGAGACTGATGAGGAAAGGAAGCCTTTCCATAGTATATACTTCATATATTGGGTTTTTTTTTTTATTTTATTTATTTATTTTTGGGGGGGGAGGGAGAAAGGCAGGGCAAATGGGGTTAAGTGACTTGCCCAAGGTCACACAGTTAGTGTTGAGTGTCTGAGTCTGGATTTGAACTCAGGTCCTCCTGACTCCAGGGCCAGTGCTCTATTCACTGTGCCACCTAGCCGCCCTGATATCATTCATATATTGAATCTGTTTTGGTACCCAGTTTTCATAGGTTCATAAACAGGTCTAGGATCATAGGATTCTAGACTTGGAGATGGAAAGGATCTCAGAGATCATCTGGTACAATTTCTCCATTTTGCTCATGAGGAAAGTGAGACAGACAGATGTTAAGTGACTTGTCTTGGGACACACACATACTGAGTATTTGAGGTAGGATTTGAACTCTGTTCTTTCTGATTCCAAGTCCAGGACTCTACCCAACTCTAACTACCTAAACCTTATAAATTCTCTTGTGAAGAAATGTATCACCACATAACTCAGCCACAGTGTGGTAATTCTCTAGGGAAATCAATGCATGTCGTAGTTCATCTGTGGCTATTCAAGGGAGCTTCTTAATCCTTAGGCATAACATGCTTGAAATATGTCCAGGGCAACTATGTAATCTGCTTGAGACAGCAACCATGTCTTACTGATTCTATACAAATATATAACATGTAACATCCCCAGGGTCTAGAACTCTGTATTATACAGAGTAGACACAACTGTTCAGTTGCTAAAAAGAAAAGGTCTATCCTAGTTAAAAAGAAACAAAAAAAAATTTTTTAAACCCCAGAACATCTGGGCACTTTACTCATATCCAAATAGCACTGTCAGAACCAAAGTATTTGTATACTAAAAGTGATTATGTTCTGGGAGATTTTGGAAGAAAACATTCAATAGAAGTTTAGAGAAAAATAGTTATGGGGAAAAGCAAATGGCCCATAAAGAAGATGAGATAACATTAATCACAGTATAGTGCAGGAAATTATATGGATCTCCCCACATGCACCAAAATATTCAAAGCATCCCTTTTTCTGGTAGCAAAAGCAAAACAAACAAACAAACAAAAAAACCCCTGAAAACAAAATTGGTTCCTTTTCCTTTGGTGATGACTGAACAAAGTGCATTACAAATATATCATGGCTTGGTACAGGCTGTCCCTCATCCCTCAAATGCATTTTGTTCTCCTGTCTGCATCCTAGAATCCCTTGTTGCATTATGCCACACCTTACATGAAACCTACTATGATCTCACCAGGTGCCAGTGCCTTTCTCCATTATCTTATATACACAGTTCCTACATGTGTGTCTGCTGTTGTTTTTATGGGTCCACATAACAACCTCAAGGGCAGAATTTTTTTTCTTTTTCCTTTTTGCCTTTGTATGCTAAGCACCTTAAACAATGTCTGTGAGCTAGTAGGTACATGTAAAATGCTCTTTGATAGATGTAAGAGAATATTATTGTTACATAAGACATGGAAAATAGAAGTTAATTCAGAGAAATATGGAGATATTTGTATGAACTGATGCTAGGCAAAAGAAGCAGAAAAATATCATCAACATGTATGATAAGTGCAGTAAGGTAATTGAGAACAACACTAGAAAGCAGTGAGCCTCAGATTAAACGCAATAATCATGTTATTGGTTGGAATGTTTACCAGATAAACCCATCGAGAGTGGCCTACAGGTGCTGAATGCTACATACACTGTCAGATCCTGTGTCCTGTGGTTTTTTTTATAATTTTCTTTCTTTGTTCTGCTGTAATGATTTTTGGGAAGGGCAAAGAATTACTATATTAAGAATGACTTGTATTTCTAAAAGTCATAATATTAATAATATAGTGATAATTATTAAAAATATGATAGTCATGATGTTAATAATATTAATAATTTTAAAGTCATGATAATAATAGAATCCATATGGAACGTTAAGGATTGTGAATTTTTTTCTACATGTTATCTCATTTGATCTTCTCCACAACCCTGTGAGATAGGTGCTATTATTATGGGCATTATACTGTGGGCTTGGAATCAGGAAAACTCATCTTCCTGAGCTCAAATCTGTCCTCTGATGCTCACTAGCAGTATGACCCTGGGCAAGTCACTTAACCCTGATGGCCTCAATTTCTCTTCTGTAAAATGAACTGGAAAAGCACTCTAGTATCTTTGCAAGGAAAAATACCAAAAAGGAGTCATGAAGAACCAGATATGGCTAAAAAGTGATGAAACAACAACTAAACAAAGCCGATGAGGAAATTGAGAAAGATCAAATTACTTGCCCAAGGTCACATGGTTATTTAGTGTCTGAGAAAATATTTGAATTAAGGTCGTCCTGACTCTATCTCATGCTCAATCCACTATGACTTATAGGTACCTAGTCATCCCTAAAAATACAGCATAGGCCTTCATGGTCAACTTTATGTAGTAATGTGGATTAAAAAAACAAACATAATATTACAATGTAAAAAGAGAATTTTAGCATGAAATAAGCTTGCAATTCTTTTCCCTCCAACTTGGAGTTGGCTAGAATTTTGTTTTAAAGTGTTATATTCAATTTTATTTCTTAAGATTAATATCATTCATATAAAGTGCAGGAGAGAGTAAAAAAAAATCTTTAAAACCTTATGGAAACTGGTCGGTAAGGAAGGGGTAAAAGAATTTGTGTTTGTTCAGACTATAAGCAAGGGAAGCCAGAAATGGGAGGTTAATAATAGTGTAAAGGTGATGAGCAATATTTTTTCCTGGTGAAGAATAAAGAGAAAGGAATATACGTAAATTGCAAATGGGCAATTTTCCATTTCCAAACTGGTTTTGAAGTCAGAGCACCTCAGTCTAAATTCTAGCAATGGTACTACCTCTCTGACCTTGGTAAAACTAGTTCTCTTTGATCCTTAGTGACCTTATCTAAAAAGGGGGTGGGGGGGAGAAGTCAAATTAGGTGACTTCCTTATTCCTTTCCAGCTATGACTTTCCAATCCTATTAAGAGTAAATTGTCAGACGATGGAAAGTTTCACAAAAGAGAATGTGTAATCTTCTCTAGGGATATTTTTTTTTCTTTAGAAGAGTATAGGCAACTGTCTTTTGAGGAAAATTTGAATATGACTCAATCTCATAAAACCTTGAAGCTGGAAAGGATCTGAAGGGAATGTTATTGAGTAAGACTGTGATGAAAGGCATTGAGAAGGGCCTGAAGCTGCATTGAAACATGAGGACAGGGCTTACCAAAGGCAGATTGAGAAGAAAAAGGTATCATCTCATTTAGTTCTTTTTGTCTGAATGTGATAAGGAACTTCAGAGGCTTTCTATTGTCTCTAGGATAAAATACAAACTCCTTTGATTTGTGGAGGATAAAGAGCAAAGAATATTCTCCTAGAGACCTGGTACGGTATTTTTGTCTTCCGTCTGCCAACTGGGGCTTACAAAATCAAATGTTAGTGTAGCATAGCAGAAAGAGGAAAGACACTTGGACTTGGGATTGGAAGACCAAGGATCAAGGATCACGTGGGTCATTTCCAAGTTTTAATGTTTGTTTTCATAATAGCTCACCTTTACTTTATGATCTGGGTACAAATTGCCTTAGAAATAACCCTGTCTAAACCCCAAAGGACTCTTCATGAAAAATGCTATCTGCCCCAGAAAAAGAACTGATGGCATTTGAATACAGACCAAAGAATACTATTTTTCATTTTCCTTGTTCCTTCTTTCCATTCTTTCTTTCCTTCCTTCTTTCTCCTTATTACTTTCTTTCCTTCTATTCCTCCCTTTCTTCCTCTTTTTTCTCTTTCTTCCTTCCTTCCTTTCTATATTCTTTCTTCCTTCTTTCCTTCCTTCCTTTCTTCCTCACTTTCTTCTGTTCTTTCATTCCTAATCTCTCTCTCTCTCTTTTTTTTTTCTCTCACCCTCCCCTACCTCCCTTCCTTCCTTTTTCTCTTTCCATTTTCTTCTACAAAATGAGTAATATGGAAATATATTTTACATGATTGCACATACATAATCTACATCAGATTACTTACCATCTTGGAGAGGGGATGGGGAGGGGACGGATAGAATTTGGAAGCCAAAACTTAAAAGAAAAAGAATGTTAAAAATTGTTTTTACAGGTAGTTGGGAAAAAAGAAAATATTATTTAAAAAAATAAAATACAGAAGAAAAAAAAAGAAATACAGTCTAGTCCTCTTATTTGGTAACTCACCCAGGGTCACAGAGTGTAGAGGCAACTATATTTTGAGGAAAATTTGAGTATGACTCACTTTCCTAAAACCTTGAAGCTAGAAAGGATCTGAAGACATAGTAAATAGTAGAGGCAGGATTTGAACTCATTCCCCTTGACTGCAGATCTATTCTTTCCACTACCCTGTAGTTTCCTCAGACTATATGACCTTGACCAAGTCACTTACCTTTTTTGAACCTCAGTTTATTTTACTGCAAAATGGGTAGCAACTTGCAAGGAAGGATTGGTATAAGGAGGCCAGCTTTAGAGGTAGAAAGACCAGCTTTCAAGCTGTTTCTGACATTATTTATGACCATGGAGGCACTTTTCCTGTTAGGGTACCCAGATACATAGATAGCTAAAACTCTCAGACAACTTAGTTATCAGCTTCAATTCAGTTGTTTTTCAATCCTGTATGACTCTTCATGGCCGGCCCCATTTGGGGTTTCCTTGGCAAAGATTCTGGAGTAGTTTTCCATTTCCTTCTCCAGCTCATTTTACTGAGGAGGAAACTGAGGCAAACAAGGTTAAATGACTTGCCCAGGGTCACACAGCTAAGCGTCTTTGAATTCAAGAAAATGGTCTTCCTGACTCCAGACCTGGCACTCTCTCCACTGCAACACCTATCTGCCCATTGATCTTCATAGATGGAAGGAATTCCCTACATGGATAAAATCACAGATGTGGGCAAAACAATTAAAATAAATATAATTATACTTGTACTATCTATATGATCAGATTCTGAGAAAAGTATTTTGTCAGCTGTCAAGGCCTGTATAAATGTGAGTAGTTATTATTAGTAATAATTTTATCTAACTCATAGGGTTGTTATGAAGAGCCAATGAGGTAATCTATGTAAGGCATTTTGCAACAAGGAAGCCCAATATAAATAGGAATTGCTGTAATTACTAGTGGGGAATGTATTTTCCAAAAGGGGAAAAATTGTAATTGGCTTTTTATGTCTTTGTATTGCAGCTTTTGGTTCTAAAATTGTGTTATATTTTTAGCTAATTGATAATTAATTTTTTAGTGAATAGAAATGGAATTCTGTTAATTAATTTTGTACTTCTGTGACTGCTAGATGTATTGTGTGTAACAGTATACTAATTTAGAACTTTTCAGTGGATAAAATTTGATAGATTTGATGTGTTCTAAGAGTCTTACAACTTCTTTTTAAAAATTCATTTCTTTTTTTTAATTTCTCATGAATAAAAGAGTAGAAAAAGAGTATTCTTTAAAAAAAATATTTCATGGGTGCTAACGAATTCAGAACATTCCTCTAATTTAACTTACATTTCAATTCAACATTGTACCTACTGTGTGTGATGCGTTGTTAGGCACTGGAGGCACAAAAATTAAAAAAAGACAAAACCTACTTTAAAGAGTCAGTCTAATAAACTTATAAAATGTATTTCTGATTATCTAATAAAAATTTCAAATTTCTCAGATAACGTTTATAAGAATTGGTTTCATAAAACTTCTTTCAAGGAAGACGACATCTATTTGTCCTATCTTCTTGTCTAACAGCCTCAAGGGCTTTATATTACTTCTGGGATAAATAAAATACAAATCACTTGGTTTGGTATTTAGCATCCTTTCTTTCCAGACTGATGTCATGTGATTCCCCATCATACACTGTGTATCCCAGCCAAATTGTTCCCTTTTCTACCTCCATGCATGTACAAGGCTGTTTTTGCTCTTTGCTTGCAGTATTCTCCGTTTGCCTTCACAGATTCAGTGTTGAGTGAAAGTACAACATCCTGCTTATAATTCCACCTCCTGTTATTATTTCCCCTCCCCAATTACTTCAAATACATTAGGGTGTATGTATTTGTGTAGGCACTAATAGATATGGAGGTAGGGGGATAAAGGGAGAGAAAGAAACACTGAGAGAGAGGCAGAGAGAGAGAGAGACAAAGAGACAGAAAGAGACAGAGACAAAAAGGAGGAGAAAATAGAAGAGGAGGGAAGAGAATAAGAGAAAAGGGGAAGGGGGAAGAAGAGGAAGAAGGGAAGAGGAGAGGGTATAGGAGATAGACCTATTTCCTTAGTTGTTTACACTTAATTTTTCCCCCAGCAGAATTGATAACATGGACTCTTCTTATATTTTTCTTTGTATTTCCAACACCTAGGAGACTGCCAGGCATAACATAGGAGCTTAATAGATGGTTGTTGTATTGAGTTCAATGTAATCCATGTGGAACACAAGGGCAAACCAGACTTTTCCATGAACTTAGAATAGTAATAACCATAGTTCCTACCTCACTGAATTGTTGTGAGGCAGAAAGGAGATAATGTCAGTAGACTGCTTTGCTAATTTTAGCAGGATATATAAAATGTCAGTTATTATTATACCTAAATGGTAGCAGTGAATGTCATTGTCTAGCTTCCCTAGGGAGACCCTCAATAGAAATCTCAGAGTTGTAAAGATTCGACTCTCTCCAAACCATCCTAAACAACACTAATAGAATGCTTTCTAACATATGGATTTGGGAGAGGCTGGTGTGGTATAATGGAAAGAGCCTCAGATTTAGAACCATGCATTCTATCCTGCCATTTATAGGATTTCCTTATCCGTAAAGTGAGAATGATGTTACTACTTGTATTGCCAACTTTCAAGTGTTACTGTGAGGCTCAAATAATTTGACAAATGGAAAATACTTTACAAACTGTCCAATCTTGTCTTGAATTTTAGACTTAGTGCTAAAAAGATTCCTGGAGGACATCGAGGTCAATCCTCTCATATTACAAATGAGGAAAAAGAAGATTAGAGAGGGTAAATGATTTGTCCAGGGTCATTCAGTTAGAAAGGGACAGGATAATCATTTGAACCCCTGTTTTTTGATTATGAAACCATTACTCCTTCTGCTGTGCTTCAAACTGTTGTTATCCTGACCTTACCCTCCTCAAAAACCTTCACTGGCTGTCTTGTGAGAAGCTCATGTATGTATAAAGCCTTGCTTTATACATAAATGGTTCCAAGCTACCTCTCCATTCTTTTTGGAATAATCTATGTTCTAGCTTGAGAAAAATGATATATTGCCATCTGCCCTCGCTCATCTCTTCATCTTGGCATGTGTTATCCCCCATAAAGACCCTGATATTTTGATATCTGTCTTTTTTCCTCAAGGCTCAGTTGAGGTGCCAATTCCTATTTTGGGGGAACTAATAAGCCTCCCCTAATTTACCTCTCTCCCAAATGTCAGTGATGTCTCCTTCCTTTCACCTTCCATGTGGTTCTATTTGTATCTCTCCTGAGAGTTAGAGCTTTCTATGTGCCTATCTCATCTGCCTCTTATTGAATGATAAGCTCCTTAAGGGTAGAGGCCATCATTTTTTTCATTTTTTTGCCTCCTTACCCCCTCCAGTTCTGTGAATCCACATGTGGAAAATCCCTCCAGCAATCTCATCAATTTGTCTGTAATTTGTGGTCTTACTGTGTTTAGAGAAACCTGAGAGATTGATGCCCATGGTTACATAGCTAGTATGCAGCAGAGACTACATTTGAACCTCTTTCCTTGAATCCAGGGATGGTTCTCTATCCATGATGCCAAGTCATCACTCATATTAGATGCTCAAGAGATATTTATGAATATCCTTGTTGAAAGAAATCAGGATATAGATCTGAAATAGACAAGTTGGGTTAAGATACTTGCCCAAGAATGAGATCAAAGAGAATGAGAATCATTCAGAACTGAAGAGTGAAAAGGGAGGAAGAGATTGAAGGAATTTTGTAGATTTCACCATAGAGAAATCAATGGTTTATCCCTGAGTGAGAGTCTGGGGCTGTGTGACTACATTATCAATAGTAGCTGAAAGTTGGCCTGCGTATGGTAATAAGTATGTGTGAGCCACTTGAACGCTAACTTATCTAAAAAAGCTTAAAGAAGAAAACCTGGTTGAGGATGTATGAGATTGGATGATAATGGACTTTGAGAACAGAGTTAATTGGTAGGAAAGAGTTCTGAAACTTTACCAGGCCTGATGGATTACAGTGAGAAGATTTTAAACCTTTATAGAGAGTTGTATACAAATCAATCATTTTATATGTGCTTTTGTATTTTTTAATAAATGATAACACAAGAAATTCATTGACTTTGGGTCATGATAAATGGACTTACACAGGTCCTCCCAGAAAATCAGATTCTTTATTCCATTTGTTCTATTATAGAAAAGACAATATGAGTTGAAATCTGTGTACTTTTTAAAAGTACATATTCTTATCTGTGTCTGACATATCACACTGTATTGTGAGAGGTCCAAAATTTGCCATCCCTTCTTAGATTTAATTATCTAAGCACTTTCCAACAGCAGGCTGTCTACTATTGACATGCAGAATTTCATTTTGTTCAAATATCTTTTTGTGTGTGTCTCCTTGATATTGATAACAGCAGCTCCTGTTAGAGCTTATCTGCTTTTGATTCTGGAAACGTAATAAAGCAAGGAAATACAAAGTCACCACTGCATGTACCAGTTTATTCAAACATCCATCAAATTTTGGGATCAAGCTAACATTGGGGGAGATGTGGTATGCATGCTGCAACTTGACTGCTCTGATCAAAAGGTAACAGGTGTTTCAAGGGACACCTCTTCCCTTACAAATATAAGAAAGAATAAATTAGGAAAACAAAGCAAGCTAACATTGTCTTAGGAGAGTCTGCATTTTCTTATTTAGAGATTTTTCTTCATCATCTTAGACACAGTGACATACTGGATGAAGCAGTAGTTTTGGAATAAGGAAACCCTGGGTTCACATCCTGCCTCTAAAACTTAACGGTTATAAGACCCTGAAAAAAAAAATCATGTAACCTCTCTAGATCTCCAGCACCTCCTTAGTACTTATGTACAAAGGAAGCAGCATACGGTGAAAAGATCCCTGACTTTGGAGTCAGAGGACTTAGGTTCAAATTGTACCTCAGAAATTACTAATTGTGTGACCTTGGGCAAGTCATATAACATCCTGGGCCTCAGTTTCCTCATCTGTAAAATGAGAAGATTGTACTAGGATGTCTCCTGAGATTCCTTTCATTTCTAGAACTCTGATGCTATGAATCCTACTAAGACATAGACAGGTAGCTGTGTGTAAGTGGAGGGTGTCTCCTACCCCAGAAATTTCCCATGATGATGAAATTGCAAAATTATCCTGTATTCTGGATGATTATTTCAATCTGCTTATTTTCTCTCCTTACTATAGTATTTTATTCATACCCAAATTTTGTGAATGAAAATTCTCCAGAATGATGACAAATATTAAAATGGTATGTTATGCATGGGCAGCTAGGTGGTACAGTGGATAGAGCGCCAGGCCTAGATTCAGGAAAACTCATCTTCCTGAATCCAGATCTGGCCTAAGACACTAGCTCAGTGACCCTAGACAAGTCACTTAGTCCTATTTGCCTCAGTTCCTCATCTGTAAAATAAGCTGGAGAAGGAAACAGCAAACCACTGCAATGTCATTCTCAAGAAAACCCAAATGGGGCAACAAAAAATCAGACACAACTCAAAATGACTGTACAACAACAAAATGCTATACATATTGTATCCCATTAGAAATTAATTCAAGTACCCAATAAAATGAAAAGGAATTATTGGGAAGGGGGACTGGGAGAAAATCATCTAAGGAACTTATCTGGTTCATCCCTAAGTTTAGGCAGAATTATAAATGTTTTAAAGATGCTCAAAAAAGATGTCATATCTCCCTGGCATTTACTCTTGTGAAATTATTCAATTTAAATCACTTAAACATTATTGTAAACCCAGTTATGTTTTTTTGTCCTCAATAAGGATAGATGATATTAGGCACAATCACTTCCTTGGGGGAAAAACATCCTAGAAGTGAAACATCTAGATCACTAATACAGTCATTCACAAAGTTATGGATCTACAAATACAGGAGAATTTTTTGGCATGAAATTTGTAAGCCAAGGTGACGTTTTTATCATGGGGAAACAATGAATAGTTTCAGTAAATATTGCATAAAAGGCAGAACATGGAGATGTTATAATTACTGAACATAAAGATAGAGGGTAAAAGAGAACCTTTATAGTTAGCTATCTGGCAAAGATATATAATGCTTGTGTTTCAGCTGAGATTTTAGTTGATTAACAAAACTGTTGTAAAGTGGCCCTGGTTTTAATACTATAAATTGACAACTAAAAATGCAAAGAAATTAGATCAATGCCATGATTGCCTTTTATCTACACTCTTCTTTTTGCAACCAAACCTTTTTGCTATTTTTTTCTAAAGAAAATAACATTCATGGGGTAGCTAGGTAGTGCAGTAAATAGAGCACCGGCCCTGGAGTCAGGAGGACTTGAGTTCAAATCCAGCCTCAGACACTTAACACTTACTAGTCATGTGACCTTGAGCAACTCACCTAACCCCAATTGCCCTGTCTTCCCCCTCCAAAAAGCAAAAAGAAAGAAAGAAAGAAAAAAAGAAAGAAAGAAAATAGCATTCATTTACTTTTTCAAAATAAATGGGGTCTAAAGATGAGACCTGAGTGCTAATTTTAAAGGCCTTCAAATTTTAGTAAGAACCATTTGCATTTTTAAAAGTCATATAAAATTATATACCATCATTTCATCAACATTTGAAATCTGGAAGTGTTTATCACATTAAAAAGCTAATCAAGAAATACTTATGGAATTATAGCAGATTGGTACAGAACATATGATGATCCAGAAAACAACGATGTGGGAGCCTGTCTTTATTGTGCAGGTGTTCCAGGAAGATCTGAGGAAGGCTGTAGTCTAAAGCCAGGAGGACCCTGCACCCACATGTAGATATTGGGAAGGGGTATGATATGCTCTGTGAATTATAATGTTAGTGTTTTGTGAATTTCTGGGGAAGAACTTGTACCCCATCTAGCATTGGCTGGTTACAAAGAATTAGTTCAAATTTTCAAATTCTGCTTTAGCCTTAAGTTGACAAAATTTAAAAGGGATTATTGACAAACTATAGAGGATGCAGAGAAGGGAGAGTTGACAAGGTGAGGTATTTATTTAGAACCCACTGTCATATGAGAAACTGATCAAAGAAATGGGGATGTTAGATCTAGAATGGAGAAGATTCAGGAAGAGCAACCTTCAAATATTTGAAGGGCTCTTTTGAAAGGAACATATTTTATTGTAGGAGCTAGATTAGAGCCAAAAAAGAACCTTAGAAATAATCTATTCTCCAGAAAAAGAAACTAAAAGAAAAATTATGTCTTGCATAATGCCAACTAGTAATTGGAAGAACTCATACTTATTCTTGGTTACCCAGCAGAGTATATTCAGAAGCGATCGATGCTTGGCACAGGGAGGCAGGCTCAATATAAAAAGAGAAGTTTAACAATTAAACCTGACTAGAAATGAAGTCCTTGGGTTAGGCCCCTAAGTGGTGAGTACTTTGCCACTTGAAATGCTTTAAAAAAGAATGTGTCTGGGATAATGGTTTATGGATTAGGTAGAGGTTTTTAATAGATGGTTTCTGAACTCCTTTCCAACTATGAGTCTATGATTCTATTATTCAATTAGTTAAGAATTAACAAGGGGAGGGGGCAGCTAGGTGGCACAGTGAATAGAGCACTAGCCCTGAAGTCAGGAGGACCTGAGTTCAAATCTGGCCTCAGACACTTAACACAAAACTAGCAGTGTGACTTGGGCAAGTCACTTAACCCTAATTGCCTTACTTTCCCTCCTGAAAAAAAAAAGAATTAATAAAAAAGAAAAAAATACCAAATAATTTCCCTTTTATATTCTCTATTTGTGGACTTCATGTATAGTATATCTTGCATTTGGCCCTATATCATCTGAATGTCATTTTATTGATTTATGTTTGTCTCTGAAATCATTGAGTGAAAAGAAGTAAGAATGAGATAGAGAAAGACAGAAGAAGGAGGAAGACAAGGAAAAGGAAGAGAAAGTTCTATTTGATATTAGAAACCTAACCTACAGATGAACTTCAGAGCTTAGCTGTGATATTGGCTCTGGAACACAAGCATTTAGGAAATGCCTTCCAAAATCCCCAGAAAAGTGAGAAGGGGAGATAGGCTTGGCAACCTGGTCTTCTGACATTATTTAAACTGTTTTTTTTTTCCTAGCAACACAGTGCTTTAATAAAATGGACCACATTTGCTAAGAAACTTGACCGTCAAGGACAAGGTTTTTTTTTGTTGTTGTTGCTGTTGCTTTTAAATGGAACTTGGCACTCAGTCATACAGAGAGAGAACTTCATGAAAAGATGAAGGAATGCAAACAGTACTGACATCTTGGACGTGCATGATCGTTTTTGACAGCTCCATTGCCATTCATATTATGGTATGTTCTGTGAGGTAGTTGCAGTTAGCATTTATATATGACAGCTGGAAGCTTATCCATATCTATATAGATGCATACACATTGAAAGGAGATAAGTGTAATGGGAAAATTGCCTTTCAGTAAATGCAAGGACACTGTGCTGGACTAGTAAAACTGAATATGATTTATAGGTTGTTTCTGTACTACCCTTTAGAAAAAGGCATTCAAGTATGTTTCATTCCAGTGTTAGGTGGCCTCTGAATTATATTTCTCTAACGAATCTAGATAATTATAATATGATTATTATATAGGAATATTATATATAATTATTCTCTAGGTAATAATAATAATAACATATAATAATAATAATAATAATGGTAGCTTAACATTTCCATAACATCTGTGTGTTCCAGGCACTGTACTAAGGGCTTCACAATTATTATCTCATTAGATCTTTACAACAACCCTGGGAAGTAAGTATTGTTATTATCTCCATCTTACTGAGGCTGAGGCAAAAAGAAGTCAAGTGACTTGCCTAAGGTCTCTTACCTGGGAAGTGTCTGAGGCTGTGTTTGAACTCTACTCTTCCTGGCTCCAATATTAATCACCAAAAATGGACTGTCTCCCCAGACATCTGACATTTTCCAGCCTGGGAAAGGATACTAGTTCTAGAATCAGAAATCTGGTTCAAATCAATGTCAGAGACCTAGACCCAGACACTCAAAGCTGAAAGGGACTTTAGATTCCGTAGAGTACCACATCTTCATTTTACAGATTAAGAAATTGAGATCCATTGAGGTTACATGATTTATCAAGAGTTACATGCCTAATAAATGTATGAGGCAGGATTCAATTTCAGGTCTTCTTTATTCTAAATCTAATACTTTAGTTACTGTTCCACTTGCTACTTCAATTTCTTAATCATCTTGGGCCCCAGTTCCCTCATCTCTAAAATGAGAACATTAGGGGCAACTAGGTGGCACAGTGAATAGAGCAATGGCCCTGGAGTCAAGAGGACCTGAGTTCAAATTTGACCTCAACACTTAATACTTACTAGCCATGTGACCTTGGGCAAGTCCCTTAACTCCAATTGCCCTGCCCTACCCCCTCCAAAAAAAAAAGCAAAAAATGAAAACTAAAATGAGAACATCAGATGAGATTATTTCTTGGGTCTTTTTCAGTTCTTGATTTGTGATCCCATGATTATTTCCCTTCTCATCTTTTAATTCACTGTCTTTTGGGATTGTACCTGGCCTCATGGTGGGGAAAGAAGAGGATAAATCCCAAAGTTATTCCTTTGTCTTTTCCTCAGCCTTAATTTTTATTATCTAATCTCTGGTATTGTTTCAGTTTCTTCAGCCAGGCAACCTGTTCTACAGTTATTTCCTAATCCCTGATCTCTTCTCTAGACTCAGTTCAGTTCTTCACAGCCTAATCCTTGTGCTGCCACCATGTTCCAGATAATTCGAATGCCTTGAATGTTTCCTGGTAGAAGATGTAGGTGAAGTAGACTTAAATTACTAAAAATATTTAAATCTTTACAAAACTACAGAAGAATCTCAACACAACTTAATCATGCTGAGAGGCCTAAAAAGGTTGACCTTTGATCTGCCTTGCCCCCAACTCCCTCTTCATCCCACCATTTGTTAAATATGAAAAGGTTAAGTGGGTGATTGGACAATCCCTGGGACATGAGAAAAAAAAGAAAGAGATGACTGGTGAACTATTCCAGGACAGAAGTGTCCCTAGGCAGTTATGCTGAGCAGAGACCATGCCTTTGTCATTACTTGCCTCCAGGAGTGCAAATTCCACACATAATCCCATATTAGCCCTTGAGGTTGTTGTCCAGTTGTTCAATCATGTGTGACTCTTAATGTCCACATGAATCATACTGTCCATGGGGTTTTCTTGGAAAAGATGCTCTAGTGGTTTATTATCTCCTTCTTCAGTGGATTAAAGCAAACAGAGGTTAAATGACTTGCCTAGGGGGATAAAGTGAGGAAGTACTGCCTGAGGCTGGATTTGAACTCAAGTCTTCCTGGCTCCAGTCTCAGCACATTATCCATTGAGCCATTCATCTAGCTAGTTGTCTCCTAGTTCTGGGTGAACTCCGCAGGTCTCATTCCTTCCTCTCTCTCTCCTTGACCAGTCCCCTTATAAATCTTCATTGCAGAATCCCTATGCCCATCCTGCCCCCTTCAGCTCAAGTAAAGTTCATAAATAATGAACTAGAACAAGAGTTCTCCATGTTTACATTACAAATGTAAAGAAGTACGTGGAATATGACTTCTTGCATCCCAAGTCAGAATTTATGATATATTTCCCCAATGAAACAAAACAATTGGATTGTAATTTACCTTCAGTGTGATGATAAACTTCAGGTATGTTATGGGTTTCTGAATCATCCAGAAACCAATCTACCATACCTTGTTTGAATGTGAAAATTTAAGACGACTTTTGGTGTACAATGTAATTATAACTTTCAAAATTCCTGAGTGGTGCTTTTTGAGTAAAAGATAGTTATCATTACCATCTTCATTTCTAAATATATTATTTTCCTTTCCTTTTCCCTCATTTCCCCTCCCCTATCTTAATAAAGCTATCCCTTGGAATAAAGATTATTTATAAAAAAAGATAGGGTAACAGGGGGAAGAGTTCAGGAAACCCAGCCAATGTATTAAATGGATCTAAAATATAGAGAATATTTTACATCTATAGCTCCTACTTCTGAAAAGAAGCAACTGCTTTGATGCTAAAATAATCATTATGTGCACAGCTAGAACACTGGCATTGTGATTCTCTATATCTATGGACTTCCAACCTGTAGTTTGCTTTCTGTTTATAAAATATCATGTGAAATGTTCAAATTTAGTATCCTGAGCTCTAGTTTCTAAGTAATAGTTTGTGAAAGAAATATATGTGTGTCTGTGTACACACACATACACACACACACACACACACACACATTCACTCCTTATCTGGGCCACAAAATCTCTTGTGCATCTTGTATCCAATAGAGAAAGGCAAGACTAAAATAAGTACATAAATTTTCTTCATTTATTTATGTGTTTGTTTATTTCTGGCCCCTTAATTTTCTCTGAGTTGGCTGCTTTCCCTTCAAGAACCTTCACTTTAAAAATTCAGGATGAAAACAGGTTCAGATGTTAAATTCCTTCGTGTGAATTTTTTTTCAGTCGCTCTGTATTTATTTGCTCTTCACCCTGTTTGACATTTTTCTTCCTGTCTGTGTGTGCCCAGTGAAAAACTCAGCAGTTCCACTGGGATGTGGCCCATTTTTTTTGGATCTGGGGGGCATGTGCATTTTTTCCAGCCTTCTGGAAGAAGCTTTCACAATGAAAATTGCTAGTCTGTGCTATTTTGAATAGTTAAAAAACAGACCTATTCAGTCCATTTGTTAAAGACCATGTCACAAGTTCAAACATGGCTCCTTTTAGTTTGTCCAAGATGTTGTCAGATATATCTGAGAGAGAAGGGCCCTGGTCTATTTGTCTGCTTGATGAAGTCTTCTGGAAAGTTTCCAAGAAAACCTGTTAGCTCTGTACCTACAGTTCCCTAAAGCTTCATTCACATGTTATTATGAATGTTTCTAAAAGTATATTGTTCCTATGGCCTTCAAAATTGAATGTGTAGATAATTCCTAATACCACTTTAATCATTAGTCTTTGGTATTGTGGTCATAAGACTTATTCTTAATGCTTTCAAACTCTTTTCTTTCTAAATGGAATCTCTTTATAAAGAGTTTTCTAAGTTTTAGATGATTACCTATTTACCTTTGTTTCCATTATTTCCATTATTACATTAACCCACCCAAGCAAGACAGAGCATTGATTGGCCATAATTTATGTACAGATGGTTTAATCCTTAGATCAGAATTTAATCTTTTTTGCATGTGAAGGAGTCCTTTTGTGATGTGGTGAAACCACACCCTTCTCAAATTAATGTTTATAAATGCATAAAGTAAAAAACAAGAAGAAAACCAAAAGTCACTAAAAATAAAGATGTATGAGAGAGAGGGGAAGAGAGAGAGACACACACACAGACAGACCCCTTTTAACATCTATGGAGCACAGGTTAAGAATCCCTGTCTTGAATGAAATTTGACCTTTGAAGTGAACAATTGAGATCTCTGTTATGATAAACAATTGAAATCATTTTATTGTTGTTCCTCTTGGGAGATGAATTTACTTAAAACAGGTTGTAAAAGGCAACCCATAACGAGATGCATGTAGTGAGAAGCACATGGGAAAAGGAAAGAGTGTTGAACTTGTAGTCAGGAGAGATCTGAGTTTGAATCTAACATTTGACACATTTCCTAAGTGATTAGAGGCAAAGTTCTTAGAGCCTTAGTTTCCTCATCTATGAAACAGGGGCAATAATAGCTTTCACATAAAGTTGTTGTAAAGCTCAAATGGGATGCTTTGAAAAGTTCTAAAAGCTATGAAAATGTTGGCTGTTATGACATAATCCCCATAGTTATGTTTCCTCTCCTGCCTCCATACTTTCACCAAGTCTGGCTATGTGAAGATGTACTGCCTCCTCACTTTCATCTCTCGATCCTATTTTCATCCAAAATCCAGCTCCAGTGCCACTTCATCCAGGAATACTTTTCTGATTTGCCCCACACACAGACACACCACCAGTAAATGAGTGCTTCTCTCCTTCACCCAAAATTAACGTGCATTTAACTTTGTTTATCTTTATATTTATTTATATAGCTATGTTTCATTTTCCGGGATGGAATATCTACTTCTTGAGTGCAGAGACTATTTTATGACTGTGTTCTGTGTTTGGCACATAATAGTACTTAATAAAAGTTGTTGGGGAATTATTACCTTAAAGGATCTGCTTCTGTTTTCACTAGCTCACCATGCATGGAAGGAGTTGACCAAGTGCTTTAAAAAGTGGAGTGTTGAGGGACAGGGGTCGCTTGGACAGCAATGTACCTATACTATCATCAAAACATAGTATGATTCCTTGGAACTAAAAGGATCTGGACTTTAGAAAACTTCTATCCAGCAGTACCAAGAACCCAATTTCTTGTCCCAGAATCCTTCTTAGCAACTCATTTCAGTATTTAACTGACCACTTTTCCCAACATATTCTTCATATCCAACCCAAATTTAGAATTGTGCAGTAATAATCTCAGCAGAGAATAATATCCTCTGTTCTCAACACAGATGGAAACATCTGGTGATACCAATATCATAAATAAATCTTCATTGTCCTAAATGCTGTCACTAAATGATTATTTGGTAATGAATGAAATATTATTTTACTGGCCTGCTGATTTGGGCATTCTTACACCAGAGAATAATTAACATCTTTGTAAAGATGTAATCACCTAAAGGAGCTATATAAGCAAAAGAAATCTCAAGAGTTTTCCTAACGGCAAAGAAATTGTATTATAGTAGCGTTTCATTTCCCTAGCTGTTTCAGGGCATCACTACAATCAGCATTAGGAGAATAAGGCATTGAGGGACTAAATACAGAAAAATCAATTTCTCTTAAATATCTACATCTGTTGGTCCTCTAAAGAAGATTAGCACGGACAGCCTAATGCTGGGTTTACCTGATCTGTTTGTCAAAGGCCTTTTTTCTTTTTTTTTCTGTTTGTTTTTTTAAACTGATGCTTTAACTAATATTCAGCTATAAGAAAACTTTAAAAAGGGAGATGCCACTATGGCCATTGTGTACATTTGAAAAAACTAACTAGTTTCATGTGAATTGACTGGGGGCAGTTGGTTACTTGGTATTGATTTTTAATGTAAGTGAAAAATCATAATTTTTCTGAGAAGGAGTAGTAGATTTTCCTTCCCCTTAGGATCGTTCATCTTGAGCTGGACGGTATCAGAGGGATGATCTGCTCTAAACACCTCATCATTCAGATGTAAGCTTCTTGAGGGCAAGGACTTTCTTTTGCCTAGGTTTTTTTTTTTTGTATCCTCGACACTTAGTACAATTTCTGACATATAATCAATCTTATTGATAATGAGCTGAGATAAGGAGTGACTAAGGAAAAGCTTTGAGTCATATTAAGGTCTTCTGACAATGAGTTGAGTGTTTCCTTCATTATACCATACTACCTCAAAATCCTAGAATGCCATTGAAGTAAAATTGACTGTATTTTGACTCTGGTTGACTATTTCAGCCTCACTTCATCCAGAGCTATTTTCGTCTATGATTATGACTGAAATACATAGAGTTGATATTATTTGTGATATCACTTTAAATATCTTTTATTTTCTTGGCCCTCATTTACTTTAAGATGATAGAAAGGTCTGTCATGTTTCTGAGTTTGGGGTCCAGTGATTGAGTCGAAAGAAGAGACATTAAAAGTGAGGATTATAAGTAGTTTTTAGTGCATTGAGCCACTTGTCCTCAAAGGCCAGTTTATAAAGATTAGAGCTATGGTTTGATTTCATTGATATATTGGACTCTTTTCCCTCTATCGATGCAGATGAGAACCTTTACTGGTCTCAAGAGAGTTACTTAGAACAGTGGTGTCAAACTCAAATAGAAATGTGGCCGCTGAGCCATGCATCCACATGCATTTTGACTTAGAAAATAAGATATTATCTGTGTTTATTGCATATTTTTATTTTGTTAAACAATTCCCAATTACATTTTAATATAGTTCATTCTGTACTCTGGAATATCATGGACTACATACCCACATCCAAGCTGTATTTTTGACAGATCTGAATCTGACCTAGAGCATTGCAAGGTTAAGTGTCTTGCTAAGGGTCTAATAGACAGTATATATCAGAGTTGGGATGTGAATCTTTCTAGCTTCAAGAGAGATTCTCTATCTGCTGCATCTACTACTATCTACTACACTATCTATTTCCCCCTAAATTCAGTGGCCCATAAGAAAATTTTTTGACTCCTATCACAACACTCAGTGGCCACTTGATAAAAACTGTTCCCAAACAATTGATTTGCAATGAGTAAAAATTATTAGTTCCAGATTTTCATTGGATCATAAATTTAGGGTTGGAAGAATCTCGGAAGATGTTTAGTCTAAACTTTTTGTTTTATAGTTGAGAAAAAAGAGGCAAAAAAGAGACTTGTAGAAAGTCATGGAGGACAGGGCATACAGGATTAGAAACCAGGTCCTGGGACTCCATTGCCAGGGATCATTCTATTTCATAGGTGTCTCTTCCATTGAATTCAATCAACATTTATTAAGAGTCAGCATAGTAAAATTAAAGACTGATGTTGGACTTCTGGGTCACATAAGCAACAAGATAGCAAACCATATTTTCTCTGCTCCTCACAACCTCTCAGACCTCTCCAAAATAAAAATTATGCATCAAAGGTAATTCAACTTCATGTGTTTCCATGGTCTAGGTCATTCAGAATCCAAAAGAAGTTTAAGAACAATCATCCAAAACTGAGAAACCAATCATCACTGACCTAACTGTTCATTTACCTAGTAGCTTTTCCCAAGGTCCCATGCTATCCCCAAAAAGGCTGCAGAGCAGACCCAAGAACATGACACAGGCTTATATCAAATCTGCTCCTATACCCTCTTCCCTTCTTCCTTTTTACACTCTTAGCTCCATACTGCAGAAGTTAACTCAGAGCTTAACAGCCAGCTTAGCCAAAACCCTTCAAGATCAAAAGTTTTTTGGGGGCTACATCCTGTAAGTACCAGTAAGGCAAAGTTCTGAACTGCTAGTGCCAGAGCAAACAAACTCTAAACTGCTGATGTTGAACTGGAGAGAACTGAGGAACAGAAGGAGTGGGGTAGATCACCAGGGTAAGACATCATGTTTGTGGGAGGCTGTGCAACCCTCCCCAAAGCCTAAGAAAAGAACACAGTACCCAGCTGCATCAGTTCTGACCATGAAAGGTCAGCTGAGGCAGAGATCTAGATTGGTGAATCATGAATTGCCCAGTATGAGAGGAAGCTGAGATGCTTTCAGATCTAGTTCTCAAGGAAACCACAATCAAAGTCATGAAATGAGTGATAAGGAAAATAAGGGAGAAAAAAGACAAAAATTTCAGGAAGAAATAGCAGAGACTTTAAACATAAACAGATACATCAACAGGAAAACTAGTCACTGAAGGAAAGGTCTAGTGAGTTTAGGCATCTATAAATAAATACTGCAAAATAAAGCAAAATGATCCAACATTAGATGAGACAGAAGATTTTGTAGAATTTGAGAAGAACATGCATTGAACTGGATGACCCTGTTCCTGAGTAATTTAGAAGAGAAATAAGAATTATAATTTATGTCCTTCACAGCTAAAATGATGAGTGGAATAGAAATAAGAAGAAAAAACCTTGAATCTCCAATGATAAGCCTTACCAAAGGAAAAAAAAATGATTGAGAATGCAAATACACAGAAGTGAAGAACAACCTAGAAGAAGAGAAGCAGAAAAAAAACATTTAAAGACAATATACTCACTATGCAAGCAAAATTACTCATCTTGAAGACAAGATGTGTAAGAGCAACTTAAGTATCTTAAGTCTCAAAGAAGAACATGTCAGGACAAAAATCTTTAACACCATAGTGAAGAAATAACAGAAGAGAATGGTCCAGAACTTTTGAATGTAGAAAATGAAATTTCCATTAAAAGAATTCCCAGATTGCATCCAGAAAATAACCCAAGGATGAAAAGAGTCATCACTTTCAAATTAGATGTACTGGGGATAAATCCCACCTCTGGCACTACTTGTGTGACCTTACCTAAGGAACTTAACTCCTCTAGTTCTTAGCTTCCTCAACTATAATATACTGGGTTTGAATTTTGTAGCTTTTAAAGATTCTTTCAAGTCTAAGTCTGATCTTATGAATCAAAGTCTTCTATATTCAGGGCATAACTCTGAGGTTAGATCAATTTTATTTTATTTATTTTATTTTTATTTTATCTTATTTTTTTATGGAGGATAGATGGAGAGTCTAGATTTCTGATTTCATCATTGTGGAGACTTCCCAGTATGGAAACTTTGTCTGCCGATGCAGATTATCAATGGTTCTGTTACATGTGGTCTCAGAATTGTTCAGAATCAGGGGGCACTGAGATGTTATTCCATGCTGGCCTGGAATACAAAAACAAAAACTTTTTTTTTAATAATCTTTCAAGGGCTTTATTTCTACCATCCTATCCATGAAGTTTTTCTTTATTATTTCTTGATTCGTATTAGGTGAAAGTAAGATAGATGCTATTACACCCCTCCATTCTGAGAAACTGTAGATGGTTTCTGATAACTTGCTTATCAACACTGGGGTAGAAATCAAGGGGTGGCTAGGTGGCACAGTGAATAGAGCACCAGCCCTGGAGTCAGGGGGACTTAAATTCAAATGTGGCCTCAGACACTTAACACTTAACTAGACATGTAAACTTCAGCAAGTCACTTAACCCCAACTGCCCTGCTTTCCCCCCTTCCAAAAAGGAAAAAAAACAAACAAACCAGAAATCAAGCCAACTCTTTTCATTGCTTTATGCAAAAAAAGTATCCATAAAAACCTTTTAAACAAATAATTGAAAAGAAGAGAATAACATATTTATATATTTTGTAATGAATCAGTGGTCATAAACAAAATGCCTTCTTGTGTATGTGTAGAACTAGCCTTCCCCTTTGGTAACATAGATATCCATCTGTGCAGTCTAATTTGAAAGATATTTCAATATCCCACCTCCTTTAAAGAGTAACCCCATTAATGCATCATTGCTTCATACACTTTCAAACCCTATTTTACCATCTCTAGATTTATAACCTTTTTGACAATAAAAAGTTGAAGACAACCATTTACAAATAGAATTTGTTGCCTTGACTTGGAAGTGAAAAATCTCAAATACCCAGTAAGACAGGTACCCAAGAAAATACAGAAGAAAGACAAAAGTGTTTACTAATCTATGCAATAGAAAGAAAAATGGTCTAAAATTTGGAAACATATATCTAAATCTGTTTTCTCAAAGGCCTCAACTTTTGCTTATTTTCTGCTGTCTTGCATTCTGTCTCCTTTTGTGCTAATAATGCAACAGGAGTGCATAGGATAAAGGAGGAAAGTCTAGGAATGCATAAAATCTGTGCAATCTGGTTACCAAAATGGTTACCAGAATTTGTGACTTTATAAAATGAAAGGGATATTCTTTCACTGAACCAATCTTTTTTTTGCCTTTAAAATTGGAGGTGGGAATGAAGGTAGGAGAACACAGAATAAGAGATTTTAAAATGAGAAGAAAAGGTATAGGGGTAGAAAACAGTAGGAGAGAGAAGACTGGGGAAGAAAAATGGAAGAGGTGTGAAAGTCAGAGCCAATCTTTCAGTAGGTGAAATATCTCCATGTTGTGATCTCAGAATCTACTATGGCATCTCAGACAGAGTGCTGATTTCAGAGTTTGAAAACCCTGGGTCCAGTTGCCACTTTTGACACATACTGACTGTGTGACCCTGCATAGTCACTTAGTTTCTTGGTGCCCTCAAGAACTCTAAGGTTATAAGTTCTAAAACAGAAACAGATCTGTATTCATAGAAGGAGTTTCCTCATGAGGAGTTCCCCATACCAGTGAAATCACAGGTAATATAAAAAAAATATTTCAGAGACCTGAGAAAGATCTTCCTTGTTACCCCCAAATAATTCTGATGAGTCACTGATGTAAAACACATTCCATTCACAGGGTTTTGAGAAAATTAAAATAATACTGGAATCAATAACACATTGACTCAAAATCATTAAGTTATAAATAAATACAGGACATCAGACTCACCTACCTAAAGGGAAAGCAGTAGGGTGCTAACCCATATTTGATGACACCAAATAAAGGCAGAAACAAATATGATTTACTGCCATAGGTTTGTCCTAATAAGAAATATTTATATTTAGGACAGTTGTTGATTATACATGTATAGTTCAGTATTATGGCTTAAGTGTATAAAGTAGTCCTATGAAGGACAAGGGGGGTAAGGAGGGTGGTGCTCAGGGGAACCAGGAAAGGTTTTTTGTTGGAAATGACTTTTGAGTTGCATTAATGTTATCTACCCAAGTGAAAAGCTCTTTCCCTTCCCCCTTTGATCTCAGTTTATGCAGCTGAGCCCCTTCTCACTAACATTATATATTCTTCTCTACATTTCCCTTTCTTTGTTCTCTCTAAAACCTTTTGTTTACATCCCAGCCTTCTTCCTTGATCTCTTATTACCGTCTTTCTAACTCCTGTCATTAACTGAAGATACCACATCTTATAACCTCTTCCCTTGGGGATAACTCCTTCCCTCACATTCTCCAGTTTATAGAGACAGAAGGACAATTCACAGAAACTGGGAACTGGCAGCTCGCTTCTCAGTATTGCCAGTGGCCCCCAAACCAGGTCCCTAGACTAATCATTTGAGCCCCCCCCCCCCCAGAGACTACCAAGGAAGATGGTATACTAAGGAAGATGGTGCTTGGATAGACCCCGGTTAAACATGAGGTTCCCAACACCAAAACCTTGCCCCTAATTGTGTTCTGAGCCACTTAGAAGCCCATCCCACCACTCCAGGGGTTATTTTACTAACCTCTATATACAACTTTAGTATATTCCAAGGAAAGAATATATTGCACTCTAATGGGGTGCTCAGTTGCAGTTTTTCAAAGGGTGGTATATGACAGCAAACTGTCAGTAATGAACTAACTTCCCTTGGAAGTGTAGGTGTTTTTACCCCATCCTTGAATCCTGAGTGCATATATTACATAGGAGACACTTAATTTAAAAAAAAAATGATAGAGTGGAAAGAGTACTTGCTCCACATTAAGAAGGCTTGGGTTCAAATTCAACCTCTGATGCCTAAAACCTGTGTTATCTTGGGTCAATAACTTATCATCCCTGAAACTCACTTTCTTTATCTGTAAAATTAGGAGTTTGGACTTCATAACCTCTGAGGTCTTGTCATTTCTAAATCTATGATCTTAGGAAATGTTAAATTTCATTGTAAGCAAGAGTTTTGGTAATAGTAGGAATGATAAACCATAGAGAAAGAAGAAATTTAATGGAAATTCATTACTTATCAAGGGAAAAGGGAAACGAGTATTGGTAATGGGTGAAAAAAGGTGGATGAAACATCTGCTTGTTCATGAATAAAACATTTATATCCTGGAACATTGCCACATGGTGGTATATTAATGATACATTGTGCTTTACTCTGTTTCTCTGAGCTATAAATGCAGGTGAATCTAGGAAGCCTGATTATAAGTTCAGAACCCTGGCCAGCGACACTGGCATTTTACTATTGGCTATAGTTGATAACTTTCACCTGCTTGTGGTTTGTCATTTATCAAGATTGATGAAATCTCATTTGCAAATCCCGGGAAGAAAGACAATGCATGATTTTAAGACAACATGATTGTGGGATCATTAAAGGTAGGACTTTGTTTCTACAGCAGTGCTTTTGGAGGTCTAACAAAAAGGCAGTGTCTGGAGCTTTGACACTTTTCATATTTGTTTTCCTGAAAGTGAAAGACTAATGGTGTTGATGAGGACTAGGCCAACTGCTGTGCAAACTGCATCTGACAGCCCTTCCAAATGGGAGTTCAAGTCTCATTTGTGTTACCTTACCCTTGCTATTTTGGTCCCTACCTGTCTCTCTTGAGGAGAAACAGTCAATCTTTGGCTCATCTTGTCTTCTGATGGAAACCTCTGCTCATGATAAGCTAAAGTGATGCAGCTGTCTCATGCTCAAAATGTTAACCTGGCTGCTTCTGAGGAGAGAAGGCTGTTGTATTGACTGTAGTATCCAGTATCATTCTCTTTTCTAGTGTGCAAGAGATTATTTAAGAAGTAGCTCTTAAGGAATCAGTCACTGTCAGCAGCTAATGAACTCGGTGTTGGGAAGAGGAGTTGAAGTAAGGAGGCTGGTTAATATTCCTACAAAGTAGTCATTAACTTCAGCAAGAGGTGATTTGAGGCAAAGAGTTGTAATCACCACATGTTTTAAATAAGCAATATCACTTAACAGGTGCCAGGCATAGGAGAACTAAGGGTTTCCATTATTTAATTGAATATCTCATACTTGGAATTATTGGGGCAGGGGGAGGTATGTATGTATGTAGGTATATATATATATATATATATATATATATATATATATATATATATATATATATATACACATATAACTGATGTATAACTCAAATTTAGTCTATTCCTAATAAGGAATACATTGTACACTAATGGGCCACTCAATTCCAGCTTTTCAAAGGGTGGGAAATGACAGCAAAGTTTCAGTGGTGAATTGGCCTCGCCGGGAAGTGTAGATGTTTGTTCCTCATCTTTGGATGTGCCTGTTATATATCAGACATTTAACTTTTTTTAATTGATACAGTGGAAAGAGTATTGTGCTTAAAAATTTCTATGCTCATAAATAAAGCCAGTCAGAATTTACAAAAATTTTAAAATATTCAGTAAATGTCAGTAACATTAAATTATATGAAATAGTATTAAGCTATATAAAGGTTGCATGATGCAAGTCAGTTTCAAGACAAATTTAGAGTTACTGTATTTTGATTCTAAGCTCAAGCAAAATTATAAAAATGAACCTTATGTAAACGAAGGTTTGGGTTTCATTATACTTATTCTGTATCCTGGAAAAATGATAGTGTACTTCTTACCCTTTACAAACACATGTGATTTTTAAAGTTACTTAGACTCTCCATTTAATCTGAATGAAGGACTAAAATCCTTAGTCCAAAAATGGGGATCAGAATGTATATCCAGACATGATGGTGCAATGGCTGCAATTGTATTTATAACAGTAGCACAGTGACACACAGTGGCCCTTAGCCAAAAAAACTGCATTGGACCCACTGAGTAAAGTTGGCTCAATATTCTAATTGCATATTAATCTAACTTGTGGTCCTAAGTGACTTTATCATTTGCTTCTCAAATGAATCAGTTTTATTCATTTACTTGCCACGAATCCAGCTCACTTTATGGTGGCAGGGGAGATAGTATTTTAAGAGCTCTCTGCAGTTGTAATTTTTCTTAGAGATGGCCAAGCAAGTTTGTCCCTAAGTCCATATGTCATAGCACACAAACCAACTCTAAATTCTAACATTGTAGCCTGTAGTTCTCTCTTTAATCATCAGTGGCAATGATTCTGACCCAAACATGTGTTCTCCAAATGACGTATTAACCTAAAGTGAATCTTTTAAGAAACTCTCCAAAAGAAAGTATCTTAACTGCATCGTCAACTGAACAGAAATAACTGTAGTTAAATTAGGCCAGTTTACCACTGAGTAGTTCAAAATGTTGCTTATTCAATGAAATTTAATTTTTTTTCAAGGTTAGATTACTTCTTAATCTCTCCATGCTCAAAGCAACCCTCTAAAACTATAAATTTCAGAAAAGATGCTAGCCTGCAATGAAACAGTGAGATTCCTTAATTGGGAATTCTCTACACCAATAAAATTATAGGTCCATTCCCTATTCCTGTCTCGTAGACTATCTCAACAAGCAATGCAGCCATATTCCTTGATCCAGAGTCATAGGATCTAGAGGTAGAATGAAGCTTAGGGAGTTATCCCATCTAATTCCCTCATGTTGCAAATGAATAAACTGACTCTGAGTGACATTAAGTAACTTGCCAAAGGTTACATAGGTAGTTGGTGTCAGATGTTGGGTTTATACCCAAATCTTATAATTCTACTCCAATATTCTTCTCACTGTATGTACTGTAATGCCAGAGAAGTTTCAGAAGCAGTAAACCACTATTGTTTACCCAATAACATGTACTCCCTTTCCAATTGTAAAAAGTATATAATCCACACACAAGACCTGAGCAGATTTCCATATACCATCTGGGGTAATTAAATCTGATTTGATTGTTTCTAAGGGACAGCTAGGTGGTACAGTGGTTAGAACACCAGGCCTGGAGACAGGGGAATCTGAGTTCAAATCTAGTTTCAGACATTTCTAGTTGTGTGACTCTGGGCAAGTCGTTTAACCCAGTTTGCCTTAGTTCCTCATGTGTAAAATGAACTGGAGGAGGAAATTGTAAAGCACTCCAATATCTCTGCCAAAAAAAAGAAATGGGGTCACAAAGAGTCAGACATGAGTGTAGACTCAACAAGAACAATATGTAATAGATCTTCATGCAGCACTGAAAGGTTTTTATCACAGGAGAAAAATCATACTAACTGCTCGTTGACTGAATTGATAGATCATTCTGGAGTTTGACTATTTAGGAAATTCTGACTTGAAAATTTAAGGAAAACTGAATTCAAAACCAAAGCTTTGTACTTTCTTTTTCTATGAGTGAAGATGTCGATTTTAATTTGTCTTAAATGTAAGGAGCAAAACCAAACAGGTTATTTTGCAGAGACAATGTACCTAGTGCTTAGAAGAACAGGATTATTTCTTTTTATACCGTCTCTTTTATTTGTTAGACTGGTGCCTGAGCTATTAGTGGCTACATAATGGCTACAGGACAGCCTTGGTAGTCAGTGCACTACCATTATCCAACTAATTGCTTTGTGAAGTGCTTTCAGAAAAATTGGGTCTGAAAGGCACTTTATACTACCAATTTGTAGTCTATTCTTAGGTTTCAATGATGCCTGGAAGAGCAATGGATTGTAAGGTCTGTTTGGGAAAAAGACAATATTTTTTGTCCTAGTGACGGAGGTTCACAATGTTGTTTGCTGGCTAGAAGGTGGAAAGTGATCATCTATTACTCATAATATAAAATTCATCATCTATAAGTTTACTTGCATTTGAATTGTCTTCCTAAATTTTCTTTCTTGCTTCCTTCCTTTTTTCTTTCTCTGTTCCTTTCTTTCTTTCATTCTTTCTTCTTTTCCTTCTTCCAACTTAGAACTCTTTTCACATTTAAAGGAAAAAGTAGAACTTAATGCATGGACTAATTTCAGAGGTTGAATTAATCAAGAAGGTCTTTACTTTTAGGAAATTTCAAGGTTTTGAAATTCTGTTTTAAGCATATGCTCAAGTTTAATCATTTGCATGGTGGAACAATTCAAATGCCAAAGACAGAGTGCCACAGAGTACATTGCAATGTGATGAAACTACTATCTCAAGGCATCTAAATGTAATACTTGATCTTTCAGTTTACCCTCCAAAATGATTAAAATAATTTCACAATCAAGATTCTCACCCCTGGAAGAGAATAGTAGCAAGAAATTGTGTAGATAAAGGAAGTTTAATGGAGGATGAAGTCTATCAGTACCGTCTGCTGCAGAATTCAAGAGAGTAGTAAATTAAAAGTCCTCATGGCATATGCTTTCCGCTCATTCATTATAATTTACATTCATGAATAACTTATTCTGTCTTGTAGCTGTGATTTTTTGGCAGGAGGAGTAACAATACATTTCCAATCTCAGGTTGAAAGATACAGCATGTTTGGGCTAATCCTTTCCTACCAAATGTTTCTGATTTGGAAGAGAAAAAAAAATGTGTTTAGAATGATATTTCCAGACTGCTTCTCTCCCCCGCCCTCCTCAGTTTTGCTCCACTGAAATAATTTGACTTCTGAACTGTCAAGTTCAAAATCCAGGTGGTTATACAGTAAATGCTCTGGTGCTATATTTATTAAGATGCCCTGAACTCTTTCCTCTAGCTTTATTCAATTTATATTCCACATCTATTCTGACTGTTTATCTAGTTTAGCATTACTAAACACATTGCATTTGCTTAACGATTATGTGCTCCTTGCATTTGAATTTCTCTGAGTCATCTTTTTGAAATTCCTTTATTATTAGGGTAGGAAAAGGGGGTGAGGCAAAGCAGAATGGGAAATCTGGGTAAAGTCATGCAATCTGGACCTGTATTCACTTTGCTAGGAAAACTGTTCTCCTGGTGCCAGTGCGTCTATGTTTGCAGAAATGCTTCTGTGATATTCACATCAGTATGTAGTTCCCTGTTAGAAGGAATAGCAGGAGTATGCATTTATCTAGCACCTTTCACCCCCTGTGGAGTGTGGCACAAACTTTAGATAGTATGGAAATCACTTTGCCCACCACTGGAGTGGAAAACAGCAGCTGTTTAACAGCATACAACAACACTGCAAAATCATTTAGAAAGGAATTGAATGAGGGGACTGCATCCAAAAGGAACTACAGGGGGGACCTAAGGAAAGCAGAATGTAATCCCTCAACTTGGAATTTGTCCAGACTGTTCAAGGCCAAACATCCCATTCACTTCTCGCCCACCCCTTTCACAGTCTTTCTGTGTTCTCTCCCTCTCCCTCTCCCTCTCTCTCTCCCCCTCTCTCTCTCCCTCCCTCCCTCTCTCTCTCTCTCCCTCTCCCTCCCTCTCTCTCTTTCCCTCTCTCTCTCCCTTTTCCTCTCTCTCTCTCCCTCTCTCTCTCTGTATCCCCCTCTTCCTTCCCTCCATCCTCCATCTCACTCCCTCACTCTGTTGCCCCCCCTTTTTTTTCTTTTAAAGAATGGTAAGAGCTTTGATGATATCACCACTCAGGACCACAGTTCTGGCCTTTAATTTTTTGTGTCAGACACAAGACACATCTGGGATCCAACCCCATGTTAATTACTGTTTCAGGACTAACCCAGGGAGGAGAATTCCACCTATTAGACTGCCAGAAGCCTAACTTGTCAAGGGCTCAAATCTTTCCTTAGGGAAGGATATTTGTCCATTACTGATCAGATGTAAAGTTTCCATTGTCCAGCCTGTTTCAGAAACTCAGGCATCTGAACCACAGACTATAAGATGGAGCTTCTAGTTTAATGTGAAAATATGGCATAACTTCAGTATTAGACTATATGTAAACAGGGAAATTATTTGTTAATCAAATAGATTAAAATGTATCAATGAGAGATTTTTTTTCATTCTTTCTGATTATAGTAAGGCTTCCTTCAATTTGTATCCCATTCAAAGCTTTGCCACCTTCTAAGGGGAAGTAATCATTTTTCAGATGAATTTGTAGTAGAGAAAATTCTTAATTCATTTCATTTTATTGGTCTTATGAAGTAGTATTATACACTTTCATAATTGTTTATGAGCCACAAAAGATCTGACTTTTCATAAAGCATGTTTGTATCCCTCTGTGCGTGTTTCATATGTGTTTGTGTTGAATAGTCCTGTTTCATTTTATATACTACTCTGTAACTACATTTCTTTTTTCCTTGAAAAAAATTACATGTTTTGCAGTCATATGAGTACTATATTTCTATCTGGCAGGTCTTAATTATGATTAAAAGGATTACTTTTTCACCTTCTTCTTTTAAAGTAACAGTTATTACTGTCTTTTAAAGCATTGGTTCTCTAAAATACTGTCATGACAAGAAATCACATTAAGATAGTTAACCTTGAAATTTAGAAATCAGTGAATCCCTTGAGCCTCTATGGTCTCCATCTTTCAAAAAGCTAATAGCCTTACACTCTTTCTACCCTGCACTTGAATCAGGAATAACCTTTCTAATCCACCAACCAACTGCAGCCACTGTAGTCTGCATAAAATTAAGGGATTCAACTTATCTTAATAATAATTACTTATTTTTATCATTGTTTATGCTTGTTGTAGATGGGCACATTTCATTGTAGGAATATGAGAGACATCCTTAGTCTAGGAATAAACAATATTCATTGGAAAGCCAGGAAAGTTTTTGTTACATTTATTTTACATTTATTCCTTCTCAATAAACAACTCCCTTAATGAAGTACCAGGACTCAGGCAAATTCCAGCCCATAATTTATGCTGCTTCCACTTGAATTTCCTGCCTTGTTCTCCATTGGCTAGGTGCAACCTCCTGAGCTACAAGCCTCTAATCTGCCACCTGATCAGAAGCCAGGTTCTACTAGATCACAGCTCTGATTAGAACCAATTACCTCTGACTTTCATTCTGCTATCATTCACAGAGAGAAGTACTTTTAATAATGTGGAAACAAAATTCCTCCCATTGTTTCCCACAGGAAGATGGGTGAAATGAAGGATTTTGAACTTTCTGAAGTCACATAACCTATAAATGCATATTTCAAATCCAGAATGTTGGCCAAACAATATTTAATTATCATATATGAAGGAAATGAACAAGTTAGGGGATGGACTTGTAATTTCATTGGTACATGAATTCCTTCCTTTACCAGTGTAGGTTGGCATCTTCTCTGCCACTTTCATTCTTAGGGAGTTACCTAGAGACTGAGAGGTCAAGTGGCATGTAACCTCTTTTAAACTAGATTGAGAATTAGGAACACAGGTGTAATTTGGAAAGGGAAGGAATAAGAAGAAAAATGGGTTTAGAAATAATATGTTCATATAAGATTAAACTGGGAGAATAATTGTTAATAATAGTTAACTCTACTTGGAAAATATTCCAAGAAGCTATAATATTCAAGGATGATTTGGAAAAGTGTAGACAAGAAAACTGCTTGGGGGCATTACCAACTTCAGATTCTCTTCTTTTCTGTTTAAGCCACTATGTGATGCAGCACTGTTTCTTAATGATTGTCAGTTCATTAAAATATTTCCTACTTTTTGGTACATCCATGCATAAAATTGCTATAAACCTATTTCACATTTAGCCTTTCTAACTACTAATGGTCACTGAAAACTTTTACATCTAGAGTGAGATGAGAGGTTGTGCTGCTGAGGACCTACAGGAGTTTCTATCACAATGAGGTCTTCACACTGTGAAGACCCCTTGTGTAAAGCATAGGGATTATCATCTAAGGTTTTTTGGTTCTGTTGTGTTTTTTGTTTTGAAAGCAATGGGATGCTCTTTTATCATTTTGTTGTTGTTCTTCAGTCATTATTCAGTTGCTTCCTACTCTTCATACCCCATTTTCTTGGTTTTCTTGACAAAAATGAGAGTGGTTTGCCATTTGCTTTTCTAGCTCATTTTTCAGATGAGGAACTGAGGCAAACAGAATTAAGTCATTCACCCAGGGTCATGGAGCTAGTGTCTTAGGCCAAACTTGAACTCATAGAGATGAGTCTTCGAGACTCCAGGCACTCTATCCACTGCACCACCTAGCCGTTCTTCTTAGCATTCGCTAACAGTGTAACGATGAAATTTGTGAGCTTGTAGCATCAAAGAGGCTAGGGACAAGTAGTGCCCCCATGTAAAGGCAAATGATTCTCCAAACTTAGCACCCAATATGGTTGTCTGTTTTGTTTTTTTTTTACTAGACTATAAACTCCTTGGGGGGGGGGTGGGGAAGAGGGCACAAATTATATCTTGCATATATTCTGTGTCCTTTACAGTGAGGAGCACAGTGCTAAGTCTATAACTTTGATTTGGTTTCTTATGACCTGTGGTCACTTAGTGTTAGTAAAGTCCCAATATGGAATCTCCCTCCAGAGATATAAAATATTCGCAACTAATTTGTAACTGTGTCTTCAAGAACAGCCTTGTCCAGCAAGGGATTAAATGACCACACAGTCCAGATGTGTCAGAGACATGTCCTGAACCTGAGATTTCCTGGTTCTTTTTTTTTTTTTTGGGAGGGGGGAAGGCAGGGCAATTGGGGTTAAATGACTTGTCCAAGGTCACACAGCTAGTGTCAAATGTCTGAGGCAGGATTTGAAATCTGAATTTGAAACCTGACTCCAGGGCTGGTGCTCTATTCACTGTGCCACCTAGCTGCTGAGGTGACCTACCATAGTTCCTCTTGAATATTATAATATCTGTTCTATAAATATTTATAGTTTCCTGCTACACTGTAAAACATAAAATCCTTTGGCTGGAATGCAAGGCCCCTCAAGATCTAATACTACATTCCCTTTCTAGCCATGCTTCCTACTTTTCCCCTGTCTGCCTTCTAAGCCCCAGCCAAACTTCAGTAAGCCTTGTCAGTGGGTCCTTTTTGAACTCCTCTGCCTCCTTACCTTTCTTGGCTTCAGCCCTTCCTTGTCTAGAATGCCATTCTTTCCCCTTTGCTGTTTATCTCCTACCTGAAATAGAAAGCACTTTTCACGAGCTGTGCTTATCCTTCAGCAAAATGTTTTGTTTTCTCCTTTTCAGTGGTATATTTAGAGACTTCAGTTTCCCTATAAACATGTTTATCTACTGTTCTCAAGATGACTTAGACTATTAACTTTCTAGTAGGTCCAGACATGTGAGTCAAAGCTCATTTTGTTCGATTTTATTGGCTTCCTGACTTGCTGTTTGAAGTCATGAATACAGTTCTCTTTGTTCCCATTTGGCAGCTTCTGTTGTAGGGTTTATGAAAGGCAAGGTCTTTCAAACAGCTGCCCAAGCTTCTAGTCCTTTTAACAAAAGTGATAATAATATTATAAATATATAAATAAACTCTGATAACACAATAAAGTCTGAATAAATAAACTCTGAATACTCATTGATATGTATTCTGCAAAGATGGTAATATGAACTGATAATATTTAAAACCACTTTTCAGTCCAATTAAATAAACATTTATTAAGTACCTATTATATGCAGGGGATATTATGGTACATGAAAGGGTTACAAAGGCAAAAGGACAAACTAAACCCTTTCCTCAATGTGCATATATTCAATATGTTGATTGGTTGGTGGAGGAGGGAGAATACAACATGGGAACATAAGTATAGACATGCAAATTTGAGGATGATCATAATAAGTTTAAAGATCTCAAAGGCCGCCTAATCAAAACTCAGTCATTTCACAAAAAAAGAAAACAATCTCAGAGAGGTTAAATGATTTACCCAGGATTCCACATATTGGGATTGGTGGAGAAGGGATTCAGATCCAGCACTCTTCTTTAGTACACTACAAGCTGAAAATTGTATCTCCATGAAAAGCTCATTTTTGTAATGGTCTATATGATATGTGACTCCTCTTTCTGTTCTTCCATATCCCAGTCTTAGCAGTAACACCCCTATAATATCTCTTTATTCCATTCCTGCTCTTTCATTCCCAATGTTGCCATTCTAGGACAAATGAAGGCATTTATTATTTCTTATCTGGACAATTCTAAGAGTAAACTATAGAATATTTGTGGAAGCAGAGGGAAACTAAGGTTAAAAGCAGTGAGGAATATGCCAGCATTGGGGAAAGTCAGGTTTTTATTAGGTTGAGGCAGAAGATAGAATAGTAATAGATAAATATAATATAAATGTGTTTCCCCACAACAAATTGGGAGTTACACAAGCTGAAAGAGTTGTATCTCCATGAAAATACAAATTGAAAATAAATCTAATCCATCTTCCTTAGGACAAATCTTCAAAGAATTTAGAAAGCACTAGGCAACTTAACTTTTCTCTTCATTACCTATGTGGTCTCAGTAAAATTATTTCACCTGTCTGGATTTCAGTGTCCTGTTCTGCAAAATGGGGAAGAGAGTATTGGACTTAAAGACTGCTGAGGTCTCTTACAATTCTGGGTCTGTCTATGACTCTGTTCCTCAGTGGCATCAGGAAAAACTTCAGCCTTTAATTTAAACATCTAAAGGTTGGGATGTTTTAATCATTTGATAAGAGAACCTTCCATTTTCCATGCACATAAAATGTTCCCTCAGATCCTGAATGAGAGCCTACTTTTACTTATGTACTCAAGGAGATCTGATCTGTATCTTTGGCACCATGTGATAACAATGGTTTAATTTTACCTTACCATTCAGAATGCTCCAAACTTTACTGCACATTTGGTATTTTCAAAAGGTGGGCATATTATAATGTAATTTTTAAAATACACTATCAAAGAAGCTAACTCTGCAAGGTGTTACATAGGGTAATATGCTTTCCAAAACTAAACACAAAAAAATCAGATTGTTCAACATCATTATTTCATTGATTTTGGATTAACTTTTCTACTATAGCTCTTCTAGTCAACTATATTGCTTAGAGTCCAATATAAATTTTAAATAGCCAACTATATCAAAAGCAAATTTAGTACACTCTAAAGTCCTATCAGTCTGTCCATCCTCAGTATATCTTTATTTTTCTGTCCCTTATGGTTACTGTGATTACCTTAGAAGGGGAGCATATTATAGTGGAAAGAATATTGGCTTTGGCACTGGGTTTGATCTTCTAAGATTTACTAGCCATATGACCTTGAGCAAATCATTTAGCTTCCCTGAGGCTCAGATTCCTCATCTGTAAAATGGGTATGATAATCCTTGATTACCTCTGAGGGGTGTTAAAAGCCTTGTCTAAAACAATGTAGTGGTTTGAATAGTGCTTTGAAAACTTCCTAGCTCTTCCTGTTTGCTATAATTGCTATAATTAGCTTGCTAATCTTGATTCCTTTTCTTCTTATATACACAATAGGTCTTTTAATCACTGTTTGATTTTTTTTAATTCCCTATGAGTAACAAACACGGAACTGGGACTATACATTTCCAGAATTCTTTGTTGTGTAGTCCCATTTTTCCATGGTATATCATTGCCTGACTTGGAACTTCTATGTCTAAAAATCCAATATACTATTTTGAAGTAGAATTTAAAGACTAGGTCAATGGCTTTGTGAGTTGTTATTGGTGCATACTATGGCATTCTTACTACTGTAGACAGATATCCTCATTCTCTCTTCATAATGTTTTCCTCCTAGAATGAAAGTAGATGTAGGGAAAATCAATACAGTTACAATTGAAAAGACAATCAGGCTGAACAACTGAAAAGAACCCAAGCATGTATTTTTTTTTCCAAAGAAAGGTACTATATTTATTTTTTCCTACTTAACTATAGTAATTCGGGGTGTACAATGGCATACTTATCCATTCCAAGTATTTCTTATCTTTCCCTGCATTCTCTCCCTCTCTCTCCCCGCTTCCTCTTTTTCTCCCTTTCTCTTTCTTTCTCTTTCATCCCTCTCTCTTTCTTCCTCTGTAATCTCCCGGTTTGCTGTGGGGAAATGTATTTATTCTATATTTATTTATAACTCTTCTCTACTGCTTCAACCTAATAATAACCTGACTTTCCCCATTGTCAGCATATTCCTCACTGCTTTTAACCTTAGTTTCCTTCAACTTCCACAAATATTCTATAGTTTACTTTTAGAATTGCCCAGATAAGAAATAAATGCCTTCATTAGTCCTAGAATGGCAACATTGGGAATGAAAGAGCAGGAATGGAATAAAGAGATGTTATAGGGGTGTTACTGCTAAGATTGGCATATGGAAGAAGAGAAAAAAGGAGTCACATATCCTCTAGAACATTACAAAAATGAGCTTTTCATGGAGATAATAAGTTCCGTTTGATACATACTGTATTTGAATTTCTGGTGGAGTATACCATTTAAATAGGTCCAGCAGACAGTTGGAAACATGGGTCTAGAGAAACATCTAGGTTGGAGATGTTGAGTCAGTATCATGCAGGCTTCTAATTTGGCCAAACATCGCCTCCCCAGCTTTGTTTCCCAATGTTGCCCATCAGATACCTTCCATCAATGTCAGACTAGCCTCCTCCTTTTTCTGCTGTGCACATCATGGTGTGCAGTATCTTCACTCATACTTCCCCCTGCCCAGAATTCCTTCCCTTCTTTCATCTATCCAATCATGGGCCATTCCTTCAGGCTCCCATCTAAATGTTTCCTTCTTCTTGAAGTCTTCTATATATCCCAGTCTTTTTTAATCTCCCTATCCAATGAACTCCTCTACATAAGTAAAATTTTTACCTTTTTTGTCCTGCACTATTTCATATATCTTTTCTTCTCAACTATATTTTAAGTCTGTTAAGGGCAAGACCAATGATTTCAACCTCTGTTTGTTTCCCATAATTCATATCTGAATCAAAATCAAAAGTCAGCTTACCAACTGTTTTTCATCTTGGGCCTGGTCCTAAACTTCTCTGGGCTTAAATTTCCTTTTCTGTGATTTAGGACTAGTATTATCTACTCTCAAAACATTGTAAGGTTGTTGTGAGGATACAAAGAAATAACATGTGAACATTATAGAGGTCTCATTATATGCACAAGATGATATTTTATTAAATATATGATTATGGCTTATTGATTGGTTTTATGATTCTACATCAAAAAGGGATTTCACATCTTGGAAATTCAAAGGATAAATGCTAGGAAGAAACATTTTATGAAAATCAATATAACCTTCCTAAGCTTCATAAAATATCATTATGACATGTAGAAATCTCCAGGTATTTCCTCCAGTTCAAGCTTGCTGTTTCTCATTCCATAACATTAATAAAGTGTGAATAAATTTCTGACAAAGAAAACTTGCAAAGACCACCAATTTGCTTAGGGGCTTTAAAATTCCAGTTTATGATGGCAACTTAAGAAATGGGTTAAAACCCTACCTCCAGTACTTACTCTCTGTATAATCTTCAGCAAATCACTTCAAATCCTTGGGTTTTAGCTTCCTCATCTATGAAATGAAGGAATTGGAGGATAGGGCCTCTAGAGCTTTGATCTTATGAATTTCTATTGCTTAAGCCAAAGAAGAGAAAGCTAAAGTGTAACTTTGTAGAATGCAAGCTCCTTGCAGGAAGGCACAGTTTGGTTTTTGTCTTTGGAGCCTCAGCTCCTAACATGATACCTACAAGGTAGTAGGTAATTAATAAATATTTGTTGAATCAAATTAGCCATGAGTTAAATCATAATAATAGCCATCATTTACAGTTCATAGTGCTGTATGGTTATAAAGTACTTTCTTACATTATCATGTATCATATCAATTTATCCTCACAACCACCCATCTAATATAAGGAAACAAGAATTTTAGTCCCTACTTTACTGGAGCCAGGGGATGGGGTGATTGGTGATTCAGAACTCAAGCAGAGAGTGATTGACTTACCCATGGTTAAATGACTATGGATCCCAGCCTTTCTGGCTCTTTATTCCAACTAACTCAAAGCACCCCACTCCATGCACAGGAGGGAGAGTGAAATAAGTAGGCTGCTTGATTTTCATTGACTGTTTTAAAAAATAGGTCCTATTAAAGCATGATGGATTGAGATTCACCATTAGGTTAGGAGGAACTTTTAAACTAATAGAAACAATGAGATATATAATAGAAGATAACTATCAACTATATAAGGGTGATTATTTTTAGAGGCTTAGAATTGGACTATAGAGATGACTTTACTTCTTACCTAAGCATCTACTTTCTTTTTACATATTTTAGACCCAGTCATATAAGAAGTTTTCCTTCCTAGGGGAGAGGGTAATTGAGATGGGAAAAAAATCATCTGATGTGATGAAGAAAATGCACTGTATTTGTTTAAAAGAAATACCTGTGTGTGTAGAACTTTCCAAGTTGTATGGACAACAGTAGATTTTTCAGGTATTCTATTTCCACACTTTGGGATTTGTATGACATCACTACAATTTCTTAGTCCTCTGCCAAATAGAGTAGGAAAAGATGTTTGTGATAACCTTGGCTGATGCCATCTACCTTTTTATGAGATGGTAGAGAGACACAAACAACATATAGACAGAGATACATAGTTCTAGGACAAAATAAAGAAAGGAGAGGATAAAGTCATCTCAAGATCAGAGTATTTCTCTGGTAGCTATGGCCATATATAATACCTTTTACCCTGGCCAACTGCTAGAAAGTCCTATAAGACCTAGAAGGAACTCAGTTCGAATTATTGTTCTGATGTTTACTACCTATATGTCCTTGGAAAAGTAAATTATTCTGCTGAGTGTTCAGTAACTTTATCTATTAAACAAGAGGCTTGGGCTAGGTATCTCCAGCATTCTTTTCAGTTCTTAAGCTCTGAAACTTTGGCTTTCAGGGAAGAATATTTTATAGCATCTATCAACAATTTGATCAATCAGTTAACATTTACTTAGTGCCTACTAGGTGCCAGGCTCTGTGCTTAACAAACACCTAAAAAGAAACAGCTCGGAGTAGGGATACTGAAAGCCAGACTTGGAATCAGGAAGACTCCTACCTCAGATCCACACTGGCTACATGTATAACCCTGACAAGCAGATTAATCTCTCAATACCTACAGGCAGTTCTCTAAGACAAAATTTGAAGTTCAAGTGACAAGCTACATTCCTAGTAGGAAGATTCTTAACTGGAAATTCACTATAATAATGAAATCATAGTTCCAAACCACTTCCCATTGCTTTCCAAAAAATGTCCAAAGTAGTGTGTGAGTCTCCTATAGTCACAAACAAAAGGTTCTGCTGACTCTATTTCCCCTCCAGGAACTTGGTGGGATGATATAATATGTCCATGGATGAGCAAAATATAAGAAAGAATGTGATGGAGAACAGGAGATAAAAGGATGGAATTTTAGAGCTGCAAAAGGTCTTGAGGGCCATTCAATCCATCCTCTTCATTTTACAAATTGGGAAACTGAGTTTCATCTTCCTGGGAGGTTGCGATTTACTTGAGTTACATAGGTATTAAGCATCATTGATAGTATCTGAACCCAGGTCCTCTGACTCCGAAAACAGTTGTATCACAGTACAAAAGTGAGATCTAAAGAAGGTACCATGGGGAAATGTGAGGAGAGAGCAAACAGTTTGAATTGGGGGTATGAGAAGGTTTCAGTGGAGAAGGAAATAAAGAAAATAAAAAGAAAAGCAGTACTCCAAGAGACAGCTATGAGAAGGGAGCGTGTCCTCCACAAATTTGTGGCGTGCTGAGTTCGAGGAACAGCTGCTTATCTAGTTGAGCTAGAGCATAGAATGATGTGAGACAACTCTGAAAGAGTCACCTTTCAGCCACAAGTTGAACAGTCCCTCTTTTTATAGGCTTCTAGATCTAGAACTAGAAGGGACCTCAGTGCCTGCATGATCCAATGCTCTCATGGTACAGATGATGAAGATAAGTCCCAGGTATGCAAAGAGACTTGCTAAGTTCTTGGGTATAGGAAGTAGCAGAGCCAAGATGTCAACCATAAGTCTCTGATTCCAGATCCATCCATCCTTTCTGCTATGTCTCCATTCTGTCTTCATGGAGGTGATTACTGAGACCTATTAACTTGAAAAGGTCAAGTTCCCCCTGCATCCTGATCTGCATCTGGCCGCTGGACCCAGGTGGCTCTGGAGGAAAAAGTGAGGCTGGTGACTTTGCACAGGCCTCCCTCACTCAAATTCAATTCACTTGCATGTCATAGCATCACCTTCATGATGTTGTGGTCTTCCCCAAGAACAAAGGACAGACAGCAGCAGCAGCAACAAGCTTTAAGTATGCATGAAAACTTATATTAAGATATATTCTTTAGCTTTCTTTTCTTTTGTTAGTCATTCCTTAAAACAACAATTGCATGGCATATTTTTTCTTCTTTTCTTCAGTCCTCTCCAAAATCTCTCTGATTTAAGTCTCAGGACCCAGAACTAAGTAGGGCACTCTAATAAAGATCTATACTACACAAGATATAGGAGAAAGCTCATCTCACACTTTTGCCAGATGAATACACTACTTATGAGCTCTGTTATTATGAAATGACAGCCCTATCTCACTGATTTTTGCTTTGTTTTTTTCTTTCTTGTTTCATCTGGTGCACCCCGACATCTCTTTGTCTCCTCATACCCTGCTTAGTAGTGAGGATCAGCAACAGTTACAGGTGAACTGAGTTACTAATAGATGGGACCCTCTTGCATTGTCAAGGCTAATGTAGTCAGTGGCTCTGACTGAGCAGCTGTTTTGTTTACATTTTACCAAATTTGATGCATCTGTCATGTCTGTATTAAATTGACTGAGACAAATACCAAACCAGTAATTGGTCCACAGACTAAGAATGTGCTTGTCAGAAGCAACCTGTGCCATCTGATGGTGGTTTTTACCTGAATTGGGTGACCACATAAGTGTTATGCTGACCAGTTGACCTGTTCTTTCAATATTATTTAGTGGCCATACATTTTTAATGCATTCAACAATCCTTTATTCCTACCTTGTGAGGTAAATCAGGATTAGCGCCATTTTACAAATGAAAAATGGGAGGCAATGGTGGGATTAAATGACTTTACCAAGGTCAAACAATGAATTGATGACAAATCTAAGATTAGAATAAAGTCTTCTGACTTTGACTGAGGGCAATGAGCCATGAGGCCTCCCTTTCTTTGAAATAATTTATCAAACACTTATTGAAAATCAAGACAAATTAGATTGAAGGATATCTCCTTTTCAACAAAGCATTTGTAGGAAACATGGCCTAGATACATTATTTATTATAAAGACAGTGTGTAACAAAGCAAATAGAGTACATAATGGCATGTTTTACATAGTATGAACTTAATAAATAAATGAATGTTGAACTGAGTTAAATGTTTTATGGAATTGAGCTTGGAGTTAAGAAGTGGTTTTCCTCTCCACATTCATTTGTGACACACCATGTGTATAAGGTTGAACATAAAGATGCACTGTCCAAATGTAAATGATAAGTTCATAGTCTCAAAGTTCTGAACTCATCATTGTATTCTCTAGTATTATGATTATGTTTTGCTTGTTTTTCTAAACATTGATTCTGCCTTCAGATGAGCATTGTCCTTTTAAAACTAATAGTAATTACTTAGGGAGAGCCCACTATGTGTCAAGCATTCTGCCAGGCCCCGGAAATACAAAGAAAGTAAACCTGACCTTGAGAAAACGTTATCTGGTGGGAGAAGTCTTTGGTGATGCTACTATTGTGCCCATTGCAACTGTGGGCCTGCCCAGAATTGGTATGTGGGCGTAGAAGTAAAACTTTAGAGGAAAAGGAGACAGAGTTTTTAGAGTGAGTAGAAATCTTATAATTTAGTATGAATAGTTGAGACAGAAATAGTATCCTGTAGCAGTTTCATATATATTTGATTTAAAAAATAAAATCCTTCATAAAAATCAATGTGAGTCAAAGCTCATTCATATATATGTGCATGTGTGTGTGTGTGTGTGTGTATTTGTATCTTCAGTTTAATTTGGTAGACATTCATTAAATAGCTAAACTGTGCAAGATAATAGATATACAAAGAAAAACCAGTGTTTCCTACCTTCAGGAAGCTTACGTTCCACTAGATGGCTATAACATGTATACAGATAGCTAAGTGTCAAGTGATTTGATGAGAGGAGAAAAAAAAAAGAACCACTAAAAAGTAAGGGAAACAGGAAAAGTTTGCTTGGGGTAGGAAGTAGCACCTGAGTTAAGCCTTAGAAGGAGGTAGGAAATCTAAGAGGTGGAAGTGAGAAGGAAATGCATTTTGGGTAAGCAAGACAAACTTTAAAAAAGGCAAAGAGGCAAGAGAGTACCTTAAACAGTGAAGCTAATAAGTGTAACTGCTTTGTGTAATTTGACTCTAAATTAGAAATGCATAATTCAAATAGATTGGGAAATTGTTTTAATGATGTCACTTTCTTAGTGCAAAAACAGTACTTTAGTTCACTGTCCTGATGTCCCTGCACATACTTTGGATTTAAGTATCAATAGTCACAGCTTAAATGGTTGCATTGTTTTCAGTTTGTGGTCCCTTAATGAGCAATTTTGAATAAAGACTGGAGAAAAAAAATCCACTTTTATAGAGGAAAACTATCTGGTTTGTACAGTTCACCATGCAAAGTCAGTGTGGTACAATGGAGAGAGAAGTAGGTCTGGATTCAGAGGCCCTGGATTCGTAGTTCACTTCTGATGGGTACTTCATTGGACTTCACTTTCTTTGCTGTAAAATGAGAAGGTTGGATTAAATGACCTGTGATGTCTCCTTCAGTTCTAAATCTGTGATCTGAGATATGTGTGTGTGTGTGTGTGTGTGTGTGTGTGTCTGTGTCTGTGTCTGTGTCTGTGTCTGTGTGTCTGTGTCTGTGTCTGTGTGTGTCTGTGTCTGTGTCTGTGTGTGTCTGTGTCTGTGTCTGTGTCTGTGTCTGTGTGTCTGTGTGTAGTATATATATGTGTGTGTAGTATGTATATTAATGTGTATATATACACATATGCACATGCATGTGCACATACACACACATATATATGAGTAGATATGTATTTGTATCATCAATTGGAGATTTTTTTCTGAATGTCATAAATCATGGGGTTTTGGGGAGGGACAGTTTTCCTGGGTTTTTATTCGGTTATCTACTTGCTTGTTTATTTAAATATTTTAGATATAATGAAATAACATTTTCAGGATTTGAGTATCATTTAACCTATCAGTGTTTCATTACTGCTAAAATCAAATGTAGCTTTTGCTTTTTTCACCTTCTTGGCCTCAAATAGGTAAGTTAAGAACAGGTACATTATTGTTTTGTTTTGTTTTTTTCTAACTGATTTTCTCTCAATGATGATAATCAAGGTTTAATGAATTCATAGTGACTTCCTTAGATCTATTTCTTACTCTCAAAGTCACCAATTGGGAAATTTTGTCTGTCCATCTTAAATCCCTGATGGTAACAGAAAAAACAAAGAAGATAGTAGTGCAGGGCCTCAGTTTATTGGCCTCAAGAAGACTATAAGAGGTGTTAATATAAGAAGTTTTAAGAGCTCAATTGAGGTTATAGATTCTTCTACTATCGATTTGCCTTGTGACCTTGGGTGCTTATCTTCATATCAGTTGTTATTCTGTTTCCCCATTTATATATAATAGGGAGACAATAACAGTCCAAGTGGATTGCCCAGTGGTCTTCTATCTTCTGTACCTTGGTTAGGCTTACAAAGGGACCTTGAATTTCCTTGCAAGTCTTTATGTGCCTAGAAAAACCATGAGATAAATAGAAAATTAAATACCTAGAAAAAAAATTTTTTTTAAATGAAAGGTGTTTCAAGCAGGGTGCTTTTTACACCAGTGTTATTTGTTTCCTAATTTAAAACAACAAAAATGTTTTGATTTGTTACTTGACTTTAGTGTCTGAAGAACATTTAATGAAATGGGGCAAGAGGGACAATGAGAAAAGAAACAGTTATTTATGCTTCCATTTAACCTCCATTAGGGCCAATTACCACCCATCTTTACTGTCCTAGCCTGAGTATTCTTGTCTAGATCTTTTCTGTAAATTATTCATAGAGAATCCATCTAATTTATGGGAGTTTTTTTTCTGATTCTTTTCATATGTTGTGAGTATCAACACAGCCCTGGAGCTGTTCCTCATCTCTCTATTATCCCTCATATTCCTCTTATCATTAAAGAAAGCATTTGGACAACCAAGTGGCTTAATGAATTGAGTTGTAGTCAGGAAGACCTGAACATAAATCTGGACTCTGACATTTACTAATCCTGTGACTCTGGGCAAGTCACCAAACCTTTCTGTTCCTTGGTTTCCTCATCTAAAAATGGGCAAAATAAAAATACCTACTTCCAAGGGTTATTGGAATTTTTTTAAAAAAGTAGTAACAATATTTATGCAATACTTTGAAAACTTTAAAGCACTGCATAAATGCTATTATTCTTATTACCATTGTCATTGAATTTTGGAAAACACTTGAGTGTGAAGGTATCTTGAAACCACATTTTAAAGTCCCTAAATTATGGAAAGCTGGAGTTCATCTATTAGCTAAATCTCTTCAGAGCATGCAAAGTTTTTAAAAGAATTTTAGCACATTTAAGAATTAATCTTTTTGTGTTAGTTATGAAGAATCTCTACTGTGATCTTTTGAAACATTTTTTTTACCTCTATTAAAATTGTTTTGGCTATGTTACATAAGTTTGTATTTTAGCTTCTTTCAGCTTCTATGTCCAGATCTGTAAAATATGGATAATAGCATATGTAAAGATCTTTGTGAAACAATGGCAATGTATAAATGTTAACTTTTAGCTATAAATAAAATTCCATTATTAGAGCTAAACTTCTGATAGCTAACAGCTACCTTGACCTATTATGTGGAAATCTTTTCTGCTGGAGAAGGAAATCAATCAATCCATAAGGATTTAGAAGTGCCTAGTAAATCCCTGGGATATAATCACAAAAATGAAATAGTTCCTGCCTTCAAGGAGTTTCCATTTGATTGGAGGAAACTGTATTTCTATATAAGTATCAACAAAAATATGTACAAAGTTAACTACAAGGTAAATTTTCAGACTGAGGTGCTAGTGGTTGGGGAAGACCAGCAAAAGTTCCATGGAGAGGATGAATTTTAAGCTAAACTTTGAAGGAATTTAAGGATTCTGAGAAGTAGAGTTGAGGAGAGACTGCTTTCTAGACATGAGGGAAAAACTATGCAAAAGCTCAGCCACGGGAGATGGAAGAGATAGGCCCTACAGGAGGATGGAGAGCACAAAGAAATATGAGTAAATCACATGAGAAAAACAGAATAATTAGTGAGAAAATCACAAGAAGCATCTTAAATTCATGAGATCATAGCTCTAACCTTCTCATTTCACAGAGGAGAGTCCAGGAAGATGTTGGTGCTACTTTGATTGGGCAAAACTTGGGCATAGGAAAAGCAGGAACAGCATTGTCTTCCGATTGTTATTTGGTCATTTGTCAGTCGTATCCAACTCTTCATGACCATATTTGGGGTTTTCTTGGCAAAGATATTGGAGTGGTTTGGCAGTTCCTTCACTATTGGCTTCAGACAGAGCTGGTAATTTTGTGGGGGATTCATAGGATGCTGCTATGGCAAAACAAGCATTGGAATTGCTGGTTAAAGGAGCTATTTTAGCTATAATAAGATTGTAAATTTTAGTCAGTATTGAAAGCAAGCAGAAATAGGACACCCAGAGAACTCTTAAGCTTCAAAGGTATGTTTCTGTCTTAACCTGAATGTATTTTTGAAAGGTAGTGGGTTTCCACAGAATAAAAAATCCATGTTTTAATCAAATAATTGTTAAAAGCAGAATAGAAATTAATTAGGACATGTGCTGGATCCACATTTAGATTCAAGAAATATTTAATGAGCATGGACTCTGTCAGGTATTGTATTAAGTGCTAGGATTAAAGGCTTAAAGATGACAGTCCCTCAAGGAACTTATATTTTACTGAATTCTATATTTTAAAAAAAGTATTCAAAATGTATCTTACAATATAGTTTTTGACATTACAAATAAAAGATGTTTTGTTCATGTTCATTCTCTTAAGAAAGAAAAGTATTTTCTTTAAGTTACTTCTTTGGGAGACCAAGTCAGTTGAAGAGATTTGGGTCCTAGATCTCAGCCACCTAGGAAGCAAACATTGCCATCTAGTGACAACTCTTTGGAATGCTGTCGGAAACCCTAAAAGTGCAATTGTCACATACACACACACATACACACACACACACACACACACACACACATACAGTAATAATGATAATAATAATAATAATAGCAGATTCTTAAGGATGAATCCTAGAGCTGTTCTATCTTCCAGTTAAAATATCTCAAAGAATTATTCTCTGCCTTGTATCTGTCCCAAAGAGGTAACAGAGTAACACCAAAGTTTTGTTTTATAGTGTTGAATGTGGGTTTATGCAGATGAAAACAAAAAAAAGCAAGCTGTATTTTTTTTCTTCTGAATATCTTTCATAAAAGTCAGGGGGTAAATCTGTGGATTAAGCATCCAGTGTTAAAAGTTATAAGAAAAATAGGGCCAAGCACCCACTAATTTACTTTATTTGTATAATTTATTTTATAAGTCATTTTGCAAGTAGGTGTTCCCCTATAACATAGCAAAATAACTTTGCCAAATCCTTATGAATTTATTTTATATGATACATTGCACCTACAATCAATTGACATCCACAAAGCTGATTAAGAAACTCATTTGGGGAAACAAAATCAGTACTACTCTCTGTAATAAGCAAGTGGATCTAAGATTCTTTTTTTTTTTTTTTTTTTTTGCTTTTTTGGAGGGGAGAAGGTAGGTCAATTGGGGTTAAGTGGCTTGCCCAAGGATACAAGGCAAGTCTTTGTGTTAAGTGTATGAGGCTGGATTTGAAGTCAGGTCCTCCTGACTCTAGGACTGGTGCTCTATTTGCTGCGCCACCTAGCCACCCCGGGATCTAAGATTCTTAGACTATCTCACTCTGAAACTTGAGAACTAAAATGTAAATTATTTGGAACTCTTTCTCTCTCCTTCCCTGATCTTCATAGTAAATAATATTCATCTGCCTGGATGAGGGGAGCAGAGTTCCAACGACCTGCTTTATGAAGGCAATTAGATGGTACAAAGGAAAGACCACTGGGCCTGAAGTCAAGAAGATGTGATGTTGTTTCAAATACTTATTATCTGTGTGACCCTGAGCAAGTCAGTTCCCCTCAGCTCTAAAATGAGTGCAATAATAGCACCCACCTTCCAGGGTTCCTACAAGGACCAATTAAGGCAATGTTTGTAAAAGGCTTAGCACGGTGCTTGGCACATAGTTGTTCTTTAATAGAGACTTATTTCCTTCCTTCATTGCCATGAATTAGCAGTTTTTAATCTATGCAACTGTGCTCTTCTGTTTATTTTCAAACATGGAACTTCTCTCCACCTAAATCAGTTTCACCAGGAGCAAGGGAAAAATATGAGTCATTTCATCTGTGCCTGTGGATCACATTATGTTACTGCCACCAGAAACACCTGACAGGTTTTGGAGCCTAGGAAGCTGTCCATTCCAATTAACTGTAGGCCCAGGACATTCCTCTCTCACAATGGCAAGAAGCAAGGTGCTGATTTGCTTCTCTTTTGTTTAAGAAAGGAAAACATTATGTGCTGTTAATATAAACTTGAATTTTTTTCCATGGAAAAGAAGATCCCAGCAGGAAACCTATAAATAATAGCAGGGCAGGGGGAGATCTTCCAGAGTCCAGAGTGTGATTTCTTTTTCTTCATACGTTATGTTTTATGTGACTCTCATTTTTTCCCTGGTGCTGTTACCCCACTAGCAGAATAGATGGACAAACCCATGAATTTATATTGCTGCTACTGCCTGCTGTTACCTGTCCTTGGGGATAGATAGTTGCTTCATCTGCTCTTGAAGAGAAATACTTTAAAGGAAATGAATTATTCCTATGTTTAAGTATTGTTTACTCTATGAACCCCCTGAAGAAACCTGTGGTGTTTATTTCATAAAACACTGGAAAACATGGATGCTTAATGGACAGAGAAGTAAAAACATGGTGGGAAGAGGATTCCAGACATTTTGATGAAGTAGTTTGGGGTTTTGGTGCTATACAGTGAGACTCAAGTGCACGTGTCCGTGTGTATACGTCCACATGCTCACGTGGGTTCTCCTACTCAGTCAACATTTATACACACTCGACCTTGGCACGTAACTTATTGTGTAAATATACATTCCCGAGCTGGTATTAATTTCTTTCTGCTTTATTTTGAAGATTTTTGTCCTTCTTTTATTAACAGATGGGATAGAAAACCCATAATGGAAAAGGAAATAACAATGAATGGAAACTGAATCCCTTTGATCTTAAACAGATGCCCACAAAAGCTCTATGATAAATATGAGCTTTCTTTAAGGTTACATCCTTTAGATGGTTAAACTTCATAAACTTGGCTATATACCAGGCAGCACATTTAGCGGGGGGAACAACCGAGATACCTAATTGGTTTTAGGACCATTAGGAAGGAAATTGGTACAGAGAGGACATATTCCATCATTACCTGCACAGAATAGAAACATAACTTTATTCTCCAAGCATTGCTAAAGTTGCCTTATTTTCCTTGATTGAGGGATCTTTGATTAGCAAGATATCTTCCTCTTTAAGATGTTTAGTGACTTTCAACTCATTGCAACAGACCTCTATAACGTCCTTTTATAATTAATGAACTGATGACAAAAAAATGTCTCAAGAACCTTCAAACCAACAAGGGGAGTAAGAAAAACAGAAATAATTGTGGGAGAATGTATAATGTTTTAAATATGAAGGAGCAATTTAGGAATTCTGTCAACAAACATTTAATAACCATTTGCTATTTGTTAGTTGTTGGATAATAAAGGAAAGTTAAAAAAAAAGTTCTATAGCTTGAGAAACATGCATTCTAATGGAAGAGACAGCATATAAATAAGGGGGTGCACACAAGATATATGCAGAGTACACAGATGAAGGTAGTCTGATAGGCAGATGAAGGGCTGGGAAAGGCCTTCCTATTCTTCCTTCCTTCCTTCCTTCCTGCCTTCCTGCCTTCCTTCTTTCCTTCCTCCTTCCTTCCTCCCTCTCTTCTTCATCCCTTCCTTCTTTCTTTTTTTCCTTCCTTCCTTCTTTCTTTCCTTCTTTCCTTCCTCCCTTCCTTCTTCTCTCTCTTCCTCTTCCCTTCCTTTCTTCTTCCCTCTTTTTCTCCCCCAATTCCACTTGTTTCTTCCTTCCTTCTTTCCGCACATCCTTCTTTCTTCCCTTCCTCTCACCCTCCCTTCCTCCCCTTTCTTCTCTTTCCCTTCCTCTCTCCCTTCTTCACTCCCTTCTTCCTTCCCTTCCTTCTTTTTTCTCTTCCTCTCTCCTCCTCTTCCTCCTTTTTCTCCTTCCTCTCTATTCCCCTTCTTTCCTCCTTTCCTTCTTCTCCCCTCCCCTTCTTTCCTCCCTCTTTTCCTCTCTTCCTTCCCCCCTTTCCCCCTCCTACCCCCTTTTTCTCCCAACCTTCATAAGAAACCTTTCCAGCTTGTTAGCACCCTCCAGAATTTGTGCTGCACTAAAATGTAGGGTCACCTTCAGACCAAAATGAGGTATCAGAGCATTGTTTTGAGAGAGTACCCTGTTTACATGAATCTAAAATCAATTTTCAAGGGAGCAAAATCTAGTTTACAATGAAAAGAAATTATGGTACTTTTGATTGAAATGGGAGTATCTTATTTTTTAGAGCTGAAAAAAAGAGCCACTATGCTTTGACAATTTTAATAATTTAAAATTCAGAAAATATAATATATACTTTCCATTTCAGCCGCATAAAAGGAAAACAAGCATTCAGTTTGACTGCAGTGAAAAGAAAAACAATGTATGAAGGTTTGGGAATGGCAAATTTGAGTTGCTTTGCAAAAGCATTGCTCTAAAATCTACAGCTTTCATTACAATCTCCATTTAGGCATTTTTAGTGTGTTATTATTTTGCTTTTATTTCCATCTCTTTTAAGATCTTTTTGAATGTTTCCTTGACTGTTAGAAGTATTTTCTGCTTAGTGGGGCCTGCTAGGGCTTATTTTCCACTAATATTGCCTTTGAGAATGCAGGGTCACCTCCATACCAAAACAAGGCATTGGAGTGTGACTTGAATGAAGGCCTATGACTTAATGTACCAATCAATTCTGTATTATGTGATCTGAAAAATAAAATAACTGACTAAATGTAATGCTATTTCCAGTTATTTATTGGTCTGAGTTGCATATCTATTGCTCAAATAGCTACTATAGGTGCTTCCTTGTTTAATTGAAAAAAGAAAGCCCATTTTAATAAGAAGAGTTGACCTGTGTGTGTGTGTAAAATTTTGTCATTTACAAAATGTTTCACTTACATTATCTCATTTGAGCCTTATAATAATTCTGTTTGGTTGGCTTTGAGCTTGAGTATAGGGTACAAAGTCCTGATGTGCAGCATTGTCCTCAATTCATTTGTGCTTTACTTTGGAATTTTTAATAATTCCATTATTATAATAATATTATATTATATATAAATATATAATAATATTATTATAATAAGTATATTTTATATTGTATATATATAATAAATATATATAATAAAATAATAAAAATTATTTTAATCTTCTTTGATATCACAAAGAAGAATAAATCTGTATGAAACAAATGTTTGATATCCATGACTACTATACTTTAATGGCTCAGTCATTTCTTTAGCTTTAGGACTCTCTGTCTCAAGGTAGATCACAGCCCCTCCACAGAAGACTTTCTAATAAATCTTCATGAATGGCTGTAACCAAAACTATTCATAAATTAAGTCAATCCAAACATTCATGTAGGGCTTGAGTGGAGACCCATATGCAGAGGTATACTGGAGCTATATCACTGGTACTATTCAACCTCCAAAGTCATCTTGAGCAAAGCAATTTTATTATTCTCGTTGTTTCAACTCTAAAATGGAAATCTATTTCATAGATATGTTTCATTATTTTTTTTACCATTCCATGTCAAACTCTAAAATTCTAAGTCAAGATTTAAGTATTTTTTTCAGTTTTTTCAAGATATTTATTTTTCAGTGAGCTTTTGATCTCCTTTTGCCTGCTTCTTAAGACCTTTTTCTCCCCAGTGGCTTTTTGGACCTTTTTCCATTTGAATTAGTCTATTTTTAAAGGGTTATTTTCTTCATTATTTGAGGGGTCTCCTTTAATAAACTTGTTTTTCATGATTTTCTTGCATCACTCTCATTTCTCTTCCCAATTTTTCCTCTACTTCTCTTACTTGATTTTCAGAATTCTTTTTGAGTTCCTCCATGCCTTGCAACCAATTTATATTTTTCTTGGAGGTTATTTGACTTTGTTGTCTTCTTCTCATTGTATGTTTTTATCTTCTTTATCACCGAAGTAACATTCTATATAGTCTGACTTTTTTTTTTCAGTGTTTACTCATCTTCCCAGCCACTTATTTGACTTCCTAGCTCTTTGTCAGCGTAGGACTCTGCTTCCAATGGGGTTCGGGGTGAGGGTGCAATTCCAAGCTTCAGGGGTTTTGTATCAGCCACTCAATCCCCTACTCTCTGTAGACCCAGAGCTCCAGAAACAGCTACTGCTGCTGCCACTGCCACCTTCACCACCCTGGGGCTGGGCCTATACTGCCCTTCTCTTTCAACCAGATCCCACAGAGTTCCCCACTGATGTTCCACACTATCCTCAGCTTTGTGGCTTGAGAACTCTGAAAACTGCCATAGCTGCCAGTGATTCAGTCCCCTGAGTCCTGCTCCAGCCCTGTCCGTGCCAGTGTGGCCCATGCCAGATGTAATATATACATTTCCTGTCAACCTTTCAGGCTGTCTTGGGCTGAAGATATGTTTTCTTCTGTCCTTTTGTGGGTTCTGTAACTCTAGAATTTGTTTAGAGTCATTTTTTACAGTTATTTGGAGGGGATTGGGGGAAGAACTCAAGCAAGTCCCTGCTTTTACTCTGCCATCTTGGCTCTGCTATGAATTTATTTTTTAATTATTTTTAACTTTACAAACATCAAGAAAATGAATGTTGTCATACCCAGAGAAGAGAAACAGAAGACTGGTGTGAAGTCAAGAATATTTATGTATAACTTAGTTTTATTTTGGTATAGTGGATAGAAGGCAATCCTTAAGCCAGACTGTCCTAAGATCAAATCCTACATATCGGCCGTGGGACCCTAAGCTTCTCAAATCTTTAGGTACCTTTCTAACCATATAACTTGTAGGGAAGATGCCACCTTACAGTGATAAATAGAATTTTCTAATACAGTAGTTCCCTACATCAATAAAATCAAGTGTCCAGTACCTATTCGAATCCCCAAAATAAAATAGCATGTTAGTTCCAAAGCTATCCTTGTTTGTGTCTCCCTTTGACTTTCCCTCTCTTCTGTACTTTAAAAAAAAGCTTCATTGTCACTCTTCATCATCTTCTTTAAATTCTTACTCCTTGTTCTTTTTTTTTCTTTTAAATGACTTGTTTATTTACTTTTAATTTACAAGATTCAGTTCCACAATCACTTGAGTTTCAGATTTTCTTCCCCCCTCCCCCCCATGGTGGCGTGCAATCATGTATAGGATCTGCAAATACTTTCACATTGTACAATAGTTTGGTCATATAGAAGGGTTGTAACCAATGAGTGATCACTGGGAAAAGAAAAAGCAAAACCAGACATGAAAGGGAACGATAGCGTGTTTTGCTTCAGGCTCCATTTAAACTATAGTCTCTCTATATCTTTCTCTGAGTTTAGATATCTCCTTCCATCCTGAGGCATGTAGAGTTGTCTTTTAGCTGTGCGTTGTTGAGGATAGTCCAGTTTATCAAGGTTGGTCATCATATGTATGATGTGTCTGTGATTGTGTACAGGTTTTGCCTGGTTCTGCTCTTCTCACCTAGCATCAGTCCGTATAAGCCTCTCCAGGTAATTATGAAGTCCATCTCCTTCCCATTTCTTATAGCACAATAGTATTCCATTACATTCATATACCATAGCTTGTTCAGCCATTCCCCAGTTGATGGGCATCCCCTATATTTCCAGTTTTTTGCAACCACAGAGAGAGCTGCAATAAATATTTTTGTACATATGGGACCTTTTCCCACTTCTGTGATCTCTTTGGGATATAATCCCAACAGTGGTATT
>CM053581.1:361034568-361075714 GCA_028627135.1 Pseudochirops cupreus | reverse complement strand
GAGATGTGGTACCTCAAAGTTGTTTTGATTTGCATTTCTCGAATCAGTAGTGATTTAGAGCATTTTTCCATATGCTTAAAGATATCTTTAATTTCTGCCACTGAAAATTGCCTGTTCATATCCTTTGACCATTTATCAATTGGGGAACAACTTGTATTCTTATGAATTTTACTTAATTCCCTGTAAATTTTGGAAATGAGGCCTTTATCAGAGCCATTGGTTGTAAATATTCTTTCCCAATTTCCCACTTCCCTCTTAATCTTGGTTACATTGGCTTTGTTTGTACAGAAACTTTTCAATTTAATGTACTCAAGATTATCCATTTTGCATTTTATAATGCTCTCCAATTCTTCTTTGGTCATAAACTCCTTGTTCTTCTTTCTTCTCCTCCTTTTTCTTCTTCTCTCTCTCTTTCTCTTCATCTTCCTCCATCTTCATTTTATCTTCTTCACCTTCCTTTTGAACCTTACTAGTCCAACTTTTTAAGCTTGTTGAGCTTTGTAAAACTTACAAGGCCCAATCCTGTTATCACTTAATGGACTGGATGTGACCCTTATTTCTTGAGTTCTAGAAGTTCTGATCACTCGTCAGTGTGAGAGAACTTAGAGCTACCAAAATAATATAGAAATAAATGAAATATCTGACTTTAGAGGTAGTATTTTTATGATTGGAATTGTAGTTCAATCAAATTTCTTCATACCATACTATATGGCCCATCTGCACTACAAGGAGAGGGAGAGAGAGAGAGAGAGAGTTTTCTCATTACTCATCTTGCCTACTATTAATGGGGGGAGGGGGGCACAATGTGCAAGATCTTCATTATATTGACCTCTTTATGTCAGTTCTCTGTCCTTTTCCTACTGTAACCATCCCCTAAAACTGCCACTCTATTTTCACCCAACATCAAGTGGATTAAACATGAGAAAGCAAACATACTATCATGATACTCAAACATTTGACAGAACCTTAGAGTTTTCTTTTTCCTTTTGACAATTTTGTCACTGGAGCTTCTTTGTTGCTGGGAGGGCACTTAGGGAAAGAGAGAAGAGTTAAGATCATAATAAAGAGTTTAAAATGTATATTACTATTTTCATGTTTAATATATCTTTATATATCTTTTTCTATTTGAGGTTTTTTTTACTTTTTTACTTCAGAATGAAACTTTCTGCTCTACTTAAGAGAAATGGAAAATAATTATTAGAAATAAAAATATATTTCAATTACTAATGCTGTTGGCATGATATTATCATAAAGAGTTTAATTTTAAAAGCTTGATTTGTTAATTTTATGCATCATTTCCTTGGGATTCTCATAGGTCTTAGTTTATCCAAGTTTACTATCCATGCATTTTAAATTACTTTTTTTGTGGTACTCTCTTAAATTATACCTATAAAAATATGTAATCTAATTTTAATGTTCTTTCGCAAGGGGGGAAGTCTCCTTCAAATTATTTGACAGAAAAAAAACCATATCTCTTCTTTCCTATATGCCCTTTAATACCTAGTATATATGATAATATATCTAAAAGAAACATGATAAAATGTATAGACTAAAAATTGTAATGGAGACCACATTATCATTTTCTCTGGAAAAAGAGGTGTCATTGCACTACCCTATTATTTTAGTTACTATTTTTGTGACTGCCCACGTTGTAATTCCCTTCCCTGGCTGCTACTTCCTTCTACACATTGTTCTCCATCTTAGAATGTTAGCTTTCAGAGGTAATAGAGTGCCTTACTTTTATATTTGGATCCTGAGAGCTTCACCCAGTGTTTGAGACATATTAAGTACTTAATAAATTCTTTTTATTCACTTATTCATTCATGTACCATCACATTTTATGTTGAAGCCTGGAGTTATAACTGGAAATTTGAGCATCTGGAAAAAATTCATTTGGGGAGGGAGAGAAGAAGAAGCAGAGAGTAGAGGTAGAAGTGGTAGGATTCAGAGTCAGATGTGCCACCATTGTGGCTGGTTGATTCTAGGCATCTCGTGACTGGTAGTGCAGTATGTCTACCCAGGGTTGGGTACTCTTGGGTTAGCTTGACAATGAGAGTAAGATAGCATATTGGGAGAAGGTGATTCTATTCTCCTGGAAGACAGGCACATTGCAGGGCAAGTCATATTTCACCACAGCTCTTCATACCCTACTTCAAGGGATCAGCATCCTGGGCAAAGAAACTTTGTATGTCTCTGACAAAACTATTGGAATTTTTCCTCCATGAGATGAAGTATAATACTTTATAGTTCGATTCCTCCATAAAGTAAAATATATTAAGTGCAAATATAGTTATGGGATATAGCCCTGGAACAAAAGAATGGGAAATTACAACAATCATCAAGAGATTATAAAAACTATTTTGAGATTTTTTTTCTTTCTTTAGTTGGATAGACCTCATTAAATTCTATTTTAGAACTATATAAAAACTCAGAAAGCATAGTTTCTACCTATGTAGATTATAATTTGGCACATGGCATAAAACAGATGCTTCCTTTTTCTCTTTCCTTCTTCCTTGTAATTATTCACCTAGCATTCTAGTCTTAATGGTTGAAAAGCACATGATTTACCTTATTTTTTAGAAACAACATCTAATGATGTTGTGTGTCTATGACAGTCTCCAAAGAGTAAAACTGGAGGCTAACCCAGAGGAAAAATGAAGAGTTCCATAGCAGGCATAAGCAATTTGCAATGCATTATAAATAAAGAAATATGAAGGAAAAAATAGTATAAAAGATCTAATCAGAGACCTTTGCAACAGAGGGGAAAAGATAGGCCAGTTACAAGGGAGGAGTTACTGATGGTTTGTTGGTATTCTGCATTAGTATCCACCTGTTGTCGAAAGGTCTAGGCAGAGGTCCTTAACCTGAGGTCCATGAACAAACGAACAAATGAACTGTATGTGTGTGCATGGTATGTGTATATATGTATATGTGTATAAGCATATACTGATATACACAAATATATACACACACATAAATATAATGCTATTTCAATATAGTTTCCATTATAATCCAATATATTTTATTTTATCCATTTAAAAACATTTTTAAAAGGTATTTGTATATTTCACTAGATTGCAAGAAAGGTCCCTGACAGAAAAAGGCATAACATGGATGGATCTAGATCAAATCATATTGGTTCATATTCCTGTAGTACATTTATGGGAGGACATAAGCAAGAGTCTCATAGGATGGGCAATAATGGACAGTTTGTGATCTCAGTTATTGAAGGATAGTACCTATATAGATGAGATGATACCTCTATTTTGGCATTACCAATAGGTTTTCTTTCTTACATTGTTTGTAACTTCCCTATTATCTTTTTACCTATCTGAAGAGTTTCCCATTGAATGAAGTTGGCATAACTTTTTTGGGATTTTAGGTTAGTGCCAAGCGTAGATCTCTGAGGACATTTTAAATGGTTAAGTAATATTTTACCTTAAATTATAGATAAATGTCTTCATTTTTCCATACCTCTTTGCAAAATGTATTTGTGATATATTTTGTTTTTGGAAGCCTTACGTAAATACAGATTTTTCTGATTCTAAAATATCATATAATAACGAATTTGGTACTGGAGTAGACCTTAGAGGCCCAGCTAATCCAACCTACTTATAAAAATATAAGAAATAAGACCAAGAGGAATTAATTCAGTTGACCAAGGTCATACAAGTAAAGTGAAGAACCATAATTTGAACCCATGTACACTGTTCTTTCCATTGTACAGCACTTTCTCTACCTAAAGTACTCTTAAATCTGCAACATTGGTAGTTAAGAAAATCTGCATTAATATTGAGATGCAACTCAAATGCTTTAATTTTGAATTCCTTTCTTAATAACTATTTGATTCACATTCTTTTTTGCTCTTTTTGATTTATGATATAATTAAAAATCCCTGTCTGAGAGTTTCAAATAACTGGAAGACATTGTAGATACTTACTGACTTCTGTCTGAAAGCTGTAAGTATGATTTACAACAATCACCTTAGTAAATGCTAAATGCATTTTTTTGCATTTTGTATTCAATGTGTCTTTTATACTAATGGACAATGTTGTAGAGTTAGAATTTATAGCAAACAATAGATCAGTGGTTCTTAACCTTCCTAATGCCACAACCCTTTAATACTCGTATGTGGGCGTATCTGCATGTGGGTGGACCCACGTAGAGATGGGTAAAGGAGCAGTGTCTTGGTTCCTAAGACCATCAGAAATATGTGTTTTCCGATGGTCTTAGGTGACCCCATTCAACCTCCAAAGGGGTCACAACCCACAGGTTGAGAACTGCTGCAATAGATCTATTCAGGTAATCAGCAAGTCTTTATTAAGTGCCTAGTATGTTCCAGAGCACTGTGTTAGGTCCTAACGATACAAGTACAAAAATGAAATAGTCCCCACTCACAGTGAGCTTATATTCCAATGGGGAGACAGATACATATAAAATATAGAGAGCTTACATTCAAAGTTAATAAATATATGTGCATATATGTTCATGGAGTAGAATCTTGCAGGCTGCATGCAGAAAATGGTGCCTGAGCTGAGTCTTAGAGAAATAGAAGGATTCTGTGAGGCAGAGGTAAGGAGGGACTATATTCCAGGCACAAGAGAGAGTTCAATGAGGCTGGGAAGATAGAATGGAGCCATTTTGTGTAGGACATTAAGCCATAAGTTTGTATTTGATGATAGAAGCCATAAGAAGCCACTAGAGTTGGTTGAGTCACAGAGCAGCATTGTTCAATCTGTTTTTAAGGAAAATGACTTTGACAGAATTACGTCAGATCTTATGGATGAAATGCTACTCGTTGTCAGAATGCTGACCCCCACAGAGTTTTGGATTGGTCTCTTTTCCCATAGGTTAGCAGTATATGAACTAAAGAAGATGGACAGATTTGACAACTTAGAAATAATGAGAATTAGTGCTTTTACTCTATTTTAACCTTTTAATAGCTCTATTATCAGTTTGTATGTACCTCTTATGATGGAGAGTACAATTCCTCTTTGCCTTAATAGGTAGCCTTCAGGTGACAATTTGAAGTTGAACTTGCCTGAAAAAAATCCATCACGTTTCAATAACCTGATGCATTTTCTTTGTTGGTGCTGGTGGTGGGGTTTTTGTTGTTCATCATTGTAACTTCATCAGAGTGAATCAACTGCCTTTATCACTGCAGATCTGCAACATGTAATTATAGCGAATTGCTCATGGCAGTGAAAAGCCAAATGCTTTATTCAGGTCTCACAATCAGTATATGTCAAGTGTGACTACTGATGGTGAATTTGCTATGCCCTTTACTTCACTTCGTCTCCATGCTGATGGCATCATGACCTTCTCTAGACTTAGTTTGGCTGGCTCTTGGTCAACAAACATTCAGCACACCAATAATCTCAGCATTTCCAAATTGGTGGGACTTTGGTAGAATTTGTACTCCACTAGCAAAGATTTTTGAGAACCCAACATCACCTCCATGCCAGATTCAGGTGAGAAAACCTTGAAGACCTCACTGAAAGCAACCACATCTAAACTTACTTGCTTACATATTGTGACACATTTGTATATGGTTCATTAGATCCTTTTAACGATATCCCCATGAGAGTTCTCAGAATAGTATAATGTAATAGAAAACTTCAGAAAGGTCATGTACTGTTTTATTTATAAGCTATTTCATACTTCCTTTTTTCTAAAAATTAATATTCATGTTCTGCTATTTTTGTCAAGCCTTATCAGATATTTTCTCTTTGAAATGAAGGAATAAAAATTTTAAAGTCTTTTTTATTCAATATTACCCTTTTTTTGTCTTTTTATTCATGACTGCTGTACAGTATAATATATATTATTTGTGAGCATAATAATATATTTCTCTGTGGTAAATACACACATATCCATTCTACCTGTTGGGGAAATGGTGACAAGGTCCAGGAAAACTGGGTCAGTGGTGATTGATATGGACTGACTGCTATAGAAATCAGTGTCCTGACGAGGAAATTAGAAGAGATGGGGCTTTTTTTTTTTGGTGTGAAAGTTCCAGGAGGGTATATTTCATGTTTTCTGTCCTTGAAGGGGGAAAATACTTGTTTTCACTTATAGGAAAGAATAAGTATACAAATGTGTTTTATTATAGCCATAAACAGAAATATAAAAACATATGAAGCAAGGGCAAAATCTTAAAAAAAAAAACATCTAGTTTTTATATCGACAGAACCAAAAGTAGATGAAAGAAACAAATAAAATCTTTTTGTTGTTCTCTTCTAAGCTCTATCAAAATCATATCTTTGATCTTCTCTTTCTTGACTTTTTTCTTTCCTTTTTCCCTTTTCCCACTGCCCTTCTCCTATTTTCCCTCTTACCTTCTCCCTTTCTCTCTCCTCTACTCTCTTCCACTCCCTTCATCTTCTCTCTTCCCTTCCCCTGTCCTCTGGTCACCTCTCTTTTATTTTCCTCTCCTCCCTTCCCCTCTTTCCCTTTTCCTTATCTCCTCTAATTTCTCTTACCTTTTCTCTATCACTGATATTAGTATATAGACAGTTCTGGCTCTACTCACTTTCTCTAGTAACATGTAGGTCTTTCCACATTTCCTCTTAAGTTTCATATTGACCAGAATAAACTGTAATTTAAAAACACTGATCATGCTTATTAATAAATGTTATATTGTAGAAAGATCACTAGATTTACAGCAAAGAAAGACCAGAGTTGGAATCACTGCTTTATTACTCACCAGAGAGGTGACCATGAATCACATATCCTCTCTAAACCTCAGCTTTCACATGGGGTGAATGATGGTGTCTGCTATCTGTGGACTGTTGTGAAGATCAGTGACTGTTGTGAGGATCAAATGTGATAATGTATGAACAACTCTTTGAAAGCCTTAAAAGATTTTGTAAATGCTCATAATTATTATTGTGATTCCCATTGTTATTTTTATGCCTCTGTTGGGTATGAAATGTTTTACTTTGAAAGGCATATTATAGTAGATAAGATTAAATAGATTAAAGACTGCTGATGAGGTCTTGGTGTTTTAGCTCACCCAATTCCTCAAATGTATTTTCTTGCCTTAGGGTTAGAAGAAGAAATACCACAAGACAAAAATTCTGTAATCAAAGAGAAATTTTTCTGTTTCCTTCTTAATCAAAGGGCCTGCAATTTAACTGCTGACTATGACTGAAAATCAGCAGAGAAGTAGTGGAATTAAGTAAGTGACAGAAAATATTTGTAGGTTTCCCCTCTATTCAAGTTGTGGGAACAGCAGGATTTTATTTTTCCAAGTGTATAATTTTGAAGGAGCCCTTCTTTATATTTAAAAGTAAATCGCATGAATTTTCTTTCTCCCATTTTCCATGAATGAACAGCATTTTCTCCTTCAAGGAACTGAGCAAGCCGTATTTGACTTTTTAACTTCTACATGGGCGTAGAATAGCTTTGAATTCTTGGGTGATTTGGACTAATATAGACATCAATTATGTTTTCAAACTTCTCAGCATCCTGCACTTCCACGTTATAGGTAGTGAAGATTGTTTTTGTTTTATAGCCTTTGTTAATGTGTTTGCAGATTGCATTGAAAGAGACTGAGAAAATTACCCCATAAATCAGCATCGACAGTCCCAAGTAATTTTTTTTTCCTTCTGACTGTTCTAGTCTACTGCTTCACTCAATAAGAAGGAGTGTGTGTGTGTGTGTGTGTGTGTGTGCTCGTGTGCATGCTCACATGTGTGTGTTTAGGTTTCTTAAGGTGTCTGGAGTAAGGCTAACCTCTCACAGCATATCTGATTCTCGTTTCATTGTTTCTCAAAGCTAAACAACAGGAATATTGAATTAGATTGAGGTTTAGGTTAATCATGTCCCATCATAAAGATTTAGAAATATTTTTCCATTTCTAAATTGGTAATTCATTTGGCATCATTTATGAAATTAGAGAAATAGAGATATTTGCCATGTGATCTGATGCTGTTCTAAAAAAATAGAACTTGAATAAATTATATTTTATAGAGATGTGTCACAAGTGAACAGAGGAAGTTATGAGGTAATTATTTAATTATAGATATAACAAATGTTCATTTTAGATGCCCTATGGTACCATTGAGCAAATAAAAACAATTTTATAGCCAAACTCATTGGCTAGATAGTACATTACTTTTTTACTCAGTCATATACGGAATAGTGACCTTAACTGCATTTTATGATTCTAACCACCTACAAAGAAGCAAATTAAAATATCTAAAGCAGTAAGTGGTGCTTTGAGTTAGTATAACAGACTTGCACTTCTTGATTATTCTTGCTTGCAGATTTTCTGACCCAAAATTAGCCTTGTGAAATACACCTTACAGCAAAGGACATCATTTTAGTCTAGCAATGGCTTACCCCAACTGGTATCTCATAACTTTCAATGGAGGTGGCACCTTAAGGAAAAAATTAATTAAGATTGATTCCCCTCCTTCCCGTTTCCTCTCAGAACACGAACTGTTCAAGGGTAAGGGCTGTTTTTCTTTGTCCTTTTCCCCCCACTGTATAATGTATTTAACATGTGCTTGTTGGTTTGAAATGAATAATGTATTCTATTTGCTTTCAACCTTCTGTAGCCTCAGATAGTATTAATGGCTTCTACTGAATACTGTCTCCTCTATGGGTTTTGTTGGCTTATCTCTCTTGCTTCTCTTCCTATGTACCTTGTGTCCTTCTCAGTATCATTTGCTGTATCTTCATGGGAAAAGGAAAAGAAAAGAATGAGAGGAGGAGTGAGGGAAGGGAGGCATGGAGAGAGGGAGGAAGGAAAGAGACAGACAGACAGAGAAAGTGTGTGTTTGTTAGTTTCCATATGATAGATAAGAACTCATAATCCCAGAGAAGGCAAATGTGCAAAAAAGTCAATCATAGTCCTCATGTGAGTCTGGTTACTATTATTTCACCATGTTAACCAGATAAAGTCTATGTACAATTGTTACAAGGATTTTTTTTTCATTTTTCATTATGAGTGGGGAAGGTAAAAGAAAGGATATTTTTGTTAACCTCTCAAAAAGCAAATTTTAATTTTAAAAACGTCTATAGCATGAAATAATGAAGGGCACATAAGCTAAGCCAAGAGTATGTTGTGTACAGTAATAGCAGTATTGTTTTAAGAATGAGCAAATAAGTTCTTTTGTCTACTACAAGTAACCAAATTAACTACAAAAGAAATATGAAGGAAGGTGCTATCTGCATCTAGAGAAAGAACTGATAAAGAGAAGTATGTATAGAATGATTTTACTTATATATGGATATTTGTGTCTAATGATAGCGATCCCTGGGGAGGAGGGTGTAAAGCCAAGCACAAGCAGCTATCCAGAGGACTGCTGCTGTGAACAGCTTCAAAGGTCTGATTACATAGTATAGTGAACTCTCAATTTATCCAGTAATAAATTAAAGCAAAACATTCACAGAAATGAAAGTACAGCATTCACAATGTTATGACAAAACAACTTATCACTGAAGTGACCGTATGTTTTCACCAAAGTGGTCACATAGTTTTAAGCAAAAGATAACATTCATTTAGTAACAATCATTTAGTAAGTCCTTAATTCAATCATCCTTAAGAAGGCTTGCCTCCTTAAGGGACACAAAGTACAAAGATCAAAGTTCTCCACCCCTAGGTCACAGTAAATCATGATCTTCTCAATCAATACACAGTATCCAAGTAAAATCTTCTTTCATCTTGACTCAAGGCTGGCTCTCAGCTTCCATGGTTCCTTTCCATGATCCCAACTCCTGCTGAATCTGCCCAACCACCACCTGGATTCAACGGCAGGCAGCTCTCAGTTCCTTGTCAAGTTCTTTGTCCAGTTACTTGTCCAGTTCCCATTCCATATTGCAGTTCATAGTGTTCAGTCCACCTGAAGTCCTTTACAATTTCTGCTTCTGGGAAGTCAAAGCTTAGCAGAACCAAAACAGCATTCATACACATTTCTAGCACCATCATCAATTCACTATCTGCCTGTAAAATCAACAGGGACACACAAACAAGTTCCAAAAGGTCAACACAAATCATCAGTAAAGTCCCAGGACCCCTAAAACCCTCATCCAGGACTTCTGTAAACAGAAAACCAGAAAATGCTCTTTCATGGCTTCTTTATAAAGTATCACAAACAAACGCCAATACAGACAGAACAGACAAACATATAGTGCCAGATAACACAAGTTTTCTCCATCTCCACCACAAGACCTCCCTTCTCAGTTCTGCTCTCTCCAGCCTGGGCCTCTCCTTATATACAGTCATTAGCTCTTCCCCTTCCTCTTGCAGGAATTCACAAATTCTAGGGTTCATAAGTTGTAGGAGTCACAAGTTCTGGATCTTAATACTTGATGCAATCATGAACTGAAACAATGTGTTAACTACATTTGTGTTAATTAAATAGCTGGAACAAGGTGTTAACTACTTCTTTGCTTCTCAGTACAAGGGGCAGGGAAGATCTTCAAATCCCTATTACCATTACAGAGGGAGAGAAGAAAAAAAGAGGGGAAAAAGAAATAAAAAGAAATTTATATGATAACTTTATTATATTTAAAAGTTATAACAAGTTGCACGTAATAGATTTACAGTTTCATGTGCAATCATCTTTTTTATTATACTATGTTATGGAAATGCTTGCTTTATTCCATAAATTAAAAATAAAAAAATTAAAGGCCTGTGTAAGAGGCTTTAAACCATGTGCAAAGTTTCCCCAATTCCTTATACTCTCTAGGACAGTAAACTCCTTAACAGAAATACCTTGTCTTAAGCTACTATCTCTTCTCCAAAGTTTCTAGGATAAGACTATGACTTAATGGATAAGTTATAAAATCATAGATTGTGCATCAGTGGCAGGATTTGAACCTGGCTTTTGGTTGCAAAAATAAATAGTGTTCTTTCAATTGTACTATTATGCTTCTTGAGCTATAAAGTTTAGTGCTTTGCCCAGGATCAAGCAACTAATAAGTGTCAGAGATGGAATGTGAATACCTCTTCCTGATTCCAAGCCCAGTACTCTATCCATATAACCTCTACTATTCCATAAATGTCTCTTTATTTTTTTTCTAACACAGGGTGAATGATAGAGTTACAAAAGTAAGGCTTTGGGTTTCACTTAAATGGAGTATATGTTTACTATCATGTGTTTACCTTTGGTCATCTTGGAGATGGATGGAGACTACGCTTATACCTTGTCAAACAGACACCAATTCCTCCTCAGTGCAAGTGTCATTTCAACTACTTAAAATGTTAGTTTTTCATTTAATATCATCATTGCTATTAAAACTAAATCCACACGTGTCAGTGGTATTGCATAGACTTCATTAATGTTTATTAAAGTGAAATCTTTGATGATACATTTTCTTAATCTTTTTTTTTCCAATTTCAGGATCAGAACCACAAATTTAGAACTTAAATGAACTTCAAAAGTCATCTAGTCTAAGCCTCTTATGACACAGATGAGGAAATTGAAGATTAGGAAGGTTAAATTTCTCATTTAAGGTCTCCCAGTTGTTAAGTGACCAAAATATACTCTAAACTAAGGTTATCTCATTCCAAATTCAACCCTCTTTCAACTTAGCCAGGATTTCTCTCACAAAGATGGTACAAGAGTGTTGGAAGTAATTCCAATAAAATCATGTTTTAAAGAAAATGAAATTATTGTGTTGTGTATGTATGCATACACACATATGCATTATAGATAGATAGATAGATAATTATATTGATGTTTGGTAGTCTGGTACATTTATATGCCTTAAATCAAAGGAGGATCAAATATATTAATTCTCTTAACAATGAGAATTAACAAAGCACCACAAAGAATAAGTCTACAATGTGCTAAAGAATTGAAATAAGACTCAGTTTTCAAGGAGAGTTGTTCTCATCACACGTATACAAGGATTTTCAAGGACCAGACCAAATTAGAACTTTGGTTGCTACCTATGAATTTCGTGATAGAGGACATTTCTAATATGAAAATTTCCTCCATGGCTTGAGGTGGGCAACTAGTCTGACAGTTGTAGATTTAGAGTATTGCCTGGAGACACCAAGGTTAAAAAAATTGCCCATGTTCACATTGCTAGTATGTGTGAGAAACAAGATTTGAACCTAGGCCGTCCTGGCTACCACAGCAGTTCTCTATAATTACACCATCTTGACTTTGAAGGTGATAGAGGCAAAACACATACTAAATTCCCTGCCATTCAAACCCACTGGTCTCCACTAAGGAAGTACTGTAACCTTGAATGCATCAAGTGATTTTTTTATTTGCAATTATTTATTCATTCATTCATTCATTCATTTATTTATTCATTTGTTCATTCATTTATTCATTCATTCATTCATTCATTCATTCATTTATTTGTGGGGAACGGAGTAGGAGTTGCAATGAAAATTAGTTAGCATTCTACTTTGAACACTTAAAGGATCCAAGAATAGAATCTGAGAAAGCAGCTTATCCACGTGATTACCTCACTTGATCAGGTGCTCTTCTTCCCACTCATTAGATTATTTCATGGGTAAACTAACTGCTTATTTGGGGGCTTCCTTATAACACAGTGTTAAATTTTTAAGAGATAAATTTTTGACCCAGTTAAAACATATTTTTCAAATGTATTATAAAGGTGTTCCTAATTTAGGGTCCTTGAACTTTATTTTCTTAACATTTTCATGACTATATTGCATTGTAATTGATTTCCTTTGAAATCTTTGTATTTTATTTTATGCATTATTCTGAGACCGGGTTATATATTTTACTAGGCTACCAGAAAGATCTCTGACACAGAAAAGGTTAAAAATCTCTGGTTTTAAAGTACCTCAATGTTTTTTATAAGAAAAAACAGGGTGCAAGTTTCACTGCTCTGTAATTAAAAATGATTGTCTATCGGACCCCTTAAAAGTACCAGTGAGTATGAAAGAAGCTGACTTCAGCTCTAAAGTGCAGTTGATCTATTGATAGACAGATATAGGCTATCTTCCTTGAAAATATTTAAGAGTTTGTTTGATGCTTTCCATTTCTGTCTCGAATAAATCATTGATTTAGAATCACATAAGGTCACATGTCACGCTCACATTTTTTTTCCCCAGGAGAATCAGTTTGTTTGTGACAAAAATAGATTTCAGGTAACTAAATAACAACTCTTGGTCCCACTTTCTTCAGCCTTCCTTCCTACCTTGTACCATCCCCAATTCCATCACCATCTAGTTAGGTAGTGAGCCAAACAGAACTCTGGTGCTTTTCTGTCCTTGTACCATAATTGCTTCAGGGATTTGGGGACCAAGAGATTAATTGGGCTTTTGAATTGAGCTGGGGACATGTGAATGGTTCCTGTTGCTTCCCCAGGCTGCTAACCATGTCTAAAAAGGGTAGGAGGTGGGAACAATCATTAGTGATGAGGTTAGAAAAAAACATTTGTTGTTCTTGTTCAGTCATTTCAGTCATGTCCTACTCTTTGTGACCCCAGTTAGGGATTTCTTGGCAAAGATAATGAAAAGGTTTGCCATTTCATTCTCCAACTCATTTATAGATGAGGAACTGAGGCAAACAAGTTTAAGTGACCTGTCTGGGTTCACAAGTGTGTGAGGCCAGATTTGAATTCAGCAAGATGAGTCTTTTTTTACATCAGGCCTGGCACTCTATCCACTGTGCTACCTACCTGGGGGAAAATGGTATTAAGAAAATATTCCTTTTAGATAACTAAACTTCATTTTTTATAATGCTGTATATTTGACGACACTGAGCTGGTACTACACCCACACACCTCCATCCAATGATGCAGTTCTCAACCTTCTCACCTTGGGTGACGATTGCTATTTTTGTCCACATCATTCTGCAAATCCTCTTGGATAGATCAATCTAACATACTTCTGTCTATTCTCTTCATATTTCATGGATACTAGTGTAACACATGGACTGGCCATCTGTTGCCTCTCTACCTCATTAGATGATCAGAATGGACAAGATAAAGGCTGGACTTATGAATTTCCTTGGTTATAGATAACTCATAGGTGAAGAAACTTCCTTTACCAGTGGATTTTGGCATCTTCTCTATAATTTATAGTTTCAGATCAGGGGTTCTTGACCTTTTTGGGAGGTTCTCTTTGGCAGTCTAATGAGGCCTATAGACTCTTCACAATAATACTTTAGAATATACAAAATGAAAGAGGATTACAAAGGAAAAGAATTGTATTGAAATATAGTCATTAGGGGGCAGCTAGGTGGTGCAGTGAATAGAGCATCGGCCATGAAGTCAGGAAGACCTGAGTTCAAATCCAACCTCAGACACTTAACCCTAGCCATGTGACTTTGGGCAAGTCACTTACCCCCAATTACCCTCCCAAAAAAAAAAAGAAAGAAAGAAAGGAAAAAGAGAAAGAGCAAGTAGTTTGCTTTAAAAAAAGAAATACATAGTCATCAAAATATTTTTTAAATCTCACGACTTTCAGGCTAAGAACTTCTATCTTAGAGACTCTCTGGGGCACTGAGAGCTGAAGAATTTAATGTAGGATTATGTATCCAGTATGTGTCTGTCAGTCCTGGTTGCAAGGCAGGCTCTCTATCTACTATACCCTAAGTGTCAAAAACATGGCTGATGTGGCCTGCATCAGAAACAGGATTAAAATATAATTGGGAAACATTTGACAATTTTTAAAAAATATATATAGTAGAATATAGATAAAGTGAATATGTGGTTTTCTAAGTAAATCTTTATCCCCCAAGGATCCTTACATATGAGTTAATGGTCCCTGTTTCTGTTTGAGTTTGAAGCCACTATACCACACCAAACTATTCCTTTTTTGTGGACTTGCATGATTTTAATTATGTAACTGATTTTTTTTACCTCTAACTCTTTGTTGACGCCCTTTTCATTCTGTATCAGTTTGCTCATTGGTAAAATGGGGATAAGAGCAGCTATCTCCAAGGGTTATTGTAAGGATAAAAGAAGATATTTATATTTATAAAGCATTTGGAAAACCTTAAAGTGCGGGATGAAAGCTGGCTTTTATACTTATAATTACACTACCAATATTCTTTATGCCTAGGCTGGTGGGACAAAAGATGTTTATACTGGGAGTGTCTTTCTGAATGGATGATTTCATTGGTGTAGGGAATTTGTGGCATTATTGATGGAGACTAGTAACGCATGTGTTACTTTTCTTGGGGGCGAGGGGATACATACTCCTTCAATTTCAATAGTGTGTCTTGTTTTAGTCTGCAATATTCATAGAAATCTGGGTACCTACTACTGCCTCCGCCACCTACTGTTGTTGTGATTTTACGGAAATCAATGAACTGCTCAATGCTCTAGAAATCATTCTGAGGTTATAATGTATTGAGAGGGTACCAACTCCACATTGGTAGAAATAGTTTTCTCACTCAAAGATTTCCCTATATCAATGAAATCACTTTTTTCAGTCCTTATTCCTATCCCTATCTAACAGCCTTGTGTATATGCACACATGTCTGTGATAGCATCACACTGAAGAAAATCCACAAAATACCCTTTCAAAGGGTCAGCTGTAGCAGTCCAAAGTAGGAACCTACCTATGTAATAATGTCAGCATCCTCAGCAGTATCTTCCTTGACCCCTAAAATATCCTCCATAGCATTGCTGATACATGAAGTTATTTTAACAAGGTATATTATTTTCTTTCTACAGTCAATCATTTATGTCTTCAGTGTACTTTTTTTTTCCATTTTGTCAATTGTATTTTTAAAGGAATTGTTCAATATTTCTTCTACCTCTGTTATTTTACTTTTAAAACCCTGCTTGAATTCTTCCATCAAGGCTTTTGGGGCTTGAGACCAATTCATATTCCCCTTTGAGGTTTTGGATGTGGGTATATGGACAATGTTGTCCTCTCCTGAATTTGTGTTTTGATCTTCCCTGTCACCGAGATACTTCTCTGTGGTCATTGTTTTTCTTTGTTAGTTTTTGCTCATGGGTAGTCTGTCTATTTTCTGCCTTTTAGAGTTGATCTCTGCTTCTGGGGCATGGGGGCACTGTCCCACGCTTCTTCTTGTACTGGGGTCTAGGGACCTGGTTACTGATTTTATGTACTGGGCCTTCAGGTGCTGGCAACTGAAGGCTGGTAGCTTACCTGGTGCTGAGCTGAAGCTAGTGGTGGTGGCTGGTGTACCTGGTATTGTTACTTGCCTTCTCCACCACTCTGGGGCTTAGGATCTCCCACTGGTTTGCCGAGGTGGGGCTTGCCACTGGTTTACTGGGACATCTCCTGTCTGTTACTGGTCTCCTTCAGCCACAGCAAGGGGAACCTTTCCCTTAATCCCCCTAGCTTCCTGAGAGAAAACACTGCTGTACCTCATCTTTCTGCTGGCTGTACTATTTCAGGAATTTTCCTAGGGCAATATTCTCTCGGTTTTTCAAGGTCAATAAGGGATGGTGAGAGTAGCCTACTGTTTACTACACCATCTTGGCCCTTAGAAGTCAAAATAGGTGACTCTCACACATTCCATCTGTGGGCCAATAGCCCCAAGAGCAGCCGCAGCCATTGCCACCACCAATTCAATCACTCCCGAGGCCTGCTCCTGGTTTGCTGCGGCAAGGGCTTTATTGGAATGCCCTTTGCCAGACTGCACTTCTCTCTCACCCAGTTCCAACAGACCCCTCCTGCTGACCCTCTAAGTCATCTCTGGCATCTGTGGACTGAGAAGTTTGGAAACTGCCACTGCTGCCAGTGATTCAGTTCCCTGAGGTCTTCTCCTTTGCTGGGACTAGGTGTGTGCAGGTGTGGCCTGTGCTAGACTGAGCTCCTCTCTCAGTCTAGTGAAACAGATCCTTTCTGTTGACCTTCCAGGTTGTCTTGGGCTGGAAATCTGCCTCCTTCTGTCTCTTTGTGGGTTCTGCTGCTCTAGAATTCATTTGGAGTCATTTTAAAAAGATATTTGAAGGGGTTTGGGGGAGAGCTCAGGGTAGTCCCTGTTTTCACTCTGCCATTTTGGCTCCAGAATCCATTTATAAGTCTTAAAGGATAACCCCCCACCTCCATGGAAAGAAAATGTATTCATGCAATGGGGCAAATGACAGATATTGGGCTGGTTCCCTAGAGCAGATTTTACTAGTTGGGAGTAGAAGGAAGACTAAGAGTAATGAGTTCCTAAGAAGGGAGAACAAGGAAGCCATGAGATAGGAAAAGAGTATAGAAAAAGAGGGCCCAATACAGAAAACTTCATCTGCTCTTTCAGCATTGAATTACCCAGCAGTCATCATTAGCTTATGAAAGCATGGTGCAGTAGACATTGTAGAAAATTTGAAATCAAGGGACCTCTCTTCAAACCCTGGCTCTGACCCTGCATAACATTAGACAAGCTTTTTAACTTTTCTTGAATTTAAGAATCTCCTCACTAGGTGATCTCCAAGGCACCTTCCAGCTCTCAGTCTGGGACCCTATGAGTTGTTATGCTGAACCAAACATTTCTATACTTTAGATGCTATAGTGTGTGTGACTGTGTGTGTTATTTTTCTAACACAGTTTCATCATGATCCTGACGAAACTGAATGAATTTAACGTTGCCTTCCCTTCCAATTCACCCATTTCTTTGTGTCGTTTTTCTTATTTTTGTGCTTTTTGTTCTTACCTTTCACCTCTGCTTCCTGAGCATCTCTGAGTCTGGGTGAAGGGTAAGATGGTGTCAAATTTGAAGGTTTAATCCATGGAAGATTGAGGGCTGCCAAAGCTGAGAAAAATCACAGAAATTACAAAATTTGAGCATTAAAAGGGATCTCAGTGATCTAAGCCAATTCATCCATGCCATTGTGTCATAACCGCCTCATTCAGCCTCTACATGAGGACATCCAAGGAAGAAAAAGTGTAAAGACCCAGAAGCAAATGAACTCCAGTATTCCTCTGTTCTAATCATTAATGGATTGGAGGGAGAGAATCTTCACTCATACTGATCTGTATCTTCCCACTGCACTCCAATGGCTCCAGAGGAGAAAGAGAGACTGACTTTGCACAGCCCTCCCTCACTTAAATCTGGTTTTCTTGCAAGTCATGGCATCTCCTTTCTGATGTCACAGTCTTCTTCAAGAACAAACAACAATGGATGGGAGACAGGCATTTGTCACTTCTGAAGTCTTGACTTCAGAAGGAATCTTTTCTACAAAGTGGGAAAGCTAAGTCTCATATTTACCCTAATAAGTCTCCATGGTTAAGAGTGCTCTTTTTGGATTGTGGCATAAGAATAACCTGAAGGTTTCTATAATTTCTCCTGCTTAAACATCTTAATATTAACAATATATTTTAAAATAACTCTTCACATGTACAAAGAACATTGTTGCTTTGAATATTCTTCCATTTTTGTTTTGTACTTTAATTTGCACTCAAAGTTTTTGTCTTTTAATATATCTTCTGTAGGTATTTTCTATAAGTTATTTAATACTGTTTTAAGGATTTTTGCCACTTGTTTAGTGATGCTTTCCATTTACCCCAAATATGTCTTTCAGTGGAATTCATAACTGGCCATTGTACCTAAGGAATCTCAAAAATATCAATTGTGTTATTAACAGGATCATAGAATTTTAAAACTAAAAGGATCGTGGAGACAGAGGACCATTCTAGCCCCTCTTCCCACCTTTTTTAGACATGAATAAATGGAGGTACACCAAAGTGAAGTGACTTTTGTCCAGTTTCATGGAACTAGTGTATCACAGAACCAGGAAAAAAATCCTGAACTTTTGTCCATGACTATATCATAGTCTGGTCACTGGGTGTTTTGCATCCACTTACTTTGTCCAGTATAAATGGTTAATCCATTCATTTTACTCTGCAGTGATTTTCATTGAGGAGACTGTTTAATATGCTGGAGTTTGAAACAAATAGCACGTGGTTACCTGCAAATGGTATTTGGAAAAATTTTCCACATCCCCAAGGAACCCTTCTATTTGATCTCTCCACATGATATCTTCCATGACACATAATGTGCTAGTCCCTTTGGGCTCAACTGAAGTACTAATTTATCAGTCCTCAAACCACATTTTAGGTACTGAGGTCTTATAGTCTACATGTTTGGTTCCATTCTTTTGGCTGATGAAAGTAGATAACTATTACAATGATAACAGATTTCTTTCATTTTGTACCCATTTATAATTGACCTCCTTATGGTTTCATCTACAGTGGAAATATATTTTCTTTGAATGATCTGGCTTAGTTATTTCTTTTTCTATCATGATAAAAGTTTTTATTGTCTTTAAATATCAAAATTTTTACAATTTGCTTTCCTCAACAAAGTTCTCCTTTTTTTCCTTTCTTTTTCCTTTTTAAAAAGAATCAAGTGTTGTCCCTACTCCAGGCTGACATGTATTTCAATATTTGACAGAACATACTCAAAGTCCAACTGAGCTACAGACAAAGCACGTGGTCAGCCAGCCCCAAAAGTCATTGGCACAAAGTGATCAGCTCTGGGATTTCTGATCTTCGCTCCTGTAAGTTCTCCAGGAGAGTTATTCTGACTTCTCAAATCCAAAGCATTATAAGATGAGAGACTGAGCTATTGGCAAGCATGGGTGGATTGCAGATAAGCCCAGTTCTTGTAAAACATTGATGCTGGGGCAGCTAGGTGGCGCAGTGAATAGAGCACCGGCCAGGAGTCAGGAGAACCTGAGTTCAAATCCGGCCTCAGACGCTTGACACACTTACTAGCCATGTGACTTTGGTCAAGTCACTTAACTCCAACTGCCCTCCAAAAAGCAAAAACAAAAAACAACACATTGATGTTGTTTCCATGATTCAGAAGAGAAATCCATAATCACCTTTGCTCAATCACTATGCTCAAGTGAAAAATTCAAGGGCAGTTATAAGAGGGGAAGAGAAAGGAAGGAGTAGAGATGGCCAATATAGCAATCTCTCCTCAAGGTTACCTGCTCCCAAGCCCACAGACAGAAATGGAAAATAATAAAAATATGCAAACAAATGTTTACATATAAGGTTATACACAGGGCAAGAACAACTACTGCTTGCTTTTGAACCATTCTGAACACATATCACCAGAGCTACCTGAAAAACAAAGCCTTGGGAACACAGGATGGGAATAACATTTCCAAGGAAGTGGTCATAGAAGCCGGAAGATGATGCCTCCAATGGCCTTGAAGAATGGTGCCTTAATTCATGGAAGATTAAAACAAATAGCCAGAGTAATAACCTTGAAAAATGGCAACCATGAAAATTAAGGTGTATCTTTTTATGCTAGAGACAGTCATTGAAAATTATAGAGCAAAAACTTGTAAATAGTCATTTTTTAGCTGGTTGAAATTGCTACATGGAAAAAAACCTGATTACCCCCATCTCCCCTTAACTGCTCCCCACCTCCCTGTATGCTGTGATCAAAAGCCATTGTTCATGCAGCAAAACTCATGAAAGTGTATAAAGAGATTATTTTGGGGGAAAGGGAAAGGGATGGCCAGACCTGTGATTTCATTTGTGTGACAACCCCTTGGGGAAAAAACCCAAACCATCATTTCATTGCTGTAGATCTCCAAATTATCTGAGACCTTATCTTAGAGCTGCTTGGGGCACTGAGAAGCTAAGGTGACTTGTACCCACCAGGTCCTCCTGCCTACAAGGCTGGCCTCTACCCACTACAGCATACTACTTCTGTTAAAAAGTATATTCTAATTCTAATGATAAATCTGATGAAGGATGGGGTATTTCAGGGCTTTTGATTCCCCCCTCCCTAAAAAAAGGTTTCAGCGTTTAATTTTCTAATATTTTAAAGTCAACCTCACTTTTTTAGTTTTTTTTTTTTTAAAGCCCTGCTATACCAACCCCCAGGATGGACTTATTTACTTCTTAAGGCAAGCTCCCAGTTACAGACTTATTCCTCTTCCATTCCTTTTCACTATTTTGTAAGGTGACACTGTTACCCTCTGTAATGTTTCACAAGCATACTCTAAACTCTTGTTGCCCTTGACTGCCACATATTTTCAATTGGTTCAGAGATTAATTATTTTTTTTAGTACTTTCTGGAAGGCTCCCTGCCTCCTTGTGGTGGTGACTGGTTGTTTTTTGTTTGTTTGTTAAGACTTCTCTCTCTTAGAAATGGCAATAAAATCAAAATCTTTCCTTTGGTCCATTTCTCATTTTTTTTCATTTGACAACTTCTCCACACCTCTTTGTTTGGAACTGCTAAAAATACAGACCAGATCACCCTATCTCCCTTTTAAATGGACATTTACTTTGACCTTTGTGCCAACAGGTCAGTGATAGGATGGGGTAAGATCATATCAACATAGCAACATTAAACAGTGTGTAAAAATTGTGTCTGTGACAGGTAAGAAATGACCAGGTGGTGAATAATTTAGTACTTTACATGATAGGAGGCAGTATTGTCGAATTTCTACACACAGACACACACACTTCATTTCCTTTATTTCAACCTTTGTTAGTAAATACTTGCCTTTTCCTTCAAGGAGATTTTTCCCAGACTTAAGCCTCCTAATTGGTTTTCAGCTGATAAACAAAGAATCTAATAGCACATTATAAGACAAACAACAATATGCACTTTTAATGTATTTCACTAACTTTTCACAGTACTTTGTTTCATTGTTTTCAACACATCTCACTATTTCCACCCTTTTCGGTATAGGTGGTGAAAGTATTATTTTTCGGAACAATACTGACTTCTTCATAATTTTAATTGTTTGATTTTTTTTTTGCTCCCTAATATTATCACTGTTTAACCTGAAGAACATCATCATTGTTCACAGTGATTAAACTAGAAAATGTTTTGGACTCTTATTAATGTTCATAAGAAATAATGCAGGCACATTTAATTGTAACCCATTGTGTAGTTGTGTAGAAATCCAAGGTTTGTTTTGTGATTAAAGGCCTAAGTTCAGCCAGTAATGACCTGAATAGGGCCTGCTTTTAATGTAATCTCTGCCTGCTGACTGCTGTTCCAAGAATAAGAATTTAAGCCAAAAGATTTAATGAAATCCCTCTGGATTAATGCCACCTGGGCTGAGGAATTGGCTCACTTCACAGCTGAGCTCAAACCACAAGGTTTGGTGTCTCAATCGAGGAGTGTGCAAGAGAGAAAACTCTGAGCTCATCAATAATTTACATTTTTTGTTGTTACTGACAAACCTGGTACTTATGATTCTGTTGCCATAGCAGTCCATCTGGGGCTAAAGGGACTGGGCTTCTATGTGGGGATCATATAGGCACTCACAGTGTGTGCTGGAAATCCGATGCTAAATAGATCTTTAGCTCTGTGCTATGACTTAGTTAAAGCTCAGCTAAAATCAATAATTCAATTAAAATGAAGTGACTGAAATATTTGAGAGGAAAGTTTGCCTTTGAGCATCGGTTTTTGTATCCCTTTAAAAATCATTTCTAATTTTTTAAAGAACAAGGTTTTGTTGTATGAAACAATATGAATATAAAATAATGCAACTATTTAATCTGTTAAAAATTCCAGAAATATTAGATATTTGTAAGTCTACTACAGTACACTCTATTCCAAGCTTAATTCTGCAAATAGAATTATGATTTGGACTTCTAGTTATCAGAGGTTTACATCTTAGCTTCTGTAGAAACATCAATAATCCCTGAGTCTCAGAGTAATTTTCTGTTATTTCTGTGCTGGGTCTTGTTCTAAGACTAGAAGTGGGAATTTTAAGGCTCCATCTGCTTTATTGACAATAGATGTGTGTGTATTTTTATAAGAAATATGACTATCTATCTGAGTAAATTCATAATAATAATAATAATATTGTTATGCAAAGATATAAAAAGCCATAGTGACCCTGATGGATATGGTCTGTGCCATGCAAACACAATGAACTACATGGCTGAAAAGGCATCTGAATGTGAGAGGTGCAAAATTAACTTAGGTATTGTCACAGATCTCTCTTGAATAAAGCAAAAATGATTATAAGTTACAGAGATTCAGTGGCAAATGGGAAAATACTCCGTGCATTTATATTCAGTGAACAAATGGAGGGAATAGCTGTTTGCTCCCTACTGTAGAACAAGCCTACCCATCCATCCTTTTGATAGATGCCCATGTAAAAGAGAAATGAAATAAACTCCCAAAAGACGGCCCCACAAGTCCTAAAAAATGTTTAATTACTTGACCCTCTCCCTTTGGAAAACTGCTCCCTTACTAAGTCATAACATATTAATTACAAGAGAATGGTTTTTTCCTTCATTTTAAATGGAAACCTTTAAAAAAAAATAGGCTTTCAAGGAGGTTTTATTATAAAGGAGTTTTTTTTTTTTGAGGAAGGGGTACAATCAATTAACAAAAATTTGTTAAGCATTTGTTATTTGCCAAACACGAGGAGGTACAAACGTGAAAAAATTAAAGCCTCTGACCTTAAGAAGCTTCTGTTGAAAGAGACAATATACATGTATAGCAATTAAAGGACTTAGTGGATAGAGTGCCAAATTTGGAGCAGGACATCCTGAGTTCAAATCCTGTTTTGGAAGCTAACTTGTGGCTATGTGACCTTGGGCAAACCACTTAACTTCTATTATCCTTTGTTTCCCCATTTGTTAAATAGGAATGATCATAGCACTGAACTCACAGGGTTGTGTGAGGACCAAATGATATAAATAGACATAGATATAAAGATAGATAGATATAGGTGGATGTATGGATGGATGGATGGATGGATGGGTGGGTGGGTGGATGTGTATGTATGTATGTGTGTATGTATATGGCACTTTGCAAACCTTAAAGGACTATATAATTCTAGTTATGGTTGTTGTTATTGTTTATAAATCATACAAAACAGGTACAGGATAACCTGAGTGGGGCGGCACTAGGAACTGGGGGACCCGGAAAAGCATCATGCAGGAAATGATTCTTTAGCTAAGGTTTGAAAGAAACCAGGTATTCCAAGAGATGAAGTGAAGAGGGAGGGCATTTCTAGGAATGAGGAGCAGCCATCTCAGAGACAAAGAGATAATAGATGTTATGACATGTAAGAGAAACACTAAGAAGTCCAGGTTGGCTGGATTAAATCATGCCAGACATATTAATTTACAGTGGATACCCAGAGACTGAGCAAGTAGTAGGGGTGGTTTTTGGTTTTTTTTTTATAAATGTTATGTCAGCATTTCATAAGAAATGCAATGATGATATACATACACACACATACACGCATATGTGTGTGTGATGGATTATAGACCTAGATAATTCTGAGAAGCAGTCTAGCATATATAGATATTTTTTTAAATAATATCACAAATTTCTAGTTGGCTTTATTAGAAAACTGTTGACTTTCAAGAAACATTGACATGAAGTCAGGTCTTATAAACCCTATCATAGAGCAGGTACATCAAATGAAGCTTTGGAAATCAAGCTGTCACTTTGTAGACATTCTACCAAACATACATAGGAGGTAGTAACTAAGATTGTTGATGCTTAAATATTTTAGGGCCCATTTGAAAAATAGCTCTACAGCTTTATCAGAATTCTAAAAGCATGGTGGTATGCCAATTAAAGATTAGTATTTGTAACTTCTTTAAAGTTTTTGCTCTATCTTTATATCTCTCTGCCTCCGCAGAAAGGAATCTAAGAACAATTACTTATTCAATGCTGTATATCGTGTGTGTGTATACACACATATATATATATGGATATATGTGTATGTATACACATATTTGTGTAATAAATGATAAATGCAAATATGTGTTTATTATATATAAATAATAGTGTATGAGGATATTATTATTACATTTACAATGCATTGATGTCGTGTCAAATCAAATCAGTCATTCTTGACCTCTTTAACACATTAGAAGAACTTCTTATGTTGATATTTAGGGAGGATTTCACTTTTACTGCTTTAAATGATGGCTTTGATTTGGTATTCTTTTAAAGTAGGTTATGTTGAGTTCCAAACTTTATATAACAAATGCTAAACCTGGGGAAGTGAGGGAACAAGAATTTCTGGTCCCCAACTACCCCTCCCAGGGTCAACATTGGCTGCCATTGAAGGCCTCTTGTGTTACGTCTTGGTGAGATGACTCCATTTCTAGTGTTGGTGTCAACTTAGAACCAAATGCCTAGAAAACTATTAAGGCTATCTTTGCATCACAATGAATTGTCCTTCCCCCTTAAATGTCACATCAGACCTATATGAGAATGCAGCAGGTGGTGTGCAATAGTTTATCCTAATTACTTTCACTCGAAGTCAACCTTTCAGTGGCAAAATGTGTTTGTTTAGGTTTTTTTTTCCCTCAATCTTGTTTATTTAAGGTCAAAATGAGCATTTTCTTATCCCAGTTTGAAAGATAATTATGACTGTTATTTTCTATTTGGGAGTCATGATTGAGGGAAGGAAGGAAATTGAATTATGGAGAATTTCCAGAGGAGATGAAAATAGTGACACTTTGGAGATGTCATTACTCGTTTGGTAATGGTGGCGCTTAGAATTATTGCAGCTAACTCCTTTTATGCCTGGAGTAAATTCAAGGTTCCCTCAAGGAGGTGCTCACCTGGGGTAGAGGAAGTATATACCATCTGTTAGCTTCCTATTTGAACTAATTATTTTTGCTACCTAGGGGCTAAGCTCAGTTATGTCTAAACTACAGACCACAGCAGACACTATCAACCTCCACTAAATGCTGTTGCCCTGAAACAAAGTTCTGATTGCCCTACCTTGTTTACAACACTGGTGGCCTGGGTAATAAAAAAAAATTTCCAAGGGGTGAGCAAGATTCTTCTCTTCTTATTGGTCTTTTTCCTTATATTCTCACTACCAAACTGTTCTATCCTAGAAAGAAAAAAAATGTTAATTATCATTTGAAACTTCTTAGCTCACTTTATGCATGTTCACCGCTACTTCTAGCTATCTAGTGACTTTTCCATTGGTTTGCCTCTACCTTGAAATATATCTCCCACTTTCTTTCTTTTGGTTTCTTTTAATAGTTTATTTCCTATTACTCCTCCAAATAAGCACCTCCCTTCCCTAACTTACAGAGAGTTCCATGTTTGAAAAATAAACTATTTAAAAAATGAGTATTATATTTTAATGAAATACAGATTGATTCTCCCAGTCCCCTGAGCTTCAGAAGTCAATGTCATAGAATCATGAAGGTCACTCACTTAGTATGTAGGTACTTAGTCTAACTCTCTCATTTTAGAATGAAGAAAATGGAGATCTAGAGAGACAAAGCGATGTGTTTCACAAGGAGCAAATTGTAGAATTTGCATTTAAACTCAGGTCCTGTCACTCCAAGTTCAGCACTCTTTGTACTTATACATTTTTTTTTAACTTTTCCCATTCCCCTCACTGTCACATCCAGTGTTTCCAAACTAACTCCACAATATCTCACACAAGTTCCTCCATCTCTGTCCTCATCACCACCACCACTCTAGTTGAGATCTATGATTGAAGACATCCAGAAAGTAGAACCCACCACTTCTGAGTCTATTCCACTGCAGGATAGTTTTTAGGAAGGGTTTTTTTCCCCTTTAGATCAAGTCTGATACTCTGTGTAAATTATACCAGTTGATCCATTTCTCTTCCCTAGAATCATGTACAATATGTCTTCTATATGACCCTCCTTCAAAATCAAAAGACAGCTTTCTCACCCTTACATCTTCTTTTCTCCTGGTTAATGTATCTGGCACCTCGTATGGCATATACTTCACTCCTGTAACCTTCTGATAACAGTTCTCTAGAGGCATCCCAATCAACCAGTGTCTGTGCTAAAATGCAGCAAAGAGAAGTGAACCTTCCAGTGCAGATGTTATCTCACAGGATTGTGTACTACAAAACCAGTTCCCCACTGGGACTCCCTTGTAGAACCTCCATTTTAAAGAAAGTACCCAGGCCAGACATGTTCACTCCTTTTTACTTCTCTGACTCCACTCCTGACTTTCTGAATTGCTTTCTCCACCATTATGCAACAGCCTTCTAGCCCTGGAAGATCATTCTGCCCCTATAGCCCTTTCTTATTATTGGTGAGTTTTTCTTGGAAGCTCTATATTAAGAAAACTGCCCAGATTAGTGATGCTCAGTCCTTCATTCCTCTTTGCACTACTCTCTTGGCTTTCTTCCTCCAGACACTTATGTCCTTCCCCTTCAGCTTTTTCAGCTTCCTTTATCAATTGTCTTCTTCCATGAGAATGTAACCTCCTTGAGTACAAGTGTTTCCTTTCTTTTTTGCTTGGATTTAGATTCTAACGTTTGACACTGTACTTTACCCTTTGTAAGCACCTGAAAGAATACTTGTTGATTTACTTTGATTTGTTTAGATTATGTCTACCAATGTAACTGAACATTATATTCACTTTTTAGGGTACCATATCAAGCTATTGATTCGTGTAGAGCTTGTAAATGTACTAAGATTAAAGTCTGTTCTTGTAGAGCTGGTTTTCTAAAATCAAAATTTGTATCTACCTATGTCATATTTTATGTTTTTCTTTAACCAAAGTTTAACCCTTCAAAGAACCATTCTCTGATATCTATAATTTTTAAATAATTCATCATTCCTTAGAACTGTTATATCATTTTGTGCCTATACTAAATATGATTCTTACTTAAAATATTATACTTATTTGTGTATTTGCATCTTTATAGTGTTTTATCTGTGAGTTTCATTATTAATTTTATATATTAGTTTTATCATATTTCATATATAAGAATGCTTCATAAATACTTTTTATTAGTGACTGAGTTAAAACTTCTGAAAATTCAGTTTGTAGACTTTGTGGATTACCCATGAAACAATGTAAAGACATACCGGATTGAAGGAATGGAAAGGTTTTGCCACATTAATTATTAACCAAATTTTATAAGGCAGTATCTTGTACGTTTACTTTTTGTCTGGGGCTGAGTAGTCATTTTAGATTCTTTTATCGAAAAGTCTAAATGTAACTTTAAAAGAAAATCTCTGTGCTTTAGAATTTCTCCAGAGAATTAAGGTGCATTCAGAATATCCAACTGGGAGAATTCACCTGCTTTGGGAAATGTACAAATGATCGCATATTTAGATATTTGCCAGTCAAGTATAAAAATACCAAATTTCAAAGGCTGTATGAGATACAGAGTAGGTTAATTTCTGCAACTCAGTTATTATGCCCCATCATAGCATACTTCACCTCATGTTAACTAATACTTTTATAACACCTTTCTTCAAAGTCTGTAATTATTCTGTAGATAATACTTAGTAATTGATCATTTATATGTACACATACAGATTTATCAATGTACACATATATCCTTATATGTATGTGTGTATACATGTATATATGTATATACACATATATAGATATGTTTGTGTATATATAGAGATTTACCACTTACAATATTTTCCTGGTGGGGGAAAGAGTGGTACCCTGTAGCTAAAGATATGGTTTTTTTTAATTAAAAAGAAAGGTATACAAGGAAAAATGATATCTTGAAATGATTGTAAAGATGAATTTTCTTCACCTAATATATTGAAATGTTTTTCTTTTTTAGAAAAGTACAACCCTGAAGAAAAAGGATAAAGAATAAAAGATCACAGACTTTATAAACTGAACAGTAAGTCCTTTAATTGAAAAATAATGGATATATCATTGTGATAAAGTTCATCTGTTGTACACACACTTCTGTTAGACATATGCACTCCCCTTCCCCTTACCAAGATGAGAAATTGATATCGTAAGCAATCACAGCCTTCTCTTAAAACTCAATTTCATTTTACTGGAGTGGATTATGAATCATTTATCCCATAATCCTCTTAGATCAGAAGGCAAGATAATCCTTGTGATATATCTTTATGGCACTGCATACTGAAAACTTTAATAATGAATTCAGAATTGTCTTTAAAAAAAACAAAAGTTCATTATTTTGCGTGTTAGAAATTGGTAGAAACAAAGCTATTAAATTTGATAATCTTGATCTAGGTGAAAATGATTTGGTTTTGTTTTTCCCATTCTGTACTATAAAATGCATTCCATATAAACTGAATTTATGGGTTTACTTACCTCTTTATAGTCGTCAAATCAGAATGACAAATTGGTCAGGTTGAGTATATGTGTCAACCTACATATGTTGCTTGATTAGTCTTTGATTTCTGCTGCTCTTTAAGTTAAGTTGACATATTCACTATTCAGTAGTTATCTATGAAATTGATGGCAAGCATCTTTTGTAATTTCATATTTAGTAATCTTTTAATAGAAACAATTATCATCATTTTGGTTGAATCATAAAGAATACATAGATTCAGGCAACTACATTCTCAAGATGTATCCATAATAAATAAAATGGCAGATAGCAATGCGAATTCCACAAAGCTGAGTTTTATTGAGTCATTTTTCATAGCATTGGTAATTTAAAATTGTGTCATGAGTCTACAAATGCTATTTCTGAGTAATTGTGGCTAAAATCTTTTGAACAGAAAGAATGTGGTATTTTAGAGAGGACCATCACGGAAAGATACATTGGAATTTTAATATGAGGTTAAAGAACTCAATTCAAAGGAAGGTCTGCAAAACTAATACAAAGGAAACTTCATGCATTTTTGTGGACCTCTGTCAAATGGGATCATGAAATGAAATTTCTTTATTCTAGCAAACCTCTATTCACTAAACCAACGTGAATCCATAACTTATTATAAATGAGTGTGTGATTGACAGAAGCTTATTCATTGAATTGTGGATCAATCCTTATCTTTGTTGTTGCAAATTATTATTTCTTTTCAATGTTTTCCATTTAGCTCTGGAGTAAGAGGAAAGAAGTGAGGTTGAAGAACTTTTCTCTCTTTACCTAACTGAAATTATGTCCTTCTCTGGTTTGACGCTCCTTTTAAGAGTCCTCTCCTTTAGCTGTCTATCTGAATCTACAAATAAAACAATTTTTCTACTTTTTTGAGAGGGAGAAGGCTTCTAATATTCTTTTAAAATTCATTCCACTTAAAGATGCCAATTTAAGGAATTATTTTAAAACGTAATTTCTGAACTCAAGTTTTAGACTATGGAATTAGAAAATGCAAAATGCCAACTTTCCCTATTCCAACTATATTTTGAAAAAAATTCTCAGAATGTGGATAAGTTTTGAGGGGTTTTTTTTAAGGATCTGATTGAGCAGATTTTGACCTTCTCCATGCAATGTGTGATACTCACAGTTTAGAAACTTAAGAACATTTTATATTCCAAATTTCTATTTAGGGGCAAAAAATCTGATTTTGATTGGACTGGATTGCAAACTCTGATTAAGTAAAGAGTCCCATTTCTATGCTAATTATTTTAATCATCTTATTGTTGTTAGTGAATCAAACCTTAGTGTTTATTTGCTGATCTAGTATGTTCTTATCCTGAGCAAGTAACCTGCCAGCAGCTGGCTTCTTGAGTCATATAGACTTGACCTTTGTTGGGCTGATTAATTTCTTAGGAGTCTTTTCAAGTACATTGGTGTGACCACAAGCATAAGTTGCTTTTTAATGGACAAATAGGTTGGTTGTTATTACAAAAATTTATTACAGGGCTACATAATGTTTTTCTTAACCCTTGCAAATTTCTTTGTCTCTAGCATTGCTCGTTACCACTTTTGTAAAGGTCAGTCTTCAAAGTCTGTGTTCCCATCATTAGAGTTGGCCTGTAGCTATCTATCCGTGGTGTTATAATAGAATACCATTCAGTCCCAAACTAGACATTATTTGACATCAAATCAATAAGTATTGATAAAGTGTTTATAATGCTCAATCCACTGTATTATTTACTGGGAATATAAAGACAAAAGTCAATCCTTGACCTAAAGGAGCTTACATTTTAATCAGGGAGATAACATGTAAAAAGCTATGTATGTGTAATACATACACAGGATAAACTGGAAGTCAGCAGTTTTCAAAGATTCAGATCCAAAGTCTGTTCTAAAACCACAGGATTTTTGAGCATCTTGGTCATTTGAGCAATGAGATGGGCAGATGGCATGGTGTAGTGTAAAGTGTGCTGGATTTAGAATTCAAGGTCCTGGCTTTGCCACTCAGTGCTAGTTGGATAATGGGCAAATCACTTGACAATTATATACATCTGTAAAATTAGGGAATTGGACTGCATGTTTTCTGATGGTGTCACCAATCTCATTCCATCATCCTAAGATATATGATGTCTTTTAGCTCTGAATCTGTGATTCTCTAATGTTGTGGTGTTATTTAGAAAAAGCCCAGAAAAGACAGTATGTATAAGTTTAAAGGCAAGAATAGCACCTTTCTTTCCATGCGTACTTTGTGATTTATGAAAGTTTCTCTATTTTAATGATCAGTTTCTGTTTAACCAGTACATGCTCATAAACAGCATGAAAGGGTCTTGTGCTGTCATTATTGTCAATTTCTCGTGATTATCACATGCTGTTTTTTCCTGAAGTTTTTCTTCTAAAATAATTGGAAAGAGATGTGCTGTAGATTAAGTTGGAATTACTGGAGTGTAACATGTTTTCATTTTAAAATGTGCCTCTGCTTCTAAAGATGGCATGAAATAGAGATCAGAATATAAAAAGTGATGTGAGGTAAGAGGCTAGATAATATAGCGAATGATTTCTCTGTCCTCTATCTATGGAATTCACGTCTGGGTTGCAAAGCATGAATTATGGAGAAGTAGCAATTCATATTTGGATTTGAAACTTAAAATGGATAGATTTTCTTTCTTTGGAAAAGTAAAATGGAATCCATTGTAATTTTGTCTTGAAGTCAAAGTTTTAAGTAGAATTTTATTAATTTACCAAAATGTGCTAGAATTTAACAAATTGTCTTTTTTGTAATTGATGGGAAAAGGAAAAAAAAAGTTTTTTCATAACTGTTTATAGCAGGAGTTTCTCCCCCCTTTTTTCCATGCACGTATGTCTCTCCTTCACAAATATAGCATGTTAAAATCTTTAAAAATGCACAAAATAGCTGTGTAATATGAGTAACTGAATTTTATAGCCTTTTAATTTGCAAGATGATTTCCATAAATCATCCCATTTGATCTTCATAACAGCCCCATGAGGATTTGTAGTGGTACAGACTTCATTGCTCTCACTTTTCACATGTGGAAACTGAGACTGAGAGGAAAAAATAATTTAGCCAGAATCACACTATCTTGTAAGACAGTATTTGAATCTAGGTTTTTCTGAATCTCAGTGAAGCACTCTATCCACTATGCTAAATTGTTTCCAAAAGAGTCATTTTAGCACATGCCTAATGAAAGCCATATCCTTAAAGAAAACATTTGAAAAGCATAGAGTAGGACATATTTCTTTCTGAAAACATGGGCTTATTGGCCTTTATCTTAACTTGATAAAAGCATCTTAATGCCAAAGTGGCTCTTTTTCCTAGGAAAATCTTTATGCTCTTTTAAATGAGTGTTGTGAGGACCAAATGAGATAACATGTAAAGAAAGCTGTTTCCAAACCTTAAAACACTACATAAATGCCAGCACTTGTTATTATCCAGAATGTCCTTTGAAAATATCTTCATACCTTTTCATTAGGCAGTATTCTATTTTCTGAAAGTAACAAATCACCATCACCAAAAATAATTTGCTAAGGAACATTTTTCAAATAATGTAGCTCAACTATCACATAAAAACTATGCATGTGGCTGGCTATCTCACAGAATCTAGAAGTGGAAAGAGTCTTAGAGAACATTCGGGCCAAGTCTTCCATTTTGCTGAGGAAACTTAAGACCAGAAAAGTTAAGTGAACTAGCTAAAGTCCCACAGCTAGTTAGTGACAGAGTGAAGACTTAGAATCCCCACATTTTCTGGGATTTTCCCACTATATGCTGTATCACTAATTGAAAGTGTTGGCTTGTTTTAAGCAGATATATAGCCTTAGACTTATCTACCCAAAAACTTAATCCTCTGTAGTTCACAATTTCCTTAACCTCTCCACCTTAAATGAGTTGTTTTTGCAATTCATTCTTCTAGCTTACACTTCAGTATATTAACGGGATCTTCACGGCTAAATCTGTAACTCCGTTACTTAGGGAATAATGCTACTGAGGTCAATTCTTTACTTTGGTATCTGTCTTGGCCATTATCTTTACATAGGCTCACACACATGTGCATGCACAATTTATATTCCTTCGCCATACTTAAGTATAGTCAACAATCATGTAATTGAAGTATCAGTGGGAACTAGATTGGAAACAAACAAAAAAAAAGATGTTACCAATTTAGCGATTCCCTAGTCGAGAAGACCCTTTTGGAAACCATCAGATCTCATGTGAAATTGAGAATTAGAGAAGTATAAAATATTTATTATGTCTTATTGTGTATTGTGCATTATGATTACTTGTATCTACATCTTTATTCTTTACACTAGATAGTAAAAATCCCATAATTTCTAAATTCAAGTTTGTATCTCAATAGAAAATTGTCTAAAGCAAGTTTCTTCTTACAGGAGAGTGTTTGGGTCATGACAATTCATTGCATTTTGGTGGGAAAGGGGAGCAAAAAAAATATAAAAAATCTTCAGCTTTTAATCCTGGAAGCCTTTTCTTATAAAATCTTTGCCTTAGGTTCTATGGTTATTCCACAAATGATATTATATAGTTCTTTGGAGACCACACAAACAAATTCAGGCTTACCTAGACGAACCAATAATGTATCTCAACTTTGTAACTCTTCTCTCCAACCCACTCCTACATACACATACCTAGAACAGTACTCTGCATATTAGCTATTTCATAATGTTTGTTGAACAAATGAAAACTTACTCAAAATACTCATGCTATCATAAGTGGTCAGTAGCTAGTAAGAAGCAGAGTATTTCCAGAAATAAACAGCATCATTTTCTCCATGTGAATGATGTAATGTTAAGATTAATTATTAAATTAATAATTTAATTAAGGTTAAGATTTTTCAAACACATGCCTAGAAATTATAACTTCAATTAATGGATGGGGCTCCTTTTTTTTGATCAACAAACTCTAGATTCCATTTTGCTTATTTGTCCTTCCCAAACCCAATTAAAATTCTGTAGGAGAATATTATCCCTTGTGACAGTTGATTGAAAATAGAGTTCAAAGAAACATAGATATACAAAGTATATAGATAGATTAGATAGATGGATAGATAGATAGATAGATAGATCAATAGATAGAGATATACAAAGTATATATACAAAGTAACAAAAATATACAAAGTTGTCTAATGAAAGGGAAAATTTGTTTTCAGTTGCTAAAGGAAAGTTTACAGCATTTCCTTGTTGATTTTTATTCTTAAAAATACATTTTTTTTATTCCTGGCATATCATGTAGCTTTTCCCTAATGAAGTCTTTCTGGTATGACTTTGGAATTTACAAAACTAGAATTTATACTACAAATAGGTAAAAATACTGTGATATTTACAAAAGAGCAACTTTTTTTTCATAGTATTCATTCTGTTGACAGCCAACAGAATCCACATAATATATTTTGGCTTATGGGCTTATTCATGTTTTTTTACAAGATAAAGTGGAAATAGGCAAAGGGCTTTGAAGTCTGAGGAACTGGGTTCAAATCTTCCCTCTTTTGTTTATTACACTTATGAACTCTCTGACCCTCAGTTTCCTAATCTGAAAAATATAGGAGAGGGGAGTTGGAGGATAGACTAGATTGCTTCTGAAATCACTTATGATCCTGTGTGTTTTTCAAAGAATACTAGCCTGGACTGTTCTTAACACTCTCCTCCTATCCCCAGGATTAATGAGTGATTAAAAAAAACTATGCAGTGTTATATAAAATCAGGTCTTGGCTAGATCAGTAAAGAAAGAATCTTTTATAACTGCTGCCTTTATAAGTTCAAAAAGAGGAGGAACCTTTGCAGCTAGGATTAGCACATTGAAAATAATTTTTGAGTGGTTTTGGTCATTATTTCAAACAGAATTGAATTGAAGTATGAATCACTAGCCTAGAAGTTCCCAGGACATTATATATTCTTTAATTTTAATTCTCAAAAAAAAATCATACTTCTGAAATGTACATTTGAATAGTTAATAGATTTTTTTCAGGTTTTAGGAAAATGACATTGGTTTACAGCCTTGTTGAATGAAATTTAAAAGTTTTAGAGGAAGTAAAGTTTTTCTGAGTTTAAGATTAATTTTGATGTGTATGTTGAGCTAAAATTGCATGATTCTCTACTTTTTGCCCCCTTGATTTTTGAGTCGGTACATGTCCCCCAAAATAACACCATAGATATAGGAGTTGAGTAGCCAAAATAAATAGGCCTTATGTTGACCCTTCTGGCTTTACAGGTAAGCAAAATGACTGGTTGTCTATTTGTGTGACCTGAAGGGCATATACCTTCCCTGGAATTTTATCTATTAGTGGTCCTGTGCTTTGAAGGAAAGAACATTGGCTTAGACTCATGCAGTGGTTCTCAACCTGTCGGTTATGTTCAATTTGTAACAATGAAAATACATCCTGCATATCAGATTATGATTCATAACAGTAGCAAAATTACAGTTATGAAGTAGCAATGAAAATAATTTTATGGTTGGGGGTCACCACAACATGAGGAACTGTATTAAAGGGTTGCGGCATTAGGAAGGTTGAGAACCACTGGCTTATAGGAATGATAATTGGTCCTTTCCATTGGACAAGTGATTTAGCCTCTTCATCCAAGCTTTGCTATCTTAGGTCTCTTCTAGCTAACTTGACTTATGATTCTAAAATCACTAATTTATTAAATAATAAAAATGCCAGGAATAGCAAGTTATTTTAAAGAATAAAAATTAATAAGTAAATACCTTAAACTTTCCCTTTAAAACTGAAAATAAATTTTCCTGTTCGTTAGACAACTTTCGTTATTTAGGCTTAGTTATCTGTCTCCAAAAGACTTCAATAGCTGCCTACTTTGTGAGCTTTTATCATCTAGTACATTCCTTGAAGCAAAGAAGTAGATTTGTACATTGTTATAAAATGAAGTTGTTTTCCATTTCCTTTATATCTTGTTTATGAAATTAAATCAATAAAATTATACTTCCATGTTAAAAAAAAAACTTGTATAACCATTTGCTGGTGCTTATATAATCTCATCTGCCCTCCAGTTGACCTTTTCCTATACTTTAATGTTTTCCACACCTTTTCTCTCTCATTTTAAGGCCTTGATTAATTAACTCTTCTCTAAATATTAACTTCATAGCCACTATCGAGTTTCTTCCTTTTGGTAAGATCATTTTAGAGACATGGAGATACATTTTATAAAAATGATATCCAAAATGGAAGTAACACAAGGCTGAGGATAATTATCTTATAGCATACCTTTATTCTATTTTTAGGAGAATATTATTTGACCAAGGGAATATCCAATTCAGTTCAACAAGCATTTATTTATCATTTAGTATTTATCATTTAGTAACAAATTTATCATCTAAATTTATCATTTAGACTAGAGGCAGTCTGTGCTACAATCTAGCAATTCAAAGACCAAAAAGAAGAAAATCAACTCCTGCCCTCAGAGGGCTTACAGTTTACCTTGGAAAAGGATAGACTGGAATCTATTTCAAATGGATCATGGAGCCAATGATTAAATTTTTGTTGGGAGCATTTATGCCTCAGAAATTGACAAAAGCTACAAATCAAGATTTTATTTATTAGTTTGTTGATTTGTAGACTTAAGAAAGTAAGGAAGAAAGTGTTAATAACGCAGATTAAATTTAAATGTGTGTTTATGTACTTTTTTTTTTCTGGAGAGTCAGCTAATAAACATTTACCAGCACATCCTTGGAAAGAAATAATATGTGCACATATACATGTGATAAATAAAAATGTGCAGTATGATGTCAGTGGGTTTGAAGAGGGAGAAGCTCTGTATTTCCTTCATGGCAACTTCTGTTGCAGTGAGGAATGAAAAGTAATTCTTGATAAATGTCTAAAAAACTGGTTTTATTCCTTTACTTAGAATTTAGCCATGTAAATGTGAACAAGACACTAAATAACAATGTTTGTATCTGTAGTAGCTAGTTATCAAAAGATGTAATTGATTGCATTGGTTTGATTATAGAACTTCTTTTTGTGTTAAACTTTAGTGCATATCCCTCAATAATTAATTCCTTGACTACTTTATTTTGCAATTTCAAATAAACACACTAACAATAACTTTAACATTGCTCTTTACGAGGCTTCTGCCCATTTGTACATCAAGATCAACTTCAGAAAAGAAAACAACCTTAAGAAAAAGACTTTGGGAAGTTTTATAGTTCTGACTACATTGGTTGGAGAACTACTGCTCCCTCTCCACCACTACCCTGTATATACACAGAAAAAAACAAACAAAAGCCAAACCCAAATGGGAATTTATAGGAAAGATCAATGATCTTTACTGTATTGCGAGAAATAATTCTTAGCAATTTGCTTATTCATCTTAAATAACAAAAATGCACTAAACTCTTTGACCATCACAACTCCAAGGACATTGTTATTATTTGTTAGGACTATAATCCGTGAACTAGACTAGATTTAATCTTGAATTTCCTTGCTTCATGTGTCAGTTTGCTTATTCCTTTTCAGTTTACAATGGATCACTCAATGTTCACAACAATTTCTTCTCAATTCTTTTCATGGTAATTGTGGGTTGAATGTTCTCAATCTGTAGCAAGCCTTGGTAATATATTTTTATTAAAAAGAAAGTCCAGTATAAATAATATACTAGGAATTCTAGTGTAAACTTTGAAAATAATAATTTATATTTATATGGTGTTTTGTAGTTCCCCAGGTGCTTTCACATATTCCTTCTTTTGAGGTAGGAATAATACTGATAATAACCATGCTATTTATAAAATATTTTGAAGTTTTCAAAGCATTTAACACATTTATGTCATTTGATCCAAACATCAAGTCTATAGAGTAAATCCTATAGAGTTATTATTCCCATTTTGCAAAGAGCAAAATTGAAAATCAAAGTTCAATGAACTCCCCATGGTTAAATATCTAATAATATGAAAGATGGGACTCAAACCCAAGACCTTCTTGATTCTAAGTTCAGTTCTCTTTCCATTACAATCAGAGTACTTCTACAGCATACAAATTAAGTTGTAATTAACATAAAATGTGTTCAGGATAAATTCATGTAAGGGCTGGTGAAGGCACAATCTGATGGGAAGTAGACACAGTGGAGCTGAAGGTAATCCTGCCATGGATGCTCTAAAAGGAATGGTACATCTCCTCAGAGAGTCTTGGCCCTTGTCCCCTGGGGATTATGGGTAGGTAGTGAGGAGTGAGGGCTGCCATAGGGGCAGAGAAGATTGGTCAGATCCAGAGATGTTGTTTGCTATGGAGAAGAACCAGGAAATGGGGTATGACCCCAACTCAGGAAAGAGCATGCCCTACCATGTTGTAATTTTGGGTCAAGTTCTATTTGCCACATGTAAGTTATAGCTTTGAATATAAATAAGTTATCTACTTGACTGATGACTCAACTAAGTTACTTGGCTAGTAAATTGCAGAGTTAGGATCCATAGCTATTCCTCTAGATTAGAAGCCCCATCCTTTTTATTCCTCACTATGCCGAACTACTTTTGATGATCCTATGGAAAGAAAACTCTGTGTACTATAAAGCCTATTCTCTGACTCTGTAACCTGATACTTACCAGTTAACCTCTCTGGGTCTCAGTTTCCTCTTATGTAAGATGAGGAAATTGGACTAGATAATCTCTGTGTTCCTTCTAGCTCTAAAATTCCTTGGAGGGATTCCAGTAAGCACAGACTTGGAATCAAGAAGAGACTATTTCAATTATATAAGATGACTTAAAGCTATCATTTTCACAGACCCTCAGAATAATGAGGTACCTCAGAGGCTACCTAATCCAACAGCCAACCAAAGTCCAAAGAGCATAACTTGCCCAAGGTCACATAGGTCACACTGTTTATCCTTTCCAATTTTTTTCCTCTGTGTGTTTCATTTTTAAAGTATTTTAATATACATTCTCTTATTTGATCTTTACAACAATCCTATGAAGTAGGCAGGGGAGATATTTTTATGCCCACATTATGGTTTATAAAGAAGAAATAACAGGGTTTAAGTGATTTGATCAAGGTCACATAGAACATTAATGAGAGAAACAGAGAGGGAACCAGGGAGACAGACAGAAACAGAGAGGGACAGAGAATATGAATATTTATTGTTAGCCATGTGCCAAGCAGTGTGCTAAACACTTAGGATACAGATACAAACTAAAAATAAAAAGAGTAAAGACTGGAATCCATCTCCTAATTACCAGTCCCATTCTGTATCCATCATACTACAAATTACTCAGATTATGCAAATGACTGTATGACTGTTTTAATCTGGCTAACATCGCTCAAGAAAATAGTCTTTGAAACTGGGAAAAGGCTTGCCTAATTACTTTCCATAATAATTTACTCATGTTTTCATAGAACTAATTAATGAATTTTCGTGCCCCTTTGAGGTAGACAGATTACCAAAATCATTGGTATTAAAATGATCACCATGTCAAAGCATATAAAGTTAAACACTGAAATGATGGATGTTGCTATGATGAAGAGATAAATCCTACTTCAAACCAGGGAACACATTCATTTGTAAGTACTGAGTCATAAGCCTAATCCTTGATTTTTTAAAAATATTTTTACATAGCTTCCCTCAATATTATACAGGTCTTACCCATTTTTTAATGGTCATTTAGACTTCTCATTTTTTATTTGTTTGTTTGTTTTTTACTCTGTGGGGGAAAGTAATAGTGGGAGGAATAAATTAATTTGAAACCTACTTATTACTTTAAAAAAAAAACCTGAGTTCGAATCCAGCTTTTGTGTCTATGTATTTGACCATGAGTCATTATAAGCCTTCATTTTTTCATAATATCACTTGTGCTGACTTGAAGATTATATAGAAATGGCAGTTAAGATCATTACTCAAAATGCATTTTCTTCTGCTTGAGGTGGGGAGAAGGAATAGGGATGATTCAGATATCTTGGTCTTAATCTGAAAAGCCTTAATTTACACCTTCTGCCCTATCAGACACAAAGGATGCCATATTTCTCAAGTCCTCTTAAGGCAGCTAACAGGGAGGGAGAAAGGATTATTTGTATAGGGTTGGAGTTGTGGGGACAGGTACAGACTATATAGGAAAGCCATTTATGGGTTTCATTCTCAAAAATGGAACTGGAGTATGGATGGAGGCAGAATAAAAATACAAGGTGTGGGCAGGGGGCACAGCTGCCAAATAAAGGGAATAAATCAATTTGAAGTTATCTTGTGAAAAATATTGTATTAACACTCTAATATGCTTTCATGGGCAAAGTAGGGAAGAAGGTGAAGATTAGAAAAAGAAACAGAAACAAATATACCTGATAAAACTTTGTAGTCCAGAAAATTGGTTTATTTAGAGGGAAAGCAAAAATGTTTCATTGTCTCAGGTGACTACAGATGCACTCACTGGTTATTTTGAAAGGGTACTCTTCTTATTATTGCTTTTGGGGTTGGGGGGGGGGTATAGTTAGTTCTCTAAGGGGAAATAAAATTACTTATATGGGGGAGTGATGCAGAGGGATTGGGAAAAAAAGGTTTTCATCCCAAAAAAATCCAGACTGCATTAACAACAGTCAGCAACAATGATGATCACAGCACCGACTCCAAGGTTTTTCAAGCACATCACATTTGCCATCTCTTTTGATCCTCCCAACAACCTTTCGATGTCGACTCTATCATTATCCCCAGTTTACTCCCAAGAGGGTAACTGACTTGCCCAGGTTCACAACTGACCTGTCACAGGTTCACACAGCTAGTAAGTTCCTGAGGCAAGATTTATACTCTGGTCTTCCTTACTCCAAATCCATGGAATATTTGTTAAATATTATTAATGAAACCTAATATGAAATATATCAGTCAGAGTCCTCTGTTCATTTTATGTTAAAAATTATAATTTTTCCTTTTTTTCTTGCTAATTTTTTTTATTTTCTTATTCATTTATTTATTTTCTTGTTTACATCATTCCTTTCCAAGAGATTTTCAGTCACAAATTTTCTCCCCATCTTTCCCCTACCCACCACCCCAAAACAGCCATCCCACTGTATAACTCCTCCCCCAATCTGCTCTCTCCTATGTCCGCCCCCATTGCCCCTCTGACTTTCCAGTAGGGCAGGATTGATCTCCCTACCCTAGTGCCTGTATATCTTAATTCCCAGTTGCATGTAGTTAATAATAATAATAATTTTATATATATATATATATGTATATATTTTAACATTTGATTATAGAACTTTAAATTCTAGATTCTTTCCCTTCCTCCTTCTCTACC
>CM053581.1:360988990-361034068 GCA_028627135.1 Pseudochirops cupreus | reverse complement strand
GTATTTCTCTAAATAGCAAAGTCTGTTTTCTTTTATTTCTTTTTTTGATCAGAGTTTGTACCTGGAGACTACATTTTTGCTTGGTAGAAGACAGGACAAATCTGGAAAGATTTGAAAGAGATTAATAGTAGATTCTTAGAAACTTCAGAGAGCAAGATAGAGTTTTGCTGTAGTATGCACACTCAATTCTAGAGACCTGTGCAGGCTAGGATTTGAAGAGGCAGAGAACCACCTATCACTCTGGACTTACTTGGTTTCTTCCAATGCAGGTGTTTGACTTTTTTTCCTCCTTTGACTTCTTAGGGCTCACGTAGTTGAAAGGACTGTGAAGTGTTTGACCCAAGGGGTATTGAAGAGTTGATATCTTCACTTTAAAGCAGCAGTTCTCAACCTGTGGGTTATGTTCAATTTGTAACAATGAAAATACATCCTGCATATCAGATAGATTTGTAACAGTAGCAAAATTACAGTTATGAAGTTGCAACGAAAATAATTTTATGGTTGGGGGTCACCACAACATGAGAAACTGTATTAAAGGGTCGTGGCATTAGGAAGGTTGAGAACCACTACATTAAAGGAACTAATGTTCCTCTTATTCTCTTTGGATCCTCACTCCAATCACAAGTCAGTCACCTCTTGGGTTTGTTTATCTTCAGTGACTGTTGATAGCATGGGAAAGAGTCTATCTGACGTGGTCAATTCTTTAATCAAAGCCAGCTCCTGGTTATATGGCCACAGGTGGCTATATTGCAAATGATGTGGGATAAGAGAATACTTCCCAAGGAGTAAAATCTCTGCCATTCTAGAATGCAAGTGCCTTTGATATCAGAGTCATTGGACATAAGGAAATGCCACTGCCAAAGCTAGGCTATGGTATGGAGCTATGGCAGAAGATTGTTGGCATTTTAAAAATATTAATAATTGTTTCAAAGAATTTAAAAACCACTCCTTTCTAGTGGCATGCAGGCTTTTTAAAAATACATTATTTTAGCAGCAGCAAGGTATAAGGGAAACAACACTGGACATGGAGGCAAAAAGACATGGGCTCAAATACCTCTCCAGATTTGTTGTAGCTAAGACATGTCTCAATTTCCTCATTTGAACATTTGGGATAATAAATATAGCACTTGCCATAGAGGGTTGTTTAGAGTGTAACAATTTAAAGGAAAAAGAGACCTCAGAGTCTATGTAGTCCAACCCCCTCATTTTGACAGATTAAAAATTTTCTATCAAGAGAGACTGAGATTACCCAAGACCACCCAAAATGGAAGCAAAATTTGAACCTATGTCATCTCGCTCTGGAATTCAGTGGTCTTCCCACTCTACTACCTGTGCCTCTGTTACAAGACTCAATTGAGATAGTATATGGAAAGTACTTTGAAAATGCTAAAATTCTATATGAATGTAATAGAATACTGTTGAGCTGAAGGAAATGATTAGCAGGCAGACTTCAGAAAAACTTGGAAATACTTATGAACTGATGCTGAGTGAAATGAGCAGAACCAGGAAAACATTGTACCCACTAACAGCCATATTGTATAATGACTGACTTTGATAGACTTAGCTCTTCTCAGCAATGCATAGATCTAAGACACCTCCAAAAGACTCACAATGGAAAATACTTTCCATATCCAGAGAAAGAACTTTGGAGTCTCAGTGCAAATGGAAGCAGACTATTTGCTCTTCTTTTCTTTTTGTTGTTTTGTTTTGTTTCTTCTTTTTCATGGTTCCTCCCATTAGTTCTAATTCTTCTTTACATCACGGCTAATGTGAAAATGTTTAATATGAATGTATATGTAAAGTGTGTATAAGATTGCCCATCATCTTGGGGAGAATGTAGAAAAGAGAGGGAGAAAATTTAAAACTCAAAATTTTATGGAAATCAATGTTGAAAACCAGAAATAAATGAATTATTTAAAAAAGAAAATGTTAAAATTCTACATGAAAATTGCTATTGTTTAGTTGTTTCAGTCATGTCCAATTCTTTGTGACTCCATTTGGAGTTTTCTTTGCAAGGATGCTAGGGTGTTTGACAGTTTCTTCTCCAGCTCATTTGTCAGATGAGTAAACTAAAGCAAGCAGGGTTAAGTGACTTGCCCAAGGGCACACAGCTAGGAAGTGTCTGAGCCCAGATTTGAACTCAACAAGATGATTCTTCCTGACTATAGGTCTAGCGCTCCATTCACTGTACCATCTAGGTGCCTCTGTATAAAAATAAGGCATTATTTTTGTATCTGTATCAGTAGTGGGTTGAGAAAACACTAAAGATTTCAAGGCATGATTTTAACTATTAGGAAATCTGAGATATTAAGTGAAATTATTTTAATTTCCCTTCTATTTATATTTCAGGTACTAGTAAGCAATAAAATCAATAAAAGGCAGGGAAGGAAAAAGATAAAAAAAATATTTAACTCATAGGACTGAGTTATTCTCCCAAGACAAGCAAGAAGGGGAAATTTGAGAGGGGGGAAGGAAGCAAAATAAAACAAGAAGAGGAAAAAAAGAATGGAAAAAAATACACACATTGAAAAATATACAACAAATTAATTTTGTGTTCAAATTTGCTTATAGATTAACAAACAAATTAATTTTTATTATATTTGGCATGATAAATGGGCTAAGGATTTTTATTTTGAAAGTAGAATGGGGGTGGCACAAGTGAATAGAGCACTGGCCCGGGAGTCAGGAGGACCTGAGTTCAAATCTGGCCTCATACACTTGACACTTACTAGCCATGTGACCTTGTGCAAGTCACTTAACCCCAACTTCCATGCCCTTCCCACTCCAAAAAGCAAAAAAGAAAAGAAAAGAAAGTAAAATGTCACATCCTTGTCAACAACGATATGATATTTTTTGCTTCTACAACTGGTGTCAAATGAATGCTTCAAATCCTATATGATTCACTGGCTCAAAATTCTGGAAAATTAATTCATAGATGCTAAGATATAGTAAATGTGCTTCCATAACACCTGAATTCTAGTCAGAGTCCTAGGAGCATACAAAAACAGAATGATCATTAGGAACACTAGTCCCACTTATATAATACTTTAATAGGTGGCATAGTGCCTCTTTTCATTCACAAATCAAATCCATAGGGAAATCATCCTGTCCAGACCAGCAAGTAAGTTTGCCTTCCTAAGAAGATTCACCAGTGATTATTAAACCAAACAAACCAGTGTTTACCCTGTACTAATCCAAAAGGGCTATTTTGAGACTGAGCTTAAAAAAAGCAATGTAAAATTCTTTGAGTTGCAATATCCAAGAAACTTTAGTGCTATAAATCTTGTTGAAAATTAACTTGCTAACTTGAGTGTCATTTAAAAATTAAGACTATGAAGTATCATAAACAAAAATAAATGGAAATTCAGTTCCAGTTCTGTAACTGTTCTATCTCCTCCAGATCCCTCATTAAAGTTCCTTGAAGAAGACTTTGATGCTCCAAGGAAATTTGATATGAATGTTCCCTCCAACAAAACAGGTTGTAGTTCATGCATACCTACACATATTGGATTGGATTCTTGGAATGAAATGGGATGGAAATATATTTTTGAAGCATTTACCATATGCCAAGCACAGAGATAAGCATTAGGGGTAAAAATAGACATTTTATTCTAATTAGAAGGATAATACACATTAGGAGTTTCAGCTGCAAGTCAGTTAGAAAGGCCATGTGTCCCTTAGGGTGCAGCTGCAGAGGGAAGGGCCTAGTTTTTCTTGGTACAATAACATGGTAAATGGAAAGATCTAGTGGACTTCAGAAACAATAGCAGGGCAGATGTTAAGATCAAGTAGTCTACCATCTTATAAGGAATACAGTTAGTTACTCCCTACTCAATCAGATTTTATGAAGAGACATGCACACAGCCAAAGACTGTTGGGAAGCAGCTAATGAGAAGGGCTGAGGAATAGCGTGTAATGAACCTTGGGTGGTAGAAATGGAGGGGTAAGGGAAAATCATTGTCATACTCTTAATAGACCTCAGGGACACTGTAGAGATAATATATACAGCACCTACTTCACAAGATTTTTAACATGATCACAGAATTAGAGCTTGGAAGGTACCTTAGAGGCCATCCAGTCTAATCTTTCCTTGGAAGACATGAAAAATACCCATGCTTCCCATAACTTCACAAGGCATCCACTCAGTATTCTGGGGCCATTTTTATTTTCTCTCAACTTCATGATGTCAATAAGCTGTTCTTTCATTATCCTTTTGTCTCACCAAATCATCTTTTTTTTGATAATATCTTTTGCCTAGAGAATTATCTAATTGCTTGATAAAAGATGTCATATTTGTTACTGAAATATCAATTATTAGTGGTCCTAATCACATGATGATGGAAGCTGAGAAAGATGCTATGTGGGAATAAACTATACATTTAGAGGGATCAAATTTTCTAATGCACCAAACCATGATTAATGAGGAAGGAAATAGACATATCATATGTGGACCTGAAGGGAAGACTAGGAAAAATTAGTGGAAGTTGTGCTTCTTGAGAACAAACACTGAAACCTAAAAAGATTTTTAGAAAGAATTTTATTAAGTAATTTCAGCAGAGGATAGAGCTGGAGAAGGGTGTGGTTTTCTTGAATCTCTGTTAAGAATTATATTATATAGAGTTCAGTCAAGGTTACAATCACACAAACTACTACTTAGACAGTTTTCTTTCAGTATATATTTGCATAGAAATGTGAAAATTCAATAAAATTGAGGCAAAGCCAAAACATAAGCTATTAGGGAACCCAAAGCAAACTTTCTGGGAGGACCCAAATGGGCTTAAAACAAGCACTCTGGCTTCCTTTGAAGGTCTCTGAGGTCAACATGACCTGAAATGTTTAGACAATTTTCTATCCACATAAAGCTAAGTTCAAACAATATTAATAAGTAATAAAGCATTTTCCCATGATTTCTGTGAGGCAGATAAAGCTTAATTAATCAATCAGTATACATTTTTAAATGTAATTTGTGTGTCAGGTACTGATTTTAGTGAAAATTTCAAAATGGCTTAAACTATCCAGTAACGTAAGGGACTGTCAAAGGAAGGAGTGAAAAAAATTTCTCACTGGAAATTGTCATACAAAAGCCAGATGATCACTTTTGGGAGCATGGGGGATATTATAGAGGAAATTCTTAGTTAGATATGACTTGCACTAGATGGCTTTTAGAATTTCTTTCAATACTAAGTTGATATAATATTAGTGCTCTGGAATAAATACAAGGTCATATGAAAACTGGTCTAGCCATTCTGAAAAGGAATTTAGATCTATACCCAAAATCTTACTAAAAAGTATGCAGACCAGCAATATCACTACTAATCCTATGTCACAATAAAAGAAAAAAGTCCTATATATACACAAATATCTAAAATAGCTTTTATTTATGGTGGCAAAAATAATTAAGAACTCAGGATGGAGTGCTCATCATTTTGGGAATGGATGAATTTGCAATGTGGATATATTATGATGATGACTAGATATTATAGGCACATGTCATATATTATATAATAATGAATATCATAATAATGAGTAGGATTATACCTTAAGCAATTACAAAATGGATAGTTTCGGAGAAACCTGATAAAAATTTGTATGAGCTAATGCAAAGTGAAGTAAGCAGAACTAGGTGAAAAAAATATACAGTAATACAAATAATGTAATGAAATTCAAATTTAAAAGACTTTAAGGGAAAAGCTAGGTGGCTCAGTGAATAGAGCACTGGCCCTGGAGTCAGGAGGTCCTGAATTCAAATGTGAGCTCAGACACTTAACACAAAAAAACTAGCCATGTGACCTTGGGCAAGTCATTTAACCTATTAAGTTCATAGATTTGCCCTACCTATTGCCCTAGCTTCCTCCCTCCAAAAAAAAAAAAAGACTTTAAGAACTCTAATCAATGTAATAATGATCATCCATTATTCCAGAGTATCAATGAGTATGCCTCCTGAAAGAAAAGTGATGGACTCAGGGTTCAGAATGAAACACATTTTTGGGCAAGGCCAATGCTGTAATTTGTTTTGCTTCACTATAAAAACTTACTAAAATAATTTTGCTTCACTTTTTAATTGTGGCATGGGGAAATATAAGGGAGATTTCAGGAAAGAGAAAAGAAAGGAGAAGAAAGACTAGAAAGAATAAGAGATAAGAAGGATGTTTTTGAAAGTTACTTGTCAAACTTGTATATCTTTTTTTAAAAATTCAGTCTATACATAATGAGATTCGTAGCTTCATATGCTGTGTCTTCATTTAGTTCTATAATGTATATGGAAATAATTGTTTTGTTTGATTTTTCTTAAATTCAGAATAAAAGAATTAAACATCACGTAAGACCAACTGCTTTGTTAAAAGCTTAATGAGAATTTAGAACCCCCAAGCTTTCAAGATGGGAATTCTAGAAAAGCTAAGAATTGTTCTTTCCAGCTAGCAGTTCTGTGGGAGACCACCACATAAGTCAACACTGTAGATGATTCCATCTTATTTACTCAGTAAATGATGTAGAATGGAATGGTGGGAGATTGCAGAGTGTAGTCACCACATCCTAAGCTTCAAAGAGGCTATTAAGTTCCTTTATTAAATTTTTATTTTTTATTTATTTATTTTGTTTATTTTTTTTAATTTTTATTAAATTCCATCCATTCCCTTTACACCCAATACTGACAAATTAACCCAGTACCATATATAGGATAGACACCAAGTAGACATAGACAATGGATTGATCTATATCCCTCTCACATTTCCAGAATTTCTGATTATTCTCACATTGTAGGACTTAGAGCTGGATGAGACCTAATAAATTATTTAATATGGGATTCTTAACCTAAAAAACATCCATGAACATTATATTTTGATAACTGTATTTCACTATGATTCATATCTTTTATAATCCTATGTCTTTTGTTTTATTCATATAAAAACATTATTCTGAGAAGAGGTCTATAGGCTTTATTAGATTGTCAAAAGGGTCTATGATGCAAAAAAGTTCAGAACTCCTGATTTATGATCAATTTTACAGAAAAAGACAGCAAAGCTTGTACAAGTGATTTCTTGCCCAAACTCATAGACTACAGAAATAACAACAGGGCTGGGGATTCTCCAATTCATTCCTTGTTCTATCATGTTATACAAAACCTCTCAATCATTTGGCTATATGGAAATCAAGACCATTTCAGGCTAGTGCATTCATTTTGTTTGTTTTAATTTTCACTCCTTTATTTCTACACAGTTCCTTTAATAACAGTAAGCCTGAATGAGAGACATTTTTGTGTCAATGAGATTGGGAAAGAAGGGGGAAAGCAACACTTCCATCTTGGTTATATTTTCATCCCCTTTACAAATATTGCTGGCTACATTTGCAAAAAAAAAAAAAATCAGGTCTGTACTGACCTCTCATTCTGCTATGAAACCTCTACATCTTTATAAAACTCAGCCAGGTAAAACAGCTCAAATTAAGTCTGTTTTGACTTTGGTTGGATGCCAAATGGAATGAAGCCTCAGGTGGGCTAGACAGCTCTATCTCTAGCTCTCCAATTCAGAGTCCAATTAGGAAATCAAACTTTTAAAACTGCCTAAAACAATTAATTAGTCCATAATTATTCAGAAGGAGATTTTATAGCATACTGTAATCCAGTATCTGATCTAAATGCTTGAGAAGGGTGTCAAACTTGTTATTAAAACATTAGTTATAAGTGGCCCTAATCCTTTGGTGATGGAAGTTGAGAAAGATATTCTCTAAGGATAAATTGTTCAAATATTCACAATGATCAGCTTTTTCTCAAAGCATTGGAAGACTGTTAATGAAAGAGGCCTGGGGCTGTTTGGTCCCAGAAGCCAAACTAGGAGCATGAGTGAGAGGAAATAAGGCACTGTGCTGTACTTGAAGCAATTAAAGATTAATCCTGCACTAAGACTTTTGGTGTGCCCCCTAGTAGAAAGGGTGCTAGGTCTAGAGTCAGATGACTTGATTTTCTATCCCCACTCTGAACACAGAAGCTTTTTGACCTTGGGCAAGTCACTTAGCCTCTACAAAGTTCAGTATCCTTATTTATAAAATGAGATGGTTGGACTTGGTGGCTCCAAAGATCACTTCTACCATTAGACTTATGATCATATAAACACATGAAATTATAGGGAGGCATGTTCTCCTACCATAAAAGAGACCTTTCCCACATGAGAAAAGATTGGGGCTAGGGTAGGAGTGGGTTTGGGTGCTCATGAGGTTTAGGCAGCACTCAGAATGTCCTGAATTAAGTGAAGTTTGGTCAGAAGATTGTGGGAAGGGGAGAGAGTAGGATTGTTATTGATTCGGACTGCCCACCTTAAAACCAGTCATATTGGGAGCATTGCTTCTTGGAGGGCTCTCAAACATAGTGCCTGGCTGGACACAAGGATAACACCCAGGGGAAAAAACACAGGGAATGGAGGAAGGAAGGAAATGTGCAAAGACAGAACAACTTGAATGTGATCAGTCAGTAGATTTACCTTACCAGAAATGAGAACATTTCCAACAAGATGGTATCAGTTAAGAAGAGAGAATTGGACAAACATTTTGATAACTTAGAGGGAATTAGGTGGTACAGTTGATAGAGCCCTGTGCCTGGAGTCAGGAAGACCTGAGTTGAAATATGCCCTCAGGCACAAACTAGCTGTGTAACCCTTTGAAAATCACTTAACCTCCCTGTCTGCCTCAGTTTCCTCATCTGTAAAATGAAGATAATAATAGTCTCTACTTCCTAGGGTTGTTGAAAAGATAAAATGAGATGTCCATAAAGTACTTTGCAAACTATATAAATGCTGTTATAAGTTATAATTATTACATCTAATAGTGAATTGTAATTTTATTAGAGATGTGATTTGCAACCTACGTGAGCTTTTGAGAACAGAAATGATACAATCATCTATGGTTTAGAGAACATAATTCTTGTCATTTTATGTATTTTAATAGTTTAAAATTTTGTTTTTAATAGTGTCCATTTGCCTCAAATTTGCATACACTTTAAAGGGTTTTGTGGAAAATGTGGTATCTATCCTCAGCTGGAAGAGTATATCCTTTCTTGATGAATAGCTTTTATTGACTACTATTTCAATGCCATATCTCCATGAAAACATGCAGAAATGCTAAATAAAGTTCATGGCTTCAGTACAAGGGTTTTTTAATGGCTTTCCATGGAGCTGAGATGACTGGGATATCAGAGGCGATTATCTCACATCAAAAATCTCTTCAACAGAGGAAATATAAATAATCACCAAAAGATTTGTAAGATGTAAATCTATTCCATTTTAAAAGAATTCATAGCACTATTGCTTCTAACACTGTAAAGGGCTTTAGATGTTGTTTAGTCACCCTCATTTTAAAAAAGAGAATCCTTGACCCAGAGAGGTTAATGTATTTTACAAGAAAAACAAAATAACTCAATATCCAACCCCCTTGTTTGATTCTAGAAAAACTAAGTTTTGTCAAGATTAAGTAATTTACCTGAGATTATACAAGGCAATAAGTGGTAGAATTTGAACTCAGATCATCTAACTCCCAAAGTGAATGTTGCAAGTTTAGCACTCTTTCCCTTCTACCACACTTTTTCCTTACAGTATAAAATTCAAACTCAAAGCCAGTATTCTTTCTGCATCATTTCCCTACCTGTCAGCAATCAATTCAGGTGCTTAATTACATTTGCCATAGAGAATTATTTATGACAGAAAAAAGCAGTAGACTTGGAATTCAGTGTTCAAGTCTTAGTTCACTAGTTAGCTCTGACATTGGATGAGTGATTTCCCCTTTCTGAATAAAAGATATCCAGTTATTGGCTCTCTAAAATAAGGATGCTGAACCAGATAATCTTCAAAGTTACTTGTATTTCTAAATGCTGTGATCTTGTAATATAATACTTTATTGAAAGAACTGGGAGGGCGGCTAGGTGGCGCAGTGAATAGAGCACTGGCCCTGGAGTCAGGAGGACCTGAGTTCAAATTCGGCCTCAGACACTTGACACACTTACTAGCCATGTGACCTTGGGCAAGTCACTTAACCCCAATTGCCCTCCAAAAAGCAAAAAAAAAAAAATTAATAATAAAAAAAAGAAAGAAAGAACTGGGATTATTCAACCTGCAGGAGAAAATGCCCAGGACTGGCTTCGGGAACTTAAAAAGTGATCGTTTGGAAGCAAAATGATAGTTGTTCTATTTGCCCTAGGCAGGGAGAACTAGGAGCAATATATAGAACTTAACAAAGAGACTAGGTAAGACATAATGTCAGGGGACAGTCCTTAATAACTAGGATCATTCCAAATAGAATGGACTACCCTGGAAGATCATGGGCTTCCACTCACTGGAGGTCTTCAGAGATCCATGTTCAGTTTATTCTAATGAAGGCATTGCTTGTTTTCAAGCATAAATTAGGATCCTGGGACATGGAGATTCTGTGATTCTGTGACTGACTGACATCTAAAAATCTCTCCCCACTCTTAATATTCTATAATAAGTTCCTCTTGGTCATTACACACACTAAAAAGCTTCATGTTGGAATCTGACTGCCTTTTTATTCCTTATGTTTTTTCTTCCTAGTATTTCCCATACCCTAGATAAGGACCCCTGAAGTATTTACAGATCATCAGAATATAAGGATGTTATTAAATGCAAGGTTTTATTTTGAATCTAGCAAATACAGACCCCTTTCTTTTCTATTTCTATTGCCCTATGTCTTGTCATACAATTAAAAACCTCTAAAGTTCAATTTCCCATTAACATTATTCATAACTAAAAGCTGCAGAGTTGTCTGGTTGTGCTCTACCAAAAACAGAGCCCAGGAAGTAAATGTAGATGAGTAGAACTGATCCTGACCCCTGCCTTTCTCATCAATGTAGAAAAAAGGCAATCTATCTGAAAGAGAAGGGCAGTGAGCTCTTTACAAAATTAATAAAGGGAGAGCTCTTAATAGTGTATTTTTATTTATCAGTAAGAAACTTAGAAGGAATTAATATATTGTCTAGAAGACAATAGAGATGTCATATCATCTGTAAATTTCCTTGAGTAATGAAACTGCCAGAAAGCAGTTAATTTTCTTCATAGGAACTTTGGGGAGTGATAAATTCAGGCACCTACAAAGACTTAGCTTGAGAGAAGACATTTTAATCAAGAATAGCTTTTTACGGATTTATCTTCCCATGGATTTTCTCGACTTCACTGACCATAGTGAAGAATACAAAACCTGTCAATGACTTCTAGGCATCTTTAAATCTCTCTTGTTATATGGAATTATGCATATGAGATGCTGGAGGATAAATGCTCTAAGCTTTTGAGAGAAAGATGCTACATTGGTGTGACTAGCATTGAATATAGTGGTGTTATTATTTTAGTGAAACTGACTGAGATGATTCAGTCTTTTTTGTCAACACCAGAGTGGCTGCACTTTGCATTTTCAATTGGAGGTTCCAGGGCAGATTCATCTTCATCTTTCATCTTTTCCAAAATCTCATATGCTCGTGGCTTAAGGAACACAATAAAGAAAAGGAACAGAGAATTACAGATCTCCTTTTTATTCAGATTTCTAAGTAGTAAATAAAAATAAGGAAGTCCAAAAATTGTTTATGGAACTGTGAATAGGGTGGATGTTTTCAGTGATTATAGGTGTTCTCAACAGCCCTGAATTTTTAATTCTCTCATTTAGTTTTCCCACATCTTCTGAGATGCAGTCATTGTGTTACTTTTTGTCCATTTTTGTGGAGTCTAATATTTTGAAAGCCTTCACTTTGACATTAGGCATTTAGCCTATTCTAAAATGAAGTTTGAAACAAGGTTTTGTGTGAATCCTGTACACATATTATGCATTCTATAAATGAAATATCACAACAGTGAGGAACAAAACCCATGATGCTGGAGAGGTACAATTAGCAACAGCAAGGTTCAGTCTTTAAAGCCCTCTAGCTGGCTTGATAGAAAATTCCCAGTGTGGTCTTTCTCAGGATGGTTCACATTGAAATGTTAATGTTGCTGCTAACTTGAGATTCTACAAATAGATTGAAAGTGAAGAAAGTTCTGCTCCTTTTATAGAAGTGCCTGCCTCCTTTCTTTTGAAAAGGAAGCTAGGAGAGAGAGAGATCCAAAAATGACTCCAGCCAGCCTTTTGTCATGCTCTCTGCCTGAGAATTTATTAGTCTCTTTAATTTGTCACTGGATCATTGATCTTAGAGCTGGCCTTAGAGGTCATTTAGTCCCTTTTTCTGCAGATGAAGAAGAAACTGTGACTTGGGAAACTGAGGTGACTTTTCCAAGGTCACATAAGTTGTGAGGAACTGAGCCAATATTTGAATCCAGATTTTTTTATGGCCAAATGCAATGCATCTCTGCTAAATATGTACATGTTAAGTACTAAAATATCAAAAAAAAATTTGGTATTACTACTAATATCATTGAATTTCTATAACATAGTTATTGCCATCATTAATTAAAATGCATTAGGTACTGGAAAGGTTCTCTATGTGCTCAGTAATGTCAGTAATAAAATTGGTTTGGTTTTGTTTTGTTTTTAAATAGGATTTTGAATGAGCCAGGGTAGAGAAGGATATATTCTTGTGACATATTCTATTGTTTCTTTTCATGTTATATTCTCAGAAAAACACCATTTGAAAGGTAACCTATTAGAAAAATTCTATGCAACTCATACCTGAGAATAAAAAGTACTTAATATATCTTAACCACCATAAATATCCCCAATATACAAGATTTTTCTCGAGAATAAAAAACTTTAAATTTACAAATATATTTACATATACCCATTTATGTCTAATGGTAGCTATTTCTATTTTTTTTTTTTTGGTGGAGGGAAGGCAGGGCAATTGGGGTTAAGTGACGTGCTCAAGGTTACATGCCTAGCAAGTGTTAAGTGTTAAGTGTCTGAGGCTGTATTTGAACTCAGGTCCTCCTGACTCCAGGGTTAGTGCTCTACTCAGCATGCCACCTAGCCACCCCTTAATGGTAGCTATCTCTAGAGTATGAGATGGGGGAGTGAAGAAAAAAAAGAAATTTGCATGATAATTTTGTTGTCTAATTGAAAGAAAGTATGTAAGTTTCCAGTATGTAAGTGTGTGGTAATTTTGTAGGTTCATGTGTAGTCATCTTTTTTATTTTACTATGCTATGGAAATGTTTGTTTTATTCTATAAATTGAAAGTAAAACAAATTTTCAAAACATAATTAACTTATATTCCACCAAGATACATAGGACTAAAGTTCTTCTGCAGACCTATAGCACAGGTCCTACTGTGGCTACTTCCCATGACCTAAGATTACAGGTACCCTGAGGTACAGTTGAAAGGGTTAGGTTTTAGTATTTCCAAACTCTTTTTCAAGCCTTCACTTTTCCTATATTTACTTTCTTTGTTCAGGAGGAGACACTGTTCTTTTAATTGAATAGGATCCAAGATCTTTCTATGGGATCCAAATTTTAAAATATTTAGGAACTGATAAGGAACAATTGTTAACGAAAGATTATATCAGTAACCACCCCTAAGGGAGGCACAGAGGGCTGGAGGGCAAGGAATGCAGAATTTCACATAATAGAATACATTTTTGTGACCTCAAATTGCTCTCGAAAAGTAAGGTCACCTTACATTTCAGGTCATCTTATATTTGTGTCATTGTGGTGTAATGCTGGCAGATAATTATTGTGCTCCCTTTACAGAATGAAGAAAAATCTATTCACTTGCTCAAGGGCTCTGAAATAGTTTCTATATGATGGCTGTGCTCACTGTCTAAAGATGCTTCAGACTCCCCAATGAATGCCGTATAATCTGGGTAAACTTCATGGAAGAGGTGAAATCTGAAAAAGGGTTTTGCAGAAAAAGAGTGGGAGGCTGTTCCAAGCATAACAATGAATCCCTACAGCCTAAAGGCTTTATTTGGACCAGGGTTGTAAAGGCAAAAGATTTAATAGTCTTAGCAAGTTTTAGGGTGATTAATGTACCAACCTACCATGAATAGCAATGGTAAATCCAGATACACAGCAGTGATGGAGTAGTAATAATTCCTAGCCTCAAGGCTTTTGTTTTGAAAATGCTTTACAAGCATGCAGTAACTCTAACTCCCTTGAGTGGTAATTAAATATTACTCTCATTTTACAGTGGGGAAGTGGAAGGCTAACTGATTTGCCCATGGCCACAGAATGTCAGGCTTGGATGTTGAATCTGATTGCAAGGCCACTAGATTAGATCTTGCCTCACCAGAAGGGAGGAAAGTAGGTTCTTTTCTTGAGCAACCTGGCATTACTTGTTACTTACAGCTAAACTTGTCTTTGAGATGGCATTTCCAATTTAAACATCTATTTTCAGCCTCTAATGACTTTCTTCTAAAATTTTCCCCATCTGCATTTACTGGGTTTTGGAGGCAAGAAAACTAGATGTTTCCATGCTTGATTTCTTCCTAAAAATGAGGCTTAGAAGTTTCATTAAAATTTGTTTGGTCAGATATAAGTGACCAAAAACATCACATAAAGAAGTGACCATTTCAATTTTTAGAGAAATACTTAAGTTTGGATTCTAAGCTAACTCATATGAATTTTCTTCTCAAGTCTAAATAGGACATAGTCCTGGAAAATGAGTGAAAATTTTTGATTTTAAAAAAAATGGTTTTCAATTGGTGTAGTGAAGAGGTTGGCAAATCTAAGTTTCAACATGGACTCTACCATTTTAGTACCCATGGAACTTTGGGCAAGTCACTTCTGTGCTATAGTCCTCCAGCTTAAAAAGGATAGAGATAAATTAGATGGTGACTAAGTACCTTTTCTGATCCAAACTCTTATAAGCCTATGATCCACCAAGATGTTCTATAAAAATGCCTTCTTTTCTTTATTTTACATTTCAAAATATTCTTACCTACGTGGGTTCCCCCCCCCCCCCGCCCCATCTTTATCTGTTAGCTGTGAGCTGATAGCCATAGTATGGTGGGTTTTTTCTGTCTTTAAATATGAGGGGTTATTATATGATAAGTACCTGTTCTGTATCTCCACTGCACAAGGGAAAATAGAAAATAGATTGAATTTGAAATAAGGGATTGAGGTTAGGAATGAAGAAGAAAATTCTAGCTGTAGGGATTTCAGATACTAGAAGAGACTAATAAAGAGGGCTATGGAATGACTTTCCCAAAGGATGTTTTAAAATCACAACGATAATAGATCGTTTAAGAATAATCTTGCCTTCAGCCAGGGAGCTGTCTTAAATGACCTCTGGAGGTCCCTTCTATATCTGTGAGTTTTGAATGTGGTGAAATTTGGAATTTTTTTAAATAACCAAGCACAAGCAGAATTTTTTTCATTAACTTCAGGATATTTAAAATGAATGTTTATGTGTCCAACTGGATGTATTTTCTTGGGATAGGTTTTGAAATGTTATATTTTCCCATCTTCCTGGAGCTTGTAAAAGGTAGATATTTGATAATTTTGTTGATATGTTTCATCTGGTTCATTTATATATGTTTGAATCAGCTACATAGGTATATATGGAATTAATACAAATTGATTCATGTTTGCGTCCATTTCACCACATTGAATATCAAACTTATTCACATCCACCCAACCCCCCCAAAATCTGTCATTTATTTATATTTAATTCAACAAACATTTACTATGTACTTACTACAGGCAGAACACAATGTTAAGCACTGAGAGTAACGAAATTTATATGATATAATTCTTGCCATTATAATAACAACTAACATTTATGTAGTGTTTACTATTTGTCAGGCACTGTACCAAGTGATTTACAGTTATCTCATTTGATTCTCATAACATCCATGGATTTTATAATTGAAAAAAATGAAGCAAACAAAGGTTAAGTGGTAGTTAATGTCTGATAGTAAGTGTCCAAGACCAGATTTGAACTAAGGTCTACCTGGAGAGCTAGGTGGTACCGTGGATCGAATGTTTGCTGGACCAGGAGTCAGGAAGACTCCTCTTTCTGAGTTCAAATTACCTCAGATACTTACTAGCTGTGTGACCTTGGATAACTCACTTATCCCTGTTTATCTCAGTTCCTCATCTGTATAATGAGAAGGAGAAGGAAATGGCAAACTACTCCAGTATCTTTGCCAAGTAAACCCCAAATGGGATCACAAAGAGTCAGACACAAATACAATGATTGAATAATAATCACCATAACTTGTCCCCAGTTGGAGTATAGTTGAGAAGAAGGATATGTCATATGCATAGGTAGCTCTAACACACACACACACACACACACACACACACACACACACACACACACACACACACACACAGATGGGAGTTAGGGAAAGCTTCATGGAGTAGGTGATATCTATTCAGTTTGTTGCTTTGATTTTTTCTTTGGAGGGGATAGGATCTGTTCTTTATTATGAGTTTTTATATAATAAATTTGCTATTATTTATTATGAACTTCACAAGAATCTACATATATGAGCATTTGTTCATATACAAAGAAGAAACACATTTGTAAGGGGTTGAGAAATGGTAGGATGTTTCCATTCCAATAGGGGAAAAGACAAGTATTCATTCAAAATACTGTTTCAAGGATCACATGTTTTTCTGTTGATTTTAATATAATTTTCTACTAAAGTTCTGTGCATTTGTCTAGACGTATGTGTACATTGAGCTTTCCTTTGGTTCAGATGAATGGGATTCTTGAGGTTTTTTTCCCTACACATTCTTTCTGTTCCTTTTGTTTCCCCTATAAAACCAACAAAACAATGCTCAGGTTTCATTTTTATTCCTTTTCACCCTCTATGATTATTAAAGATAATAGCATTTTCAAAGGACCTAGGTCTCCTCTCTTATTAGAATCTAAGCACTAAATCATCATTTAGCCCCTTGGAACAGCTCAGATATATTTACATCCATATCTTTCTCTTGACTTCCATGCTTACATTTCATATTTTCTACTCAGCCCTGGTCTTTTCATTTGGAATGCTTGAAAGTCTCCTATTAGAATGCAAGTCCTTTGCCCACCCTCACCCCTGCAAAGTTATGTTTGGTTTTGCTGGGAAAGTAAACCTTGGTTACAAGTATTTTTTTTTCCTTCTAGAATATCATATAACAAGATTTTTCACTCCCCTATATGGCATGGTCTTCTGTGATCCTGACTGCAGTTTCTTGGCATTTGCCCTCTTTCTGCCTGCTTACAACATTTTTAATTTGACCTGACATCTCTGGGTTTTGGCTATATTGTTCCTGATTGTCTTTCGTTTGGAGTTTCTTTCAAACAATATCAGTTCCTTGTTTCTATTTTCACTTTGCCCTCTCATTCTAATAGAACTGGACAACTTTCTTTGATGATTTCCTTAATACGGTATCTAGATTTTTCATTAGGTTGTTTTTTTTTCCCCCCAGAGAGTACTGTGATTCTTAAATTATCTTTCCCTGACCTACTTTCCACATTGGTTGTTTTTGATAGTATACAGCTAACTGTCAGCACTGAGCTGATAGCTATGGGTTTTATTCTCTGTCTTTAAATATGAAAGGGGTTATTATATGATAAGTAGCTGTTCTTTCCTGAGAAAGAAAATACAGACAGTAGATTTAATTATAAATAAGAGATTGAGTTTAGGAATGAATTTTCTTCTTGTTTACCACTTTTTACTTTTTTCTTAAATTTCTTACTCTGTTCTCTCTTCTGTTGCTCTACTCCAGTGGTTCTCAACCTCCCTAATGCCGCGACCTTTTAATACTCGTATGTGGGCATATCAGCATGTGGGCAGACCTGCCTGGAGGCCGATAGAGAAGCAGTGTCTCGATTCCTGAGACCATCGGAAATATGTGTTTTCCAATGGTCTTAGGCGACCCCTGTGAAAGGGTCATTCGGCCCCCTAAGGGGTCACAGCCCACAGGTTGAGAACCGCCGCTCTACTCTGTTGTTTAGAAAGACCACCACTTGTGTAAGGTTTTCTACTTGTTGTTCCAAGCTATTTATTTTCCTTCCAGATTTTCGTTTCAAAACTTATTTCATTATTTCCTTTTTTATCTCTTGCTTTATTTCTTCCAGCTACTCTTGCAGTTCTTGTGGCCAAGCCATTTTTACTCTATGGTTTTGCTTATTGTTGTGGAATATTTATTCCTCATTTATTTCTTTGTACTTATTCTTTGCTTTCCTTATTTGCTTTTCTTCCTATATTTATCTCCTGAGCTTATTCTTCATTCTGCTTCCTTTTTGGAGGTTTTCTTTGGTTAACTCATTATTTCCACCTCAGTTCTTGGACTACAACTTTGGACAGGACCAGGCTTTGTTCGCTCTCATACTCTTGGATAGGTTTGGATAGGCCTTATTTGGTCCTGTAACCTCTTAAGTGTGAATGTTGTTGCCATTGCAATTCTGCTAATGTGACTGGTACAAGGACCCAACCTCTGCCTCAATTACTGTTTCAGTCTTCAGTTGGTCTACTGTGAGTGCTGGCCTCAGCTCCCCTCTTTTGACAAAAATCTTCGACCCAGAATAGGAAAGGAATTCCTAGACTCCCATGATTGTTAACAAATTCAGTTTGTCTCCTTTTACTTTCCAGCCCCATATAGAAGTCAGTTCTGTCATTTCCCGTGGATGCTCCAGATCACATTTAGGTACTTGAGATCACACTGATCTTGGGTGTCTTATAAGGCTGCCTTCCTCAGACCTAGGTATCGAGTTGTGTTTCTCTTGATTCCTGTGTTTCCCTGTAGCCCTGTCTCCTGTTGTAGCTAACAGTCCTCAGAGCAGTGGACAGACTGTCTCTGACTCTCAGAGCAGTCTAATGTTGAGGCTGTTTCTCTCCTGGGCACTGCTTCGATAGGCCAGGGACAGGATCTGGCTTCATGCCCTGATTGTCAGAGCTCACAATGGCTTGCCACCCTGGAGAGAATCCTCCTTCAGTGCACCTGCTGGTTTTAGGAGTGTTTATTGGAGCTTTCATTGGCTTCCCTGGGGCCACTCTCCCCAGTGTTAGCAAGCTTCAAGCCTATTTACTTGGGCTTGTACCAGCATCTCTCACACAGTATCTCCCCCAGCAATCACAGACAGCAGACTCCTTTATGGAGCTCACTCTAGCTTCCCTGGTGAGACCTCTTTCCCAGCCCTCACAGGCTTCTGGCCATCCTTTTATCTGTTTCTCTTCTTTTTTCTTTATCATTCTTCTCTTTGAGACCCTTTTCCGATATTTGCTGGTGTATATGTGAGTCAGAACCTACATCCCAGAGTTGTTGTGAGGATCAAATGTGATAATATTTGTAAATCACTTTGCAAATCTTAAAGTAGTGTATAAATGTATGCTGCTACTGCTACTGTTGTTACTTACATTATTGATGTGATTGTAGTTGCTTTTGTTGATGAGAAAGAAAGCTGACTTCCTTTTCAACCTTTCATAGAGCTGTGTTAACTGGGAATGACATTTTAATAAGACTCTAAAGTAGGAGTCAGCAAACTACAGGGCATGGACCAAATCCAACCTGCCAGCCTGTTTTTATACATCCTGTGAGCTAAGAATGGACTCTACCAAAACAGTTGGTCAACCTCATTTGGTCCGTAGGTAATAATTGGCTTTTCTTTGCTCTTAAGTAGTGCTTCTCAACCTTCCTAATGCCACGACCCTTTAATACAGTTCCTCATGTTGTGGTTACCCCCAACCATAAAGTTGTTCTCATTTCTACTTCCTGACTGTAATTTTGCTGCTGTTACAAATCGTAATGTCAATATCTGATATGCAGGATGTATTTTCATTGTTATAAATTGAACATAACCCACAGGTTGAGAAGCGCTGCTGTAAAGGATTGTTTGTTGCTTATCCTTTGTTCTCAGAGAGGACCAGTCACATCAGGAGGGTAATGTTTTGACTTGCAAATGAATTGGATTTAAGAGAGAGCTGTGCAAACTTACCAGCCTCACACGCTCCTCCACAGTCATGAGAGTCTAGTGGCAAGACATAGGTCAGGACAACTGGTGATGGCCCCAGATGCAGTGGGAAACCTTGGCCTTCTTAAGCTAAGGTCTCAGTTTTGCTCTAAAGGATAGGTTTGGGTTAAACACAGGAGTGAAAGGAAGATAGACCAGGAATTAGTAATAGCATTTGGAAAAGCATTGCGATTGTTTGGAGTCAATAAGTAAACTTTGGCTTCATGGTAGAATACATAGAGGAAGGATAGATAGTACGGTAAAGGATTAGAAGAGTATTATGGCAAGCCTGGAGCTCTGGACAAAGGAGATTCAGCTTTTCTTAGCAAACAGATTAACAAAGAGCTACTGAAGATATTTGAGAAAATATCAGAGAGAGAGAGAGAGAGAGAGAGAAAGAAAGAGAGAGAGAGAGAGAGAGAGAGAGAGAGAGAGAGAGTGTGTGTGTGTGTGTGTGTGTGTGTGTGTGTGTGTGTGTCTAAAGGCTGTATTGGGAAAAGGATAGAGTGGATGTGGGAAGCCTCTTAGGATACTCCAGTAGTGATAATGAGACCCTTTCTATATTGTCAGCACAATAGACAGATTTAAACAAAACCAAAAAAGGAGTCATTGAGTAAGAAATAAGAGAAGACAGTAAGGAGAAGATTAGGACAGTAAGGATAAGTGTAGTTTCTCAGAAGCCAGGGAAGCAGAGAATATCCAAAAGGAGGATTTGGTCAGTAATACTAAATGCTCCAGAGAGATCAAAGAGGTTAAGGACCAAAAAGTGACCACTGGGTAAACAGAAAAGTCAGTAAAATTAAACTGAACACCAACTATTTATAAATGAAAGTCTGACTCTGGAGTAGGATTAAGAAAATGCACCTCCCTCCTTTCATTACAGAGATAGCAAAACATGGGTGAAGAACATCAAATGTACTGTGAGACTATTGGTATTGCTGTGAGACTTTGGTATTTCCTTTTTCTGTTTTAATATTGTTTCAACAGAAAACTCAGTGGGTAAAAGAGAGAAGAGGTATACATTCAAAAATTAATGTGTTGCAAGATATTGATTTTTTTAAATTGAACTAAAAAAAGTATTGGAAAATATGATTAAGAAGTCATTGATCGACTTTGAGAGAGAAGTTTGGTAGGATAATAATAGTGGAAAGGAAACTGGAAGGAGCTGAAGAAAAGAGTCTGAGGGGAGGAAATGGAGACATTGAGTATAGGCAACTTTCTTCCCCAGAAGACTTGCAGTGAATAGGAGAAAGGTACATAAAAGGTAGATAAATCAAGAGATTGTTTTGTTTTTAAACTGAACATGTTTGCAGATGTTAAGTAATAATGGAGATGGGGAGAATGGAGATACATAAGAAGAAGGGGATTATTGTTAGAACATGACCCTAGAGGAGACCAAAGGGTAGATGATCAAAGAATCAGGTGTCAGTCTAATCTGAGAATATGGCTATCTCTTTCTTTGTGACCCAAGAGGAAGAGTAGGTGGATGATGGTGTGTATCTTTTCTTTCCATGCAAGTAGGAGGTGAACACATACCTACTCTAAGTATGCGTGGGAAGTGTAGTAGGAATTGCAGGGTAAGAGATGGAGGTTGAAGTAATTTTGTTAATCATTGTCATCTGAATTACATATATTCATTCTGTCAGCACAAAATGGAACTCAAAACTTAAGGCATGATACTTGGATAATTTTATGTAATCCTGTGTTGGAAGCACCAGTGGCAGGAAAGGGTCAGGCTACTTTCATTCCATTTCTCCTAGCTCAGACAACCTCCCTAGACACCTCAGAAACCCTTCAGTAGTCAAACTAGCAGATTGACCCCAAGTCATATCTCTTCTGGCCATAAAAGGTCAAAAGAAAATTTTATTAAAATGAAAGAAGAACGAATGAACCTAATTTATTCTGCAAGTAAGTAAGTTAAAATAATCCCTTCAGGGCTCAAATCATTGGGCACCTTCTACAAGATGCTTTTCCTGATTCTACCAATTGTTAGTTGTTAGTTTTCTCCTTAAAATTACTTAGTATTTCCTTTATCTATGTTTATTTTGTATTTCTCTCTCAAATATAATCTACCTGTTGATACTGTTTGGATCATAGACGGCTCCTTGGCCACAATGTCTCTTATGGCTCCAGCCAATAGTGGTAATCATGGAATAATTGGGTAGGTTGAGATATGGTGTAGTAGATAAAGAATCTTGAGACCAAGAATACTTGGGTTCAAGCTAATATCAGTTTTATAACCCTGGGTACAAGTCACTAACCTCTTAATGTTCTAGATAACAGTATAAGACTATATAAGGTATAGAGAAGGTGCCAACCTGCATGAAGTGAGGGAGTTTCCTCATTCTGGAGGTCACCAAACAAATGAAACGACAGTTCCAGCCCCTAGCCCAGATTTTATATTCTCTTAAAATCTTTGGATCACAGTTCTAGAGATCACAGTAGTCATTATTCCATCACTCCCTTTTTGCAGATGAGGAAACTGAGGTCACTATTTGAAACATTTATTTCCCTAGTGGAATATAAGTTCCTTGAGGGCAGAGACAGTTACATGTTTGTCTTTGTGTCACCAAAGCCTAGCACAGGACCTGACACATAGTAGGGAATTAATAAACACTTATGGAGTTGAGTTAGATCTGATTGAATTGAGTCCCATAGCTCAAAAGATATTAAATTATGTCTTCCCAAGTGACCATTTCTAGCAAGTTTCAACATTGTCGTTGTTTGGTCATTTCAGTCATGTCTGACTTTTCATGACCCAATTTGGCATTTTCTTTGCAAAGATACTGGAATCATTTGCCATTTCATTTTCAAGCTCTTTTTACAGATGAGGAAACTGAAGCAAATATGGTTAAATAAAACTCCAGTATTAAGGGCTGTGTTTTCTTTACCTGTCTCCAAAAAAGGCGGGGGAGGTCCATCACTATAGCTGGATATCCCAGAAGGCTATTTCTCTGCTGTCCTGTCCTTGCCCTTCCTTCATCAATATGTGAACCCTGTTTCCTCTGAATACACTTTGTGAGACTAGGGGGAATCTAGGAATTCCATTATGGCCTAGAGATTATAGTTCTCTCCTATAGAGTTTGTAAGTCTTCACAATGAAGTAGGAGACCAGGGGCTTCCCCTTTTTTAGGCCTATCCATAAGTAAGTACAGGACCAGAGGCTTTGTGACATATATACAAAGGTCCATCCAAGCTCAAGATTTAGAACCCCAAAGTCACCTTCGAAGGAAAAGGGAAGATCAGAGGTGAAATTAAAAATAACATTCTATCTACATCCAGAGAAAGAATTGATAAATATTAGCATGTACAGAATAATTTTGCATCTATTTACCTATTTGTGTCTAATGATAACCATCTCTGGGATGAGAAGGGAAGGGAGAAAAACAGGGGGAAGAAAAAAAGGAAATTTGCATGATAATTTTATTATATTTAAAAGGAATAGCAAGTTATACATGGAAGAGTTGCAATTTCATGGGCAATCGGCTTTTATATTGTTATGGAAATGTCATTTTATTCCATAAATTAAAAATAAAATGAATTTTAAAAACTAATAGCTATCATCTATACAGTGCTTCGAGGTTTGCAAAATAGTCTCATATACGTTATCTCATTCATTCCTCACAAAAATCCTGTTGAGATAGACACTTCTGTTGTTTTCCTTTTACTGATGAGTAAATTGAAATTAAGATTAATGGAGTTGCCCACAGTTATACAACTAGTATCTGAGGTAGGATTTGAACTCAGTCTATCAATTCCAAGTCTTATCTGCTGTGCCACCTGGCTGCATAGATAACTATACTGAGCCACACTTACATATAATTACTGAAGAGAATCAAGAACTGAACAAGGTATTTTTTTTAACCTTCCTTGACTGCTTCCATCTTCTGCATAGGGCCATACAGCTCGTACTATAGAGTGGAGCCAAGGAAAGTCTTTGAGACACAGCAGTAAACACAATGGAGGTAGAGTGGGTAACCCTTTTGGTCCAGCAATGTAGTATAGTAGAAAGAGAACTGGGTTTTGGAATCAGAGGACCTGCGTTCAGATCTCAGCTCTGCTACATGGCAAAACAGCATCAGCCATCCCACCCAACCAGGGGCTTGATTTATTGTTTTGTCGATTATCTAGACTTAAGAGAGTGATGGAGAAAATGCACTAAATATGTGTAATAATAATGCCAATTACACTTAAAGGAGTGTCAGGCTTTATGGAGAGCCAGTTGTTAAATATTTTTCAGCATACCACTGCACTGAACTCATATACCTAAAAGGATCACCATGACCACATAGCCAGCAAATAGTCACATAACCTTTACTTGAAGAATTTCACTGAGGGGAGTCTCACTGCCTTCCAAAGCAGCACATTGCACTTTTGCTTACCTCTAATTCTTAGGATTTCTTTTCCCCTTATATCAAGCCTAAATTTGCCCCATTGCACCTTCATCCCTTTACTCTTGATTCTGTTATCTGGGTCCAAAAAGAAGAAATGGAATTCCTTTAAAGTACTTGATGAAAGCTGTCTTGTCTCCCTTGAGTCTTCTTTTCTCTACACTAGAGATCTCCAGCTCTCTGAATTGGTTCTTGTAGGGCATTGACTCAAGCCCTTAACCATTCTGTTTGTCCTTCTCTGAACTTTCTCCAGCGTATTAATGTCCTTCTTATACTGTGTCACTCAAAACTAAACAATACTATCACTATGATGTGATAAAGGCAGATGACAGAAGTCATCTGACCAGCAGGATTCTCACCTCCTCATTCCCAGATGCTTTGACCTTTTTTCACTTGGAGCTTTTGTGCTTCCGTAGTCGATAGACATTTATTAAGTTCCTTCTATGTACCAGGCACTGTGCTAAGTACTACATCCCACCATTTGTGCTATTTCCAAAGCCATAACTCTTTTTCGGATTTCTGTTTAATAGTGCTCTTCCCTGTTTTGTACTCATGAAGTGTATATTTGAGCTCATACTTGTGATTATACATTTAGCAGTACTTGACTTCATCTAATAAGATCTTACCCAATAGACTAATATTTAAGATATTTTTGGATCCTGACTCTATTGTATCACCCATCCTTCTCAGATTTCTGTTAACTGTAAAACTGTTGGCAAATGCTTTACTGTCTCTGGGCTTCCATTTCCTTATTGGAAAAAATGAGGGAAGTCACACTAGATGATCTCTAAGATTTTGAAATATAAGATGCTCTCATTTCTATCCATTCTAACTCTACAATTTTATGACTTTCTGTGCTAACGAATGTCCATCCTCTAAACAGTCCAGTATTAGTCCACTAATTACATGATACTCAACTAAAGTAACCAAATTTATTATATCAGAGGGTATAAAAGACCATATTTATATAAAATAACGCTAATTCCCTTTGTTGTCAGACTTCCAGTTTGGATATTTTTAATTGTACTATTCAAGTCCAAATGAATGAACCAGTGCAACTGTGTAGATACATAATGCTCTTTTGTGATTCAATATATTTCGTTCATCAAATTCAAATATCAAATTCAGTATCCAAAAGTCAATATTCAAATATCAAATGAGATAATGAGATAAAGCACTTACAACAGTACAGCTAGGTGACACAGCGGTTAGAGCACTGAGCTTAGAGTCAGGAATACTCATCTTCATGAGTTCAAATCCAGCCTCAGATGCTTACTATGTGACTCTGGGCAAGTTACCTAACCCTTTTTGCCACAATTTTTCATCTGTAAAATGAGCTGAAGAAGGACACGGCTTATGAAGAGTTAGATAGGACTGAAACAAGTAAACAACAACAGAAAAAATGCCTGCAATGTAGTAAGCACTTTATACATGCTTGTTCACTTCCCATATCCTTGTCTTCTGTGACCATAACATTCTTGATTGGCTCTTGTAGTAAGACCATGAGTGTATCCGTTCTGATCTTCTTTGGCTCTACAGAAGTGTCCTTAGATTGGAGGATTTGAATCAATTTGGCTTTGGAAATACCTGTTGAGAGGCTCTTAATCATCATCTATTACATGGTAGGCCCTGCTGTTCCTTGTAGTCAATAATCTGAATGCAAATTTGTGCCATTTCCTATAATTAAATTTGTGCTTGGTCATAGAAACATCAACATTATTAATACAACTAAACACAGCTCTGGAGGTGTCATTCTGTACCTAAATTCATACCCCAAACTGAAATTTTAGTGTTAAATGTTCATTTAATTTTGATGCAGGAAGATTCTTTAATTCAAATCTCCCCCTCTCCTCATGCATATATTCACTTCCTTCTTTTGGCTGTTTATGGCTTTCACCTACAGATAGGTGAATATAAAAGTCCAGTGTCATTAAAGGTGGCTTCCACTCTTAGCAATCTTCCACTTTCAGAACCTGAGGGACAACATAATCATAGTAGTACTGTGATTTCAATATGATCACTGTCCTTGTTATCAAAATAAGGGCACAAGTTAAGTCCACCACTCCGAGACTCCCAGACAACATCAGTAGCAACATTCAGTTCAGGAGTTAAGGTTGCTTTAAGGCAAAACTACACGGACCCTTCCCTAGAGATTAAATCTGTTTATCTTCTGACTGCTGCCAGTTTCTGCTTACTGTGGAAGAAGAATAATAAATGTTACCCTTTCATGTCAACAGAACTGTCAAGGCAGGACAGCAGGCTTTTCATTTTAAAAAATTAAATACATAACTCATTTGGCCTAACAGAGGAAATCTTCCTAATAAACTCATTTAGCAAGGCATTTTTAGACTTTAATGATGCCATCATTTACCAAAACTGCTGTGTTCTCAATTCAATCTCTTCTCTCAGTAGGTAAAGACTTACTCTGTCAACTTTCTTCATTGGCCCAGTAAGAGATAGATTTTCTTTATGATGTATGCATAAAATTTTAAAGACATATTACAAATTTTAAATAATGTGGATTGAATGCAAATGAGCCACTTAGTTGGTTATATAATTAAAATAAGTTGTGTTGATATGAAACAAGAAGTATCATTATATAAAGATTTTTTTTCTCTTAAATATCTCTTATATGAGAGCCATGAATGTTAATTCAATAGACATAATTTAAAATTCCATACTTCACTTCCTTTCTGATTCAGTTGCTTAGGGAATATATTCTCTACCCTGTGCAGAATTTCTAGCCATCCAAGGTTACTCTTGTGTAGTTCTTGTCCATCTATGTTTCAAAGCAGATCCTCCAGGAATCATAGAATCATTGCTTGAGAGTTGGAAGGAACCTTGGTGATCATCAAGGCCAACTGCCCCCCTTTATAGATAAGGACACTGATTCTCAGAGAGAGAAAGTGAGCTACCCAGGGTCACACAGTGACCAGTCTCTCTCTCTCTCTCTCTCTCTCTCTCTCTCTCTCTCTCTCTCCCCTTCCCTCCCTCCTTAACTCCCCTCCCCTCTTTCTCTCTCTTTCTCTCTCTCTCTCTCTCTCTCTCTCTTTCTCTCTCTCTCTCTCTCTCCTTTTCTCTCTCTCACACACACACACAAACACATATGTATGTTATATGTGTATGTATGTATATATGTATATATCTATCACTTCATTTGTGCATATATGTATATGTATTCTGTATATACTTATGTGTGTATACACATACATACACACACACATACACACATATACACATGCTACCAAAATATTGGACACTTTCCTTTAGGTTTAAAAAAAAATTCTCAGGTACCAATGTCACCTTTCAGCAATACTTTTATTATTCCTATATTGCATCCTTTCCTTAGATTGTCACTGAATAAAAATAATGTGCTTTTGAGAAATGTACTGGAATTCCCATTTTATTAATGAATCCAAGTCAACAAATTCTACAGACCTTTTGGAACATTTATAATCCAGTCATATATAAATGATAAAATTTCTTTGATTTTAATGGATTTATTAAGTACATGACTAATATATATGGATTCCTATATTGAGGGTAAGGTTCAAACTCAAGCTAATGCCAATATTAATTTCTTAAATCTTTAGAAGAATAGGGAGAGACTACTTCTTAGCTGGATTTAAAGAGGTTTCCCCCATATATTTAAATAGTAGCAATTGTAGTAAGTGCTGGTTTTGTCATAACCATGTTGGATGTTTCCCTTTGTCACTTCAAGATTTAATATTAGCCAAACATCTCTCTTTTGACGTTACCTGAAGTTAGAATTTGGTCTATAACATAGATAAGACATGTCAAAATTAAAGACCCAACTGAAACTACGTCCATAAAGAAGGCAATTGGATTAACATTTTCCTTTTTTACAGTTGTCTAGCAATTTACTTTTTTGAACTAATATTCTCCAGCTCCATAGGTTGAAATTTCATATATTAGCATTGCACACTTTCCAGGTATTTCCAAACCACACCATGTCTTCTCCAAGTCCATGTTTCTAGTCCCCACCCAGAAGCTTGGATTCTCATTCAGAACTCTGGGCTCTGACAGGTGAGTTTTAATTTTACCTTTCTAGGAATCAGGTCTCCAAGTCATTTCCTATGCATTTCCAAAATCTGCCTCTGGGCCTACCATCCTTTCCCACAAACCCCTCCTCTCTCCCTTTTATGTATAGTCTTCCTGACTAGTTTGCTTACTTTTATTTATATGCTCAATTCTTAGCATTGTGCCCAGCACATTACAAGTATTTAATAAATCCTTTTTTATTCACTCATTCACTTATTCATTCATTCATTCATTCATTCATCCATTCTTCCATCCATTCATTCATTCATTCATTCACCTTTGGAAAGAAAATTCAGATAACACTTCTACCTACTGAAGAGCATGACACTGAAATCAAAGTTATTGGGTTTAAATTATGGATCTTTTACTTCTACCTGTGTGACCTTGGTCAGGTCCCCTCATTTCCTTCGTTAGGCTTTAGGTTGCTATCTGTAAAAGTTGGGCATAGAGGTTACTAAACTTAAGTCCCTTCTAGTGCTATATCCTATAAATACTATAATACTATAAATACTAATTAGCCAAGGTTAATCTTTATGATAGTACTACAGAGAAAATTTTAATTCACACATTTGGTAAGTTCGTTTCTGTTATAAATCTAACCTTCCTTTCAGTATTCAATCTTAACATGTGTATATGCACTTATATGTGGATTTATTTATAAGTACATATGCTTACCCTCTGCGTCCAGTGGGGATGATGCTGAGGTTCATATGTTTAGCTGTGACAGAAAAAGATTTATACTTCTTTCCATGATATGTACATGTGATGACTTCCCCTTAGTTTGTAACCAAAGAGAATTCTTTTAATGCCCACAAATAAAGGCAGACTTTACTTTTTTCCCCTTTTAGGCTGCCAATTGTATAACCATTGACATAGAATTAGAAAGAATGTTAATATCCATAGATATAGACATATTATATGGAGGAAAACTGAGGCACAAAGAGGTGAAGTAACTTCATGGGGTCACACAGACAGTAGGTATCTTAGATGGGATTTGAACCCTCATATTCCTGACTATAAGTCTGATGTCATGTCTGATGCATCATGTTACCCTTATCTTTGTCTACTGTTATATCCCTGGGAAGTATGGTATATGGGTAACAGCGTCATGGAAACTTTGGGGATTTCATGGTGTTGGTTGGTATGTTAGCCATCAGGGAGCAAAAAAATGACGTTTCTATTAGTCCATGGGATTGTGTTGACTCTGTTAAGAAGTTCCCAATTTTTATACATTTTTCTAAACATAAACATACATAAATTTGTATACCAAAGCTTCTGACAGTTTGACAGTTGTCTCAGAGATGGTGATGATGCCTCCCAGCAGTCAAGGTGAAAGATTCCAAGTAGTCAAGAAGCACATTCTTAGATCAAGCCTTATGTTATATCATTTAAAAAATAATAACAGCATATTTGATAGGCAGCCATAATAAAATGGGTAGAGAGTTGGCTTCAGACATAGGAAGATCTGGGTTAATGTCTGACCTCTGACACATCCTGGCTCTGTGACTCAAGTCACTTCAAGTCTCAGTGCTCAAGGAAACCCTCTGAAATTTTAACTTGTAGAGAAAATTGCAGTCTCCAGTAGAGGTGATTGCAGTAGAGGTGATTTTCTCATCTGTCAGTTCCATAATATCAGTTATACTCTGACTTCATCAGTATGGTGACTTCCCAATGTTGAAACTTCCTCCACTTATGTAAATTGTCCACTTGTTTCTAACTTTAAGTAAAAAATTAAATGTATAAGGAAGAGATCTATTGGCTCTCATTTTATAAAGAAACCAAGGCCCTTGGAGGTTAAGTGATTTGTCTGAGGGCATACAGCTAAGTGGTAGAGAGAGAAGGGATTCAAATGAGAGAGAGAAAGAGGAAGAGAAGAGAAGAGGATAGGAGAGCAGAGGAGAGGAGAGGAGGAAAGGAAGGAAGGAAGGGAAAGAGAAAGAAAGAGGAAGAGAGAGGGGAAAAAAGGGAAGGAAGGAAGGAAAGAAAGATGGAGTCTATAGTCAGTGGTAGGATTATAAACCACCATACAAGACTGTCTTTCATATTGCCGAAGTAAAACCTTTAAACCTTATGGAACTTAAAGCAGTTGGAAATTGTGATCTGATACATTCGCAAGATGGCTAGTCACCCAGGATGTTAGGATACTACCTAGTCCAGTGGTTCTCAACCTTCCTAATGCCACAACCCTTTAATACTCATATGTGGGCATATCTGCATGTGGGCAGACCCGCCTGGAGAGGAGCGGCGTCTCAGTTCCTAAGACCATTGGAAATATGTGACCCCGTTCAACCCCCAGAGGGGTCACAACCCACACGTTGAGAACTGCTGACCTAGTCCTACCTCTAACTGAATATAGGAAACCGTTCTACAACATTACTGATGAAAAACCATTTAGCCTCCTCTTGGACATGTCCCAGGAATTACCTCATTAGATAAACTCTTAACTCTTTAACTTATCTTTCAAACCACTTCTTGGTTTGTCTCCAACCAAATGTTAATAGCTTTATCTAATTAAATACAACCCAACAAGAATTTTTTTTAGATTTCTACAATGGTTAAGGTATGGTTGCTGGTATTTATTTGTATTTGTTCTCTCTATATTGATTCTGTATGTATCTGTCCTCATTGTCTCCCCAATAGAATGTAAGCGTCTGGAGGACAGAGACTGTTTTTGTTTTTCCTTTGTATCTTCAGCACTTGGCACATAGAAGACACTTTTCATAAATGGTTACTAACTGCTTAATAGGTACTAGGGCCTATTCTAGGTAAACAATGCTTACCATTCTTCAAAACTTTTCTATACTCTATTTCTTTTAGTCATGTTATACCCTTTGTCTGGAATATTCTCCCTCTCACTTGTTTCTTTAATAGCTTAAGTCCTACTCATCCTTCAAGGAATAATTAAGTATGATCTTTCTTCAAGAAACCATCTCAAAGCCCTTGAACTTGCAAGTAACACTGACCTTTTAAAAACTCTTCTGGGATTTTCTTTTTTTTTTTCTCACACCCTGTTAAACTCTACTATATGTGTGAACACTTTTATCTTCTAATATTCCATTCAGTTCACCAGTACAAAGCACAGATGGGTATAAAAAAAGAAATACAGATCTTGTTTTTATGAAGTTTATGGTATGGAAGTTTATACTTGTGTATAAATAATTATCATGGGTGGCATAATTGAAAAGGGCAGTGAGAAGGGCAAGATATCGTATTACTTCAGGGGAGGAAGATGTCCCTTGCAGGTGAGGGAGCCAGAGAAAGTTTCATTGGAGGGAAAAAGGGTGTAAGCTAGATCTTGGAAGGTTGATCAGAAACTAACCAAACAGCAGAGAAGGAAAGTCTCTCCAGGTAAGGAACAGAAAATGGATGAAGGTACCCAGGTGGGGAAACATGAGTTTTGTTTAGAGAACAGAATGGAATCCATTTTGACTGAAAGCTAAAGTGAATGAAGGGGAGCATTTAGAGAAAATGTTAGAAAGACACATTAGAGGAAAATCACACAAGACTTCGAGTAGTGGGCTGCAATGATTTTTTTCTTTTTTCAGTAGATAACGGATAGCCATTGGAGATACAAGCTTTGCTCTGCTAATGTGTATTGTATTGCAGACCTTGATCAAGATCATGTAGAACCTGATTAAGGATATTAATTATTAATAATGAAATTTGAGGGAGACTTGACCCTCCTTATTGTCTTCTTCCCAAAATAACAAGTGACACTAACCAATGTGGAAATGAATATACCACAAACCACATTTTTGTTGTAGGGTTGGAAAAGAGAATTAAATGGGTGGAGCTAAATATAGAAAGGCATATCACATATTCCGTCTCCCTAGATCCAGTTACTCTCCTTGCAAATGGGTAGCTGAAGGGGAAAATAAAAACTAATTGAAACAGTGCCATGAAAATAAATGTTGTAGTATTCTCATGGCTACTAGTCTTCAGAATATCCCACTGTGATAAGTAGCAAATGGAAAGCCCATTTCAAAATATGGAAGGCTTTTCTCTGCTGCTTTTTTATGTGTTTTTCTTTTCATTTAAAATGTGCCCATTCAAAAAATGGTACGCTTTAAAATTTTTCAGGTACATTTCATACATAATATTTTTCACAGATTTACTCCTTAAGTATGTGAAAAGGAATTTAAAATTTCATTATTACATATTTGTATGTATATATGCATATAGAAATATTTATATCTATATCTTTTTATCTTTATAACTCCTTTAGTTTCACATGAAAAAAATGAGTTTAAATGTTTCTTAGGCTAGAACATTTTGGAGCCATTATTCTGTGTTAAGATTTCAGGTGGCTATCAGTAGAGCATCAAATTATTAGTGGTCATTGCACAATTGTCACTCAACAAAATTTATAATTTAACTGCCTTGCCTATTAGGTTCTGGGAAGTAATGAGGTTTAATTACAGCTCTCTAAAAGCATGAAAAGGACCAAAATTGAAACAAATCACACTACCTCATTTTCAGAATAATCTTACTATGTGCAGTCTTTTCTGGAAAAAATGAAAGAACTTTGCCATGAAGAAAACTGATAGCCTTTGAGACAAAGAAGCTTTCCTTTGAGATACCATGTTGCCATTCTCTACCTCTACCATGCAGGTATGTGTATGTGCACATGTATTCACATGTGTGTACATGCTCATCGACACACAATGATAATTGACATGTACTTTAAAGTCTATATGTCATTTTACATATACAAGGTATCCCAAATTTTAATGCAACTGCACTAAGACTTTTGGAACACCCTGTATTATATTATCTGTACCTTATAATAATTGCTCCAATTTAGATACTATGAATAATAATTTCACTGTTTTCTAGATGAGGAAACCACTGCTCAGTGAGGTTAGGTAATTGGTCCAAGGTCTAACAGCTAGTGAGTGTCAGGATCAGAATCTGAATTCCTCACGTCTCTCCTTACACAAAGTCCAACATTCCTCCCTCCCGTCTTCTCCATGTGATTTTATGAAGTTATATTTAACTTTTATACTGAAAGAGATTCACAAAAGATATCAACAAAAAGATAGGAATTCCTAAGGGAGGTAAACCACTTAGTGAGAACTGGAGAGAGATACCTAGGCAATGAAGTGAACTCTGAGTCAGGAAGACTTGAGTTCACATTCATCTTGGATACTGTCTCGTTCTGTAAGACAAGTCTTTTAACCTCCATCTGCTTCAGTTTCCTTATCTGGAAAAATGGGTATAAGGGTAACATCTGCCAGCCAGGGTTGTTGTGAGGGTAACTTAAGATAATACTCGTAAGTTTCAGTACTTCTAAATTTATATTTAATGCAATAAAATGAATTTAATATCTATAAATTTTATAAATTATAACTAGCATAATATAGTATTTATAATTTTACTTCACAAAGTAGTGAACCTAAAGCACTATGTAAAAGTAAGCTATAACCAACAGAAAGACTAAATTCATCAGAGGTGGCCTTGCAATTTCAGGAGATCTACAGATCAGCCCCAAGAAAGAGAAACTGACCATTTTTAGATAACACCTATGGTTTCTTTGGTATTGGGAACTCCCAATGAAGAACTTCCCTGTAGTAATGAAGATTAATAGTACCCGTGCTGCAATTTATAGTCCCAGGGAGTTTCCTGGGGTGTTAAGAAAGGAAGTGACATTTTCTGGATCACACAGTATGTAGAGGTCAGTGGTAGAACTTGAACCCATATCTTCTTGACTCTGTGGTCATCTCTCCCTATGCCACACAACCTCCTTTAGGGTTTACTGAAATAGCATGAAGTGAAAAGATCCCAGAAAATTTAGTAGCTTACAGGCTTAAAATAATTCAACAGTGCTATTTAGCAGAAAGGAAAAAAAGCTAATGTGATCACAGTTTCAGGACCTGTCCATGGATCATATTACTATTCAGATTGCTCATGTGATCTTAGTTAAATCATTCAATCTCCTTAGGCCTCAATTTCCTTCTCTGTACAATGGTAGAGGAGTTAGGATGGATTCTGAGCTTCACTCTACTTCTGCATCTGTTGTGATGTATTATACTATGTTTGTACTGCAGTTAAATAGAGATATATAGATAAGTACACGGAGATAGATACATGGAGAAAGACATAAATAGATGTATAGATATAGATATAGTATGCTGAAGCAAGCTCAAACCAGCTTTTGAGAGCCAGTTGTTAATTTTCTTTTATGTGAGCGTCTATATTTCAGAAATCAGGAAACACTATAAATGAGAACTTGATTTGTTTTGTTGATTTCTAGACTTTAAAATGTGATGGAGAAAATGCTAATAAAGTTATTATAACTTAAAAGTCTTTTCCACACATATTTTTCAGCCAGTTTTTAAAAGTTTACCAACACTCACTTACTCTCTCTCTCTCTCTCTCTCTCTCTCTCTCTCTCTCTCTCTCTCTCTCCCTCTCCCTCTCCCCCTGTCCCCCTCCGTCCCCCTTTCCTCTCTCTCTTTCTTCCCTCCCCCCATCTGTCTGTCTGTCTGTCTCTCTCTCTCTCTTTCTCTCTATATATATACATATATACACACATATGTGCATATATGTGTGTATGTGTATATTATGTACATGCATAAATATCCATGTATGTGTTTATACATAGATTTTTTTTTATTTGCCCTGTTCCTATGTAAGCTCCTTGAGGGCAGGACCTTGGTTTCCTCAGAGCCCAGTCCATGGTGTGGCACACTACAGTCATTTTAATCAATATTTGTTGATGGATTAATTGGTTTACATTAATAGAAACTTAATGTCAGCAGTGAGACAGGTTATAGCCCCACTCTACTGACTATGTCCTAGCTAGAGCCCAGATAGGGTATTATTTTCTTTTCTGGATGCCACATTGTAAGAATAATAACTATAAAGTGGAGCATGTCCAAAGTGTTTCTTGACACTAGAAGAACAAAGTAAGAGCGAAGCAGAGAGAAATAGATTTGGGGTAATTTAGGGGAGAAAAAAATCAATTAGTGGACTCTGAAAATGAAGTGGTCTTCCTTAGGCAATAGTGAAAATCACTAGAAACTACAAGATCATAAGTTTAGTACTAGTTGAAATTCCAGAGATCATTTAGTCTATTCTTTTCCTTTTATAGTTCAAGAAACTAGAAATTCAGAGAAAGAAATTTATTTCCCCAAAGTTGTCCAAATTCATTTGCATAGCTGGGATTTCAACCCAGGTCCTTTGAGCCCAATACCAATCCTCCTTCTGCTCTACTTCTTTCTCTTCCTCTGCCTCTCTTCAAAGGTTGAGTGGCTTTTTCTTTCTTAGAACACATGTCTAACATTACTTGAAATGGTCAGGAGTAATAACAACAACAAAAAAAAACCTAAGTTGGAGAGAGATCCCATAAAGTACCTCCTTTTTCTATAAATGGGTGTACTTTTGTTTCTGTGAGCTGAAATCACACCTAAAACTTCTTAGAAGTTAAAGAAAATTATCCAAAGTTCCATTTCCCCCAGGTGAAGGCTACAATTTACTTATTGTACTGTGCTTTAAAACCCAAAATATTTCCTGCAGCCTCTGGTTATATTATTCTTTTTTAAAAAAAAAAAAAATCCTTCCTTGGACACTTTAATACATTTTTAAAATACTAATTGAGCCTTATGTGCTTGGATAGCAACCTAAAGTTCTAACCTATTCAAACCCTGCCTCAGGCATTTTGGTATATTTGATATAATCAGCTTCCAAATCAAGAAAGTATGAACCCAGATTCATACTGGGTAGAAAAACATCCTTAGTTCAAGGGCTTCTAAGAGCACTGACAAACCCGATACTGGGAGAGTGCTTACTCTTAGGCAGATGACTGGACAAATGAAGGCAGAAGCATGAAATTCTACAAGGAATTCCCTACTTTATGGAAGCTGGCAGGGGTAAATGGACAAATCAGTTGACTACTACTGCCCTCCTATGGAAATATGTGAAGCCCTTCACTTGCTAAAACAGGGGGAACATTTTGGGTTTTATTTTTTTATCTTTCAGAGGAACTGTTTTCATTACAAATGAAATGTATAAGGCACAGACAACCTTGAAAGCTTCTCTATCATTTTTCATTCAATAAAAAACATTTCCTGGTTTGGGAATTTTAAAGTATTATAACTAATTTTGGTAAGAAATGTCTTTCATGTTAGAATATTCATCTTGTGTTTTGGTTTTTGTTTGGGTTTTTTTTTTTTTGGTGGGGGAACTCAGAACAAAAATATATTGATCTGCTAGATAAAAGTAGATTGCTTGAAAAAGGTTTACTAAATAATTTATAAATTATGGAATTTAATTCTACCTTTAGCTTTACCATTTGAGCTAAGATTACTAAATAATTTATAGATTTTGGAATTTAATTCTACCCCAAGATGTCAATAAGTATTTCTTAAATTCTTGCCTGGGATGTAGTATAATACTAGATGCTAAAGAGATGGAAAATTATGGTATGGAAACGCTTGTTTTGTTCCATGAATTAAAAAAAAATTTTTTTTAAAGAGGACATATTAAAGTTAAAAAAAAAGAAAAAAAGAAATTTGGATGAAGAAATGATTCCTGATCCCTAGGACTTCACTATCTAGGGGGTAAGTTAACATTATCACTGTTGAAGATGGTGGGCAGCACAATGTTCCAGCAGCACAGGTGAAAGCCAAGACCAAGGTAACCTCGGTAGACCAGAAAAAGAAAGATAGGGGGCTAAAACAGGAGTGGGCCAAACTCAGTGAAATACCCAGAGACTGTTGGCCAGTGGGTAGAAGTTATCAAGGGGCTAATTTCACCTTATGGAACATCTTTCAAATAATTTGGTCCTATCCAAAATAGAACAGACTGCCTCTTTGTGGTTCAGTTTTTTAGTCAAGTCTGACTTTTCATGACTCTGCAGGATTTGTGATTTAGTTCTTTTCAAGAACCTAACTCCTGGTGTGGGAACTCTTTTCTCCAACTGCTAAGTGTATGACTTAAAAAAAATGAGTGGTTGTGTCTGTTGTATGTATACATATATACACACATATGTATATGTGTGTATGTATATATATGTTTGTGTGTGTGTGTGTGTATATATATGTATATGTATATATATATATATACACACACACACACACACACTCATACATATAAACACTCAATCCATTCTGAAATGCTAACAAGGGACAGGTATGTACAAGTAAAACATTCCAAATGAAAATGTCACTCCTGAGCTTGGTTCCAAAAACAGTCTTTGGAGTTTGAAGACTTCCATGTCTACTGATGGATCCTGACTAGAGGTGTGTGTGTGTGTGTGTGTGTGTGTGTGTGTGTGTGTGTGTGTGTGTGTGTGTGTGTGTGTGTATGTATGTGTGTGTGTGTGCGTGTGTGTGTGTACCAAATTATTTGAAAGTTTTTCATTAAGTTAAGCTGAAATTAGTTTTTTGATAACTTCTACCGATCAGCCAACAGTCTCTGGGTACTTCACTGAGTCTGGTCCAGTCCCATTTTTGCCCTCTGTCTTTTCTTTTCTGGTCTACCTTGGTCCTGATTGTGACCTGTGCTACTGGAACATTGTGCTGCCCACCATCTGGAACAGTGATAATGTTAACTTACCAACTAGATAGCAAAATCGTAGAGATCAGGGGTCATTTCTTTGTTCAAGGAGGGATGGGAGAGTGGAGAGAGGCTGGGAGGGAGAGAGACAGAGACAGAGACAGACAGAAAGAAGGAGAGGAAGAAGGACAGAGAGAGATAAATGGAGGAGAGAAGAGAATCTCACTCCTTCTTTCTATTGACTCAATCACAGTGGATCAAAACCAAGATCAGGCCTTCCAATTACAGTGCGTGTTGCTCTGGAGAAAGAGAAGCTTGTACTTATGGAAGTAGAAGAGTCTGATGAAAGAGGATTAGCCTTTAATTTGGAGTCAGAAGATCTTGGTTCCAGTATGGGCTCTGTTTGTTCCACTTTGGGTGACATTGAGCACCTCAGTTTGCTCCTTTAGATCTGTTTCCCCCTCTGTAACATTAGATGAACTTTAAGATCCCTTCTAACTAACTCTGTGATATCATTGTTTGAACCTGGGCTTTCTTGGCTCCAAGGAAGGAAATCTATCCACTACTCCACACTGGGTTTTTTATTGAAATTTCTCCTTTTTAAATTTGGGATAGAGATTGACCCTGGTCTTTCATTGCTATGGAGAACTTCCAGATGAGGAAATTCCCTCTATCAGTGATAGTTACCACCTGTTTGCAGCTTTTGTGTTACAGAGATGCTTGGAACATTGAGAGGTTTTGTGACTTGCCCAGACTCACACAGCCAGAATGTTAGAGCAGGAGCTTCAGCCCAAGTCTCCCTTGGCATTGAGGCCACTCTCTAGCCAGTATACCCACTGTCTCTCTATTATTAAATTATTGGTTGAATTTGGGAAGAAAACAGCTTTTTGGTTGAATATTATGATGACAAATTTAACCTGGCACTACATGAAACCAACTTTTTTTTATTGGTTCCAACCTGTAATTCCATCATCACAGAGATCTTCTGAAGAGTGAATTCCCTTCACCAGTGTGGATTAGCACAAGCTCTGAAGTTTATCATCTTAGGCTGTTACTTGAGACACTGAGAGTTTATGACTTCTCCAGGGCTATTACAGTCTTGGTATGGTGTAGTATTGAGATGCAAGTCTCTCTAACTACCAGACAGGTTCTCTTTGTTCACTGCACTGCACCACATAGACATCATGATACCAATATATTTTGAATAAACAGCTTTAAAAACACATATAATTATCTTTTTTTTAAGACATTCTATATTATACCAAATATTTGGTGAGTTTGAAACATGTTGATTTGGAATTTCTTGGATAAATCATCAAGATTATAATTGCAGTTTTACAATAGCCTTCAAATTATTTTGACATTGCAGGGGAAAAAAAAGGTAATTTTTAAAAATTAGACTAAAAAGGTTCCAGTGGTCAGGAAGATAAAGTCAAGTTATTGACTTCACTGGAAATTCACATGAATTTGTGTTTGATGGCAATTGAAATGGCTGCTAACAGAAAAATAGAGAATCCCATTCAAAATGTGCATTTCTTTTGTGAGTGTATGAAATGTACTTCCATCTCTTAGGACAACTTGCAAAAAAATCAATGAATTATATTAGCTGGAGGTTCTTATTGACTTATTCATAGAAGTAAAAATTAGAAAAAAAAGTGTTAAAAATTCCAATATAATTTAGCTTGTAGAACACAAAGGCAAGAAGCAAGAAAGAGATCTATATTCTAATTCTGAAAGTTTTGTTGCCTCTGCATCTCCCTCTAGAGTCAACAGAAAAGTGGATAAGTGGCATCAGGAGGATCTGAGTTCAAAGCCAGCCTCAGACACGTAACACTTACTAACTGTAAATATTTGCAAGTCACTTAGAGAGATAGAGAGAGACAGAGAGAGAGGAAGAGGAGGAGAAGAAGGAGGGAAGGGAGGAAAGAAGGAAGGAAGGAAGGAAGAAAGGAAGGAAGGGAGGGAGGGAGGGAGGAAGGATGGATCAACAGACAACAAAAAAGAACTGTGACTAACCCTGCAAAAGGGAGAAGACTACTACTTTATTATTTCCTACAAAAAACTTAGCAGTGATATATAGGATTGGGTTGACACTTTTGTTTAATAGCTATCAACAAAAAAGTTATTGCAGTGTGGATTAAACCTGATGGCCCTCAAGTCCCTTCTGACTGTGAAATTCTGTGTTTCTATGAAATATAAAGTACTGTATTAACAGCTGGTACATTGGAGTTGAATGGGAAAGAAACTGACATTATTTCATGTGCAAAGTCACAGTAGCTTCTCCTTCTCTGGATAGTTTGACTTCAGCAAATAGTCCCAGCCATACTGGCATATGAAATGTTCATTAGCGAAAATGTCATAGTGGCTGCCTTGCAATGCTGATGCTGACAGTGTTGTTCCTTATGAATTATTTGTGTGTGGGTTTGCCTGGAATTTGGACAAGTTGGCCATTGGAGCAGAAAAAGCATAGCCAGTGTTGTCAGATATTATCGGTGCACTGGGTCTTTCTCTGTGCCCAGCTGAGTAGCTTCAAATGACATTTGACATAGTTCTTTCCCAAGGCCTTAGCTTGCTATGTGCAAAAGACTCCAAGTTGATTCACTCAGCTCCAGAGGGTCTGTGCTTGGGATTGCCGCAAGAAAGTTCCTAATCATAATGCCTTTTCCCCCACTTCAAATTAATCCTTTAATTTTTCGAATCATACCCATGATCCCTTTTTAACTTTACATTCCAATAATCTTGAGATACTTTGATAGAATTGAACAGAAAAAATCAAAAGCTCTTATTGCAACAGTAGGGAATGAATAAATGAACTCTGCAAACCAAATGGTGCCACCTTCATAGCTGTACCAATCCTCTTGCAGAGCCTTTTCTGATTTTTCCCTCATTAAATTATGCCTTTGTTTGGAATTAAATTGTGAATTGCACGTACAAAGCAAATTGTCTTAAATATGCAACATTCCTGATTGTTCTCTGGTTTTCCTTCAAATGGAACTTGAGTCCCTTGATTGCAGCAATAATCCTAAAATAGCAGAAGGAGAGACTGAGTCCTTACCACAGATAACTTTATTGAAGTCATTAGGCAGTAGAAACTAATCTGAGTAAGACATTTACTTCTGTTCTAATAAAGACATACTTTTGTTCCAGTAATGAAACAAAATGTTGGGGGAGAGGAAAAGGGAAAAGAGAGATAATGAACTTCTTTTGGGCATGGCTAGTTTAGAAAAGCCAATAGATAGTAGATGATACTTGATTCAAATTCAGGGGAGAGACTGAGGCTTTCTATTTAGATCTGTTACTCATTTGCTTAGTTCAACCCATGAGAGCTGAAGAGGTCATTGAGAGAATGTATAAAGAGAGATCAGGGAACCTAGGACAGAGCCTTTGGGAATATCCATAGTTAAAAGATATGATCCGGATAATTAACCAGTAAAGGAGATGGAGGAGCTGTCATATAGGTTGGGAAAGAGGGGAGAAAAGAGAAAGAAAGAGAGACACAGAGAGACAGAAAAAGAGGAAGGGAAAGAAAGTAATGAATATCCAGGAGGAGAGGGTGCTCAGTAGTATCAAATGAAGTAGATAAATCAAGAAGGATAAGTACTGAGAAAAATGCAACTAAGGGACCATTATTGACTTGGTAGAGAAATGTTTTAGTTGAGTGATGAGGTTAGAAGCCAGACTGTAAACTCTTTGCAAGTTGGGATTGTCTCAGTTATTGTATGTGTGTTCCCAGTGCCTGACACAGTGCTTGGAACATAGTAGTTTCTTAATAAGTGCTTGTTGATTGACTGATTTAATTAAATTAATTAGTTTAATTGATTTAATTCATGAATATATAACCATGTACATACAAATGTTTACCAAGTTACTGGTCACTTTACTTTTTTGTGTCTTTATAGACAGTTACAAGTTAATGAAATTAACGATAATAGCAATATTTTTCTGTAGATGTCATGTGGCTGCAAGTCTTGGAACACTGCAGTCTCCAAAGCATTGAGGTTGAAAGTTACCCAGAAGGAAATGGAGAGGTATATGATAGGAGTAAGCAGGAATAAAGGCATTATGAATGGGGAATTATGCAGGAAATTTGGTGCAAAGGATATCATCAGAAAAACGTGTAATTGGAAAGACAGAAGGACTGATCACATAGCAAAAACAATGAACAGCTTGCATGCTCCATTAGTATCTACTAATGTCAAGGTAACTCAAGGAAGACCTCATCCTCTCCTAATCCTTCCACCCCCATCCTATTCAATGGACTGCATTTGTTTAATTTCCTGGAGCATGTGGTTATAGGTTGAATAGTTTGGGCAGTCATGAATATATTGTCATCTTCATTGGTGGAAGGAATGCCCACATCCATGAAATCATAGATTTGCTGGAAAATTGGAACAATTATGGCAAATGAATTTTTAGAAAGAAGTGTGTTATTTATGTTAAGACAAAATAGATAGATGGTAGCTGTGTTTTGGACTTTTTAAAAGTCACATCTGGATCTTTGTGAGTCCTTTGGGAGTTTTCTTGGCAAAGATACTGGAAAAGTTTGCCATTTCCTTCTTCGGCTCATTTTACAGATGGAGAAACTGAGACAAATAAGGTTAAGTGACTTGCCCAGAGTTACTCAACTTGTACTTATCTGAGGCCAGATTTGAACTCAGGTCTTCCTGGCTCCAGTCCCAACACTCTAGCCACTGTACCACCTAATTGTCCTAGATAGATAGAGAGGTATACAAATGACATTTCTAAGTCAAAACCCATTCTGAATCCAAAATATAGCTCTAAAGGCTAGTATTTACTACTTCCAAAAACACTGTCTCATGGGATCTATTCCGTCGTTGACTAGGGAGGCTCCTGATGGTCCCTCATCTTGGCCTTTCACAAATCACCAATCCCTTATATTCCTAATGTCAGGCCTCTTAGAAAGAGAACTTGATTTAGAGTTAGAAGACCCAGGACCCTTACTTAATAGGTTTGTGACATTGCATATATCCTTTTGCTTCTCTCTGGCTTCCATTTCCTCATTTGTAATGGGCTCACTTTAGAGACATCAATCAATCAATCAGCAAGCATTTATTACTATGTACTGTCAAGCATATTACTGTGAACCCTTTCTGCTCTGTAATTCTGTCTCTTCCCCACACTGACAGGCAATCCTCCCCAAAGACCACAAAGAAAGCCTAATGGTTGGCAGTATCTCATTGTCCTTGGCACTAGAATTGGAAAAAGCATTTGGATGCCTCCCTTTTCTCTTCTACCTTTGCCTAATTTGTTAAACTGTAAGTCAAATTGGATCCTAGTCATTCTGAAATGAAAATAGAGATGACTTTTTCACTTCCAATGCTGTTTCATGTCTGTACCATACTTCACTCAAAACTCAGAGAGGAAAAAACACATTCATATTGAAACAGTTGTGTTGCATTGATTCCTCCCTGTGTGATTATTCCAGTAATGACTGGGTAACAATTTGGGGTGAAAATAATCTCTGTAGTAAGTCTTGTATGAGATACCTCCCTAGCGAGAAGGACAAATAGCCTAAGATTCTGTGTTACTTACATTTGAGACATCACTTTTCAACGCGCGTTTATTTACTGTACCTCCTGCATGCTTTTGGGTACAGATGTATTTCTTGAAGGTAGTACACATTCTTTCATTTTCTTTTGAAAAGGCATTTTTGCTCATTGCAGTAAAACTATCCATCAGAAACCCTCTGAAAAGCCCAGTGAAAGGTGTTATTTCAGCTAGTACATTCAGTTCATGTTTTGATGAAAAATAAATTAGGCTGGAGGCATATGTAGCCAATTTTTAAATCTCCATTCAGAGCTAGGCCCCCTCTGGTGCCAGTATGACTGCTTGCTTCTTAACTCTTCATTTCATCACTTTTCTCTATCTTGTTCTTGATTATTTTGCCCTTCCACCACTGCAGTCACACATCCTTACTGTTTTCCTGTCTATCTCCACGTCAAAGAATCCAGACACCTTCCAGATCAGCTCCTCAGCCCAAAGCTGGAGTGCCATGGTTGGCTATGCACCTCCCCTTCTGCAGCTCTTCCCAATGTGGAGCTCAAGAGATCAATAAATATTGATGAGATAAATGAATAAAAGCACAGCACTTAGTGGAGGAGACAAAGAGCTCCCCCGCTACTCACAAGATACAGGGGAATCACTGGTTCATCCAACAAGTTTTTACCCATCATTCTTTTACATACTCAAGGTGATAAAGAAGATACAGTCTCTAATCTCATGTCAGTTATAAGTCAAAAGGTACTTTCACATACATTGTCTAGTTTCATCCTCATAGCAACCTTGTGAAGTTGGTAGGCTGACATTGTCATTCCTGTTTTGTAGCATTCAGCCAAATCCCAAATTCATTAAATGTTTTCTATGTGCAAGATACTGTGCAAGGCATTGGAGATACAGTAGTAAAAAATTAAATGGTCCCTGCCCTTGGGGGAATTATTTTTGACTGGAGATGTTACAACAGATACACAAAGAAGTAAATAAAATGTTGCTTGAGGAGCAGAGCCATAAGTCACTATTTTTGTGCCCAGGGTAAGCAGCATAAAAAGTTAATGGAGATAGAGAGACCTCAGAACTTGCATAAGGCCCCTTCTAAGAAGTCTACCATCAGGGAAGTGGATGTGCGAGAGGGAGACTGGGCTTGACTAGGAAGTAGCTCCCTTGAAATAGGACACCTTAGAAGAGGAAATCTGTTATAATTATTCTTACTAGATGTTAAGCCTAATTGAGTTGGAGTTTTTTTGCCCTAAATTTTGTCAGCCAGGGACAAATCATCTTTCCACAGTTATCTTTCCATAATTACAATTCTGTTAAAGACACAGACAGACTAATAATGAAATGGAGAGGGACCAGAACAGGCTTTATAGAAGAGTTGGCACCATGTGTGGGTGCTGGAAGAAGATGAGGATTCCAAGGTGAGAGAATGATTCTAGGAATAGGGGAAAATCTATACAAATGCACAGAGGAAGGAGATATAATATTAGATTTAGGGAAGAGCTGGTTGTCCACTTTAGCTAGTAAACAGAGTGTTAAGATAAGTAGTATGAAATAGAATTGGAGCTAATTGGGAATAGACTTAAATACTATGCTGAGGAGTTTGGGGTCTGTAATGCCATTCACCAGCAGATTCCCAAAGGAATGCTACTGTGAACAGCTTTTAGAGTTCAGATTACAAAATAGAGTGAACACTCTGTTTATTCCATTACAAATCAAGACAAACATTCAAAACATTATAATATTCACA
>CM053581.1:360925253-360988490 GCA_028627135.1 Pseudochirops cupreus | reverse complement strand
TATATACATACATACACACACATATGTGTGTGTGTGTACATATATGTATATCAAACTGGGAGAGTGTCCAGAGGACATCTAGTCTGAATCATTCATTTTACAGATAACGGAACCAAGGGCCAAGAAGATTAAATTACTTGCCCAAAGTTACACAGGCAGTAAGGGTGAGTTCTGAGTGTTAAACCCAGGTGCCCTGACTTCAAAGTCTATCCTTTTCTATCTTGTTTCATTATACAGTTTTTCCCAGCTTCTGTTCCAATTTGGATATAAAGTAGAATTTGTGGTGTGCTGGTTAAAACACTTTTAAGTTTAATCTGTATTGTTATTAACATTTTCTCCAATCATTTTTTTTTAAGTCTAGACAATCCACAAAACAATTAATCAAATCCTGATTTAAAGTAGTTAACATTTTCAGGGTGTAAATACTCCCACTGAAAACTGAGCAATGGAATCTCTGGAACTTCCCCTGATTCCACAAAATTTTCCCTTCAGACATGATGGTTTAAATTTGACCTCTTGCATTCTGTTCGTTTTTTAAAGGGAGAGGGAGATTGTTATTTGGTTTTGACATGTCATCACTTTATACTAATTCTGCTCATGATACACTGAAATATTTTGGGACTAAAATCAAAATTTTGGGTACTGTCAGACAACATTCTAGTTCTTTCTTTTTAAGAGGTGCTATGAGTGAACTTCACTAAATACCAACTAATATAATGGAAATAAAGAAGTTCTTCTCTTATACAGATGTAGAATAGTGTAGGGCAGGGATTCTTAACCTGGGATAGATAGATAGATATATAGATAGATAGATAGATGATAGGTAGATAGGTAGATAGATAGATAGATAGATAGATAGACGGATAGATAGATAGACAGAAAGATATTCATTCATCCAAGCAGCTAGGTGGCACAGTGGATAGAACATTGGGTCTAAAGTCAGGAAGGCTTTGAGTTCAAATTTGCCCTCAAACACTGTGTGACCCTGGGCAAGTCACTTAACCCTGTTGGCCCTAGTTTTCTCATCTGTAAAATGAGTTGGAGAATGAAATGGCAAGCTGTTCCAATATCTTGGCCAAGAGAATCCTAAATGGGGTCATGAAAAGTGGAACCTGCCTGAAATGATGGAATGAAAATCTATTCATCAAGGACTGATTAGATACCTATTATGTGAAATGAAATATTGGTACCCTCAAAGATCTTACAGACTATCAGGGAAGATAACTGCTATATAAATACATAGGCAAAATAAAAAAAAAAGTTAGTTTTTAGGGGAAATAAGGAAAGGTGTCACATAGACTATGATTAACCACCAAAATGTAATCTTAGGACATAGAAGATCATTCAGATAGATTCAGTTCAATAAGCGTTGAGTCAACACCTGCTGTGTGCAAGGGGTCATGGTGGCCAGTAGGGATGCAAAGACAAATGAAAACATCCCTGCCCTTCAGGAACTTATATTTAACTGCTTTCCTTTCCAGACTCCACTCACCTTATTTTTACCACTTTTATTGCCTCTGCTCTTTTATGGTAGATGGTTGACCCTTGGCAGGTGATGCACAAATTGTCTTGGTCCTTTGAACCATTTTTAAATGTTGGTCCTTCTACTGTAGGAATAAGGACTGGCCTGTGATTTCATTGGTATTGAGATCTCCCAGATGAGAAAAAGATCTTTGCCATTGCAGGTCTGCAGATTTTCCTAGAATCCTTAGGGTTAAGTGACTTTCCCAGGATCACACAAACAGTATTAGTCAGAAACAGGATTTGAACCCCGCAGCATTGCTGATTTATCCATGATGACACATTTGAGCTAGATTCTCCTACTGTGTTGTCTTATGTTTGAGCACTTGAGTACCAGGTGTTTCATTAGAGTGTTTCATTATAGCCCAAGTGACTAGAGCCTTCTCTGGAAGTTAGTCCCAAAAACAGAGCCCAGTCTTGCTGTAGCAGAGTTTACATGCATATAATAAAATCATGGTATCCATAGCAACAGCTGCTCACTATATTTCACTACAACTAAAGCTTTCTTGATGAGGCATAATAGAACTTTTAACTACTTGGCATTAAAAATGTAGTAAAGCACTTTGCAAACAGCATCTTTGCTAAATTTCTGTTGAATTACCTCCTCCTACAATCCCCCTCATTTCTCCCTAAATTTGGTTACCCTAAAAAATTTCTCATATTTCCCTCTCTGTCAGTTTTGGTAGCGTTTTATAAGAGGACTGCTCCAGATAAATAGGGTTCATCTTATGAACTGATGTTTGCTTTTATGAACAAAAAATTAAAGGAAGAGCCTGCCAGAAAGGCAGAATTGTATATGATGAGTTGCCAGAAAAGTGGAACAATTTATTTTAATGAAGAAGGCACATGTTGGCTCTTCATACTTATTCTGTGCTAATGCTAGAAAGCTCAGTAAAGAAACCAAGCATCTTTTTTTAACATAGGCCCTTTAGTTGGTCACATATGAATTTGCATATGTATCGATATGTATTGACTCAAATGACTCAATTTCATTTAGAGGTTAATGAAAATAAGGATGTGATTTTTTTTTTCCATCCAAGTTCATTGCCTCTTAGGAATCTATCTATGGGCACCTTATATCAAATATAAAATTGCTTATTTGCAGCTCTTAACCATTGTTTCTGGTTCTATCCTGTGTGCCAAGCAGAAAAAGTCTAATTTGTCTTCCATATGATGTTCCTTCAAATACCAGAAGACAGCTGTCACTTCTCCCAGTCAATAGCTTTTTCAGTTTTTTAACTTATAATTGAAATGAGAAAAGCAAATGCACTGGAAAATATGTAAAGCCTTTGCCATTTTACTGAAGGATTATATGTGAGGATTTTGGTCAAAAGTGGGAGCTTTTGGTTCATTCTCCTAAAAGCAAGGGATAGGGTTTTTTGGTTGTTATTGCTGTTGGTTTGAGAGTCACCACTGATGCGCTCTGGGGCCATACAAAATAGCTATTAGGACAAGAGATTGAGATTCAATGTGCTTAAATTAGATTTGTTATTTCTTGAGTCTGAAGTTCCCTTGGTAGTTGGAAGGAGCTTCCACCACAGACCAAAAAAAATAAAGCATGAAGTACACACCAATTTTTCATAGTTACTGCAGGTGGCATTTAGCCGGTCAAAAGCAGACAAAGAAAGGGCATCTAAATTAGACAAATAAAAGACTTTCTTTAGGCTCATTCAAAAGCAACAGCTAAAATACATAAAGAGAGGAATGAATGTGAATAAGATAGCTTTGCAATAAACAATTTTGTTTTGTCCTCCCAGAAACCTTATTCTGAGAAAAAAAAAGTTTTAGAAAAATTCAGTATTATTTGATGGATATTCTAAAGAAGTCAGTTTAAAGATACAAACTACTTAAGTTTTAAATACTGAATGTTAGGTGGTACAGTGAATAGAGCAATAGCCCTGGGGTCAAGAGGACCTGAGTTAAATACGGCTCCAGACACTTGACACACTTACTAGCTGTGTGATCTTGGGCAAGGCATTTAACCCTGATTGACCTATCCTCCCCCTCCAAAAAGCAAAAAAAAAAAAAAAAATACTGGATGTTAAAAAATATTTTATTTACTATATTTTATATACATTTACATATCTAACATATTTATATATTTATAAAATATAAAATATGTATGAATATAAAATATATTTATATACATATATTATATTTTATTATAGAAGTGAATCGTATGTTTCTTTCTATGCTAACTAATATTTCTGTGGCACTTTGAGATTAGCAAATACCTTTAAAAATATCATTTAATTTATCATCATAAACAAGCTCTATGAGGTATGTGATATTTTTAATCCCATTTTACAGACAAGGAAACTGAGGCAGACAGAAATGATTTGCCAGGTTACCCAGTTAGTCTATGTCTAAGGCCAGATTTCAACTCAGATCTTTCTGACTTTTAGGTCCAGCATTTTATCCATTGTACCCTCCAGCTTCCTGGGTTAAGTAATTCTTCTGGGAGATACTGCATGTATTATTATTACCATTTTAAAGAAGAGGGTGGTAAAAGTGAGAGAAGTGACGTAATTTACTCAAGATCGCCCCCAGTGTCAGAGCCAGGAAGTTAGCTGCAATCTTCAGATTCCAAACCCAATACTCTTTGTGCAAACTGCACCATCCTCTGTTCCACCAAGGAAAACAAGAGAACAGAACAGAAAGTCTACAGTCAACTAAAATGTATGATTTTAAGAGGTTCTTAGAATGAAAGCCCAGTATACTTACACCAATTTTAAGATGTTCTTGGAATGAAAGCGTACACTTATGTTTCTACTTTTTGTGATTAGCAAAGTGAAATTTCTGGGAGCCTAATCTTGACCCCACTCAAGAGAAGGTCAAAGTCAAAACTTGTATCCTTGGAGTTTTCTCATTGATACTTTGCAAGAACTGTATTCCCTTACCTCTTTATATGCAAATATTTAGGCCTAAAGTCCAAGAAAAAAGTCTCAATCCTTATATTTCTGGATTATCTCTTGGAGAAGAGTCATTGTTGGCATCTTCCAGAGGCCTTTATTTCCATTCTGGAACTTTCTTTTGGGATCAGATCTATGAGAATTACCATTAAAAAAATTACCAACCAATGGAGATCAGCCCCTGTTTTGGTATTTGAAAAGGTGTCTGAAGCTATGAAACATTAAGTAACTTGCCCAAAGTTACAAAACCTTTATGAGTCAGAGGTGAACTTATGTATGGGCTACACTCCACTACCATTCTAGAAAAAGTAATTAGTGCATGGCAGCTAGGTAGCTCCATGGATAGAGTGCTGAATCTGCAGCCAGGAAAACCTGAGTTCAGATGTGACCTCTTCAGACCCTTAGTAGGTGTGGGACTTTGGACAAGAATCTTAACCTCTGTTGGCCTCCTCAGAGGAGCATCCTCTGTAAAATTGGGATAGTAATAGCACCTATTTTGCAGGGTTGTTGTGGGGGTCAAATGAGAAATTTGTTTTACCTTTAATTTATTTTTTTTTCAATTACATGTAAAGGAACATTATTAACACTCTTTTTTTTTTGAGTTCCAAATTCTTTCCCTTCTTCCCTTCCCTCACCCTCCCCTTGAGAAGACAAGTAATTTGATATAGGTTGTACATTCACAGTCATGCAGAACATTTTCATATTAGCTATGTTGCAAAAGACAATGCAGATAAAAAACCAAGAATACTGAAGTTTTTTAGAAGTATGCCATGATCTGTATTCAGACTCCATCAGTTGTTTCTCTGGAGGTGGACAGCATTTTTTTCATCATGAACCCTTTGGAACTTTCTTGAATCATTGTATTGCTGAAAAGAGCTAAGTCATTCAGGGTTTTTTATATCATACAATATTGCCCTTACAGTGTTCTTTTGGTTCTGCCAAATGAGATAAATATTTCTTAAGCAAAACAAAACAAAAAAAAAAAAAACAGTACACTGCCTGGAATAAAGTAAGCATGAAATAATTGCCTACTATTGTTATTATTTTTACATTTACATAACCCTTTACAGTTTACAAAAGGCTTCCCTTGTAACCTCCTCATGATTTAGATAGGGCAAGCATTAGTCCCCACTTTAGAGACAAAGAAACCCAAAAGACCCAGAAAGCCTAAGTGATGGCATTTCCAAGGTCATTGCTAATACATGGCAAAGCAAAGATCTGTGCTTTGCAAAAGCACAATTTGTGGCTCCCAAGTTGGGGGATTTCCTTTTATTATACTGGGCTACCCTGGAAACCTGTGACAAGAGGTGTGCTGATTCTGATTCCAGGGATACACAGGCTCATCAGAGATGTCTCTGATGTATTCCCTTACTGCTTGCATCATTTATAAGGACCCTCCACTCAAACCAACCAACTAACCAACTATAGAATGTTGAATACAAAAGTCAGTTCAATTCAACAAATATTTATTGACTGGCTACTAAGTGTGGAGCCCTATGCTAGGTATTGAAGATAAAAAAAAAATAAAAGTTTCTCCCCTCAAACAGTTTACCTTTTTTCTGGGAGATATAATCTGTATGCAGATAATTAAATGCAATGTAGGTACAAAACAATTTTTAGAGAAATTTTGAGAGAGAGAAATGGCAGTAGAATGTAGCTGATGCAGGTGGTCACCTCTGACTCATAATGGTTTCATAATTTTGCCCATGTTACTTAATGTTTCATAGCCTCAGACAACTTTTCAAGTAGCAAAACGGACTGATCTCCTTTGGTAGATAATTTTCTTATTGATACTTCCCATAGATCTGATCCAAAGATAATACTGCAAGAGAGGTAGAGGGAGAGGAGAGAGGGAAAAAAGGGAGAGGAAGAAAGAGAGAATTAGGTGGAGGGAGGAAAGGAGGGATCAAGGGAGAAAGAGAGAGAGAGAGAGAGAGAGAGAGAGAGAGAGAGAGAGAGAGAGAGAGAGAGAGAGAGAGAGAGAGAGAGAGAGAGAGAGAGAGAGAAACAACAACTGAGATTTGGGGAATCAGGAAAGGTTTTCGGTAGAAGGTAGCACCAAGTCTGGTTGTAGCTGGAATTGTTGTCCTAAAAGGTAGATCTAAGGAAAGAAGTGCAGTCCTGTCATGGGGAACAGCCAAGCAAAGATATATAGGTAGTGAGGGAATATTGTACACAGAAAACAGGCAGCTGATCAGTTTGACTGAAATGGAGAGCAATATAAAATACCTCTGAAAAGGTAGGTAGATTCCAGATTCAAAAGAGCCTTAAATATCAAGCTAAGGATTTTATATTTTATCCTAAGAGATAACAGGAAACAAATGAAGACTTTTGAGTAGGAGGGTCACAGGGTGAGATCTGCATTTTAGGAATACCAACTTGATGGCTATGTGGAGAATGGATTTGAGAGGGAAGAGACAGGAAGCAGGGAGACTAATTGGGTGCGTATTGTGGTAAACCACATGTGAAGTCCTGAGGATCTGCACTTAGAGTGCAGAGATGGAGATGAGTCACCTTATGGGGTAAAATCAACAAGTCCAGAAAATGAATTTGATATGGGAATGGGATGGACTGGGAACAGGGATAGGTGGTGGGCTAGAGGGGAGAGTCAAGGATGATTTAACCTCAGTGAATAAGAGGATAATGGCATCCTCAAAAGGATTGTAAAAGTTTGGAGCATAAACATGGGTTTGAGGGAAAGTGTGAGTTGTATTTTGGGATATGAGTCACAGTGGATGTCCAGGTAGAGTTGTCTGGCAAATAGTAATACAGCACTAGAATTCAAAAGAAAGATCTGGCCTGCAAAGAGAAGATAATTGAACCCATGGGAGCTCTTAGCATGGGGTGGTCACCAAATGAGAAAGTGTAGTCATAAACTAGAAGACTGCCCAGGACAGAGCCTTGGGGGATGCTTAGTGGGCAGAAACATGGCGATGACTGAGCAAAGGAGACTGAGAGGGAGCAATCAGACCGGTCAAAGAAAGAAGAGAATAGCTTTATAGACGCCTGGGGAGGAGGAAGTCAGAAGACTGGAGAGAGAGGACAATAAGAGATGGCTGTTTTAGTCATGCACTTGTTAACAAACATAAACGTTGGCCAGCAAGGTCCCAGCCATGTGATCTCATCTTGCTGCCTGTAGGAGTTTTCATGAAGCATTTTGTTATGGCAAGCTTGTTTCCATATTAGGAGACTGCAGCTGAGGCTCTCATACACTGCTACATTCCTTGTTTGCTTTCATGTAGATGTAGACACATTCTTAATCTCGGATGTGGATTATATTTGTGGAACATACACAGACAGGACTTGAAACAGGACAGTTTCTGATACTGCAAATGCCAACAATTCTTCTATTAACTCAGAATTACCACCAATACGAGAGCAGTCGAAGAGAGTGAAAAATGAAGATTTGGCTTGACAATATTGGAAAATAAAATTAGAAAAGAAAGGAAATATTATAGTACACAATGATTTCCCATTGCTTTAAAGGGGGGAAAGGTGCACTAGCATGTGCAGATCATTTATCATGCTCTACACAATTTTCCTCTTCTATTTTTTTTCATTCAAGTCTAGAAATCATGCAATTATTCTGTTATGCCTCGTAAACACAGTAAACGATCTCCCATTATGGTAAATTCATAGTAGCAGTAAAATGCTTGTGTAGCCCAACATTTTCCCCATGGTCATCTTTGAATTTATCCAAAAAATCATAAAATTCACTGCTCTGGAAAAGATTTCAGCCTCTCATCTATTCTATACATCTCACCTCTAGGCAAAAAGACCTCAGACAGCACCCAAAAGATAACTGCCCACCCTTTCCTTTAAAATCAACAGAGAAATTTCACAACCCTTCCTATTGTCCATGTTCTCCCACCGTGTTTTTTTTTTCCTAGTATCTAACACTTTCGTTATATTTTTAGCTGGTCGTGGACTCAGTCCTCAATCTTGATGCATGTAAACTGCCTATAGAGGCAAAATATTGGATTGTGATCTTGTTCCAATAGTTATTATTTGAACATGGAAGAATATTTTCCATACCTTAGTTCTCCTATCTGCATCTAACAAATAATGACTTTTTAGTACCATCTATCTGACTTTAGTGGCATTATTACCAAATGCTTTAAGATTTTTTTTTAGAAGCACTTCACTATCTCAGCGCACAGAATACTTTCCATAACCACAGAAACTATAAAGGAGGTATAGACCCACTCCTCCCTCCTCACTGTAACAGAATATTAAGAGTTAATAAAGTCTTTTACCTGTAAATCATATTTGTAGGAGCTCTGGGAGATCCCTGCTGTCTTAGAGTTAGCTTTAATCCAGGTTGTTGATTCTCTTTTATTACCTAGAATTTCATCAACCCGCCAAGATGACCCCAATTTTCCCTTCTGGGGTGTTATCAGAGGTCACTAGCTTTATTATGGACATCAGCCAACCCAGAAGCATTCACTGAGTTCCCACTATGTTCCACACATTGTACCAAAGTGCAAGCTTGACCATTTCACATATACCTACACATTTATTAAGCTCTACTGGCTCCTTCTTACCTCCAGAATCAAATATAAAATTCTGTTTGGTTTTTAACACCTCCAGAGGTTATCCCCTTCCTACCTTTCCAGTCTTCTTACAACTGGTCCCCCACTACATACTCTGTTATCCAGTGAAACCAGCCTCCTTCCTGCTCCTGGCACGTTATGCCATTTCCCAACTTCAAGCATTTGCCTTTGCTTTGTCACCAGGCCTGAAATTCTTTCCTCCTCACCCCAAATTCCTAACGTCTGTGCCTTCCCTCAAGTCTCACCTTCTATAAGAAACCTTTCCCCATTTTTTTAAAATTAATGTCTTCCTTCTGCCATGGTACCTCCCCCATTAGACTCTGAGTGCCTTAAGAAAAGGGACTGGTTTGGGGGGTTTGGGAGGGGAAGGAGGGATTTCTGAATCCTACAGCACCTGGCACATAATGGGCAATTAATAAATTCTAGATGTCTGTATTCCCTTAGTGGCCTAAGACATTATGTAAAGCATTGTGTAACCATAAGGTGTTATGCTCAACAAACATTTACTAAGTGCCATTCATGGTACAGGGGACTTTGCAATGTGCCAAAGATACAAAGATACTCTGTTATACAAATAAATAAATCCACAAAGTAGAAGCAGAGTATTTGAGATCTGAGAAAGAAAAGGTCATTAATGATCTTTTTGGAGAAGATGGCATTTGAACTGATCTTCAAAGGATGAATGGGAATTTCAGCAATAAAGAAAGGAAGAACATTTCAGGCAGGGAACATTGTGGAAAATAGGCATAGAGGACCCCCAAAGAAGGCACAGGAGGGTCAGAGTGTACTCTAGTTGAAAGGGAATCATATGAGACAAGGCAGAATAGACAGGAAAGCACCCTTTTCTGGACTGGCAGGCAAAGGAGCTTGACCTTTATTTGGGTGCATAATATGAAGCCACTAAAAAAATTTAAGCAGAAGAATGACATGGTCTCATCTTCATTTAAGAAGTCTGATTAATCCACTAGTGTTATGAAGGATGGATTTGAGAGGAAATGCCTGCCATGTTACAGATTCTATATATAATTCTCACACTACACTACTATTCATGCTGTGATATTTTAACTCCAGGCATTATATGGGGCCTGACAGTCCAGCAAGGGAGGATGTCTGCAGGGGTGGGGAACCTGCAGCCTCGAGGCTACATGTGGCTCTAGATCTAGGTCCTCAAGAGCAACCCTTTTACGGAATCCAAACTGCACAAAACAAACTCCCTTAATAAAAGAATTTGTTCTGTAAAACTTGGACTCAGTCAAAAGGCTGCACTCAAGGACCTAGAAAGCCTCATGTGGTCTCTAGACTGTAGGTTCCCCACCCCTGTTTAGGCAGTTTATCTCCAATAATAATGAAGTGAATGGCCTAACAGAACAGGGAAATATCAATTAAGAAGTAGCAGGAAATGAATTTGGTTAGGTGTAGAATATAGGCAGATTGTAGAGGTTTAAATGTATTTATATGGTGTGTCCCCCATTAGAATGTAAGCAACTAGAAGACAGGCTTTTAAATCTTTTTAATTCTCAGCTCTTAGCTGAATGCTAATTGCTTAGACAGTGCCTGACTCACCATAAACAATTCATATTTGTTGATTGATTAAGGTCATTCATCCACACTTTGACTTGAACTCATTATTAATTTGATATAATTAATTTGCCATTGCCTAGCTTAAATGTTAATTCTCTATTAACCATTTTTGTGATCTTTCTCAATTCAATGATTGTTAGCCTTAGCTAGGATAAAGATAACAAAGGAGAGTTGAGTTATCATTTCTTCTCTGTCACCTCTTGTACCCCATTCCCTAAGCAATGTCCCAATCCCTCCTTTAATCTCCCTCTTGCCCCCCAATATCCATTTAAACTTCATTTCATTAAGCTTTAGGTCTCCTGACACCATTTTAATAGGATTGGGACATTACCTTGTCTTTGTCTTCAGTTATTTGCCCTTGTTTCTACCATTTTTATATGCCATAAAAACCCCCTAAACCCACAGGTTGCCCAAGGAGCTGCCTATGCATCTGTAGGACTCTCTTTAGACAGCCATTTCCCCCTTTTCTCCTCTATGTGCCACATACTATGCTGACTGATGGATATACAAAGACAAAAGTGAAATCTGTCACTCCTCTCCTGGGACTTACATTCTAAAATGGGAAGTAGCATTCAACCTCTGTGTACTCTTATAAGGATATGATGCTTTGCCTCATCAGAATGAAAGCTCTGTGAAGTCAGGGACTTTTTCGCTTTTATCTTTCTTTCCCAAGTGTTTAACCCAGGACTTTGTGTATACTAAGTGCTTACTAACTGATTCATTAATGAACATGTATCAGGAAATATAACACACCTCCAAGATAATCTTGGAGGGGAGGCTCATAGCTGTTGAGGAAACCAGGAAAGGCATTAGGAAGATGAGTTGAAGTGAATCTTAAAGGAAACTGGCAATGCTAAAAAGTGCAGGTGAAAAGGAGTGCATCCCAGAAAGGAGGGAATCCTTTGTAGAATCAGTATTTCATTCTTCAAAGCACCCCATCCTACTTGGGCCAACTTCTCTCATAGAGTTTTAGGACATGGGAGCCCAAAATTCTAGCTGAACCATCAAGCCTGTACTCCTACTGGCTAAATATCCCAGTTCTACAACTGTGACTTAGTTTCAAGTCTCTTCACCATCCTTGACACTGTTCTATTCCATTTACAGTCCCTCCTTGTCCTACATTGCTGTCAATGTCCCCCCTAAAATTTGTGGCATAGTTTTCTAGGCATAGTCTGATAAGGACAGAATATAGTGGAATTTTTTCTGGTCACAATATGCTATAGTGTACATGCTAGTGTGGAATTAGCTTTCAGAGAAGGGAGAGGAGTGGGAGCATGAGATTAGTTGAAAAAGAAACCATCCATAAGAAAGAATTTGAACCAAACATTGAAAAATATAGAGATTTAGAATTGGGAAAGGGCATGATAATTGGGGAGTAACAGCATGAAATAAATGGAAAGAAATATGAGTAGACCACAAGACAGTAAAGTTAGTGACAAATTGCTTCTATTGGGAGCTTTAGGAAACAAAAGTTGAATCAGTAATATGGGGCCAGATTGCAGAGGTCTTTAAATGCCAGATTGGGGAGTTGGATGTGATCAGATAAACAGCAGGGAGCCATCACAGGTTCTAGAGCAGAGAAGTCACATGTTAAATAATATGTTTTAGGAAGATTAATCTGGTGAGGTAATGGTGGCTGAGATAGACCCTAGAGAGGTATTAGAGTTCTAGGCAATTAAACCTTTCCTATAGAATTATATAGTCAATTAATACATTCCTTCTCCAGTTATCACTTTCTAAAATAAAAATTGAATTTTTTTAACATCTTGCAATGCCTTAATATGTATTTCAAAGTAAATATTCTTTTTTTTTCCTCCTGCTTCTGTATATTTATTTTATTCTAATGCAGTAGGTCTCCTTGCAAGCCCACAGTGTGCTGTGGTAAATTCACCCACTGCTGTTCTGCACATCCCTCAGCCAATTTATTTCAATTTTAGTCGAAGCAGCCAGCTCCATGGTGGATGGCTGCTGACTGCAGTTCCACACCATCTCTCTTTAGGAGTAAACTTGTATCAGCAACAAAGCTTCCACATGTGGGCATAGATGTGATCAATTGGCTGTCAGCTACAGAAGTGCGTGGCTTGGGAGATGTCAACTTCTGAAGCATCGAAGTGCAAGGTGGCAGTGAGCACTCATCTGTCATAGAACTCTCTGCTTCTAGAGGAGTTACTTGACATGCCTGGCATCCTGAAAACATTTTGAATCAAGTTCTTAGAACCTCAGCCTACATGTTGAGTTTTTGGGTAGCCACACATTGTCTTACACTCTCTGCCCCTCAGTTTTCTCATCTATTGTATGGGGGGAGTCATAGCACTTACTGACAAAAGGTGTTTGAATCAAATGAGATAATGTATGCAGAGCTCTTTGCAAATTCTAAATTGCTATGTAAATGTCAGCTAGTAGTAGCAATAGTAGTAATAATAGTATAGTTGTACTAATCATAGCCATCATCTTTGTTGTCATCATTGTAGCACTAGGGCAGCTAGGTGGCACAGTGAATAGAACACTGGTCTTGGAATCAGGAAGACTCATCTTCATGAGTGCATAGCCATCCTCAGACACTTGCTGTGTGACCCTAGGCAAATCACTTCACCCTGTTTGCCTCTGTTTCCTCATATGTAAAATGAACTGGAAAAGGAAATGGGAAATCATGCCAGTATCTTTGCCAAGAAAAACTCAAAAGGGATTACAGAGAGTCAGACACAACTGAAAAACAACTAAACAAGAAAAAGTAGTGGTGGTGGTGGTCATGGTGGTGGTCGTGGTCATCGTGATGGTGGTGGTTGTGGTCGTGGTCATGGTGGTGGTGGTGGTGGTGGTCATGGTGGTGGTGGTGGTGGTGGTGGTCATGGTGATTGTGGTGGTGGTCGTGGTTGTGGTGATCATGGTGGTGGTAGTGATGGAGGCATTAGTAGTAGCAGCAGAAATAGTAGCAATATTGGTAGTGGTGGCAGCAGTAGCAGTACTATTGGTAGTGGTAGAGGTAATAGTAGTAGTATTGGTAGTGATGGTAGTGGTGGTAGTAGAAGATGATGATGAAACTGTACAATTATCAGGTTAATAGCTTAGAGCTCAGAACTTTCAGAGGAGCAGGGTTTCACAAAGCTGAGAGCCCCAGTTTATCTCAAACAGTCACCCTTTATGTGAAATAACTGTTTCAGGTAAATAAATGTATTGTCATGACAAATTGAACAGAAAAATCTAGAGTGGAAAGAACTAACATAGACTGACCCCTTTTATCTCTTTCATCCCCACTGTTCTTGGATGGTGTGCTCCTATAAATATGCTGATTTTATCCAATAATTTAATTTTAATAGAAATGGCCTATTAGACTACTTGACAAGACCCTTTATTCCTGAACCACATTCCTGGTTAGCTCATTACCTGGCATTTCTGAACACTGTGTTAGCTTGCATGGTTTTCCCCACCCCTACTTAACATGCATACTTATGAATTATTGGTTAGACATTGTGAAGTGCCAGCTAAAACTGTCATTATAACCCAGAAACAGCCGCTTATGGAAATGCATATCCAGCACACTATTTGGGATAGGTTTTTCAAACTGTACTTTGCATATGAATATAAGGTTAAACACCTTTCAAATGAACTATTAGACAGAACCCTACTTCATGGAATGAGAAGAGACAGGCAGCTACAGTCCTTTGATGTATAATTTTCACATGTCAGGCTGTGTAAAAAAACTCAGAATATGGACCTCCAGTTCCCATCTTTTTAAGTAACTCTAACCAAGTTTAGTAAGGCCACATTGCAAAGTGGATTGGAGTGCTAGGTCTTAGAATCAAGATGTGGGATCAGGTTTTATCTCTGACACATACAAGTAGGAATATGCCGGAAAATGTTTAATCACCAGCTGTTTGGAGAAAAAAAAATACACATTTTTTTAAAAATTTAATCTGTATTACAAATATTTTTTCATCACTCTATTAAGTCTAGACAATCAAGAAAACCATAAGTCAATTCCTGATTTGTAAATTTTGTTGATTTCTGAGGTGTAAACACCCACACTAAAATGTTAACAGTTGATTCAAAGAGCCAGTGTGAGCTGTTTCAAGCACACCTCTGCTATAAGGCAGATAGACCTAGGCAGCTTGCCTAATTTCTCAGTGCCCCAGACTGCTGAATAATAGTCTGCAGGGAGTTTGTTTAGCCAGAGTTGCCTATAAGCAATGGACAAAAAATTAGCGTTACCACCAAGTTTGATACCAGCTTCCTTTTTTCCTGTAAAGTATTGCCTACAATGTACTCCCTTCCCCAGGTCAGCCACCCAGAGTTCTTTTTCTTCCTTTACTCATCAGCTCACATCCCCTATATGAAGCCTTTTCTGACCTCTCCTACTGTTATTATTCTGTCCCTTCTCAAATTGCCTTGTATTTACTCTATAAAATCATCTCTCCCCCACCTCCAAAAATGTAAACTCTTGAGCTCACAGGAACCATTTTGTCTAATCCTCATAAAACTAGTGCCCAGCATGGCACCTTGGAACTTGCAAAATCTTTGTAGAATTCAGTCATTTATGTTGCATTATAGATTTGTTGTTCAGTCCTTTCAGGTGTCCTACTGACTCTTTGCAACCCCATTTGGGGTTTTCTTGGCAAAGATACTAGAGTGGTTTTCTAGCTCATTTTACAGAGGTCAGATTTGAACTCAAGAAGAGGAGTTGTCCTGACTCTAGGCCCACTCTATCCACTGGACCATCTAGCTGCCTCTGCATTATAGGTAGGCATTGCTTTAGGTGAACCTAATCTATGAAAATCTGGAATTATGGGAAAGGCAAACTGACTAGATGCATCTTTACTAAGAAGACTCATCAAGGAAGATCTTTAAATAGTTCCCTCCCTTAGTGGACCTAAAATAGTATAATGTCTGATGAAATTTTAAAAACATCTCTTTCACATAAGGTTAAGTATATCTACCTTTTTTAACTTTAATCTGTATTATGAATATTTTTCATCACTCTGTTATGCCTTTTGTCATTCAATTGTAGGATAGTAGATTTAGCTCTAGAAGGGACTTAAAGGGCATTGCTTGTTTTGCAGAAGAGGAAGCTGAGGACCAGATTGCTTAAGTGGCTTGCCCAATATAACACAGCAAGTAGCCTGGAGTGGTTTGCCATTTCCTTCTCCAGCTCATTTTAGAGATGAGGAAACTGAGGCAAACAGGGTTAAGTGACTTACCCAGGGTCACACAGCTGGTGTCTGAGGCCATATTTGTTTTTTTGCTTTTGCTTTTTGGAGGGCAATTGGGGTTAAGTGACTTGCCCGAAGTCACATGGCTAGATAGTGTTTCAAGTGTCTGAGGCCGGATTTGAACTCAGATCCTCCTGACTCCAGGGCCAGTGCTCTACTCACTGTGCCACCTAGCCACCCCCTGAGGCCATATTTGAACTCAGGAAGATGAGTCGTCCTGACTATAGGTCTGTCACTCCATCTACCATGTTACCCAGCTGGCTACTGTTCTTCTGACTACACCTTTATTTTCTACTCAGTTTAGAGCTATAACATTCCCTCTCCCTGTTTTCTAAGTTGTGAGCTGGTGTCTAAAGGTTTAGTATTGCCCAATTACTTTAGGAATTATTGAGCACAAAGCTATGCCTCCCCATGAGTTTGAAACTTTTGTGACTCTGCTGAATGGAAGAACCTGCAACTGCTACAGATTGTTTCGTGACATTCGTTTATTTCCTGAATTGGCTGGTTAAGTGAAAAAAAAGCCGAATGACTAAAATATCTTTATTCTTCCCCTGAGCCAGGAAGGAAGCTAATTACGCATCCTCTAAGGCACAGATAAGAGGAAAATCTCCCTCCGTCCCACTCCCTCATTCTCCAGGGCAGCCAGGCTTGGCAAATGCAGCTGCCACTTTTCAGGCATGCTCTGGTTGCATAGAGTCCAAGAGAATGAGCCAGTCATTCAAGCTTAATGTACAAAGTTCCAGCCAGGTTCATGTCATTTTTAAAGGACTTGTGATAACTAGATATGACATATATTTATGTGTGTGTGTGTGTGTGTGTATGTATGTATGTAAATATATATATTGATCAATAGTTATTGTATGTGTAGAGATAAATAGATGTGATATGGATTGATAGATATTATATAGAGATAAATAGCTACATAGATACTTAGATAGATGTTACCTGAAGTTTTCATATGATTCAATATCCAACTCCCCTAAGACCACGGTGCCATTTGTCTTCCATTAGTCCTCCATAGATTCAGACCAGTTATTTTAGCTTTTCTTTTCTACTCAATCCTTTTCCTCTGGAAGATCAGCTCACCATCTATCAGTCCCTTTCCCTTTTCAGTCATTACTCCTCTTTTCTTGGATGAATGGAATTGAGTCTGGGAATCTAGGAGGAGTTAGTAAATCTTCCATGTAAGTTCCCTCCATTTTTTTAGTATTTGGGGCATAAGGGCTTTCTAGCTCTTTAAAATCTGGCAACTTCTTATGATTACTGAACGATGGTATGATTTTTGGTTTCTATGGTTTTTGTCTGACCTCTTGAAGACTCTTGAATGAAAAGTACTTTGTATGCATAATGTTGGTGCCAAATATAATCTAAAAGGAGAAAATGCTTCCTCTTTTATATAGCTGTTTTAGTGATTTCAAATGGATTTTCATGTCCTGTTATGTTCTAAGAAATGATATTCCCTGTTTTTTCATTGCCTAGAACTGAAAATTCCTGTTATCTTCTGAGGTGTCTCTTTCATTTGTTACTGTAGTAACGAGTTATCCCATTTTAATTATATCCCATCCCCCCTTGAAAAGAGTGAGATTTATTAGCTTACCAAAGGATAGCCTTCTTATTCATAGGACCATAAGTATAGAACTAGAAAACACCTCAAGGGACACTTAGTCTAACCCCCTAGTTTTAGAGATGAGGAAATTGAGGCCAAAGAAGGTTAAGTGACTTGTCAAAAATCAAGCTGGTAGTATGTATCAGAAGGGAGATTTGAATTTGAATTCTCTATCTCAAGAATCAGTGTTCTTTCCTTTGAACCATTCAGATAGAGGAGATTCAAGCCTTCTTCCAAAGATGAGCAGAGCATATTTGTTTGGGACTTTTCTGCCAGAGTCTCTTTACCCAGTTTGATTAATGGTGATCCATAGAGCATCCCCCCACATAAATACATACACTCTTATGAAAAATCATAGATTGCAAGTTAAAAGGGACTTTAGAGGTCATTGAGTCCAACATCATGGTCTTACAGAAGAGACTTAGACAATTTAGGTAATTTTCCCAAGGTACTCAGCTAGTAATATCTGAGGCAAGATTTGAATTCATGTCTTCTAGACTCCAAGTAACACTCTGTCCTGTATATCACATTGCCCTTGCTGAGCAGCATTGGCTTAGGTTTTCTTGTGCCTACAGTTTAATTTGAGGGGAAGAGTAGAAATCTGCCCCTTCCTTGCTGTGAGTTGAAGGGCACAGAAAGAGAAGCCAAGTCTTTTCTTCTGTACCTGAGAGATAAATCATAAGACTCCTAAGAAAAATGGATTGTTCAAATGTTTAGGTAGAAGATAAAGTTTTAGAACTTGCTTTTCCTCTTTCCATCTGATCTCTCCCATGCCTGTTCCTCCTACCCCCAAGTTCTTGGTAAACATTATAAAGAAAAGTCTTAGAAAAATCTGTTTGTTTACCAAGACAGTGAACTATACAAAACTTAAAAGTACAAAGTACTGATCATCCTTGCAACAGTTTTGACAGCCACTGGAGGTTGACAGCATAAAGACTAATAAGAGATCCCCATGCACTGCCTATTAATGAAACTTTGTGTTTTCAAAGCTCTCTTCCTCTATGATTAGGCATCACAGACTGGTAGAAATTATTTACAGCACATTGTAAATGAATTGCTTATATGTAATTGCTTGTTTTTGTTATGTAACACATATAATCAGGTGTTTGGAAACTGTGAAAAAAATCTTTAATAATATGGTGCAGTTGTCACTTGACAGAAATAGCTATCGAGTGTTATCCTACACATGGGATAATTCATTACTGCAGTGACAAATGAAAGAGACACCTTAGAAGATCAAAGGAATTTTCAGTTTTGGACAATGATAGACTTCTAGAGCTGCTCCATGATCATAGTGAGCAAGTTTAGTTTGGACCAGGATTATTAGTTTTCTATGTATCTAGTGCCTTTCATCATTGCCAAAATTGACTTGAATACTCATTTGGATTGCCAGGCTTGTTTTATAATTCTTTTAATATATGCCAAGCATAAGTTTATTATCCTGGGCTTAGGGCTGGAGAGAACCTTAGAGACTATCCATCTGTTCCAGCCCTCCTGATTTTATAGATGCACATCTGAGGATCAGAGAGGTAGAGAGACTTGCCTATATTCACATGGGTTATTAGAAGAGTCATCATTTAATATCTTTTTTCTGACTCCATATTCAAGTGTGTTCTCTACTGTAGCATGGATGAAGCCAGAGGGAGAGGTACCTGCAGAAGTCAACCTGACTGCCTATTGCTACCAGGTTGAGGACTGGTAATTAATGTCAGGGCCTCATATTCAGTTCCATACCCATATGTCAAGGATTGGTCAACCCTGCAGTAGCCTTGCTGAAAAACAGAAAAACCTGTGAGTTTGAGAATTAACACACTCTGCATAAGGACTCGATCAGTTTACGTCTTAACTACTTCTGATTAATTTATAGACACTGAAATCCAAACATTGAACCGTCTCTCTCTTCCAAAAATGAAAGTGGGTCAAATGTGCTCTCTAAGAGGGTAAGGCTAATCCCTTCCTTGAAGTCAAATAGCTTGGAGTTAGGCAATGGAAAATGGAAAGTTTCTCATCTTGTTCTGAATCAGGGCTTCACATCATGACTTCATTATTTTAGCTTGGGGTTGATTTCTAGAACATCAGATACTTTTATATTTAAATATGAGTTCAAAAACAAATGTTGAAGCCTAATGAAAAGGGGTTTGGTTATTGAGAGATGGGGAGAAAATTTGTAACTCATAATCTTGTGCATATGATTGCTGAAAACTAAAATAAATAAATTTCAAATCCAAGAAAAAAATACATATATAATGAAATTATCATGTAATCATTTTTCCTTTTTCTTCCCCCTTCCACCCTAGAGATAGCTACTATTAGAAACAAATATGTATGTAAAATGGTTCTATGCATTCATTTTAATCTGTTCCAGGCTGCATGTGAGAGTTTTATGGGCCTTGAGTTTGACAGCTTTGCTGTGGGGCATAAAAAGTGAAATAAGACAAGGGGTCTGCCCACAAATGGGACATCTCTTCTGGAAGGCCAAAACATAATGTGAATGAGGGAAGATGTCATATAAATGGTATAAGTACTCAGGGTTCAGATGAAGGAAAGATCACAGTAGACTGAGGTGGACAGAAAAATATACAGGAGGCAAAATTTATACTTAGTTAATATTTGGTGCCTGAAATGATGGAAACAGGCATGGATAAGATATAACAATGAACAAGGCATGCTGGGGGATGGGGGGAGGGGTATTGAGTAGATCAGCTTTAGTGGAATGAAAGACTTAGGTTATAGTTGGGAGTGGTAGAAACTAAGGTAAAACAATAGATTGGGTTGAAGTTGGGAAGGGTCTTAGATACTAGGACCTTAGACTTTATTATATTGGTAATTGTTCATAACTAAATGCTCCCTTGCAACTCTTTGTGATAGGTATTGGGAATACATCATTTCCTCCCATTTTGTTCCTGATTTAGGAATGTCCTACAGCAGTGTGAAGAGGAATTCTTTCATTATTTAGTAATTAAGCCCTTGGGGGCAACTAGGTGGCTCAGTGGATAGAGTGCTGGACCTGGAGTCAGGAAGACCTGAGTTCAAATGTGGCCTCAGACACTCAGTTGTGTGACCCTGGGCAAGTCACTTAACCTCTGTTCTCCACTAGAGAAGGAAATGGCAAACTACTCCAGTATAATTACCAAGAAAACCCCATGGACAGTACGGTCCATGAGGTCACAAAGAGCCAGACACTACTGAAGGACTGAACAAGTTAAGTCCTAGGAATTACCTTGGGATGATTCAGTCAACATCCGAAGTGAACATAGTCCAGGATTTGAACCTAGATCTTCCTAACTTCAAACTAAGCATTTTGCCCATTGTGGTACTCTGTATAAGTATCATTACCCACTTTCAACCAGTGAGGAAATCAATCCTTGAACAAGTTAAATAGCCCAGTGGTCACAAAACTAGTAAGTTTTAGGATCAGAATTTGAATTCAAGTCTCCTGACATTAATTCTAGTACTGTTTCCACTATCCTATACTTTTATTTCTTTGTTACTCATTTGTGTGCTTGTTTTTGGAGCAAGGAAGACCTATTGGGAAAGAATTTTAATAAAATTAATTATTGAGTGGAATTGCTGGTCTAGCTTCTTCCCTCATTTTATAGATGAGGAACCTAAGCCCAAAGTAGTAAAGTGACTTGGTCTTGCACATAGTAAATAGCTGAAGCACTGGTAGCAGTATCAAGGATGATGTATGTATTGATCAGGAAACTACTGGGAAGGCAATTATGAGTCCAAGTGTGATTATTTTATCTACACACATACAGACATGTATATGTAAATCTGTGCACATATATATATATATATACACACACACACACACACACACACACACACACACACACACACACACATATACATGCACCCATATAAGACAAAGTGATGTATGTATATGTATGTGTATATATGTAAATATATATTGTGTATATATGTGTGTGTTGTTTTGTGTATGTGTTCAAGTGTGAAGTGCTGCTCTAAGAAGCCAGCAATGGGAAACAGAAAGAAGAGACCAGTGAGTAAGTACCCCCTCCCCCAACCTGCTTTAGTGATTGATTGGAATCTAAATGAATCCAAAGTTCCATGCCTGAGTGAAAGGAAAAATGGTGATAGCATTGAACAAAATAAGGAAGACAAGGATGGGGCTGCAGATTGGTGTAAAGTATGCCTCATTTTTAACTCTGTAAAATTTGAACTGACAGGAGGATCACCAAGTGAAAATGTCCATTAGGCAAACTGGAGCTTGAAAGAAAGGTCATGTCTAGAAATATAGCTTCTATTGTCCTCTACATCTGCAGATTGTAAGATTCAGAGAGCACAGGTTACCTGCCACTCTCAAATACAGGTTAGCTGCCTATTTTCTAAAACTTTTTGTCCTCAGAGTGGTACATAATTTCAATAGGACAGTAGAGTAAATTGTTCCAAATGTTATACACATGTTTCTTTCTTGCATTGTATTAAAACCCATTTACCTCCATACTCAGGCTTCAGTGTTTTAAAAATGCAGTGTTGTATATATGCAAAGTCAACAGTTATATCTGCTTTTTCTTGGAACAGAAAAAACAGAAATAAAAATCCCAACAGTTCAGTTCATTCAGGGATACAGAGGCACACTTGAATACTTTAAAAAAAAAAAGACAACACAAGAAAACTCAACAGTTGTTTGTGGGATGAAGCATCACTAGAATTACAGGGTAGACCTTTTGGAATTTAAAATGAGATGTTGAAGACAAATTTTCTGAATTGGGGGAAATTTGAGAAGCTATTCAGAAGAAGCTAAATGAAAATGTCAGGGTAGTGCTAAAGATTTGCTCTTTAACATATCCTGATGATTGGTACATAGCAAGATTTGATCATGACTTTGAAAAAGAGGCAATCAAGGTTTCAAACATGTTGATTGTTCTCTTAGCCTGGTACATTTCCTTTACATCAGAAATGTCTGAGTAATATGGGTTATTTTTAAATAATATAACCTTTGGATATTTGGAGGTTTTTATTTTGTTTTTTCAGTTTTTAACATGTAAGTCACATCTGTTTTCTTTGTTATATCACTTGGGAGTCTGGAGACTTCAGAAGTCCCACAAGCATTAATTAAGCTAGGTATGAAGGGTACAAAGACCAGAGGAAAAACGTTCCTTACTTCTAGTACGTTTACATAATTGGGCTGTTGAAGTGGGGAAGGGAATGGATTGAACACATAAACAAATAAGTTTATACATATACATAGTTTGAGGAGAGGGGGAGTACTGACCATGGCAGAGGTGGGGCTGATTATCAGACTGGAGTGCACTTGAATTGAACTTTGAAGGAGGATAGGGGTTCTTCAAGAGGCAAATATGTGAAAAGGGAGTACATGACAGATATGGTAGGACACTCTAGGTTTCAGTCATTCTTACCTTTTTATATATGTTAGCAAAGTAAAAACATAATAAGCAGATGGTAAAAGATACCAAGAGGTAAGGATGTGAGGAAGAAAGGTTATTATTGGACTTGGTGAGGGTGAACAAGTGAAGCCAGAGACAGTTGTTAGACTAGGAGAAAATGCAGGATTTAAAAGACCAAAGTTGCCAAAGAGAGCAAAGAACAAATTTGAAAAGAATAGTGCAGGAAAAGCACTGAAAAGACAGAAAGCACATTTCAGGTTTGGGATCTTAGATTTCGTCTGAGATGTAGTCCTATTGGCTAAAGGAGAGTGGAGATAGAAATCATAGTTGGTGGGGTCAAGGAATGATGAAGTCTGGGGTTTTTTTAAAGTCACAGATGTGGCTATTGAAATAAATGTGCCATCAAAGATGATGGCAAGGCAAAGTGGACAAAAAGATCGTAAACCAAGTGCCAGCATCATAGACCAAAGTGGAAGTGAATCCAGATTGTTGAGAGATTTCAGTGACAGACTTCAGGAAAGGATGGTATAGTTCAAAACAATGAGCTACAAAGGACACTTTGTTGAGTAGCATTAGCAAATAGTTCAAATAGTGTTGTGCAGTGTTAAGACAGTGGGAAAACCAAGGCATCTTAGAGGAAAAAAGCTTTGTCTTTCACAATTTCAAGTAGAAAAAAAGTCCAAAAGTTCCAGAGATTCATAAATACAATATTGATCAGGGCATGACGGAGAGATAAAGAGAGGAGGGAGGAGAAGGAAGGAGAATAAAAGGAGAGAGGAGAGTGAGAGAGAGAAGAAGAAAGAGGAGAGGAAGGAAGAGATACCAAGAGACAGATACAGAGGAGAAGGAGGAAGAACAGAGGGAGGAGGAAGAAAAACAGAGAGAGAAAAAAGGAGGAGAGAGGGAGAGAGAGAGGAAGGAGATAGGAGAGTGAGAGAGGGAAGAAGTAGAAAGAAGAGAAGAAAGAGAAGAGAGAGACAGGAAAAGAGAAAATGAGGGAAAGGGACAGAGGGAATGTGGGAGAGAATAGGGGGAAAGAATTTATTAAAAGATATATAATCATGATTGCTTCATTAGCTAGCATGAGAATCAAGCTAAGGCTACAAATAGGATAAAGAGCCATATGATTGAAAACTTTGAGACATTCTTCTATTACTTTCAATAAATGCGTAAGTATAATGACAAACATTTCAGCTTTCTGGACCCTGTGAAGATTTATTTTATAACCAGTTAAGTTGCATGGGCTACAGCGAACGCTAAAACCCTTTGGTAGACAATAACAAACCGAAGGACTTAAAGGCGTATTGCCTTTCCCATTGCTTGACTCCATTGTATGACTGGAACCACACCCTCACAGGAAACTCACTACATCAAAGAAACATAAGGACTTAACAGAGATGAAAGAAGTAACTTGAAGGGAAAATTCTTCTATCAGAGAAAGGTGAGGAATTGAGGGTCCTTGGATTAGATGGGCCTATGAACAAACATGATCCTAGCTTGAGTAATTATGGTTAGTGACTAATTAAAGCTTTTGATGCTTGAAGTGGGTGAAGCAGATCAGACTGGCAATCGTTCAAATGGAGTTGAATAGCATTTCTGAAGTATTTGCTTGGAGAATGAAGCTTAAAACCTTTCTGATTCTAGGAAGGGAATTCAAAGAAAACTGTAGACCCAGAAGTTGATTCAGAGATTGGAAATAAGTGAAATTTTAGTGAGAGGAGTAGCTCTCTTGGTCTTTGTAAAGCTTATGCTCAATATTTTGTCTCTTTGAATTTATCTAACAATGATATGGAGTTTTTAATGGTTTTTACTATTCTATACACACATGCACATATACATATATGAAAGAGTGATATTTACTATACATTTGTTTTAACTGTAGGGGAAAGTACTAACAATATTTGTGACTATTTGTTCTAAACTTCTATAAATCAAGGCATATCCATTTACCTGGTGATTATTTTTGGAATTTCCAGTACAATTCCTGCAAGGAAATGACCACCTCTATGGGGCTTATTTTGCAAATTCAAAATTGCACGTCATGCTGTGCAAAGGTATTAATTCTAAAAAGGAATCATGTTACTAAACATTACTGTAATTCTATTTTCCAGCAAAGTATCTCACATTGCAATGCCAGTAATGGTATACTTCAGTGTTGAAAAGTGTTTTTTTTTTTAAATTTTATGTGTGTTTGTGTGTGTAATGAAATGTAACTGATTTGAAATTTAAGTTCATTTTGCTTTTTGGCATTTATTAAAATTGAGTATAAAATAAAATTATAGCAGAATAAATGTACAGTATAAGTATAATAGAGTAAAATTCTAAAAGACTAATATACAGATATAATATAAAAATTATAATTTATTTTACATTTCATTTTAACAAATACTAAAAAAGCAAAATGATCGGTAAAAACTTAATTCCAAACCATTTACATTTTATTACATGTATACATATATTTAGTGAAATAATAATTATTTGGGTTGTTTAAGAAATTTTTTTATTCTTCCAAGCTCTTTTTTTGTCTCTTTACTTATGTGAATTTTCCCCCTTACTGTGTCTTTAAAAAATATAATCATAAGCCATGTATATGTTGTACTAATTCTATTTTTCCTTCTGTCACATTTCATATATTTTTATATTTTTTGAAAGGTTACATCTTCATTGTTTCCTAGAGTGTAATGATACTTCAGTACATTAATGTACCACAATTTTTTCAATGATAGATGCATTTGATGTTCCTTTGAGGGGAGATTGTGAGAAGAGTGGGGAAATACTGTATTACATCACACAGAGCTTTCTTTTTATCCACATGTTTATAGTATCAGCCTTTATTTCTAAATCGTGTATCCATTTGGGCTTTACTTTGGTATATGGTGTCAGATGTTGGTCTGTGCCAGTTTCTGCCATAGTATTTTCCAGTTTTTCCTGAAGTTTTGTCACGTGGTGAGTTATTATCACAGAAGGCAGGGTCTTTGGTTTATCAAACAGTAGATTACTCTAATCATTGACTACTGTGCCTTGTGTAGCTAACCTATTGTGGAAATTAATGAGTGAAAAAGCAATTATTGAGTGTGCCAAGTATTGTTGTATGTATTAGAGATACAAAAGAAAAGTGAAGTCAGTCCCTGCCCTCCAGTAGCTTGCATTTAAATAGAATGAGATAATACAGAAAAATCAATGGTGACCATGGAGGGGTATTTTGACATGGAAAGTGGCAAGGATAATGAATAAAACTATAACAGAGTAGATTAATGTGACCTTTTCAAGATCAATGACACAATCAATTTCATTATTTTTCTAGAACTGGAAAATGAGGAAATGGGTAGGAGGGTAGGAAGGACAGGGCATATGTTCATAGAAGCATGGCAGCCTAGCCATACTGGGTGAATTCATGGCACGTTAGCTCTGTGAGCCAAACAACTTGGTGTTAATGTGTTTTGCTATACCTTTGCCTCCCACAAACCTCAAGTGTGTATATTTGTATGTCTTTAAAATATTAAAGAATTATTCTAAGTCCAAAAATGAGATCTCTATTACAAAAAAAAATCCTTTGGGACCATATTTATAAATAGTCTTGGGCAGATTCATTGGGGGGGAGAGGGGGGCTTTGGCTTCCTAATTTGTTTTGCTACCTACTTGATGATATATTAACCCTTAGTTAGTCAATCAGTCTTTTCAAAGCAGTGACTGATATTGATGCAGGTGACCCTGCTTTCCTGTTGACTGAGGGTGTTTATTTCTTTTCCATTCCCATACAAAAATGTACTTGCTGTCATGTCAGTGACAGATATTTATTTCACGTCTGCAAGCAGTAGTGCATAGAAATGCGATCACAGACAGTCATGTTTTTTCTCTAGCCCCATCACACACTGATTTGACCATAATGTCATTTATAGATATTTATTTCACCAAAGCAAGAACAGCATAAAATATTAATGCTCATTTCTCTGATTTTGCCTCTAACCCATAACAGTTTCACTAACCCTGATTGATAGATAAATATTTTATCTTTGAAGCACTGACATTTGAATATTTGATTTCCATATCATTACTCACTAAATATTTCTGGGAGTGCATTGTGTTGCAATTTAGTATGACTCAGGAAATCATTAGCTCTCGGTACATTGACAGGGGAAACCCATGAATCTCCACCGAGATTTGAAAAGGCACCACAAGAAACTTAGTTCATGAGCAATAAAAATCCAGTTTATTATCTCATTCAAAAAGGCATAAGGTTTATTGCTCTTTGAAGAAAACTTCTGAACATAATTTGCTAATTGCACTTCACAAATATGGAAGTGGCTATTGTGATCATTCTATACATCTACAGCTGACAAGGAGGGGTCATCAGGGCTTTGCCACAGGGAAGGAAATGTTGAAAGCCCCAGAAGTTCTATTTCAGGACTCATTCCTACCTGTAGTTAACTCTACCTGCAGCAGTAATTGTGGATTCATTGCAAGTCAGGTTTCATCACCTTCAATGGTGATGATGGGGGGCCATGTCACTCTGTTTTGTCCTAAACATAAATATATTGCAAGCCATAGCTCCTCATGTGTCTTTTTATATCTCTATCTACATATGTACATGTAATCCCTTGTTGGGGCAGCTAGATGGCCCAGTGGATAGAGTGTACTGGGCCTGAAGTCAAGAAGACCTGAGTTCAAATGCAATCTCAGACACTAGCTGTGTGACCCTCAGTGGATCACCTAACCTCTTTTTGCTTTAGTCCACTGGAGAAGGACATGGCCAACCATTCCAGTACCTTTACCAAGAAAACCTCATGGACGGTATAGTCCACAGGGTCACAAAGAGTTGGACACAAGTGAAAAATGACTGAAGTTCAACAGTAACAATATCTTGTTGAGAATTCTTTGCAAGAGACATGCAACCATATGCAGGCATGTTTCATCATTTCTCTCCACCAACATGACCCTAGAAGCCACTCTTTCTAGGCATTCATGGTTCTTAGTCCCAGAGACTCTCCTCATCCCATCACATGGCTGTTCTTTTGAATTTTAGTTTCCTATATTTCAGGCAATTCAAGACATTGAGACTAAGATTTGGAGATTTTAAGGCTTAGGCAAGGAGCTAGTTTTTTCCATGCTTTCATGATTCCAAGATTTTCATAATTATATGTTTGCATAGCACCTTGGTACTTTCTATAGGACTTTTTTAAGCACATGTTGTGTATTAATTTGGGAGGGATTTTGGTTTCTGCATATATGTGATATGTGTATGCATGTTTGTATGAATGTGTATGTGTATAAATATATGCATATATATGTGTATATATATATATATATATATATATATATATATATAAACAAATACACTTGAGACACATTCTGTCCACATGATCAAAGAGAACCTTCACTGTCCCTTGATTATATGGAATGGAGTTAGACTTTGTCATCTCCTATGGTTAGGAGTTGTACCATTTCCAGGTGGCACAATGCCCCAATATACCTTTGGCTATATTTGGCTGTAGAAGAGTCTTGTATTTTCTGTGCTCCTTCTCACCAGGCTTTATATAGGGCATGAAAAATATGCATGTGATTTGACTAGTGAGCAAAAATCAAGATATTTCATCATTGTCATTATGATCTCAGTCAAATTATAAAAAAAAATAGCATGATTCTCTCTCTTCCTTGCCTAGAGGGGATATCTATTGGGATGGGGATTGGATCTGTGATTTCATTGGCACAGGGATCTCCTGGAGGAAGAAATTCTCTCTATCAGGTCAAACTTGTACATTATCTAATCTATCATCTTCAACAGTCACCTAGAGCACTGAGGGGTTAAGTGACTTGTCCAGAGTCGTACGGCAAATATGTATCTGAAGGAAGGCTTTAACCAAATTCTTCCAGGCTTTAAGGCAAGCTCTCTATACATTACACCATACATTACAAGAAATGATTAAGGACCTATCATGTGCAAAACACATAGTGGTGCTAGGAATAACAACAAATAATGACACAGTCCATCCCCTCAAGAAGCTTATAATCTACTGGAGGAACTAATAGATAAATGAATATATATATACATAATATACAAAATCTATGATATTTTCTACTAAATTTTGTATGAAGTCTTTTCACAATGACTGCTTTGATAAATGTACAAAATCATATTCTTTCTTAAAACATCGGTCATATACTTTATTCATTCACTAAGTGCTTATTTATTGCGTCTTCATCCTTTGCATCCCTCACCCAGTATACTGATAAGATTAAAATAGTACATACCAAGTCTTTATTCTGTTACTTCCTTAAGTAGAACACTTCTTTCATCTTTTAATATTTTTCATGGTAATTGTAAATTCTTGATCCATTATGTAACTTTCTCACCAGTAAAAATGAATTGGGTTTCAAGTTTCTTTTGGGAATAGTACTTATTGTACATACTGTACATTTGCAATTTGTCTTAGGGCATTGGTTAGCACTGTGAGGGTTATATCGTATGTGAATTTTGTTACTATGGAAATATGATAGAGTGGATGGCTTAAGCTACTAGGGTAAGCTATTTATTTAGCTCATTTCATTAATGTTCTGATGCCTACACTGGTCTACTTACATGGCGCATCAACATATATTTGGAAAATATGAAAAATAGATGCTCAGTAGATTAATTCACACTGACTGGTGACCCAAAACAGATCAAAGGAATCTTGCATGTAGTGTCCATGGAAAGAACTGATAAGGGTTTCTTATGTAACTGTTGGAAATCTAGCAAATACATTAGTTGGTAATGGTTGTTTTAATAGTAGGGGCCATCTCAGTTAGTTTATTTCTTTAGTAAAAATCCAGACAGCTACTAGAAGTATTTTGTCTGCCAATGTTAGGTTGGGTCTACTATGTAATGATATTTATCATCTTTGTTACCAGAATGACTTTTAATAGCATATTGATCCCATATTTTCTAAGGAACTTTATGAGAACCTTAAAAAAACAACATTGCATTAGGATGTATAATTCATTAGTTTAAACAGTCTATGTCATTGCCTTGGCTTGCTTTCTTCAGGGTACTCTGATGTGCATCAGGACCCAGTTTAGCTAGCAGCAGTTTGAGATACAGAATTAGCATATTGTTTCTCGGGGAATGCCCTTGAATGTGCTTGAGTAGCTGTCTTGTGTGAGACGTGAGCAGAATTGCTGAAAGCCGTGGAGGAAATGTGTTTCAGGCACCATGCAGTAATCCTGTGTGGCTGTGCCTACTTTTGTATCTCAGGAAAGCTCCTCAGGAAATGTCAGGACCATTGTTCAGTGATTAAGGAACAGTCAGTGCTGGACTAGTGTCGCACCTGGGGAATCAGAGCTAGTTCACTTTACAGCACACTTGTGCAGAATTCCAAAGAGGGTCTATTTGGTGCCAGGTAAGAATCTAATCTTCACTTCTAATGCTCTGAAGAGACAACTGAGAAATTAGAGATAAGTTAAGACCCTTCTTTTTGCCACGACTTGGGAAAATGACCTCACTGTGTACTGTTGTAAGGACAGCTTGTAAAATATGACTGTTATCTAAGAGATACTTAAGATGTAAATAAAGTCACATCTGATGAGTCTACGTAAACTAAAAATGTCAACCAAGAAAATCAACCTTCGCATGCCAACCAGGAGATATCAGGAACATGACTCTTTATGGATGTCACATGTCAGAAAGCATTGTGTCACTTACTAAGACAGATGCAATAGAATGTGTCCATTTGGCAAAAATGTTTTAAAATGGGAAAAAATGCGATCAGTTGAATGCTGGGACTTTGGTAAAAATAAGGGAAAATAGGAGCCTGTGAGCATCTTCTGATTTTGTAGGAGCATTCATTTGTCTTTGGAAAAGCAAGATAAAGTATCTTCTGTTTCTTGTATGCACTTGAGTACCAGAAATCCTTTTAGACTCTTTGTATCACTTACAAGTGAAAATACTTAATACATAGATCTAAGATTTAGCGCTTGGAAATTAGGCTTATTTATTTATGGTAACAATTTTAGCCATAGACTACTTGAAGGAATGTGGAGAAATAAAATTCTCTCTTATGAAAAAGGGAAGACATGGTAAAAAATGTCAGCATGCATCAGGTGCATTTTAAAGACAGGACTTAAATCCCAAGTTGTCCTTGGGTATGTGAAAAATAGGAATATGTATTTAAAATATAGACACTAAATTGTCATCATGTTATTCCATTTATGTATGTTTATGTGATTTTGAGAAATTCCCACTTTCTCAAAAGAGATAGGTTGTTAGGTATGCAGAGATATGTACGTTTCTCTCTGATGATACACTCAAAATGGAATTTTAAGAGCAGGTCCTGCTAGGATCATTTCATGTTGCCAGGAGCAATTGTTACCATAGGAACATTGCTACTAGTAAGCATCCCTTACATACACATAATTCCAAAAATTACTTAATTAAAAGACCTTTAAAAATTATATTCCATTATCCTGCGTAGCATTTGTGTTCTACTGTGTTTATTAAGCCTGCCTTTCAGACAATCGAATGTGAAAGTAACCCATCAATAGCTTTCGTTAGTTTTATTCCTCACCCATCTTGTTTCACTTAACTTTTACCTCTGAATATAAGAGGGAAGAGGTTTTAATATTTAAAGTTCTGCTGTCATTTATATTAAGAATATTGAATCATCACAGTTATAAGTGCTTTGCTTTTGAAAGCAGTGCTGGGGTTGGCATAATCAGATAGCTGTAAAAAAAATTCAGAGGAGCTGTTGATCCCTTAGCACCTTTTAGTCATGTTTCACCTACAACCTTGCCCTCTTTGCTTCAAATTTTATTTTTAAGATTTCGTATCAGAAAAATTAATCACTTTCAACTTCTGGTTTTAACTTTTAAAAATAAAAACCTAAATTCTAAAGATCATGATTGTGACAAATATAACAAACTAACATTTACATAGTACTTTAAGGTTTACAAAGTGATGCATATGCATTAATTCCTTTGAGCCTCTACAGATACTATTGATCTTATTATTCCTATCTTATAGATGGGAAAATCTGGGTTCACAGAAGTGATTGTATGACTTTATGTGAATACATTAAGTTTCAAGTACCTCAGTTTCCTCATCTGTAAAATGAGGGATTTAGAATAGATGACTTGAAATTTCTATCCTGACATAATCTATAATTCAGTGAAAAACTTGTCTGTTAGGATAAACCTAATAATTGTTAGAAGCAGGATTTGTACTTAAGTCTTACTGATCCCAAGCCCATTACTCTATAGACATTATGATTTGAAGCTGGAGAGAATGTCAAAGATTACCTGCTCCAACTTAGTCAAGAAATTAAATGTCCAAGAGATTGTGTTAACAAAGATGATATTGGACATTGAGAAAATAAGTGGAAATAGAAACCTGTGAGCATCTCACTTAACACTTGAATTCGAGGCCTCTGATCCCAGATCCAAAGCTCTTTTCTACTGTATCACGATCACTGATCAAGAGTGAAGGAAGTTTTGACCAAGACACTTGCATAGAAGGTTAGAGAATGTATCACTGTTTTTCCCTCAAAAGGAGAAATGTTCTTCTACAGACTTCCATTCATTGTACCCTTTGTATGCTAAAGTTACAGATCATGGGCAAAGCCTTAAAGGGACTATGTGAAGAATATATTTATACATTTGGGTAACAGAATGAAAGTTTTAACATGTTGATAGGGAGCCAGCCTGAACAAGAATGAATGGACTTGATTGTGCCTCATCCAGGCGTAGTAAAATTTTCTACTAAATGTTTAACTGGTGACCTACATAGGGATACACAAACCTCCTCTAACACTTTATTATGCTTTCATCAAGGCACTGGAAAGCACAGAGTGTGGCCTTTGACACCAGCAGTCTTTAGTAATATAACTCCTATCACCATCATCACCCTCTTGCTCATTCTCTCCCTATTGAGAGCAGTTAGCTTGTTTTCCTACATATTGAGTGCCAATGTGATAAAGCACTGAAGTCCTCTGGAAGGGCCATGAATATCCTTGTACTCATCTAAAAATTCATGTAGGGAAGTAACATCCCATCATATTACTACTGATGAGGAGAGTATGTGTTTCAATGTACTATATCATAGGCAGACATTTGTTTCCAAGATAGGAAAGATGTAGAATTAGAGGACAAGGAATTCTTTCCGTGGTTTAGTGGGTAAAGTGCTGGGCCTGGAGTCTGGAAGACCTGAGTTCAGATCTGGTCTTAGATGTTTATTAGCTGTGTGACTTTGGGCAAGTCACTTAACCTCTGTTTGCCTAAATCCATCAGAGAATATAATGGAAAACCACTCCAATAACTTTGCCAAGAAAACCCCATGGACAGTATGATCCACAGGGTCATAAAGAATCAGATGCAACTGAATGACTTAACAACAGCAACAACAATTCTTTCCCTACCCATCTTTTAAAAACACATCTATTCTTCCTTCCAGATGATGTGAGCTGCAGCTTTATAGTATCTTGGACCCATGCAGGGAATCCTTGCTCTTTTCTAATTAAAATCCAACCTAGTACCCTTGGTGTCATGCATAGCCATAATTTGCATGGTGGACTGGTAGTAAATTTGTGTGATAAATGGTAAGCTAGTGATCTGCAAGCTATGCAAGCCTTATTGTGTGACCTTCCTTTCAAATGTTCTAACCCTGCTCATAAAAAGCCTATCCTTCAGATAGTGGTACTTGTCTTCCAGAGCACAAAGCTAATGAGACCATTGTTCCTCATCCCCCACTGATGTCACCAATGCCTTGTGCATCCAAGCTAACTTTAGCAAAAAGGGGCTTTGCTCACCAAGGATTTTTTAATTGAAGTACAATTCACTGCTAATAAACTGTATTCATTCATTCAGCTTTTATTGTGTCTACTATGTGCAAGGTTCTGTGCTAATAAATGTCAAAACAAAGCAGTCCCTGACCTTGAGGAGCTTACATTCTACCTGGCGGAGGGTATGACAAATCACATCAAGAAGATAAGAAAATTAAAAAATAAATACAAAGCCTTTTGGAGGGCAACTGGCCTCTGGGTCGGATCAGACAAGGTCTCATATAAAAGATGGCATTTATTTTGAACTTTATAAGAAGCAAGAAGACCTAAGATTCAGGAATGAGGAAGGAGTGCATTAGACACACGTGGGACAGTCAGTAAGTACAGAGGCACAGAGATGTGAGCTGGAATTTCATATTGGAGGAAAGAAATTTGGGTGAATTATAGAGCATGTGATAGGGGGAGGTATATTGTGCAATATTCCTGGAAAGATGGACAAGAGCCAAATTAAAGAGCTTCAAGTTAAAAATAAATTCATTTTTATTTGATCTAAAAGGCAATGAGGAGCCAACCCCTGGAACTTCTTGAGTAAGTGTATGGCATTGTTGGGTAGCTAGGTGGCACAGTGGATAGACTGCCAGGTCTGGAATCAGGAAGACTCCTCTTCAAAAATCCAGCCTCAGACACAATTGAGCAAGTCATTTAACCCTGTTTGCCTTAGTTTCCTCATCTGTAAAATGAATTAGAGAAGAAAATGGCAAACCACTCCATTATCTTTGCCAGGAACACCCCAAATAGGGTCATGAAAAGTCAGACATAACTGAAAATGACTCAACAGTAACACCAAATGGGTCCTCAAACCCATATTTGAGAAATATCAGTCTGAAAGCCACCTGGAAGATCTACTGCAGAGAGAGGATATTTGGGGCCAGGAGACCAATAAAGAGGCTATTGTGAGAGATATAAGAACATGAACTAATTGGTGACCATGTGAGTAAAGAGAAGGGGATTGATTTTAGTGGTATCTATTATCCCCTTTCTCTTCAAGTTTTAGAGAAAATAAGTCTTCTGTGTGCCATCCAGTGAATCCATTGACTACTGTAATATTACAGGCTATACAGTCACTATAATGGGAGCCTCAGACATTTAAGATTTCAGTATCTAGAGCATCTTTCTCTATCTCTCCTTGTATAAAGTACCTAGGGCAATTCACAAGTAAAGAGGTATCAGAAGGGGCAATATTTCAGGCATTTTTTCATCCCCTGTAGAAACTACATATTGGAGGTGAGTTGCTTCTCCCTTGTGTCACGAAGTATGATTATTTTTACATTGATTCATTTTTTAAAACTTACTTCTTCTTTTTCTTCTTCTGATCCATGGATCTTTTCCTTCAAATAAAGAAATATTTCAAGCTTGAAACTTGTATTCCTTCAACCTTCATAAAAGAAAATGTCCACAAGCCTGCAGAAATATTGGTAGGAAATATCATTGTAGGAGAAAACAAGAAATCTCTTTGTCATAATTCAAGAAATACAATGGTGAAAAATCATAAAGTCATAGGAACCTGAAATAGAAAAATACTAACAAGTCATCAATCCTGAATTCTGGCTGTGTAGCCCCTAACATTCTGTTCAGTTTCAGTTTTAAACATCCCAAGTAATGAAAGCTTCCCCCATTTTCCTTGAAAAACTATCCCATAATCAATAAATCTTATCATCTAATCTATCTTGATTTTCAGCACAAATTTCCTGTTTTCATTTATTTCATTTGGCTATTTTCAGTTATGACCCATATTCTTCTCAAGGACTGTCTTTCATAATTCTGCCACGTGGCCTCCCCTATATTGCTTAGGCAACCCAGTTACTTCCTAAATATTTCAGTTCTTTGCCTTTTTCTTTTCTCTTGACTTCACATATTTTACATGTTCCTGATTGAATAGTGTATAATATCGCATGTGACATTGTATATATGACCTAAAGCCATCTTCTTAGAGAATGCTGTCTTTTGATAGGTTGGCTCAATGCATTATTTAACTCTCTCATTTTCTACGAGGGCACCTTTCCCTAATTTGCTTGGGGAAAATGTGTGCTAGAATTGATAGTCAATATGCCACAGTGGAAATAGAATTATACTTGGAGTTGGAAACCTGGCTCATCTCCTTGATAGCTATATAGACTTGGGAATGAAACTTCATTCCCATTTTGGAGCCTTATTTTTCTATATGGAAAATGAGGGTAAAATACTTAGATAGGGGTATTGTGATTTAAAAATGTGATAAAGGAACAAAACATTAAAAATATGCATATACCGATATAAATATATTACAAAATTTACATAGAAATAACAGCTATGCAAACCCAACAAAGGAGACAATGAAGGAACACTAGAAACTTAGGAGGAAATTCAGAACAGGACAGTGTCATTGAAGCCAGAGGAGCAGGAGGAAAAAGTGTCTTGATGATGATGTGGCCATCATGGTCAAAAACCATAGAATTCAAGTGAGATGAAGACAGTACAGGCTATCAGATATAGTTACTAAGACTATTAGTAATCTTTAAGAGAGCAATTTTATCCAGATTGCTAGGGACTGGGAAGTGAGCACTAGTAAAGGTAAATGCTTGTCAGTATTTTGTTAGCCAGAAAAAAAAGAGACGAAGGATGATAATTAAAGGGGGATGGCAGGGACAAGGGAAAGAGTAAGGATTTTTTTTTGGAGGGGAAGGTGTTGCTTTGTTTTTAAGTATAGAGGTTTGGGGGTTTTAAGTATAGAATAGACCTAAGTATAGTTGTAGGTAACTGGAAGGAGCTAATAGCTAAGAAAATGAGGTCAGATGAAGAGAGGGATAGTAAATGATCAATGGAGTGAGAACCCAGGAGAGATAGGAGGGTTCTGAATTAATGGCACATCTAGAGGGATAGGCATTGGCAAGGCACCTTTCACTCAGAGCTTAGAGTGAAAGAGACAATGGGTGAAAATGTGGAGGGGTTTGAAATATAAATTAGGAGAAACAAAGAAGCTCATGTATAATGGTCTTGATTTTCTCAGTAAAGCAGGATGAGATCATTTGCTGAGAAAGTAGAATGTGGAATTTAGACAGAAGAGAGGAGAATCACACTTTGGAAATGTGACTGGGAATCAATCAGGGAAGAAAATGAAGATTGCTGTGTAGTAGTGAACCCCCAGTTAGGATTAGATATCACAAATTCAGAGTGCATCTTCTGGCTATGATTGACTTAAGACGGTCAGTGACTAGATGTAAGTAGTGAAAGAGAGGGGAGAATCAAGTATGATGTAAGGTAATAAACGTGGGTGACCCAGAAAATAGTGATGCCCTTAACAGAAGTGTAGAAGAGATAGAGCAACAGCCCTGGAGTCAGAAAGATCTGAGCTCATATCTGACCTCAGACACTTGACACACTTACTAGCTGTGTAACCTTGGGCAAGTCATTAATCCCAACTGCCTTCCCCCCCAAAAAAATGTAGAAGAAAACCAAGGCCATAAACCTAAAGGCCACTCATGCTGAGTGGGTCAGAGATGGGTGGTCATCCATTAAAGAAGACTGAGAACAAGCATTCAGTAAGGAAGAAGAATAACTAGGAGAATAAAGGATAGGGGAAGAGAGGACAACCATAACCAAAATCATTTTGGTCATAGGAAATTAAACAAAAACATCACATATTAAGTCCTAAAGATAACCTTAAAAAGTTTGCTAAACTGGAAAAAGCATAATGAAGCCAAGGAGTATTTCTTTTCTTTTCTTTTTTAATGGAGGAGCTGAAATTTTTGTAGTAGTAGTAGTAGTAGTAATAGTAGTAGTCGTCGTCGTAATTTCAAAAGTCATTTAAGTTATTTAGGGTTGATATATGACCAATTAATGAGTTCAGATTTAAGTAGAAAAGCTAAAAGAAGGGAGGAGGGAAGGGAAGGAAGGAGAAAAAAATTTGGAATTCAAAATCTTATTAAAGTGAATGTTGAAAACTATCTTTACATGAAATTGGAAAAATACTTATAAGCAGAAAAACAAAATCCAATTAAAAATAATTTTTTAAAGGTAAAAGTTAAGGTTATAGGAATGCCAACTGCCTAGAGTCCTATAGATTGGCTAGTCAAAAACATTTAATTATTTCTACCTTCCAAGTTAATAGCATCTCTTTTATGTTCTCCTTTTGTCTGTTTGTAGCTTCTACTGTTGTCTTCTCCCTTACCTTCTACTACAGTGTATTTTTCACATCTCAATAGTAAGTTAAACATGTCATTTTCCAAATTTTCATTAGAGTTTTAACCCAAACTTGAGATCTGGTGAGCCCTGAAACTAAAATCTTCCACTATATGACATATGACTTAAATAGTTTATACACTGATAAAATGTGCCATGATATTAGGCAACTGACTGGAAAATTTGTAATCGTCGAAAATATTCTGAAGTAATTTCTTTAATTCTGCCTTGAATAATTATGGCTTAACAAAATAGGCAAATTCATCTGTGTATGAGAATCTACAAATATGATTTCTTAAAATATTCCTACTAGGGGTATCTATTGATCAGAAAATTAAAATCATTTTTCACCTTTGGAAACTTGATTCTAGGAAAGATAGGTAGATGAGTGAGTAGGTAGATAGATAGTCAGATAGGTAATATAATATGATACACAGGTATAATTATATTTGTAGATATTGATATATATTGATAGATACACTAATATATTAATATATATTATATATTAACTATATACGTATATACATACACACACATACACACATACTAATGAGCTAGAAAGAAAGACAGCATAGCATGATCAGTAGAGTATTGGACTTGGAGTCACAAAGGCCTTGATTCAAAAGGTAGCTGTAACATTGGATAGTTCTGTTCCTGATAAAGTAATTTGACTTCTCAGCTCTGAGCAGTTAAATAAAATTTTAAGATCTCGATTGGTGTGTCAGTGGGGGGAATTACCACATGAATGAATTCAAATTTACACAGCAGGATAGTTGCAGAGATGGAGTTAGAGCATTGTTCTCTTAAATACAATTGTTAAGTAGACATTTTTTTTTTGCACTGGATCTGGAAGGGAATATTTTCATGTTGCTCTTGGTGGTGGGAATCTGAACAGTGATAGCAAGGCAAAGGACAGTCCAACCATAAGTAGAATCAAGTTTGGACACAGAATGTTCCCAAGAGTTTGGCCCTTACTTCAGCAGGACCAGAAAGGAAGAGGGGGGAGGGGATGGAGGAGAGTTAGACTTGGGGATAGGACTGCTCCAGTGACAGGGTAATGAATTTGGCATGTTGAGAGTTTAAGAAGACACCAGATTACACTCCACAGCTCAAGCCACTGAAGCATAAGATAACACAATGAAATGCCTTGACAAGCCAATTCCAGGACAGTAACTAAAGAATGAAGCCTCAGTTACTCTGTTCCTAGTTATGGTTCTCTTGAATCTCATTTAAATTTTTGTTCAGCAAAGTCATTGTTGCCCTCGTAATGGAGGCCTCATCTCCTTATTAGCTGCTAAGGTAGGTTGAGTTATTCGTTCAGGATTTCTCAAGCAAGTAGAAATATAATTAGTGTAACAAATTCCTACTGCCTTCCTAGGAAGACTGTTGATACAGTAATGCTGAAATAACCAGTCTCTGTTAAGAAATTAGTAAATTTGGCAAGAAAAAAAAAGTTCATATAATGAGTGTCAGAGAGATGAAATCCAATCCAATTAATATTTATTAGGCACCTAATATCTTTAAGACATTGAAATATCTATGCTAGATACTACAGATACAAAGATGAAATAAAGAACATTTTAAGCGTTCATGGTGCTTAGATGCTACTGGGAAAAACAACTTGTTGGAAATTTTTAATTTTCCAAGGTTTTTCTTTGTTTTCTAGTGGATTTTTGGCAGAGATATGGAAAATTTGTCATTTTTTATTATTATTTCATAATGTAAAGTGAAAAGAGCTCTGGATTTAGTCAGAAGACCTGGGTTCAGTTTTTGGCTCTTGTGTCATATCATCTCTGTGGGCCTCAGTTTTCTCATCTGTAAAACTGGGAGTGGGAGAGGCTAGATGATCTCTCAGATCACTTTTAGCTCTAAATTTGTGCTCCTATGGTCTGAAAAATATCAAGATTTTTGTCACAACTATCTGTTATCTTAATGACATTATTCTCATATTCACTTAGTACTGAAAACTACTGTGAATTTTTTCTGACACATTTTTTTATTCCCAGGTTTGTTATTGGATATGGTTTCACTGACCTTGGGATGTTTAGAAGTTTTTTCATCATTTGCTTCATTAATTTGCCAATCATTGATTTCTGACCTTCTAGAGAAACAATTTCCATTCTGTTTAAAAAATCAATAACTAGTCTGCTCTTTTCCAGTCTTCTCCAAAATGCTTTAGACATTTTGATAACAAATTCTCTTAATATTCTAGAATGGAAACCATAAGGAGCTAATAACACATCAGTTCTGAGATTTGCCAACACTGCATCTTCTTGTCCCAATTTCTAAGGGAGTATTTTTATAATATCATTTATATAAAGTTAAAACATCTTCTCAGCAGGTACAGTATCAATTTATATATGCATATATATTTGTGAATCTATGTATATATTCCATATATAAACTTTCTTGTCAGTTTCATATATATGTGCATATATGTCTGTATGCATGCATAAATGTTTTATGTAACCTTTATCACTTTCTAGACTATCATTTCAAATCAATCCAATGTTTATTAAAAGCCTGATCTGTACAAGGTATTATGATAGATACTGGAGCTACAAAAACACAAATAAATGTCCCTGACATCAAGCAGCTTATATCCATAAATTTAGAAAATGTTTCCTGATTATTATAGTCACTCTGTGAATGACTGAAAAAAATAGAAAGTTTTATTTAATATAAATGCTTACAGTGATTATTTTCTGAGTCTTGTATTTTTTCTTAGAGCAGAATGTGTTACCTTGTCACTCCTCTACTCAAAAGTCTTCAGTAACTCCCCATTACCTACTGAATAAAGTATAAACCCTGACCCTGACAATCAATGATCTCCAGAAATCTATCTATAACCTACTTTTCCATATTACATTCTATTTCCTATCCAAGAGGTACTATTTTCTCATCCTTATTATTATCGTCTCATCTCCTTTGCCCATATCATTTCCCAGACCTGGAATGGAATCTCTTCCTTTCTGTCCCCTTCTTCTGCCTAGGAACAACTGACACTGTCTAAAGTTCTTCCTTTCTTTCAATGTTGAACTCAAATCCCATATTCTCCAGAAGACTTTCCTTGAAGCCTCCTTTTGGCCCTAGAAGAAAAGCATCTTTGGTTCCTCAAATTTCTCATAGTACTTTGCCTTTAACATCTTTCTTATTTCATAGGTGCTTGCATCATTGTATCATTTTCAACTTTTAGATTAGTCTTTTAAAATAAGATCTTGGTCACATATGTCTTTATATTCCCTCTACCTATCCTAGTCTCTTGACAGAAGCTATGAAGTTCCCCCAACATAGAAACTCCCAAAAATGACATAAATTAGCAACTTCTCTCTAATGTATAATCTTAAAGACTTATTCAGTTCACTGAGAGCAATTTATCCATGTGTCAGAGGCAGGACACCTGAACCCAGATCTTCCTGACCTGAGAGCTGAAACTCTATCCATGAATTTGTGATGCCTCTTGCCTGATGTAAGCATATAGAATCATAGATACAACTGAGAGAAGTCTTAGAGACCAGCAATTCCAAGTCCTCTTTCTTCAGATAAGAAAACTGAATTCAAGAAAGGCTGATTTATCCATCACCATAGAGGTAGTAACTAGTCTTGAACCCAATACTCTGACTCCAAACTGTATATTATTTCATTTTTGCCATACTATATCAACGAAAGTAAATGTTACATGGGGAGGCTAGTTGGTGCAGTGAATAGAGCACAGGCTCTGGAGTCAGGAGGACCTGAGTTCAAATCCAGCCTCAGACACTTGACACATTTAATAGTCATGTGACTTTGGGCAAGTCACTTAACCACAATTGCCTTCCCAAAAAAAAGCAAAAAAAAAAAAAGTAAGTAAATGTTATAGCACTGAACCAGCCTCACTGCCCCAGTTGTGCTTGAAAGATTGTTAACATGCAATGTTGTAGGCTAAATATCTACCAAAATGATATAGGACAAGAAGAGTTATGCACCTTGGGAGTTCAAGCTTAGCACACTGTCCACCATTTTAAGAGAGTGGTTGAAGCTGGAATATTTTAACAGATTATCACTGAACCTACAAAAAGAATAGTTGATGCTTCCCCAAGACCTACTAGCCCATTGGACAATGTCCTCTTTTGAGCCAAGGGAAAAATCTAGAGCTGATATGAATAGGTTCTACTCATCTGAGATGATAGCAGATGGATGAAAGAAGTGTGAGATATATACTTGATATATTCAGAGCAAAGTTGTAGTGGTGGTGGTGGTTTATACTTCATTTTTGAAAAGGACCATGACATCAGGAGATGATTCCATGACATGCAAGTGAATTGGATTTAAGTGAGGGAGGGCTGAGCAAAGTCACCAGTCTCACTTTCTCCTCCAGAGCCATCTTGGTCCACTGACAAGATATAAATCAGGACAACTGGAGATGGCTCTGGACTTAGTGGGAGACCTTGGCCTTTTTAAGCTGAGGTCTTCAACAGCCTGAGTGAGGCAATGCCCTTTCCATGATTAAGGCTAAGTAAGAAATGAGGCAGAGAATGACTTTTTTTACCTACTCAAAAAAAAAAAATAAAAATAGAAGAAAAACCAGTCTGGGATGGGAAGACCTTCGGGTTTCTGGCCAAAATAGAAACAGTTGCTATTTACATTCACTCTGAGACAATCAGGGCCCAGACAATGAACAAGTGATCTATTTTTGGACTGTCAATGAGAACCAGAGTGATTTCAGTTTAAACCATGGTCCCTAAGAAAGAAATCAAGCCTGTAACCCCAAGATATCTTGCAAGGTTTCAATGATCAAAATTTGCATCCTTTGGGTAGAACACCCACAGATAAGGATATGAAAGAACAGCTGTGTTGCCTAACTGGCTAGTTCCAGTACTCACAGAGGTGGTTGTCATTTGTCTTTCATTCTCTAAGAGGACCGTGATATTAGGGAGGTGATGCCATGACATGCAAGTAAATTAGATTTAAGTAAAGGAGGGCTGTGCAAGGTCACCAGCCTCACTTTCTCCTCCCTCAGAGCAAAGTACTACAGATTTCATATATTTACCTATAGAGCACATAATAGGACTTAATAAATGATTGTGGACTTGAATTATGAAATTCAACATCTGAACTTGTAGTCATGTGAGTTTTGAATCCCAGCTCTGCCATTTGCTAGTTGTAAGATCTTAGGTAAGTTATTCCAAAATTCTAGTATTCAGATTCCTTGTATATAAAATAAGGTACACAATGACAGTACCTCCCTATCTGAATTGTGGTGTTGGAGAAGACTTTTGAGAGTCCTTTGGACAGCAAGGAGATCAAATTAATCAGTACATAAAGAAATTAATTCAAGCTATTCACTGGAAAGTCAAATACTGAAGCTGAAGCTTAAATACTTTGGCCACATAAGGAGAAGATGGAACTCATTTAGAAAGACCCTGATGTTGGGAAAGTTTGAAGGAAAAGGAAAAGGGCACAGCAGAGGCTGAAATGGATAGAAACAAAGAATGTGAACTTGGAAAATTTCGAGAGAGTAGAGGATAGAAGGGCCTGGCATACTGTGGTCCTTGAGGTCATAAGTGTCATGTATGACCTAACAACAATAAGAACAAAAGCCTCACAGAGCTATTAGGAGGAAAGAACTCTGCTAAGACAGAATCTAACATTCTCCCCAAAACACAGACACCTGATAAATTCTTGCTGTTTCGGCCCTAAGGCAATTTCTTCTTAGCCTCAGAGGAAAGAACTAGAAACAATTTATAAAAGTTGCAAAGGGGCAGATATAGTATTAAGAAGGAAGGAAAAACCTCTCTACCAATTAGAATTTATTTGAGTCAGTATAAAATGGGGGACCTGGGTCGTGCTTTTGGGTTCTTTTTTACTTGTTTTTGTAAATTGGATTACAATAATCACACTACAGTTTTGAATTACTAGAGAAAAAAGTTCAAAACTGAAAATACTGTTTGGGTGCTTAAGTCAAATTAACAAAGCTTATATACTTTGTCAGCTAGTGAATAGGCAAGTAGAGTTGCTTGGCCACTAACTGATTCACCAACATGTTCAATATTTAACTTGAATGGCTGGGTGACTGTGACTCATAAAATGGCAATCAGTACTTAAGCAATAGTTATACCAAGTCACTTCAGGGAAGAAAGCTTCCAGGGGCTTGCCAAGATTTCATCAACAAGATAAAGAAGAAATTCAGTTTTCCAAGGTGATAAGAAGTGCAAAGTATTGATGTTGGGATTTGAGGATGTTTTTTAAAATATGAAAGCCAGAATGAGTCCAACTTGAAATCTTTCAAGAGTGTGTATGGGAATCCTTATTTAGTGAAGGAGGAATGAATACCAACACTAATGTGTAATTGATTGAAAATAGAACTTTTGATGCTGCATCTGGAGAAGAGAATAATATAAACCACTACAGGTAGTAATTACTGGAGGTAATTGTAATGCAGCTTGAGTGGTAAACATTAATGAGAAAAATTTCCAAGCAAATAAAATCACAAGCATCAAAAAGACAAAAAGTTTGTGACAAATGGTTCATTTAGGCACGCGGCGCTGTGTGGGCAAAATTGGATTGCAATCACAGCCATTTCAAAAAAATATGAAAACATTGGGAGAAAAGGAAATTGGACAGAAATGGCATGGAAATTACAGCCTTTGATCCATTTTTGAAGAACCCTTTTTGAGGCATCATCATGAGTGGGCAGCAAATTCCTTACAATCTCCTGCTAAAACTCTTGTGATAGCTTGCAGACCATGAGTTAGAAATAATCATGTGGGAACAAACAATGGATTATTTCTCAGTGATGATTTCTTTTTTGCCATGAAATATTTCAAGTTCACCCTTTAAATTGACCTCTGATTTTCAAAGTTTGTAATTTTTGTAAAAAAATACTTGCCATAGTTTGATCTGTCCACTAAGGGGATAATTGAAAAAACTGTAAAAATGGAGAAATGGAGTGAAGGCAATAGGATAAAGGGGGGTAAACGGTAAAGATAATTGACCAATCTTTGGACTAGTCTTAGGATTTCATTGATATAGGGAACATCCTGATCAGGAAACTCCCTCTACCATTAAAAGATGGCTCCTTCTCTACAACTGAGTCTTAGACAATTGCTTAAAGGATTGAGAGGTTATGTGACTTACCCAGGAACTTGCAGCCAGTATGTGTCAGAGGAAGGTATTGAACCTAGGTCTTCATTGAACCTAGATCTTTATTTATTATGTCTTGTGAATTCTGCTCCCCTTGTGATCTGTTGGTAATCATACATTATATTGCTATATGGGTATTATCATTATGGGAAAGCAACATGAAATAGAGTGAATAGCACATTAGACTTAGAGTGAGGGAGATCTAGGTTCAAATACTAACTCTGACCCTTACTGATTGTGTGACTATGAGCAAGTCACTTGCCCTTTCTGAGTCCCAGTTTCCTTATCTATAAATGGAGATAATGGTACCTGTCATACCTACCTCAAAGGATTGTTGTGAATGCCCAAATGCAAAAATGTATAAAAAACACTTTGAAGATCTTAAGCACTTTATAAATGTCTATTTTTTTTATTGCTGCCAATGAAGTAACACATTCATACACACATACACACACACACACACACACACACACACACACACACACACACACACACCCTTATGTACGGCATTTTAATATTCCTTATTTTGGGTAACTGACACTATCATGGATCATGGGACGTGAGTATCCCTATGTGAATAATAGCACATTTTGAATTAAAATTTTAAATGGATATTATGTGCTGGGAATAGGTAATTGTTATTGTAAATTATACCGGTCATTTGCCTGACTCTTTATTTGCAGGAATTAAATTAAGTCCTAAGGCTATAAAACAATCACCATCTTCTGTTCATTTCTTTGCTATTAAAACATCTGTAATTTGGTTTCATTTCATTAATATTTTAAAATATCCTTTGGCATTCTTTATTAAGTATCACTAATTAGTGATTTCTATTAGCTTTGTTGACCTATTTTGTTCAATCCAATTTTTAAAATTAGCTTATAGGTAATCACTTAAATTGGTTCCTGTACATAAAAAGATTTGGGGTTATTGTCTTTGGAAGAAATAGTATATCCTGATTTCAAGAATGAAAATTGCTGGCGTACAGGACCAAAAGCACATTATTTTACATGTCAGTAAATAACAGTTGGATCTTTGGAGAGGGCTGCTTAAATCAGATTTGGAATGCCTGAAGCAAAATCTCTGTTTATTTTCTTATTTTATTTGACTTGACTGGGCTCTGTTTTCATTAATATTTTCTCTTTGACCTTTCAAATTATAGACCCTTTCTAACCTAAAAAGATGTTGTTATAAAAGAAGAATATGCTTATTTCTTACAAGTCTTTGAATGATTGTGTCTTTTTAAAGTATTATACTTTCTAAAAGAAAGTAGTCTGAAATTTCAGGTAAAATGAATGACTGACTGTCTTTTTAAATTTTTTCATGTTTTTATTGGATATAGTTGAAGTAATACTAGTAAATAGAAGTTTGATTATATCCACATATGTATATGCATAAACATATGTGTGTATATGTGTATATATACATATGTATGTACATATATACATATATGAAATATGACAGATAAAACTGCTGATTTGTAGGATGGTTTGGAGGCTTTCATTGGTATGCTTTTTTAATTTTAAAAAGTCTGGCCCATAAAGATAAGATGCATAATAGAATTTTCCAACTAGTCATTGTTCCTTCACATATTTTTGGCATTACTGCCCATTTATTTATTCTGAGAGAATGAATGCTAGTCACATATCATATTATAAATTCTGAAGTCTAAATTAGGGGGCAAAAGTGTAAAGTGCAAAGTGGCTTTTTTGAGAGTCTTAAGTTCACTAAATGTTTTTAAGTAAATAGAAGTCTCTTTTTTAAGCAGAGAAGGATGGACTTTAGTTATTCATCTGTTATTGGAAATATTCAAATACTTAAAAAGATCTGTGATCTCATAGGTATACAAAGGCAGTGGAATACAGTGGAAAGAGTCAGGAGAACTGAGTTTCAAATACAGTCTCTGACATCAGTGTTACCTTTGGTCAAGTCATCAATTTTTCTTTGCCTCAGTTTCTTCCTTTGTAAAAAGGGGGAATGGATTAGATGTTGTCTGAGGTCCCATATTACTCATTAGATGTTGTCTGACATCCCATATATTACTCTCTATAAGCCCATATGTGTTCCCTCTAGTAATAATGATAATGATGTAGCACTTTAAAATTTCTAAAGTTTATATGTGTATGTGTATGCGTATGTTACTTGGTCCTCAGAACAACCTTGTGAAGTAGGTGCTGTTGTTACCCCCATTTTAAATATGAGAAAACTGAGGGTGAAGGTTAAATAACTTGCCCAGTGTTGCAGAAGTAGCTAAGTGTCTGAGATAGAATTTGAACTCATATCTTTCTGATAGCATCTTTGATGGCATCCTTTGCTCCAATTCTTCACAGTTTCTAGTTTGTTTTGTGTCATGGTCTCTTCAGAGCCATCATGTTCTTTTCCTGCCTTCTAAAACACTTTTTAAAAAATTGTTTAATGACCAATGTGAAAATATGTTTAATGCCAGTGTATATATAGAGGCTGTATTGGATTACATGCCGTCTTGGAAAGGGGATGAGGGGAGGAAATTGTGGAACTCAAAAACTTGTGGAACTGAATGTTGTAAACTAAGAATAAATAAATAAATATTTTTTTAGAAAATGTTTAAATTTCATACAAACTCCTTAATTTACAGATAAGGTGACAACTATTTCAGGATCTAACACTAGTACTCAAAATCTCTGCAATGTAGCCTACTGTTCTTTGCATTTCACCACATTAACATATAATAAAAACTCTCTGTACCTACAAAGCAAGAGGTACTTTGTGAGTTTGTTGATTCATGGTGCATCAGTAGTCAGGGTTCTAATTCAACTTTGTGCATGTTTCTTTATTTCTCATGCATTTATTTTCCCTGGGATACAAGTATTCAGTTGTGAGTCATCTAAATCACTGTGAAAAAATCATAACCTTGTTCTTGAGACTGTCTACAGAGTTCAGTGGATGAATTTCTTGGAAATTCTTCATTCTACTGAATACCAAGTTTTTAACAAAAACCACAGTAATGTCACAAGTGGATGACTTTGCTGCTGAAAGGATGAATCATTGGATATTGAATGTTTGATTCTGTTAGTGACAAGGAACTCTGTTACCTGTCTAACTAAGGGAACTAGAACTATTTCATTTAACAGCCTCTTTAAAGCCTAGAATTTCCTGAGGGCTGGGGGGAGGGGGTAAGTGAAATTGGGAAGGCCTGAATTTCCCCAAGAAGTTGGGAGGATGGAAGAAAACTAGAGTTTTCCTGAGCAAAAGGAATGGCTTGGAGCTATCCATGGTGCTAACTGTGGTTTTTTCATATCTACCATTCAGGTGGTAACCTCTCTTGTTTTTCAAAAAGTCTCACTACCTTTATCCCTATTTGTGACCATAGTTCATTCTTGTATCTCAAACAATCCCACTATGAGCCAGAATCTGGATTCAAATTCACACAGCCTTTTAGATGAAACTATGGCAAACATATTCAATGCTGGCATGACACAGACATCCCAAGTTGAGTTTTGCTACCTAAGTCTACATGTGGTTCTGATAGGACTCCTGATTCTTCACTTTGCTTGGGGATGCCATCCCTCTAACTCTAGGCTTTGCTATTGTCCTTTTTTATTGTAACATACTATGTGTCACTATCTTAATATAGAATAAAAGTTTCAGACTGTTTAAATGCAAAGGGAGATCTTTACAAGATATTTACAGGCTTACAACCATTCATATCCAAAGGAAAACAAATAGGAATTTAGATATAACAATGTAGATACTCCAAGTGAGGGAGATTGAATCAGTTTCCATAGTAAGTAGTCAGATTGGTGGGGGTAAGTAAGATGTTTTTAAATGGTGTTATGGAATTGCTGACAACCAAAAATTTTTTCTAATTTGGAGGCAAATATAAATTTCTTCTTAATGTTTTAAGGGTAAATGTTTACAGTGTGGTGTAGTGGAAAGTGGATCAGGAGGCAGAAGATTCTGGTTCAAATCCTATGTCTGTCACTACCTGTGTAACCTGGGATGACATGTCATATCACTTCTCTGGGGTTCTTTTTCCTCATATGAGAAATGAAAAAGTATTTTTAGAAAATCTCCACAGCTCCTTCCAGTGCTATAATTTTAGTGAAAGATATAATAGAATAAGAAAACAATGACCCTCTTTTATTCCCCTTTATTGCTGAGAAACTTTGTTCGCTTTTATTCTCTGTGTTTATTATCCTTATTTATAAAAACCATATGATAAAGTTAAAATATTTAAGTATTTTAAACCACTTGGCTACGTGAAGAAAGAAATTACAAACAGGAGTTATGAAGGCCTGATTTATAAATATTTTATATGTAAAAGTGGGCAAGTGTAGACTTTCTCTACCATCCCGTTCCCAAAGGCCGCTTTTAACGGAGGCAAATAGGTGATATCACCCTTTCCAATTTTAGATAACTAAGCTATCTGGTCTGAAGAACTTTCTAACCCAACATCTCTTCCCCAATATCTTAATTATTTTCCCTGTGGCAAATTTTGCATGGCTGGTCTTCTGTCTTTTATATATTTCACCTCAGAAAGAACATCTTCCTCTGGAAACAGTGTGGGAAAGGCTAAGTCACAGAGAAATGAGATTTTATTGATATGGATCAAAGCGATGTAAAGAAATTAGCCTTTACCAAGGCCACAAAGGATCCAAAACCTCCAGGAACTCTGCTCAGACGATATCTCTATCATCTGAGAATCACAAAACGTAAGAGCTTGAAGAAACATATAAATCTAGTTCAATCCCTTCATCTTAGAGTTGAGAGATAAAGTGAGTGATTCAGCTTGTAAATATCAGTACTGAGATTCTAACTAAGGATTTCTGACTACTAGTCTAGTTCTTTTTCCATTATTCTCAAGTGTTTCCTAAATGAATTACAGGACTTGTTCCCAAGATTTTGAAACATTCAATCTAACTAAGGGAGCTAGAACTATTTCATTTAACAGCTTCTTTAAAGCCTAGAATTTCCTGAGGGCTGGGGGGTGAAATTGGGAAGGCCTGAATTTCCCCAAGAGGTTGGGAGGATGGAAGAAAACCAATTTTTCTGGGCAAAAGGACTGGCTTGGAGCTATCTGTGGTGCTGACTGTTGTTCTTCCTCATCCTCCAATCAGGTGGTAACCTTTCATGTTTTTCAAAAAGTTTCACTACCTTTATCCCTGTTTGTGACCATAGTTCATTCTTGTATCTCAAATAATCCCACCATGAGCCAGCATCTGGATTCAAATTCACACAACTTTTTAAATGAAACCATGGCAAACATATTCTGCTTATAACCTCATCTGGGCCTGTTCCTACCTATTTGACCACTTCTCTCATTTAAGCCCTGCTAGTTTTGTGTTCCATTAGCAACTCCTGCTGTTGTCAGGGTAAGAGAGGGTAATGATTTTCCCGTACGTATTTTAAACACATCCTTCTAACTTTTCCTCAGTTACTTCAAGAAAACCTTCACCTTCTTTCCCTTTCCTCTTCATTCCATTGGTGAGTAATGGATGTACCATGGTAGCGCAGTAAGTCAACACCTATGTGAAACAAAAGGAAAAACAAGTGTTTTGAGATGAAATTAAACAAGATTTTTTAAGTAACCAGAAATTTTCTTTAGAATGCCTACAAAAGACTCTTATCTACTTACTCCTGTAATTAAATCTGCTTCACTTCAAGCTCCTCATTCAAAAGAGAGAAACAAAAACTATTTCTTATTTAATTTAATTGCTTTCCTCTTTTTCTTAATTACTAGTAATGTGGCAGCATTGTTTTATACTATTAAGTAAGTCCAGGTCCCATCACTGAACTGCTTTCAATACATATAGAACATTGGGAGTAAGATCAACTAGTGTAAGTGTTAGGCTATCCGGCCACTGCTCTCAATGTTGATATTTATTTCCCTAGTTCTGCCCACAGGCTATGAAACAATGTGGGCTGAATGCAAAAACACAGCTTTTATGGAGTCCAGAGATTTACACATCTGCCCCGTGACCATCATATCTGCTTTAATGGGTTCAGTTAGTACCTCCATGAAGACGTCTCTTAGTTCTGTATCTCCTAACCTCAACATCTCTCCCCATAGTTTCTATACCATATTTTAACTGCCATCTGTATGTCTTTCTAGTATGCTGAACTCACTTCTTGCCTCTAAAATGAACCCCTTCTCCCCACTTCCCTCTTTCCATTGATACTATGATGTTCTCAGTTGCCCTCATTCCCATATTTCTCCAGGTCCAATCAGTTGTCATGTGCTTTCAATGTTATATCACTGATTCCAAGAGGACAAAATAGAAAACCATTATCCCAGAATTCAAGGACTTCTATGATCTGGATCTCATGTATCTTTTCACCAATGTTTTACTCTAGTCCTTCACTAGTTTCCCTACCTCTAGGCCCCCCCCCCCTCTCTCTCTGCCTCTCTTTCTTTCTCTCTAATTTACCTCCCTATAACTACCTAGATAATCTTCCCAAAGCAAAGGCTTGACCTTGTGACTTCCCTGCTCAACAGATTCAAGTGACTCCTTGTTACCTATAGGATCTGATGTAAATCAATGTTTGGCAATAACTGGCAAATAATTTTTCTAACCTTATTATATATTTCTCTGCTTTGGGCAGTCTCTGGTTCACCTAAACTGACTTCTTTTCTTTTTCTTGCCCATAATATTCTGATAGATCACTGGACTTAGAATCAGGAAAACTTGGGTTCAAGACTTATCTCAGGCACTAACTAGCTATGCGATTCTGGGAAAATTATGTAAATGTTGTGTGCCTCAATTTCTTCAAATGTAAAATAAGAGTGTTGAACTCAATAGCCTGAAAGTCTCTTTTAGCTATAACTGTTATCTTGGTCTCATTTCTGTCTTTTCCCCAGCTTGTTCTGCAAGCCTGGAATTCATGCCCTTCTCACCTCAGCCTCTTGAAATCCTCAGCTTCCTTCACTATTTAGCTCAATACTACCTCCAATATGAGGTATCTCTTCATCCCCCACACTGCTGGTGCTACCATTAGGAATAATTTGCTATTTATTTTTACACATATGTGTATTGTCTTTCCCTATTTAAGGTTTTTGAGGTCAAGAAAATTTCATGTTTATCCTTATAGCTGCTGTGCCTATCATAGCACTGGCACAGAGAAGGTGCTTAATTTAATGTGTACTGATTGATTAAGAGCAGAACATAAATACATGCCTTATATGCAGTGTAGTTTCAGAACCTTTGAAAGCTCCACATGCCAATATTGCCCTTCTCCCCCTGCCTTACTAGCTTTCCTAGGACTGGTCCTGGACCAAATAAGGAAGGATAGATTAATAGTAAACAGCTGGTGGCACAGTGAATAGAGTATTGGCCCTGGAGTCAGGAGGATCTGAGTTCAAATTCAGCCTCAGACACTTGACACTCTTACTAGCTATAAGACCTTAGGCAAGTCACTTAACCCCAGTTGCCTTGCCTTTTCCAATCCAAAAAAAAAATTAGTAAACCAATAAAATGATGCTTGCAGTACCTATCTTACCAAGATTGCTATAAGGGAAGCACCTTTGCAAAATTTAGGGTGCTATAAAAATGAGTTACTATTGTTTGTTGCTATTGTTATCATGTGTATAATTCCCCAAATTATTATCTCTTTTTCATATAGTCTTAGCATGTCAGGGCTTTGCAATATTCAAACATAACATCTGTGTTCAAAATATAAATCTGACCTATAACATCTCATATTGTCCTCTACTTGTTTCTCGATGTTTGAAGACAGGGAACTTATTATTCCTTTAGACAACCCACTCCATTTTTAGACAGCTCTAATTGTTAGGATGTTGTTTTTTCCTGTTATCTAGAAGAATAATACATTAGTTGGGTAACATGGAGTTATACAGGGTGTGATTTATCTGCTATTGTTACCTCCCAGTAGATAGGAGGGTCCAAAGGGGATAGAGCTGCAAAAGAATATAAGGTTCTTGAGGACAGATTTTTTTTTTGTTTTTATCTTTACATCCACAGTATGTAGCCCAGTGTGTTGTACATAGTAGGCACTTAATAAATATATGTTGAATAGAGCAAAATAAAAGAAGGTACATTTTGACAGCTCAATTACTTCCTGCAGTCTCCCAACAGCAAAACAAATTCTATTTATTCTGTTTTAATTAAGACTACAAAGCCCTTGAGCAGACTACTAATTAATTCAGCCACTCAGAAAAGCATGTTCTTAAATATAGGGATTCTTTCTGTCAGGACAGTAGAAGGTGGTATTTGTTCATTTTAATAATGTAGTATAATCCTAGTTCTGTGGACAGGTGCATCTTGTGTACTTATTTGCTTATAGCAAAAACAAAAATAAAAACCAAAAGTGTTGTTCCATCTTGACTAGATAATGAATAGTAAACAAACACAGTTTCCTAAGTCCTGAATCATGACCTGAATGGATTTATGATGTCAAAAGCAAGTTAAAAACCATCCATGTAGAACTCCTAGGGGAGCCTCAGTAAAGATAGAGTAGGTAGATGTGAGCAGAGGAATCATTTCTGGAATTCTCCATCTGAAAGTTCAACAAGCTAATTTAACCTAAGGTTAGAACTTTTCTAATCTAGCAAAAAAAGACTTAAAAATCATGTGTCTTCTCAAATACAGATGATAATCTAGTGTACAAATACTAAAACTGGATTAGACCTCAAGTAAATTTAATCTGTTTGACATTTGAGATTTTTGATGCACTATCCAGAATCAGTTTCTGAGTGCCATGAAAATTGTGTCCAGTGGCAAAAGCATTGTTCTGGTTATATCAAAGGACCTACGTTCTAGTCCTGGCTGTACCATTAATTAGCTGTATCATCTTGGGCATAGTATTGCAATTCTCTGAAAAGCAGTTCTATATTAGTACCTATGTGATCTTGGATGGAAATTTTATCCACTTTTAGTTTATCAGTTTCTACAGCTATACAATTAAGGAATTTAAGTAGACCATCTATATGTTCCCTTCCAAATCAAAGTCTTATATCCTTTGAAAGGGAGGAACTTGGACTAAGATACCTCTAGTTATGAAATTCTATTCTAAAACCCAAACAAACACAAGTTTTTATATAGCTGCAAAGCTGAGTCTTGGGTCTGTTTGTTTTTATTCAAATTTATGTTTGAATTTCTATACATTCAATGACTCATATCAGCCCTTTGATGCAGTCTATATCCATTTTCTTTTTCTTTTACCACCTTCAAGGAAGGGAGGAAAAGTATAAGAGAACATGAAAAAAGAAAATGTTATAGCCAGTTATAAAGCTATTATAACTCTGAATGAGAGTAGTGAAAACTCATTCATAAAAATGAGGTGGTTAGCATAATGCCTTAAAAAGCAATATTCAATGTGTCATTTATAAGAACCACACTTGAAATTTAAAGTTAAAATCAGAAATAGGATAAGAAAGAACTTTTATGCTTCAGTAAATTCTTTTTAATTATTGTGATTATCAACAGCCACGTGACATTCCTAGGCGGTATCAATTTAAGATTTCTTTCAGAAGGCAGATCCTTTCTATTTTTACTTTGCCTTATGGCTTTAATAGATCTGAGCAACTTTCTCTTCTGAATTGATGAAATGTTTCTAGACTTTTGGCTTGATGATTCCCTCCCTCCCATGGAATCCAAAGATTCTTGAGTTCTCTTTTTTTGACCTATTTTCAAAGAAAACTGTTGCTGCAGGGGTTTTTGTAGTGACAGCAGTAGTAGTAGTAGATATCTTCCATTTTCTTTTTTCAGTCTTTTGATTGTTTTAATATTTCTTGACATGTCTTGGAATCACTGGGTTCAGATTTTGCCATTCTGTTTTTAGGGACCTCCTACTTAGGTAAGATTTCCGTCTTTTCTACATTATTTATTTCCTCAGTTGTTTTTCCTCAGGGGCACTAATATGATCATTTCATTTTTTTATATGTGTAAAAAGATTCTTGTATAGGGAAGACTCAGCGTGTGGCAAAGGCTGTCTTTGTGTGACTTGAAGATATATCTGTCTACCCTTTTCTCCCCCCACCCTTCTCCAAGGGAATACCAGGCTAGAATTATATCTTTCTGGTGCCTTAAATCTGGTCCCTAGGGGATATGATCAGAGTCCTTCTAATTTCTGATTTCTTTGTTATTTGGGGGGGGTGGGTCTCCAAGTTCTATATCGAAGGTTTGACCTCTTTCTCACCTAATACCAATTCCACAATGAAAATACATCAGAACTAGCAAAGGAACCTATTTATCCAAACCACAACAAAATGAGAACATATATCAGACAATACTGAATAAAGGACCTCTTCCATTGGGAGTAAGATAATTGAGAGAGAGAGAGAAAGAGAGAGAGAGAGAGAGAGAGAGAGAGAGAGAGAGAGAGAGAGAGAGGGAAAAGAGAGAGAGGGAGAGGGAGAGGGAGAGAGAGACAGGCAGACAACAAGAGAGACAGAGACCTTGGCATAGAGGCAGAGACAGAGAGAGACCAAAATCTCACTTGAGGAGAAACCCTTTGCAGTCTCTAGTGTAAAAAGCTGAAAATACAGATTCGATAGAGATGCCAGGTCTTCTAATGTCTTCCTAAAGTCTGTTCCTTTGGCAAACTGAAGTGGAGTTGGCCTCTTCCATATTCTCTCTTGAATCTGGAATCCAGAAATGTCCAAAGCGATTCAACTCAAAGTCTGATTAGTCCCAAAGGGGACTGGCCTTGAAGAGTCTGGTAAAGGACCAAAGAAGGCTGTAGCTCTCCTGATCTCTCAACAACTCCTTCCTCCCCCTTCACAAAAGGCAAGACATTCATCTTCACCAATGATGAAAGAGGTTCTATACCACTGGGATATGGGACAGGAGTTACATATGTAAAATGTTTTGTAAACCTCAAAGTGCTTTACTACTTGTCATACCAATACACTTATTGTTACTGTTATTTTGGCCAGTCTACTTTTTTCAAGGCTTTGCTTTTCCTTTTTGTAGAAGTTACTCTCTTCCTATGGGATTGCCTTAAACCGTAGTAATCCTTTATTATGTTTGGCATTTTCTTCTGTTTGCTCTTTAGAACCACCCTCCACTCTTAATCCTGTACTTGATTTAGTCTCATTCTATTGTCACTGCAATTCTCAATCTGATTAATAAGGTATCCCAACACAACTTTTGTCTATGGCCTTCTCCATCTCCCTCTACTTATACAAACCCCATTAAGGACAGTTTCCAACAGAATGTTACAGATTGTGATTGTCAGAAGCCTTGGGCTGCTTCATTGCTCCTAGTACAAACTTCAGGCATCTTTTGGGGCTCCTGATATGGGAGCTATCTAAGCCTTGTGCTGGCTTTATTTTCTTCTGATACTCCAAAGTAAGCTACCTGGGAGTTTCAGTAGCCCTACTTTCTACTATAGCAACACAAGGTACCAGCTGAAAGCCTCTTTGAATAACCCAGCCAAGGTCCATGTCTCCTGGGAAAGTGTTTCTTCTGTCTCCTGCTGCTGTACCAAATCTGTCTTTAGACTGAAGCCCTGGAAGCTGGCTTCATCCTCATCATCATGGCCTGGTTCCACTTTTAATTCCTATGGGCTTCTGGTCATCCTGCCATGCAGACTTACATGGTAGGCAGGAATGTATTGCAGTTTCTCTTTGGTTTTCTTCATAATTCTTCCTCCTGGTACATCTTTTTTACTTTGCTGGGCTATTTGTTGGAGGACTGGTCTTTTTTTTTTAACCTTCCATGCCTCCATCTTAAATAGAAGTCATTTTCTCACTATTGTCATTATCATTGTTGTAAGCTATAGAAAGCTTACTTTGTAGAACAATAACCATTCCCTGATTATTGAAATTCTGCGTATTGCACACTGATTTAAATTCCTATGCCATCATAGCTAAATTATTTTGTTAAATGCTAACAAAGTTCTAGCTATTTCACTGATTTGTTTAAAAGTTAATTTTAATTTGTTATGCTTTCTAAGATAGCCTAATAAAAATGATCTTCTTATAAAATTATTTTGATTTTTAAAAACCCAACTAATAAAAAACTAGGCTATATTAATAGGGCATAATATAAACTAGGGCAAATAAACTGTCAATTATTCAAATGGATCTGTGATTATTTCAATCTAGGATTTTCCTCCCACAGTCCAGATTGTCGTCCCTGTGTGCTATGCCAAACAACTCATCCAAATCCTTCCATAGGTTTTCCGCAGTGAATTCATCCAGGGTTTTGGAAGTCATCATCATTTCCCCTGACATCATGAGGGTAACAGTGGAGCATTCTATCTATTCATCTGTCTTCCCACATTTTTGACAGATGACTTGCCCATATTCTCTTCCTGTTATAACATTCCTTTGATATCTTTTATTCCTATTCTTTAAAGTTTCTAACATTGATTCTATATTGTGGCCTGCTCATACTCAACTTGTACCTCTCTATTGCCTTCTGTGATTAATACTAATTTCTAATTCTTCAGAAGTATTCCTATTCCGTGCCTTATTGCCATATAGGAATACTAAAAGAATGTTATTTTTAAAAACATGGATTTTTACTTCAATGGAAAACATTGTATGAGTAAAGGGGATTTGTAGTTTTTCAAATGTAATTCAGCCCTTTTCTCCTTCTCTGGTTCAACTCTAGACCCAATTCATTGTCCATCTATACTCTCCCATATGATAATTTTTCCCACCAAATATCATTTCAACAATGAACATAAATCAAGATAGCAAAGAAACCCATTTATCCAAATTGTAGCAAAACAGAACTCAGAGAAGGTATACATGAAAGAATATAATCAGACCTAACCCATATCCCAAAGTCAACAGCAGATCCTTTTCTTTAAAAAAAATAATTTATAAAGTCTCCATGACCAAAATCTTTTAATGGAGATATTAAATTGCTGTCCCTAAACATGTGAAGGAACTTAGTAAAATACATGCTGATCACTGGATTTAGACTGGAAGGACTGAATGAAGGATCTTTCCCATTGGGAATGAGATAACAGCTCAACCAAGAGAGTCCAGGATCTCACCCATGAGAAATAAATGGATAAACTCTAGAATAAACATATATCTTACCAAACAAGTTTAAAAAAAAAAACTTGCTACTGATGTGAAAGTTATCCCTAAATCATTTATTTTGTCCAGTCAGATCATAGGCTTGAAAGAGCTAAGATAATGTCATTTTTTAAAATAAAGGGAAAAAAATGATATGGTATTATTCATTGAAACAATTTACACACAAACTTTTTTAATGTGTAATTAAAACTCAGAAATGGAAAGTAGACAAGAGAAATGGCCTTAACACAGTCTATAATTTTACTGAAAAGTTTAACCAGTGTAAATTAATTGACACAATAAGAATACATAGACATAAGAAAAAAGTATAAAGCAACAATTTTTTTATGGAATTCGTGTGGAAAGTTGCTGATCCAGTTATGAAAGAGTTATAATCCTTCTCATATCAGGATGGTAAAGGACCTGCAGATATGAAGATATTTGTACATGATGACCAGCTGAAGGAAATGGAAATAAAATACTTAGTAGAGACGTGATGGTTACCATTATTTGTTTGAAAAGCCATTCTATGGAAGAGAGATTACACTTGTTATGTCTGGACCCCAGAGGACAGAGTTAGGAGCAATGAGCACACATTTCAAAGAGGTGTATTTTAGCTTGACATAAAGAAAAACTTACTAACATGATGCTCCCCCCAAAAAAATGCAATGGGTTGCCTTGGGAGGTAGTAGCTTCCACATGCCCCCATGTGGCATATGTTGCATAGGATATTTTTTTCAAATACATATTGGACCAAATGACATTAGAAGTCCCATCCATCTGTATGATTCCATTCTATTTTTGTATATGTACCATGGTTCCTTTTTAAGTCTTTAACTTAACCCGGATTGACCTCACAGATGGAAGTCACTTCCCTGACATAGCAGATCATGCTTCAATTTCCATAAAGCAATTTTGTTTGGGCTTTTTTCTATAGTGTTAAGGAGAAAGAAGGGATTCAAAAAAGAGGAACATAGAAAGGGCATGGAAGAAAAATTGCTATTATTCTACAGTTTTAGCTTTAAGCTTATTTGGAATAAGGGGCTGCTATATAATGCCTGTAGAAACCCAAAGGCTGAAGGGGGGTGGTCAGTGCACTGTACTCTGAAGTGGAAAGAACTGTCAAGACCAATCACAGAAGTATCTGTGCCAATTGTCAGAGAATAGCTGTTGCTTCATTAAATAGTAGATCTTGTGTTCATTCTATAAGATTGCCAGGTTATCTTCAGAAATAAATAGGTTAGTAATTTTACATGTGCCTATAATAGCTAGTCCCACTACACACACACACACACACACACACACACACACACACACACACACACACACACCCCAAAAGTATGTCAGGAATCTGGAAAACTGCCAAATTTGAGGAGGAAAAAAAACAGTTGGACCTAACCCATAGCCCAAGTTAAAATCAGATGCTTAAAAAATAATTTATAAAGTCTTCATAACCAAAATCTATTAATAGAAAAATGATATTGCTGTCCCTAAATATTTGAAGGGTCTTGCTAAAATATATGCTGATCACTGGATTTAGACTGGAAGGAATGTTAGAGCCCATCTGATCCAAGCCCTTCAGAGCTCAAAAGAAAACTGACTTACAAAAAACCCTGTAAGTGAAGCAGAACTGAAACCCAGGCCCTCAAACACCAAGTCCAGTCTTTCCCACTGCATTATAATATTCTCATTTCTTTCAACTACGATGGCAGGACAAAGTTAATGGGTTAAAAAGTAAAGAAAAATAGATTAAATAGGGCACAAGTAAGAGTGCTTTGACTGCTCAGGTGGTTTAAAGAAATGTGAAGGAGCCAATCAAAGAATTTGTATGTGTATTATCTCAATCCAAAAGCAAGATGAGACTAGACAGCTCTCTATAGCGTTATTGTTGTTTTCAGTCAAGTCCAAACCCCATTTGGGGTTTCCTTGGCAAAGATACTGGAGTACTTTGCCATTTCCTTCTATAGCTCATTTTACAGATGAGGAAACTGAGGCAAACAGAGTCAAGTGACTTAGTCAGGGTTACACAACTGGTGAATGTCTAAGACCAAATTTGAACTCAGGAAGATGAGTCTTCCTGATTCAAGCCCAGCGCTCAATCTAGCACACCACCTGGCTTCCCATTCTCCATATTGGAATGTACTAAACATTCACCTTTCTCAAGGTAGCTGAATAGAGTAGACCATTTCTTGAAGCACCTTCTCTGAGGATTTGTTATAGAATGGTGGTGATCATCTTTGAGGCTTAGGTTATCTAAGTATACTTTATGAACATTGTTATTTTCTTCTTTTGAAAAGGGAGGAATTGGAAAAGATTCTTTCCACGTAGATATCAAACCAATTTTCTGTGTTTTGTTTAAAACCTGTGAATAATTTAGTCATGTCCTAGATTTACAAAGTAATGTCTCTAAATAATACAAAATACTTTTAAAATACTTTTCACATTTCATAAATACATTATTTCAGAGGACAGCATGTTTTGTAATTACCTTAATGTACTCTTTCTCCCAAATGGAAATGCCTGGCTTATCACTTTTAAGTTATTCTCTCTTATAAGTTTTCTGTAGCAGAATTCTGACTGACTACATTCAGGAACTCCTGTTCAGGTTACAGACCTGAAAAGAAAATGAGATTCTTTCTCAGCATTTAAGTTTTCTGTGTAATGAAGGCTAATTACATGACTGGTAATCATTAAGTACTCATTAGCTAACTTCTCTCACCTAGTTAGTAATGTTGCTATTTTTATCCCACTTTAGTGGATATGATTTAGCTGTCTAATGAATTATTGCTATGTGTCTGAAATACATGGCCAAATCGTTTGACCATGGGGCATGAAATACCTTTGATGGATCTGTGTATCAAGTCCTATTAAGGTTTCAATGCTTTGTCATTATCACCATCGTCATCCTCACCCAAGGTTTCACTGGATACTTTGTACATATGGTATTATAAATGTGCAAGGTGCCTCTGGACAGGTTATTGTTATTAATTTGTCCAAGGTTTTTAAATTTCATTGTTGTGGGAAGTACCTTCATAGGCTCATAAATTTAGATCTGGTATAGATCTTAGAGGTCAAGGAACTAACTCCCTGAATTTCATAAAATGAAACTGAATCCTAGAAAGGTTGTAACTTTCCTAGAGTCACAGAGTTAGTATCTGAAAAAGGATTCAAAGTCAGGTTTTCTAGACTTTAAATCAAGCACCCTATCCACTTACCCACATTGCCTTTCGGCAACACTATATTTTAGTTGCATGAGACCCTAGATGTTGAAGGACTTTCCAAGAATACACAAGTAAACTAGTAAGTTTCAGAGATAGAATTAGAACCCAAGTATTCCTGACTCGGGGTCTGGCATTCTATCCTCTATGGCACTCTGCTTTTCACATAAAAGTCATAAAAGACTCCGAATTTGGAAATTGAGAGAATTGCCCATCAATTGGGGAATGGGTGAACAAGTTGTAGTACATGAATGTCATGGAATACTATTGTGCAGTTAGAAATGATAAACAGGTAGGTTTCAGAAAAAACTGGAAAGACTTATATGAATTAACGCTGAGTGAAGTGAGCAGAACCAGGAGAATATCACACAATAACAGTAACATTGTGAATGACTTAGCTATTCTCAGCAGTACATTGAAAATTCCAAAAGACTCATGTCAGAAAAAGCTATCCACATCCAGAGAAAGAACTATGGAGGCTGAATGCAGTCCAGAGCAAATTATTTTCACTTCTTTGGGTTTTTTGTGACTTTTCCCTTTTGTTCTGTTTCTTCTTTTACAACATGACTAATGTGGAAATGTGTTTACATGATTGCATGTATATAACCTGTATCAGAGTGCTTGCTGTCTTTAGGAGAGGAGGGGAAAGAAGAGAAGGAAGGAGAAAAATTTGGGACTCAAAATGTTATAAAAAAGAATGCTGAAAACCATCTCTCCATGGAATTGAGGAAAAAAATACTATTTACCAAAAACAAAATCACTCAGATTCTCTGCTCACATGGAACTTTTATAGAATCTTAGACCATAAGATCATAAAATTATATCAGGAAGGAACCATACAGAGCATCTCATTCAGATGTGGAACTGAGACTCAGAAAGGAGAGTGACAAGCCCAGGGTCAAACAAATAGAAAGTAGCAGAAAATAAATTAAAACCCAAGTCCTCTATTTCCAAATACAGCATCCTTTCCTCTGTACATATATGAGGCTAAAGTAATTGTACATAAATTGCAAAATCTATTTGATCTGTTACATTGTCTACCAAACATGTGACTTGGTTGCTTTCTTTTTTCTTAAGTGAAAATCATGTGGATTTGACATTTTTTCATAGAATGGAAAGAATCAAAGGGTGGAATATGGTACATACCTAGGTGAAACAAAATAAAATGAATTAAAGGTAACTTGATATCCAGATGAATTGAGACCTACAGAGCAAACATGAGTCAGTCTGGGGGTTAATCTTTAATGTACCTATTCTGGCATGATTCAACACTGACTGGAATCAGATGAGTCTCTTGTTGCTACTAAACTTACAAGAGAACTCTTACAAGATCTCTTCTAGTCAGTGCTGACTGGCATGAGGGGAAAGTATCATTTTGTGCCAAAGCTTATTCAGTTATTCAGTCTCAAGTGAGAGAAAGGAGGGGGGGATAGGGTGAAAAGGCAAGGGAAGTGGTCATTGAAGAGAGAAGAAGTGGGAGAAGAGTAAGGTGGACACTAATGATGGCTTCTGGGCAAATGAGTTAGAAGCAAGAATAGGCAGGCACATGAATGCAATCTTGGGCACTGATTTCCTTTTCTTGCTACTGCTTTCTCTGCACCCTGCTGTGCTCAATCTTCTGTCCTTTCTACTCTTAGGAAAGCTTATTCTTATCTTGCTAAGATACAAAGTAAATTTCAGGCACTTTATTGCAAGGGAACATTTCAGATGTGACCTTTAAAAGCACAATAATCTATAGGCATGGCTACCAAAGCACCTTGGCACTGATGTAGTTGGTTGGAGTTGATGCCAAGTTGAGATCTTTAGGCGATTAGAGAACTTCAAAAAGCTGAATGACAGAAGATGAGAAGCTGAGACAGCTAACTTGGGGCTGATTTTCAGTTCTGCCATTGACTTAAGCCTAACTACACTAATTGATAGAGAAGACAGTTCCCCATTCGAAATAAAAATTCAACTCTCTTGTCTCCCTCTTCATGCAACATCCTGAAAAATAAACCTGCCTATTTACTTGTAGAGAATCATAGGTGCTTAGTTAAGATTTCTTGATTGGTTAATTTATAATAAAAGAAAGAGGTACCTACACTGATGTGTTCAAAAATACTTTAAAGTTTAGAACTTTATAGTTACTGAAATGTGTGTGTTAAAGTATAGAAATATATGTAAATGTGTGTTAAAGTATAAAAATATGTATATGTGTGTGTTA
>CM053581.1:360852461-360924753 GCA_028627135.1 Pseudochirops cupreus | reverse complement strand
AGGTCTTTAACATACATACATAACACATGCATCTGTGTATATATACACATTTATATGTTTGTGTTAAATATAGAATTATATATGTATTATGTTTAAGTATAGACATGTATATTGATATATATGTTTTAACATATAGATATAACACATGTGAACGTGTACATTTATATATGTATATTTATAGAAATGCATTTCAATATGTGTTAAAAGACAGTGTGATATAGTAGATAGCAGGTTGGCCTTAGAGTAAGGAAGGCTTGGCTTCACATCTTGCCTTAATACATATTAGTGTAGGACTGGTCAAGTCATCTGACCTTTCAGTGTCCTAGACAACTCACTAAAACTATGTTACAGATGAGTTACTGATATGTGTGCCACAGGGGAAAGAATCTCCATGCCAGAAGCTCCCTAAATTGATGAAATCACAAGTCTGTACATTTCACATCCTCTGGAAAAAAAAACAAATCTTCTATTATGTAGGATAGTCTTACCATCTATTAAAAAATGGTGGGGGAGTTCTCACCACCAAAGGACTGAATTAAATTTCATCATGTTAATTTCAGCTTATTCTTTTAGCCTCTTGAGATTTTTGTGAAACATATTTGGTATCCTCAGCTTCTTATCATCCAGAAATATAGTAAACATACTTTCAGACTTAATGAAAATCATTGATAAAAATTGTTATGCAGTTAATTGTGTTGGGTGGGTTGAAAACCATGGCAGCAGGTTATTCTAGGGTAGATAAAGGTCTGCTGATGAATTGTATAAGTACTGATTAATTGTGTAAATAAATAGCAAAATTACATTCTAAACATATCACGATTACTCATTATAAACCAAATTTTCCATCTGGGTGGGCAATGGTCTAATTCAGATTTATAAAACTGCTAGAAGTGTACACTCCTGGTAGGCAGTGACCAGTGTGACCTTGGCAAAAATTACAAGCTCCCTTGGCCTCAAAATCTTCAATTATAAAATGAAAGGGATGGCATCTAAGGGTCCTTCTGCCGCTGGATCTGTCATCCTGTCTTTCTCATCCTTTAATCCATTCATTACCTAACAAAGTACCTTGTACATAGAAGACAATGAACAAATATTTGTTGAAAGTCCTAAAAGGTTTAGGCACTAGACTTAATATTGATGTTATGGATATTCCCTTTTTCAGAGAATAACAGCTTACATTTATATGAGAGGCAGCATGGTATAGTGGAATAGAAAACTAGTCTTGATGCCAGGAAGACATGGGTCCAGGTCCCACCTTTGGCACACACTGACTGTCTGATCTTATAAAGCTCTAGGCAAATCTCTACATTTATAAATACCCATGGAGACACTAAGCTGTATCGATAGAGGGGGTTTTCTCATCCAGAAATCTCTTCTGTCAATGAAATCACAGGTCCTGTGATGATAAGCCCTACATCATATTGTGCTTTTATGATTCAGAAGTATATGTGTTCTCATTTGTTTCACTTTGAAGCAGACAATAAAAGTAGTATTATCTCCATTTTCCAAATTAGGAAGCTGAGGAACAGAAAATTTAGGTGACTTCCCCTTGACCACTCTGCTACTAAGAGTTGGAGATGGGTTTATAACTCAAGACTCTGCTGGCTCCAGGCCCAGTGTTCTTATTTAGTATAATATACTGCCAGACCAAATGATCACATTAAATGCAAAGACTATTCTATTAAAATATGTTTCACTGAAAATTCATCCTTCGAGCAGCTGCTCAGAGATTTATCTTGATTGCAAGGGAAGATGGCAATTTTGGACAATTATTTATTCTTATAATAGCTCAAGAGCTTTTATCATCAAGCACTTGCTATTTGTAGGCTTGTCTTCCATCTCTAAACAAGTGAATATTAATCAACTTGTTTTTAATCCTCATAATATGACTTAATCTTTTGCTGGTCTGTTCTATGAGCTAATGAGTAAATATTATGTGGAAGATGAGTTATCGATAATGTCCATTCATCTTTTAAAAAAGTAAAAATGTAACCAAAAGCAAATTAGTTTTAAAAAATAATAATAATAATTCTGCCCGTCTTAAAAACATAGACTCCCTTCTTCCGTAGATACCAGCCAATAACTGAAAGTTAAAGCATCGTTGTAGTTTTATTGTGATTTTGTTATAGTTTTTATTGCCAATTTATTACAGTTCACATATGATCTGTCTTTAATCTTTTTTTAATCTAATATGTTTCTACCAACAGGAAGACATATCTTTGCTTCTGTGTACACAGGAGAGATAGGCATTAGATGGAATATTTTAAGTTGGCCATCTTATCCAAGATGGACTCTTCTGTCCGATTCATTGAAATAATATTTATTTAGAAATTATGTATCTAGATCAGTGGTATACAACGCAAATAGAAATGAATCACTTTGGGGCCCATATTGACTTAGAAAACTGCAAGTTAACATTATCTATGTTTTATTGAATTTTTTTTATTTTGTTAAAAATTTCCCTATTACATTTTAAACTGGTTCCTGCCACACTAGAGTTTTAGGGGAGTGAGTTTGACACCTCTTACCTAGATCAGAAATTCAGCCCCAAGTGTCAAGTTTAGAAGCCATGAGAATTATCAGGAAAACATCATCATGACAGTTCATTTGAAAAAAATAAAACAATTTAGGAGTTTAAAATTCTCAAGATGAGCAAAATGAAATTTTGCTGTGAAATCAAACTTTTTCTCATCTTATCAGTTCTTTGCAAAGCAATAGCAAGCTGAAATTTTAATTAATGGCACATTTTTAAAAGCTTAATGTTTTGTGGGAGGTAGGCACTCAGTAACTTGTTTGATGGCATGATCATTTTACAGTCAGTATGAGGAAGTTCTTTGCCTTATGCCAAGTTCGTGTGCATTACATGATCATCAGGATTCTCACAGGAATAACCAGAGAATTCATTCATGTATTCATCCAATAAGCATTTATTAAGCTTCTCCTTTGGGCCAGGCACTGTTCTTGGGTCAAGGGATAGAAAGACAACCAGAAAAAAAAATAAAAATAAAAAATAAAAAATAAAAAAAGAAAGACAACCAGATAGTCCCTGTTCTCAGGAAGCTTGTGGTCTAGTTAAGTAAATATAGTCAATACAAAGTGATTTGGTGAGGAGAAGTCAGTCCCTAGCCCATTGGAAGGGAGCAGACCTTAGAGAAGGCTTTGTAGAGGAGATGGCACTTTAGGAGATGGCCTTTATCTAAAGAAGCATACTTGAGGTGGCAGAGAGTTTTCAGTATTTCATGAGCCACTTTAGCATGGTGGATGAGGTACCACACTTAAGAATCTGGAGGACCTCAGTTTAAAACTTGGCTCAGACACTTCCTAGCTGTGTGACATTAGGTTGTGAGCCAGGAATTGTTTTGGCCTTTCTTTGTAACCCCAGCACAAGGTGCCTGGCATGGCTGTTGACAACCCGGACAAATTCTTTAATCTTTCTCAGCCTCAAAATCTTAATCTGGAAAATGGGAATAGTAGTAGTAGCACCAACCTTACAGAATTGTTTGAAGATCAAATAAGATGTATCACAAGCAAAATGTTTTTGCAAACCTTAAAACACTATATAAATGTTTGCAATGACTATTTAGACACAAAAGGAATTTTATTTCATTTCTTCGAGATGGTATTTAAAAATAATAATCACAAACCACCATTATTCCTGTGTCATCATTTTTCTTCCCTAATTTTATCATTCCAGTGACTCCTTAATGCAGAGTAATTTACCTATGAAATAATCTAGAAGAAACATGTAGATTATGAGGTGTATCCAAAAATCAATACTGTTTGCTCACAAAGCCAATTGTTGTTCAGTCATTTCAGTCATGTCTAATTCTTCATGTCCCCGTTTGGGGTTTTCTTGGCAGAGATACTGGGATGATTTATCATTTCCTCCTCCAGCTCATTTTACAGGTAAGGAAACCGAGGTAAATAGTGTTAAGTGATTTAACCAGGGTCACACAGGCTAGTAAGTGTCTGAGGTCAGATTTGAACTCAGAAGATGAGTCTTTCTGACTCCAGGCCCAGCACTCTGTGTCACTTAGGGGCCCATTTGTCTGTATCAACTTATTCTGTATCAACAGAAACAGTAGGCACAGTACTTGCCCTTGAAAAATACACACAAAGGAACAATTAGATCATATCTGCGGACAGTGGGAAAAATCACTGGCTCTGGAGTCAGAGCAACTGGGTCCTCATATTACTGCCTGTGTGACGTTGGATCAGTCACTTCAGTTTCCTGATGGCCTCCAAGGTCCTATATTTCTAGGTTCTGTATAAATAATTTCCCAAAGAACTTAAACCATTTTACTGATTATTTCCAAACATTTCATTGACTGAATTGAACCCACTGCCAAGTCCATTGTTATTACTGACAATAAACAATGATTGAGTATAAAGCCTTTGGTGTGGGAGATAAGGAAAAGAATGACCTTGCTGCCTTTGAATATACTAGGTCTTTGAGGTGGTACTCCCCAATAATACTAAGATCTGTGATTTGATTGAAGTGGATGCTACTTTTACAATTCCAAAGTATCACACCTCCACACTTGAGCAGACAATTTTCCTTAGTTTCCCCCGGGGGAAAAATACCAGTCAGATATATGCCAAAAACAAAAGCAAAAATGCTATAATATGAAAGACTACATAAAGTGACAAGTTATATAGATTCATGCTTCTAAAGCTTTTTATTGTGATACACTTTAAATGCAACTTCCATGTAACCCTCACAGTAAAATATTTTTGGATTTAAAAAAAAAAACAAAACTACTACTCCTAATAGTATCAAATAGTATAAGGCTGAGGTGTTTTTGAATCTTGTTTTTTCAAGTCACAATTATTCTTGTTCTAACAATATTATGAATAACTAAATGATTCAAAGGGTCCTTTCTAGGCCTAAATCCTATTATGCTGGGGCGATCTCTCTTTTTTCATGCCTTAGGATTTAAATTCTAAATTATCCTCTATTGGAATTTAAATGATTAAATTATGGAGACTGAGTAGAATAAAGGGAAATGTTCAGGAGAGTTATGAAACAATCACACAAGTTCCTAATGGTTTTTTCATAGAAGGAAATGTTCACATTAAAAATCTAGCCGAGTCTGCCCAGGTATTTGTGTTTAGGCTTAGCTGTTATGTGTTTTAAGTTTGAGGATGTGATTTTGAGGTCCCTACCTGCTGTTGTTCATTGAATACTTAAAATAAAGCAAGTGGCTTGTTCTCTGTGACTTTACCTTAATTAGAAGATAACATTTTCTAATTTAACTGGTTCTCTGAGATAATAAGGGGACAATCATGTTTTTAAATAGTTTCTTTGCATCTTTTTTGGAGCAGCAGTCAATTTCCTCATCTCAACCCAAGTTTTAGTTCTTTTTTGAAGGACATATAGAAAAGTTAAGCAGTAATATTCTTGGTCAGCAACAATAACCAATTTGGCTACCTTTGTGAATGTGAAATTAAATGTGTCTGCCACACCATAGATACTTGTGATTTAGAGCCTTAGTGTAATCGAGGATGAATCAGGGGGTAGTGAGCAGGCTATGCTTTTCAGTCTTTTGCAGATGTCTTTTAAGACATTTTTGAAACACTTTTCAGCATTTTGTAGATATCTTTTTGAGAAAGCTAACTTTCAAAAAGCTGTTCATAAGTAATAACCAGTTAATCTTGATCCCCATTTTTTTAGATACTTGTTATCTTATATATGCCTTACATTCCCTAGTAGATTCCACAAGGCAAGTTAATGAATATGAATTTATTGAATTGTGTAGACAGTGCTGTACTAAGTATTACAGGGGGTACAAAAGAATAAAAGTAGAATGCTAAGTACAATGACATACAGTTTATACGTGGAAAATGTGTATAGGGCAGATAAACAGCTGAAATTTAATATTACTTTGTATTTATCTATGGAATTGTCAGCAGAGAAAGTGAAAGATTATAGAAAAGATTAACAAGGATGTGACAGATTATATATGTCTACTATACTACTCAAAAGGAGGTTACTACACTGTATTATACTAATCACACTCTATTAATAGGTAGAATCAATTCCTATACTGTTCTATACTTTACTCGTCATATTGTATTAATTGGTAGCATTCGATTCTATACTATTTTATATTATACTAATCATACTATATTAATAGGTAGCATCAGTTCCTATACTGGACTCATCACACTATATTAATTGGTATCATTAGATTCTATACTATTTTATATTATACTAATCACACTATATTAATAGGTAGCATTAGTTCCTATATTATTCTATACTATACTCATCACACTATATTGACTAGCATTAGCTTCCTTCCTGAAGGAAGTGAATGAAACAGATTTGAGGGGCAAGAACTTGGTGGTTGTACAGGTAGGAGATATCAGAGATAATCATAATAGTGTACATTTGTACAGAACTTAAAGGTTTGTAAGACACTTTACATATATCGACTCATTTGGTCCCAACAACAACTTAGGAAAATACATGGTCTAGGTATTATTGCCTGGTTGAGAAAATCAAAGCTTATAGACATTAATAGTGACTTACCCAGAGTTACACTGCTAATAAATATCAGAAACAGGATCCAAACTTTAATTTTTCTTCCTGATTCCAAATCCAGTACTTTTTCTATCATGCTTTTCTGTTTTCTGCTTTCTTCTAGTAAGGAGAACTATTTATATGTATATATGTATATATATATATATATATATATATAGATATATAGATATATATGTGTGTGTATATACATATGTGTATGTATGTGTACACATATACATGTCTATGTGTGTGTTATTGCATTACATCTACATATACATAGGTATGTGTTAACAGATTTGTATATGTGTTATAGCAAAATTAAATGTATAGGTAACATATGGTGTTGTATGCATACCATTTTACATCAAGAAACATACATAAATAGCATTATAAATCTACATGTATATAGTATTATCTAACTATATCTATCTTCTATCTAATTGCCTACTTCTCTTGCTGTTTACCTGCATAACTACCTGCCTATCTCTCTCTATCCATCTCTCTCAGTCTAAGTATCTTCATGCTCAGAGGCAGAAAAGCCATTTGTAGGGAAGAGAAAGCAAGCTAACCTGGTTGATGGCATCAACTGAAGCTATTCGTTGACAAGAGACAATCTGTTTAGGTTTTGTAGCACCTTGTATAGGTTTCTGACCAGGAGAGTGATGGGATCAGAATGATATTTAAGAATGTAAACACAAAGAACCATAACAGAATATACATTTTTAGCATCTCTCAGAGTGAACTATAGACTACTTCTAAGCTTTCAATAAAGAGCAGACTAGGAACCAGAATCCTTTGATGGATATATTGCTTATATTCTTCAGAAATAGAGGACCGTCATCCACCTAATGCAGTCTTAGGCCACACCTTCCTCATGTCTCTTCCAGAAATAAACCTTCCACTGAAAATGCTTTTCCTATTTCACAACTTCCCAGGATTTCTAATGAAATGAGTGAGTGAAGGAAAGAATGGATGAATCTGGAATATTTGGGTAACTGGTTGACACTACTGAAATGAGCCAATCTGAATGAGTTGTTCCCAAATGGGTTTGAACTATTAAGGAAATCAAATTCCTTTAGTACTTTTATTGGTGTTAGACAGCCTGCTCCTGGGATTGGACTAGATACAGAGGTTCCCAATCTGTGGGTTATGTTAGTTTGTAACAATGAAAATACATCCTGCATATCAGATTCATAACAATAGCAAAATTACAGTTATGAAGTAGCAATGAAAATAATTTTATGGTTGGGAGTAACCACAACATGAGGAACTGTATTAAAGGGTCGCGGCATTAGAAAAGTTGAGAACCACTGTACTAGAATCACAGCATTGCAATGCTAGAAGAGGAGGTGAATAGAGCTCGTCTAGTCCAAAACCCTGATTCGATACATGAGGAAACCTAGACCAAAAGTGAAGTGCCACGCACAAGGTCAGATGGCCAATTAATGGCAAAGCAAGGACTGGAGTCCAGTTTTCCTGATTTTCAGGACAATGTGTTTCCCTAGCACCTACCATAGCATCTGGCACAGAGGAGATGCTTACCAAAAGCTTATTGCTTGACCGATTTCTCCTATGCTATGCTTTAAGGAACCTGTTAGAGTGTTTCTCTAGAAGACTGGAGTTTTTAGAGACAAGTGTGTGGTCTATTCAACACATTTTCCTGTAGCAATAATGGCATACACTGATGGTGGCTGGATAGCTTTATGGTGTTTTGTTTTGTTTTGTACCACTTAATAAGTGCATATGGGATAGTAAATATTAGCTCATGCTATATGCGGCATCTTGCATAAAATACTTTTTAAAATTTTCATAAATAATGTTTGTGGGATTCTATTTGCTCCCTTGACAGAAATTTATACAGTAAGCAAAGCATTCATGGTGTAATTTTTGATGCACTCAAATAAATATAGTCAAAACATATACAGACCCTGTTCCCACAGTTAACATTTTTAGCATGGCTGAGCCATTAAGAGTGAACATCTCACTAGTAAAAAGTCCATTGGTGGCAACTACTGATTTAAAAATTGCTTGAATAAGCAAGCTTTTAGAAATTTTCATTATTAACCAGACATAAAAATGATCAGAGCTTTTGGAAATTCAGTGAAATCTTTTATAGTAATGTTAGGAATGGGGCTAATACCCCCTTTCCATGTGGAAAAGAGTCAACAGACATTCCTTAAGTGGTCATTGTGTGCCAGGCACTGTGCTAAACATTGAGGGTTCAAAAGCAGACAAAAATAGTGTCAGCCTTCAAATACTCTTATTTTTATGGAGTAAATGACATGTAAATACTAGATTCATACAAAATATATGCAGAGTAGATGGAAGACAATCTCAGAGGGGAAGGCACGCACTTACAGTGGGTGCAGGAGGGATCCGGATAATGAGAAATGAATAATTATTGAAGATAATGGGTGATTGCATCTCTCTGACCTGGGGTTGTGGAGAAGAGGGAGAGAAGTGATTGTTCTAGCATTACAGAGAGTGAATGACTGCCTTAGCAGAGCAATTATCCTTTAGTTAGCTATAGGGGCAATGGATAGAATGCCAGGCCTAGAGTCAGGAAGACTCATATGCATTAATTCAAATCCAGCCTCAGACATGTACCAGCTGTGTGACCCTTGGCAAGTCGCTTTACCCTGTTTGCCTCAGTTTCCTTACACAAATGAACAACAAAGTTGTAAAAAGTGTTTTTCAACTGGCTGAAGCTTAAAAGTGGAGAATTGATACACCTGTGATCTTTGCTATCTCAATATTTTTGGAAATGTCAGATCACCCCTAGAGAACTTTATTGTGTTTGAGCTTCAATACCTCCTTTGTTTAAGGCTTACAGATTCAATAACTGCAACCAGGTGAATGGTGATGCCTAGGGTTTAGGTGTGTAAGTCTTGTCTGAAGGCTAATCTGAGGCATAAATAACAAAGAGTGAGGCTATATTGCAACGATAACAATCTAATCTAGTGCCATTTTTGTCTGTAAAAATAAGACTTTGTTAACATTTTTTGAAGGCAGAATCTGCATGGCTTTTTTTTCTGTGCAGGGAACTCCCAAGGAGGAAATGCCCTCCACTAACACATACTGACATCAGCTTTTTAACTTATAGTCTTAAAGAGTTACCTAGGTCACAGAGAAGTTAACTGATTTACCCCAGAGCCATATGGGTTAGAGTATATGCAATTTTCTTGAGAGTATTTGTCTTTGCACTGCACCATGATTGTTTCTTTGTTAATCATTTAAACTATTGAACTGAATATCATTCACTGATTATAAGAATATTAAAGACAACTTACAATACTAAATAATATTTAAAGAACTTCAAATATCTAGTTATAAAATAATTTAGACTTTAGAGTTTAAAAAGTACTCATTGGTCCTTGCAACAACTTTTTTTAGGTAGTAAGGAAGGTATTCTTATCCCCATTTCACAGATGAGAAAACTGAGGCTCAGAGAGATTACATGACTTAAAGTCGTGCAGCTAGTATGTATCAGAGGTAAACTTTCAAATCTGTTTCCCCCCCCACTACCTACATCTGTCTCTCATTGTAAATACATTCTTGGTATAGCCCATGTAAGTTCTAAAGATGCTTATCCCAACTTCTGCTTTCACAGATAAATCTTGAGTTTTGGGACAATACAGTTTCTCCTATTCAGAATTCCATAGGTGCCCCTAAGGAGTCAGTAATGATTCTCTAATTCCATGATCTGGAGTCCTCCTTGGAGGGCTTCCCTTAGAAGATTATTATTTGGGAATCATTTTAGTTAGACAGCTTTTGGAAAGGGGCATTTACTAGAATGATACAGTCAGAAATTATAAAGCATCCTCCCTCCTCCAAAAAAGGCTATCACACACAAGTTACCACAAGCTGTCCTAGCTTATCTGGCCATCTTTTCATGCAAATTTTCATCCAATTTAAGGACTTTTCCACACATAGATCTAAAGCCTATGATTGACAAATTGGTCGAGTAGCTCTTCATTTACATTAAATAGGTGAGATGATTTGATGGAGTAAATGTCAGTCAACCCCACCTTTATATTAGTACGCTAACTACTCTAATTGATTACTAACTGAACAATGGTTTTTCATGCATAAAATGAAGACGATGGTTTGAGATAACCTAGTCTATCAATGTAAATCTTTCCAGCATTAAGTTCTATGACTATAAGTCATATAAATCACTATTATAAATGCCCTAATTAGCTATAAAGGACATATGAAGAAAGGTGCAATCTGCATCCAGAGAAAGAACTAATAAATAGAAGTATATAGAGAATAATTATATGTGTATATGTGTATGTATGTGTGTATGGATACCTATGCATACATACACATATATAGACACATCCCTGTTTGTGTGTAATGGTAACCGTCTCAAAGGCTGGGGGAGGGGGAAGAAATTATATTATAATTTCACTATGTATTTAAAAGGAATAGCAAGTTGTACATTATAGATTTGCAGTTTCATGTGTAATCATCATCTTTTTTATTATACTATGTTATGGAAATGCCTGTTTTATTCTATAAATTAAAAATAAAATTTTAAAAAGAAGTTCTGTGGTTCTGCAGCTGGATCCTCTCTACTAATGAAGGAGCTTTTGCTGTCAACTCAGCATTGGAACAAGCATTTATTAAATGACTACTCTGGAGAGGGACTCCGTGCTTTATCTTGTCTATTACATTTCTGAGCCTTGAAAAACATCAGTTCCCTTTGCCCTTCCGTCATTCCACATCAAGTAAATTTTAATTCGGGGATGAAGTGCCATTATATGCTGTCTCCAGCTTCCTGCACTGAATTAGACTTGGTCCATAATACCAGTTCCTTTTCACAGACCTAATTACATCACTTATTTGTAAGTTCAGTGCCTTCTAGGAAAGGGTTCGCATCTTTGCTCTGTCACTGACTGTCTATGTGAAATTAGCTAGATCACAAAACCTCTCTGAGTTCTGGTTTTTTTAGCGGTAACAACATCAGCAGCAGTATGCTTTCTTTGCATGTTATCTTTTTTGTTCCTGGTAACAGTTCAGGGAACATTGAGGTTGAAAGTGGGTAAGTGATTTGACCAAGGACACACAGTGTCTGAAGCAAGATTTGAACTCTCATCTTCCTGACTCCAAGTTCAGTGTTCTGACCACTATACCACCAAAGCTGCCAGGTACAGTGAAAGGAGGAAATTGAACCAGAGTACTTCCAAGGGTCCTTCCAGTTCCATCCTTTGAGATCAGAGGTCTTATCTTTTTATTTCTTTTAAAAAGTTACTCATCATTTTTGTCTCAAATGTTAAATAATTGTAATAATATCACTTTGATTTGATTCAGTTGTAGGATACCTTTGGACCCAGCATTTCTGTAGTTAACAATTAGATCTCAAATCATATTATGTTGCATTAGAAATGTAATTGTGGATATATAGAGATATATCTACATATCTATACACACACATATATACACTTTATATAACATTTGTATACACATATAATATATGATATAAACATGTATATTAAGACTCAAGTAACCAGGATGTTTATATACATATCTCTAAAAATATTTTTGTGTCAAACATGAATAATGAACCACAGTGTGTTAGTTTCAACAAACTTCTGAAACATGCACACACACACACACACACACACACACACACACACACACACAGAGGCTTAGACTACCACAGCATCATTTGAATAAGTTTAAATGGTTCCTATCATCTGTTGGAGGCCCAGTTGAGCCGCCCATTTTAGGGCTTTCTCTGGTAGAGTAGAATCATCAATAATGCTTCTATTATAGTCTTTCTTCTGTCTCATATTTTCCTTCCTTCCTGGCAGCCCATTCCTCTTACCCCATGGTTCCTTACACTTTTTTGTGTCTTGGACCACCTTACTAGTCTAATAAAGCCCATTGTGGTCCCCTTCTCAGAAGAGTGTTGTTTTGCCTATGTTTATAGTAGAAAGAATGCAAAATTTCAGCTGGAGTTTAGTGAAAATAAAGATGTAAACTTTTTTCCCCATCTGAAATCAGACCCTCTAAAATCCATCTCTGGATCCCAAGTTTAAAAATCCCTGATCTAACCCATAAATGTATTTGTAGTCTCTTACCTTCCATCTTTTCCCAGGTGATCATGCATGGTCTCTACTCATGTTTTTTTTCTGCCCCTGGGTCACTTAATCCCTGAAAAAGGGGTTTCTTTGTTGTTGTTGTTGTTGTTGTTTTTAGCAGATTCGTAAAGTACTTCTGTACCTGCTGAGCCTAATTGCTGGGCACAAAGACTTGGTTGTAAAACTCTGATAACAAGGCAAGTTATCACAACCCACAAATTACAGTTCCTTCCTTGAATGTTTGTGCCCTTAGTGACTCACAGTGAGGGCCAAAATTATAATCACTTTCTGCAGCCACTTTTCTGGCTCCCTTCCTGAAGTGTCAGGTCCAACAAAACTCCCAGGGTGAGAATACGGGTTTGTGGCTTTACACATGAATTGCTGTTTGCCTGTACAAGTTGTGAGACTTAAATGCAAACGTCCTGCATCTGATTTTTTAGGGGGAAATGGGGAAGAGTTAGTGACTTTCACTTCGGCAAGCATGAACTTTTTAAAAATGATGCCTGTTGTTTTTACCTCTCTTCACTTCTGAATACAGCCCTCCCCCTTCTATTTAGGGAGCCTTTCATTAGATTTTAAAAGAAAAAGAGAAAGATATAGTTAGGCAAAATTGTCATCCAACCAGTTTATGTGATCTGACAATATAGGCAATATGGTATATCCATAATTCCACATCTCTTTAATGAAGGGAAGGAAGTGAATGTTCTCAACTCTTCTCTGGGATCAGGCTTAGTCATTACATAATAGAGTTCCATTTGGCTTTATGGTACTTTCCATTTACATTGACAAACATTCATTTTCATGAAGGAAGAAAATGCATACTGAAGTTTATTTTTAGTTCAAAATTAAAATGTTTTCCCTCTAAAGGCTGGTTAAAGTTTTACTGACTATAAAGTGAAATGATCCCACTTGTTCAATTGCATTACTGGCTGTGGATTAAGGTTTTTATGATCAAGACTGTAGACAGAACTACTGTCAACGAACTATAAGGTTTCTTGTTCAGTTACCCAGGAGTCTAGGCCAGGTTCATGGCATACTCATTGGAATTCTATGCTTTAACTTATTACAGGTGAAATAATTATGTTCTCGTTGGGGGATAGGCAATTTAGACCCAAGAAGTGGGGTATAAGATTGGAGAAAGGAACACTTTTAATTATTACTTTTTATAAAGTGCATGTTTTTTTATGTTAGGAAAACTGGCTCTCTGTAACATGAAGGTATCCAAGACCAGCCTATTTCTCTACTGCATAGAATTTCAAGGTAACAAACATTTTGTCCTAATACAAGATAGAGACTATCACTCATGCAAGCTGATTTACATCACCAAAGGATGGGGGTACTGGTGAAGAGAATTGTGTGCCTGGATTTGGATAACTGGATGCCAGATAAATGTGATTGTACTATTGCTTAATTATATATTCCCACAGAAAGCAGTGGAGTGTTCTTTGGTAAGGGAGATAGTTACTCAATAATTGCTATTGATTGAGTACTTGGGCACAGATGAGACAGCATTCACATAATCAGAAATTTGTTGCCTGGATTCATTCCCTGGATGAAACCAGACCTGTCAGCTGGCTGGCAGTGGCAAACTGTAATCGTGTCCTTGTTAGAGGTTGTCTGGCGTAAGTTGTCTTCTGTCTGCTGAGGCAAATACCTGGTAGCTACTGATGCTATTTGGAATGCCTGGAAACTCAGTTTGTTGTTGTTTTGTTGTTGTTGTTAATAAGAGAAGTTATTAAGAAAAAACAAGTTTTTTAGGGAACATTGTGTTGCCACCACTTGTCTGGAAGAAAAACTCTCTACTGAATCATTAAGGATATAAGTGAGTATTAAGGAAGATGATGTTAGAAATCATCAGGATAAATTGCTTCTTACAACATCCCTAGGGATAGTGGAAAAAGCATTGAACTTGAATTCAAAAGTCCTGGATTCTCATCTCTTTGCTGTACTTTCTCCATAGACACCTCCTCAAAAGTTCAACATCATAGTTACCTTTATGAATGTGTTGACAATGATATGTTGAATCTAAGCTTATGGCTTATACATAACCACTAGATATTCAAAAGGACTATTTTCCTCTGACCAGTGCTCCTTTTATATCCCTAATGCACAGAGAAAAGATAGATATGGATATATACACATATATACACACGTTATATGTGCATGTGTGTGTCATTTGTGTGAATATATACATATATGCATAATACACCTATACATATGCATATATACACATATATACACCTAGCTGGAACCATGGTAATCTGGAAAACATCCTAATCTGATGTTTGAGTACCAATAACCTAAACCACAATAATATTAACAACTAAACCTCATATTCAGTAATTTTTTCAGGCTCATGAGGAAACTTAAGCACAACCATCTTCTAAATGAATTGGGTACTCAAACTCAAATTATTCTAATAATATTTAGGAGAAATATTTGAGCATAATAAGGATTATAATAATAAGCATTTAATATGTATTAAATTTTCTAGGTGATATTTGGAATTAAATTAAATGAATTCATTTTAAGTTAGATATGTCTCCCTAATAAATGTAAATTTAATGTAAATGGATATTATTGTTTATTAATTATATTAATGGTGAAGTATAATATAAGTACATAGTGGTATATAATGAATAAATAATAATGGTATCTCATATTTATGTAATACTGTATGGTTTTCAAAAATTGCTTATAATCACAGTAACCCTGAAAGAGAACAGTACAGGTAGCAAGATCCATGTTTCAAAGATCCTTATCTTTGAAATGAGCATCAGAGAGGTTAAGCAACTTGTTCTGAGTCACAGAGCTAGTGACAGTATTAGAGGAAGTACAACTGAAAACTGTTGCTATAATTTTCATAGGGTGACCACGACAGATTTTTGGGTAGCCAACTAATCTGAATTAATAGGAAAGAGATTCTTCATCTCCTGGAAAAATATGAGTATCTTCTAGAGAATGGATCACAAAGTCATAGATGTAGACCTGGTAATGATGTCAAAGGGTATCTAGTCCAGTCTCTTCCTTTTACAGGAGAGGAAACTTGAAGCCCTCTTAACCATTGTTCTTAGTGCTACGCTGGAGTGCCAAACAGAACAAGTATAATTTCTTTCATATACAACCATTATTTTCTTCCCACCACCATTCCAGTCTTTTCTTCCCTTAGCTGACCATGCCCCATTCCTTCAACCAGGCCTGACATGGCATGAATTCAAGGCCCTTTTCAGTTGTGGTTGCTCTCCTCTGGCCATGCTCTGGTTAACCTTTCAGAATGGTTTGGCTTTTGGCTAAGTGGTATTAAATATGGACACTACAGGATTGATTATATGTTCCAAATTAATTTGATATCTCCTTTTCATCTGAAAAGAAGACTGGATATCCCTCACTTTAATGAGTTACCTTATTATACCAATTTGGATCTTCATATTTCATGGAAACTGGGTCAGTCAAGAGTTATTAGATCACAAGTCCATCGTCCTGATGCCAGCTCTCAGTTCTAATATTAATTATATCTAAGTAGGTAGGTAGATATATAGATAAATAAAAGCAACGTGTTAGATAATGTAGATACAAACAGGTAGATAAGAGATAGATAGATAAATAGATAGATAGATAGATGATAGATAGATAGAAAGAAAGAATGAGCAACATAGAAAAATGAATAGAAAACTGGCCTTAGAGTCAAGAAGACCCTGAGCTTCAAGTCCCGTTATGATGTACTGTTGTATGACCCTTGGCAAATCTCATCCCATTTCTCCTGGCAACTTTCCAAGACTGTAAGTTGCCAAGTGAGTAGCTGTCTATGCTGACCGAGTAAGTTCTTCATTTGGAGCTACCCTTACTGATAAAGAGCCTCATTGTGATGAGGTGGTGACCCTGAGTTTTTAAAGGTCACACATACGTGCCTATAGAGGACAAACTTTGGCAGATTTCCTAGCTGGAAAGACTTTGAATAAGATCTGATAGGTGATTGTCTAAGGCAGTGGTTCTCAACCTTCCTAATGTTGCGACCTTTTAATACTCGTAATAATATGCGTATCTGCATGTGGGCGGACCTGCCTGGAGATGGATAGAGGAGGTTCCTAAAACCATCGGAAATATGTGTTTTCCGATAGTCTTAGGTGACTCCTGTGAAAGGGTTGTTCAATCCCAAAGGGGTCGCAATCCACAGGTTGAGAACCACTGGTCTAAGGGTTAAGTCAGCTGAATTCACTTTTTAGGGCCATAGGTTTAGAACTGAAAGAGACCTGAGAGGTCATCCAGTTCAAGGCCCCCTCATTTCACTGAAGAGGAAACTGCAGCCCACAAGGTTAAGTTACTGGCCCAAATTCACATAAATAGAGAACCAGAGAAAAGGATTCAAACCTAGTTACTCTGGCTCCAAATCCAGTTTCTCCCCCATTGTACCAAAATGCCTCATCACTAGGTTGATGAGGGATGACTAACTTTTCAGTCAAAGCAATGGATAAAGACTGTCTACTTAGCCAGAGAGAATTTTTTTGTATTTTGTTTAACTGAATATAATTTGAATTTGCTTAGCTATGTATAGGTTTTATGTAATAGAGATAAGTCCCTGAGGTATGGGCTTTGTTGGGTTTTTGTGAGTTGTTTTTTTTTTATCTCTAGGTACTTACACTTCATAGACTTTTAATTCACATTTGTTGAATTGAACTGAATTGAAACCTGCCTCAGTGGAGGCAGTTCTCACATTGATCAAATCACAGATTTTCAAAGTACAGCCAGGTACCAATTGATACAAATAATAAATTCCCAGAAGTGGTCACTTTATTTGAATTTGTACTCCATATTTCCATTGGGCTGCAATCAATTGCCATATTTTATATATTTATAACTTTTATGTAAATTCCATTTCAGGGGATTCATTATTTGTACTAATTGGGACCTAGTGGTATTACAGTTTCAAAGTAGTGATATGGTGTACTGTAAAGTGGTGCCATTTGTAAAACCAACCCCATAACTGAAAGACAAGTTAACCCTAACAAACAGATAGTGGGAGAATTGTGGTCTAGCAATAAGGCCATTCTCTGTTTTTTATTGTAGTTTCTCTTTTTTTATTGCATTTTCAATGAGCATGGCTTACCTTTGTGTTCCATATGAATTAAGGGGAAAAGAGCCCTGCCTAGCTGCACAAACAGACCTGTCCAACCAAAGACCAGAAGCAAATAAGGATGTTGCTATGGATATTTCCTTTGTAGTTAATTGTTGTGGAAGGAGAGCCAACCTCTATAAATGTTTACTTTCCATATATGAAAGTTAAGAAAGAATGGACGCATGTGGAAGATTACATTGTTCTATATATTAACACTACCCCTACTCTTTCTATATTTCTCAGATACCTAAAACCATCCCAGATCCAAATGACTGTTTTTTAAATGTTCCAACAGAACCCTTTCTGGCCCTTTTGGAGTGAGCTTGGCATAGCTTGATACAGTGGCAAGGAGCACTGGGTCTGTATTCAGAGAGTCCAGTATCCTGGCTGTATGACGTAGGGCAAATGTTTCCACATCTGTAAAATGGGCAAATCTTTCCTCACCTGTAAAATGAGGGGTCCAAACCCTTCAAAAGATGATCTCTGAGGTCCCTTCTGACTCTAGTCTAGACCCGATGGTCCTATGATCTCTGACCTATAGAAATTTGCTATCTAGTTGGGGCGATAAGATAGGAAAGTGAATAAATATAAGATAGATGGGATAGCTAACAATAATAAAGTAGAAACAATAAATAACACTAATTAATAATTATTGTTAATAAGAAAAGCTGACAATTCATTTTCAGAATTTCACTTTGATTATCTCACTTGATCATCATAACAATTTTGTAAGTCAAGTACTGTCACTATCTGAATTTAACAGATCATTTGAACTCAGTGGTATTAAATGATTTGTCCAGGTTCTCAAAAGTATGCTAGGTAGAATTCAAATCCAGGTCTTCCTTAACTGCAAGCATAGCACTCTGTATTAGTATTAATGATGATAAGAAGGAGAAGGAAGAGGGGGCAGGGGACGGAAGAAGAGAAGGCAGAGAAAGAGAAGAATTAATGTTTAAGATTTTCACAGTACTTTATACATACAAATTCATTGTATCTCAAACAACCCTGGAAGGTAGTGCTATTATTATCCAAATTGGATTTTTGATCATTCGTGTCCTTGTGACCCCCATTTGGGGTTTTCTTGGCAAAGATATTGGAGTGGTTTGCCATTCCCTTCTCAAGCTCACTCTGTAGATGAGTAAACTGAGGCAAGCAGGGTTAAGTGACTTGCCCAGGATCACATAGTCAATGTCTTGGGCCAGATTTGAACTTGGGAAAAAGAGTCTTCCTGACTCCAGGTCCAGCACTCTGTCCACTGCACCACCTTGCTGCCCAGTATCTGAATTTTACAGGTGAGAAAATTGAGGCAGACAGAACTTACATGACCTTGCCCAGTGACACAGCTAATAAGAGTCTCAGTCAAAATTCCAACTCAACACTCACTATCCCAAGAAACAAATTAGAGTTCACTTAGCTTTCAGTGAACTTTTTCACACCACTGAACAAAAATCTTGGTCCCTTCCAGAAGCGGCCTAGAACACTGGAAAGTGCAAAAGAATTTGAAGTCAGGTCCAAATTTGGGTTCAGATCCCAGCTCTGTCACTTGTCTGTCTGACCTTGAACAAGTCAATGTGTCTGTCTTAACCCCTAACAGTTCCCTCTATTGCCAAATGAGCAAATTGGACTGATGACTTCCAAGCTCCCTTCCATCTGTAAATCTTTGACCTATGAGATTCCTCCTAAAACAGCTAAGTGTTTTCTAAGCAGTGGACAATTACCTCACAACATTCATTTTCTTATGTAAATGGATCATTTGTGAAGGTCAATTTCATGATGGGCCAGTGCATGGAAGAGGACACAGATACAATAAAGTATTCCAAAAGCCCCTTAGTTCAAGTAATGTGCCAATTCATCCAGCCATTGTGTGCAGATTCTTTTTTTAATTTTCATCTTTACAAGATCATCTTAGCCTGGCTCAATCAAAGGTTCACTGAACATTTCTATTCCCTAGATTTATTTTGGTGTGGCTAAGCTAACTAGATACATGAAAAACATCCTGTAATCCAAGGTATTTTTAAAATTTACTCTTGTTTTTTATTTGTTTCCTACCCTCCCCTTCCCCCATCACTTCTCAGGGCACAAGGTAAGCAGCTCCCGTCCCAAACAGGCCATCTGGCCTGTTTTACATAACAATCCAAGCCCAGTCAAGTAGCAGTATACCAGTGAAGAGTAAAAGTGTTGGATGAGGCCCAAGAATCTGGGCCTAAAAATAGCTTTTAAAAAGTCATTGAGCATAATAGTGCAAATCATAGACAGGTCATAAGCGGCAGCTGCCCAGTGTGTTCAGGTATAATTCCCTCATCATCAAGCCAGAGAGGTGCAGGCCAGATTAGAAATGCTCCCAGGGCTTCCACTTTCTCTGAGTTTTCCAGAACGGCTGTCACTCTCATTTGCACACCTGACAAGCACCTGGAATTAGATTCCTGGTGGATTTGACCAATTACCATTCATCTGGGTAATTTCACCTTCCTCTCCTCTCCTTCCCCCCCGCCCACCCCATACCACAGTCAGCAAAGTGGTTATAATACTTCACTCCATATTCATGTATCACCCCATGTGATGTTTCTGTCTCTGATGGAGAGAACAGGCAAGCCTTGGTGAAAGATTTGTAGGAATCCTGAAAATAGCTTTTCTCCTTGTCTAGGTTTTCTCCTCTGAAAGGACAGGCAAGAATTCCCTTCAGAGATATAATCCTTGTTCTCAAATGAAAGGGATCCTGCTGGGGAGCACTGAAGCTCTCTCCAGATAGGTGAGCATATCTTGTCCGTATTCCCTGCAAGACAGCTTGCCACAATGGTACAGTTCAGCTGCTTTATCAGACCAGCTCATCTGTACAATTTGTTTTTTTTTTCCTTTTCTTCTCATTCCCCCTCCTTTATATTATAGAAATAGCTTGTCATGTTTCATTATTGAACCATTTTTTTTAATAAGATGCCAAGCCCTAACAACGAATGTGGGATACTTTTAAAAAATCAGCCACGTTTACATAGTCAGATTTATTCCTCTTCAAATCCATGTGAACTGGTCTTTCCTATAGGTTGGATGTACTTTTCACTACCACTATACTCTCTATATGTTTTCTAAATGAGCTGTCTAATTTCACATATTCATCCTGAGGTGTTTTCAGGTTGTACAGTATGTAATTCAGTAGAAAGCCCCATATACCAGATAATATTTTTAGAATGGAGACATTTTCTGAAAGACAGAATTTTTCCATTTTAGAACTTATGAAAAATGTATTTGGAACTTATAAAAAATGTATTAGGAACATCTGAATACATGATTTCTGATTGGATTTTGAGAATTAAGACCTATGATTTTTAAAGCAATTCTTTCTTTTCCATATGTAGTTAGACAGAATTATCTTTGAAGGTAGGGGGAGAGAGGTAGAAGTTAGTTACATGCCCTTTTCTCCCTAAAAATTTCAGCTTTCTTTTATATTAGAGTGTGGGATTGTGACTCAAGTCAGGAGACCTGGGTTCATATCCCTTCTGAGATATTAATTAGTGTGACCCTGAGCAAATCATTTAACTAACTTCTTTGAGACCCAGTTTCTTCATCTATAAAATGAAGTACTGGGCTTGATGGCCTCTAAGGGCTTTTCTAGTTCTAAATAGATGCTCCTATTATTCAGAAATCACCTAGTTATGAAGTTTAGGAGGGAAAATATTGTGTTTACTATTTTGGGGGGGCCTAATAGCAAATAGAATTGGCATTAGGATTTGAGGACCTACCTCTGACACATACTAGCTATGTGACCATGGGCAAATCATTTAACCTTTCAGTGCCCTAGGTGGCTTCTTCTAACTCCTGGCATATACCCAGACCACTTCCTTTCCCAAAAGTCAGCTAAGTAACCCAGTGGATAGAGCATTGAACCTGGAGTTGGGAAGCACTGAATTCAAATCCGGCCTCAGACACTTTACTAGCCTCCTCCCCACTCCACCCCCATTAAACAGGTTTTTTTTAATGAAAAATTTTTAAAAATCAGTGACCCCTTATTGCCATTCCAATGAAATATAAACTCCTTAAGCTCAGCATTCAAAACCCTTCTCAGCCTGGCTCTCACCTGATGTGTACAGCCTCTTTTCAAATTATTCTATTTTAAAACAACTCGGCAAAGAAGCAGATACAGAGTTTCATCTGAATTCAGGAGGATCTGAGTTCAGATGTGGCCTCAATTCCTTCTAGCTGTGACTGTGGACAAGTAACTTAACCTCTTTGTGCCTCATCCATAAAATGGTATAAGCAACTGTCTTTGGGTTGGGTTTGGTTTGGTCTTTTAATCTTTGTCAAGGCAAGTGCTGACTTCCCAGAGTTGAGGTAAGCATAAGGTGAGACAATATTTGCAAATCTTAAAGCAATATATAACTTCTAGCTCTTACTATCATCATCACCATCATTATTTCATGCCCTCTGAATTCCAGCCACTCTGCACTTACCAGTTATTCCCGACCCTGTCATGCTAAACCACGCCCTAGTTCTGGGAATCCCCAGCTCAGCCATTTATTAGCTGTGTGACCCGGGACAAGTCACTTGATCTTTTTGGATCAATAAAACAAGGGACTTAGACTGAATGGTCTCTGATTTTAACATTGCATGATTCTGTAATTGAATCTCTTATTCTACAACATCAATGGTAAAGTTAAGACAAACATTCTTAGCAAATAACTATAACTGTTGAAATAAATCTAATTTTTAAATGTTTTGTATCTCCTTGTGTTATACGGATGATTCACATGTATTTAAGCACAGGAGGTGGGACTAATTACCCCTGAAACTTTCCCATGTTGCAGAATTTAATCCTGACTCAATTTTATTTACGTGTTATTTAACAAAATGTCAGTGCTCTATAGGAAGAGAAAGAGAATAATCATTTAGATAGAGCCTATTGTACCAGGCACTGTACTAAATGCTTTTTACATACATCTCATTTGATCGTCACAACAACTCTAGGAAGTAGGTGCTATAATCGTCCCCATTTTACAGCTGAGGATAGTGAGGCCAATAGGTAGTGACTTGTCCAGGATCACACAGCTAGTAAACGTCTCAGACTGAATTTGAACTCAAGGCTTCTTGACTCCAGGCCCAATGTTTTTTCCACCAATTCTGCCTCACTTAAATCCAATTCACTTGTAAGTCAAGACATGACCCTCCTGATGTCGTTGGTCCTCTTTAAGAACAAAGGATGAAAAGGGGGGCAGCTAGGTGGCTCAGTGAATAGAGCACCAGTCCTGGAGTCAGGAGGACCTGAGTTTAAATCTGACCTCAGACATTTAACACTTACTAGCCGTGTGACCTTGGGCAACTCAATTTAACCCCAATTTTCCTGTCTCCCCCCACTAAAAAAAAGCAAAGGATAGACAACAATAACAACAAGCTGCCTCTAAATGAGAGTTTATGTAAATGTTGTCCATTTTCTTCCTGTGTTTTAAAATTGCAAACAGATGTTCAAATGATACTTTCTGACCTCCTCTTTGTGATTTGTCCCTTCAACCATGTACAGAAACATGGGATTTTACTTGGAATGTATCCAAGAGGCTGTTTTACCCAAACCATTCCATATGAAGGATCAAGCTCCAAGGGTACCCACATTTAGAATGAAATTCCCCTGGAGCTAGTTTTCATGAGCTTGTCTTTGTCTTGTTTGTTGTGCTTGTGAGAATACCAAAGACATAGTAACATCCACATACAAATAAGTTTTGGCTTCACGTGTTCAAATAAATCACTTCAAACAGAAGGGCCCCCCGCCCAGTTCTGAATTTTCCCTCTTTCCTTTCCATAAGTGGTAGAAAAGGAAGATCTTTGCAACTGATCTGTTTAGGGGTCTCTCAGTAGGGTTAACAGCACTGGGAATAGATATTAATGTTCTCTTTTTATATAAAAGTTTAATGCTTTCATTTTTTTTCCAGAAAAACACCTTTCAGTCTTCCTGAATTTGTGTCCCTCATTTCACATGTAAATTATGTTTACTCCCACAGAGTTTTAATTTCCTAAGATCACCATAGATTGGTGGAATTTAAAAGCCAAGATTTTCATTAATTTTCTTTTGCTAGCCACTGTTAAACAAAAAAAGCATATAGTAACATTACTTTCAATTGAACTCTTTCAAGACTGTATCTCACAATCAGACTCTGGTAGAGTTAGAGGTAGAAGGTTGATTTTTGTTGTAGTTTTGGTCTAGACATGATGATTTCATAGAAATTCCCAGTATGGAAGTTCCATCCACTAATAATGATTGGCATCTTGGCTGTAGCTTATTGTCAGTACTGGGGGGAATGAATGCTTAAATGACTTTTTCCAAATTTGTTAGAACCATTGTATATCAGAGTCAATCAACCAGTCAGCCAGTAAACATTTACCAAATCTCTACTATGTTCCAGGGACTGTGCTCATTGCTAGGGTTGCACAGAATTCCTATTCTTAGGGAGATCACAGTCTAATGGGGTAGACAATATGAAAACCATATTTTTAAGAAGCTATATACAAGATAAATTGGAAATAATCAATGGAGGGAAGGCTCTAGAATTAAGTGAGATTAGGAAACACCTCCTATAGAAGATGGGAATTTAGGCAGGGTTTGAACTCGGTCTTCCCAACCCTGTATGTCCATTATGTTAGAGTGCTTTCTTTTTAGACACTATTTACTTTCTGGGTCCTTCAGAGGAATGGAGAGATCACTGGACTTTGAGTAAGGAAGAGTTGGGTTTCATATCTAATCCTAGATTATTATTTGGGGGACCCTAAACAAGACACTTAACCTCTCTCTGCCTCAGTTTCTTCCTCTATAAAGTAAGATTAGACTTCGTGGCACCAAGGGTCTCTCCTAGTTATTGTCTTGTGGCCCTATAATCCTGTGATTTCTACTAACCACAGTGGATACTTATAAAGGCAAATGTGCTAATATCCCCAATGCTAGAATCTTCACCTTCATTTTGGGGTGGGAGAATTAAGGTATATGCTGTATATGTCTTGCATCAGAAAGGACCAGTAGTTCAGTTATCCTCATCACATGGATATGACCATGTAACCCATAAGCTACCAAGATGGAGGATTTCAAAAGACTGGTGGTTTATACTGAACATATCCTTTGCTTTGTTTCTCCTCCCTCCTATTATGGCTTGACTCATGGAGCTGGTATTTGATTAAATAAAAAAAATTAGTCATGTAGCTACTAATCTTTAATCATAATTCCTTCATTAAAAAAACCACAGATGGTAGTAAGGAATGCTCTTGAAACTGACACATATCCCAGGTTTATCTCTTGTCAGATTTTATTAACCAAGATTTCACAGAAAATAGCTAGTAATTTTGCTGATCAAAGATAAATATATAGATTTCTTTCCTCTTGAAGTGGTAGACTACAAGAGTCTTTGGTGGCTGAAAGGATGCGGTTCTTGGTAATCAAGATTCCAGGGAAGAATGGGACAGTCTCAAAACCAAGGTGACATCCAATTTTCAGTTCATTTACTGTTTCACTCCATCTTCAGTTCTGCACAGGCTCAGCTAGTTCTATCCTCTGCCTAAATCAGCAGACCACCTATATATCTATATAATATGCCTTCCTATGTCAGTGCCTTCACCGAAACCCTATTAGTTAAAAAAAGCTAACCTGCTTTCCTAATTTGCTACCAATGAGTTAACTAGACTCTTGGAAAAAATCTGAGTCCAATTGTTTGTAAAGAATAGACCAATGTGGTAGGTAGCTTTAAAATGTTTTCCTAAAGTTTCAGCATGTCATACATTTTCTCCTTACTCATCCATTGCATTTCAATACTAGCCCCATCTTGTGCAAATAGACTAGACCTACCTCTTGTCTTTTAAACTCAATAATGCCAGAATTTGTATTTCTGAAAGTGTATTTTTTTTTTACTCTGATATGCCTTACCTACTGCCCAGAGATATCTTAAATAGATGCTCTCACATTTGATGAAAAGCGTCCTGGAAGCACAAAGATGGATGATAAAAGGCAATTATTTTTCATTTAATGTGGCTGTTTCATTGGGTTGGTATGAAGGAATAGGAAGAAGCAGAGGCTGGAATATAGCTTGCTTCATGAATAATGGTATGCTTGAAACAATCAATGATTAACCACCTACTCCGGTTGCCTTTTGAATTCTTTCAGAAAATCTCTTCAGCTGGGCTTTTTGGTTTGTTTTTCTAGGCTGGGGGGTGGGGGTGGGAATAGTTCTTAAGTAATTTAGATCAGTTCTCAGCTGTTCTGGCACAGGGACACAGACTGTATCCGTGATTTCAGTGATAATATGGAATGCTAGGTGAAGAAAGAAGTAGTTGTGCTACAGCTGCTCTCAAAGTCAGGAAGACCAGAGTTCAAATTCTACCTCTGATTGTTGTTTTCTTTGTGACTGTGAGGAAACTACTTAACTTCTCAGGGCTGTCTTGAACACTGCAGAGGAGGTGCTAACATGGTAGAAGAACTTTCAGGGGAGTGTTATTTTGTTCTTGTCCAGTTATGTCCAACTCTTTGTGATCTGGGGTGGTTTGCCATTTCCTTCTCCAGCTCATTTGACAGATGAGGTAACTGAGAAAACAAGGTTAAGTGACTTGCCCAGGGTAACACAGCTAGCGTCTGAGGTCAAATTTCAACTCAGGTCTTCCTTACTCCCGGCCAAATGTTCTATCCACTCTACCAGCTAGGAGCAGAAGTTTCCCAATCCAGAAGTAAGTTATAAGAGGAGTTTCTTCATTCAGAAGCTTTCCTAAACCAGTGAAATCATAAGTGCAGTTCTTGTCTACTATAGAGGAAAGGAAAACTCCAGGAGTATGCTGGTAAATATTTAACAACTAACTCCCCAGGGGGGAAAATGTAGGGAAAACACACTTTTTAGTATAATTTGCATTTTAACCCTTTCTCTATCACTTTCTCAAGTTTAGACAATCAAGAAAACTTTAATCAAGCCCTGATCAGTAGCCTCTGCCATTTTCTGAGGTACAAATGTTCACACCCAGGAGGGAAACTCCCTCTCCCCATTCAGGTTGGCACATTTTTCAGAGGTAAAAATTAAACCCAAGTCTTCCCAACATCCGCCAGCTTTCTATTCACTTGCCCACAGTGGCCTATCAAGGTGGATCTGATGCACAGATATTTAAGTGCTCAAATTATGTAAAATACCAGAGTAAAGGTGAAAATTCAGCCAGGATGAAAATCACAGACCTTGTTCATTATCATAGTAATTGTGGAATTGAATTGAATATAATTTAATTCTCTACCAAATGACTCAGGGCAAACCTTTTAACCTCTGTTTGCCTCAGTTTCCTCATCTGTAAATGGGAATAATAATAGTACCTATGTCACAGAGTTGTTGTAAGGATTAAATAAATTAACAGTTTTGAAGTACTTAGAACAGCACATAGCACATAGTAGGTGCTGTATAAAATTGTGTAGTAGTAGTAGTAGTAGTGGTAGTAGTAGTGGCAGTAGTAGTAATAGTAGTAGTAGTAGTGGTAGTAGTAGTAGTAGTAGTAGTAGTGGTAGTAGTAGTAGTAATAGTGGTAGTAGTAGTAGTAGTAGTAGTGGTAGTAGTAGTAGTAATAGTAGTAGTGGTAGTAATAGTAGTAGTAGTAGTGGTAGTAGTAGTAATAGTAGTAGTAGTAGTGGTAATAGTAGTAGTGGTAGTAGTAGTAGTAATAGTGGTAGTAGTAGTAGTAGTGGTAGTAGTAGTAGTGGTAGTAGTAGTAGTAGTAGTGGTAGTAGTGGTAGTAGTAATAGTGGTAGTAGTAGTAGTAGTAGCAGCAGCAGTAGAAGTAGTAGTAGTAATAGTAGTAGTAGTAGTAGTAGTAGCAGCAGCAGCAGTAGCAGTAGTAGTAGTAGTAATAGGAGTAGCAATCGTAGTGGCAGTTAGTGGTAGTGGTAGTAGTAGTAATCATTAGAGATGGGAGAAAGGCAAACTGAATACAAAAAGCCATTTTTAAATCATATTTTATTTTAGTTTTTTAAAAAAATCACATTTCTATTTGGTCCTGTTTTTGCACCTTAACTACCCCATCGCAAACCAGCCAACAAAGAGAACACTCATCCTTTCCATTCTCCTGAAAGGTTAGCATTTTGGATCTTCCCACTGAGTCTCTGGCCGTTGTGGTCCAGAGACATTGCAGTCCTGCACCTAAGTTGAGAAGGCCATGTGTTGATTGTCACCCTTGTTGCATGATGTACTTGTTTTCATATGGTATTAGTCAAGAGTCTAAAGCAGCATTCCATACAGTACAAATGACACAACACTGACCCTAGAATCAGAAGATTTAGGTTCAAGTCCTGCCTCTGTCACTTACTATCTGTATTAGCTTGAGCTAGTCACCATCTCTGTGGATCTCAATTTCCTCAACTCTAAAAATTTAAAAATTAAAAACTAATTTTAATTTAGTTTAAATAATTTCCTAAAACATTTTTACAACTGAAGTAAATGCCAAATCTCCTGTAGAAGGTAATGGAAATAAAGATGTAATTTTTCCTGCTTTTCCTAATTTTTTTCAAAGTTCACCCACCCCCTGAAATCTATCAGTGGACTCTCTGGAGGATCTCAGGCTAAGAACCTTTGACGGACAGGATGATTAAATTCTTGGTAACAGATAGGACATGAAAAAGGCAGCTTTTGAAATAAGCAATACATTGGCAGGTTTGCTTGGTTGGACTTTTTTTTTTAAGATACCTGTTCATTGACATTCAGTTTACTATGTATATAGTGACGAATATCCCTTTCTTACTTATCCTTTGAGTTGATGATTACTGCTTCCCCCATGAGGCTCCACTGATGTGCCCAGATGACAGAATCAATCCTCAGCCGCTGTGTAAGTTTTAAATGATGAGGTCAAGTTGCCAATGGAATCCAGTCTGGGTGGATTTACTGCTGTTATGATAGAGGTAAAATTGGCATTTCAATAAGCTACTTTGCTCAGCTTTAATCAAGCAAACTCAGTTGACTTCCAGGCCCTGATTAAAACACAAAGAGGTGAGGCAATGCGTGTCATTAAATAAGTACATTTTGCATATTTATTGGGATCTTTTTTTTCCCATTGCAAGGACACACTCTTTGAAATAGAATGTTATTCTCCATGGACTCATTCTTTATTTTAACCTCAAATTCTTTATTTTAACCTCATTTTCTTGCCTTTACTTGGAGCTACTTGTCTAATCTGATTTGATCAGCTAATATATGACTGCTTGTGGAAATGAAAACTCTCCGTGGGCAACTTGGGACATCTGTCATTCTTTTATTCATTTTTTTCTGCCCTTGTCTATAATTCTGTTCTTTTCATATTTCAAGCAATTTGCAAATGAAAATGACAAAATGGAAAATTTTTAAAAATTTAAATTTCAATCTTATTAGTTTCATTTTCTGAAGATGAAAATACAAACAATTAAAAGTAAATTCACCACCTCTAACATTTATATAGCATTTGCAGTAGCCAAAGCCTTTTCTTCATTCTAATCCTAGGAGGTACAGGGAGCGTACAGTATTTTTAGGGATTTTGTACCAAGTCTGGGATTTAATTGGTTTAGGTCATTCCCAGTGAGGAAAATCCCTCCACTGATACAGAACAGCCCCTGGTCTATGACTTAGAGCATGTAAGAAGTTGACTGGTGAACGGAGAAGTCAAGTCATTTGCCCAGGATCACACAATGAGTGTTTGCTAAAGGTGAGACTCACAAGTATTTGAGATTCTAAGGCAGTGTAAGTGTATTATCTCCAATGTATAGATAACTAAGCCTCTGAGAGTTCAAGAGATTTGCCCAGTCATATAACTAAGGCTCAATCCCACAACTCCCAAACTCCAGGATGTGTTCCTTCACCATTACAACTTGTTGCCTCTTATGTAGATTTATAGGTGTTTTGGGGGGGTGTTTAATACATGTATGTTTATATTTACATACACACACACACATATATATACATATAAAACACCTATCTGTGTGTGTCTATTATATAGAGCTATAGATATTTTAGATTTTAGTATGGAAAGAGCATATTGGCATCGCTTAGTTAGCCAAACCTCCTCTGTTATCCAGATGAGGAAATTGAAGCCCAGAGAGTTTAAATATTTGGCTTAAGATCACTCATTTATCAAGTAGCCAAGAAAGAATTCAAACCCAAGTTCTCTGACTCCAAACCTAGGAAATTCATTCAGTGCTTATTATGAGCAAAACAATGAGTCACATGCTGGGAAACATAAATAAACAATGTGCCCCTGTACTGGTTTAAATTAGACATGATCCCTGGCAGCTTTGAATGTACAATCTATTAGGGGCATAAAATACAAACAGAGATGACTGTAATGCACAGCATTATTTAATTTAATTCAACAAGTGATTAAGTGCCTACTCTATGCTAGATAGATACTATATATGCTTGGTGTTCATTATACAAAAAAAAATGAAAATTCTTGCCTTCCAGGAGTTTATATTCTGTTGAGGAGAAACAGCATGTACAGAGATTTAAAAAGAAAAATACAAGGGAATTGAGGGGAGAGGAAATTCAAATAGACCTTGAGTAGAAGGTGGCGCAGGAGGTTGGTCTTACAGGAAGATAGGGTTTTAAGAGATGGAAGTGAGGAGAGAGAACATTTCAGGTCATGTACAAAGACAGAAATAAGAAATAGAATGTCATATATAGAGACTTTCAAATAGGAGAATGTAGCTGGAGGTTATGTTTAGTAAATGAATGGGAGTGGTGTATAATAAGCCTGGAGAGATAGGTTGGAATAATATTTAAAGGGCTTTCAATGGTCAACAGAGGAGTTTATTTTGCCCTACAGTCAGTAGGGAATGTCTGCATCTTAAACAAGAGAGTGACTTGGTGAAATCTGAGAAAACAGATCCAGGTAGGGCAAGGGACTTACTCAAAGCTTTCTCTTGTCCTTCTATAAAATGAAAGAATCAGGCTGGGTGATCTCAGAGGTCCCTTCCAGTTCTAAACCTTATGATTCTGATATCCTCAGGTCATGGGGGGAAAATGTGTAACCAACCAGAAAGCTTTGTTGTGACCACCAAGTCCTCCTTCACCCTCTTTCTCCTCACCCTTAAAGGCTTATTGTTTCTAGCTACTATATACAAGGTGAGAAGAGGAACCCTATGAAATAATATTGGGAAGGAAGATTATAACCAGTCTCTGGAGGGCAGCAGAGAGCCTTTGCAGATTTTCCTAGACTGGAGTGACAGTGTCACCTGGCATTAGAGAAATCATTCTGACAACTCTATGAATGATGAATTGGAGAAGGGAGCAGAAAAGAGGAAGCAATTCCATATGGGAGATAATTTTTCAGTAGTCTCTGTGAGGAGTGAGAATGATAACAACCAGCGTGATGACAAAGTGAGAAGAGAGAAGGGGATGCAAGATATGAGATGAGGTAAAGTTGATAAAACTGGTCACTTTTTTTAAGGTTTTAATTTGTTTATTTTTAGTTTTCAACATTCATTTCCACAAGATTTTGAATTAAAAATTTTCTCCCCGCCTTTCTCCTACCTCCCCACCCCAAAATAGCAAGCCTACTGAATACCCCTTCCCCCAACCTGCTCTCTCTTGTATCTTCTCCCATCCCTCCCTCTGACTTTCTAGTAGGGCAATATGGATTTCTATACCCAGTGCCTGTATATCTTATTTCCCAGTTGCATTTTTTTTAACATTTGTTTTTTAAAACTTTGATTTTCAGATTCTTTCTCTTCTTCCCTCGTCACCTACTCCTGTTGGGAAGATAAGTGATTCAATATAGGCTGTACATGTGTAGTTACACAAAACGTTTCCACAGTAAATATATTGTGAAAGACTATATTTCCCTCCATCCTATCCCACCCCCCACTTATTCTATTTTCTACTTTGAACCTGTCCCTGTTCAAAAGTGTTTTCTTCTAACTACCCTCCCCTCCATTCTGCCCTACCTTCTATCATCCCCCCTCTCATCCCCTTTACCCTTACTCTCCTGTAGGGCATGATACCCAATTTAGAGTGTATGTCATTCTTTCCCTAAGCCAAATTCAATGAGAGTAAGGTTGACCCATTCCCTTTTGCCTTCCTGTTCTTTCCTTCCATTATAACAGTTTTCTCTTGGCTCTTTTATATGAGATAATTTACCCTATTCTATCTCTCCCTATCTTCTCTTATTATATTCCTCTCTCACCTCTTAATTCTATTTTTTAGATATCATCCCTTCCTATTCAACCAATCCTGTGCCCTCTATGTATACATGTACACATATAAATACACACTCACATATGTATTTATACACACATATACCCTCCTCTATAAACATATGAATGTATGTATTCATATATATATATGTGTATATATTCCCTTCAACTGTCCTCGGACTGAGAAAAGTTTCATGAGTTACAATTATCATTTTTCCATATAAGAATGTAAATAGTTCAACTTTAATAAGTTCCTTATGAATTCTTGTTTCTTATTTACCTTCTCATGCTTCTCTTGTTTCTTGTATTTAAAAGTCAAATTTTCTGTTCAGCTCTGGTTTTTTCATCAAGAATGCCTGAAAGTCCTCTGTTTCATTGAATGACCATATTTTCCCCTGAAGCATTATACTCAGCTTTGCTGGGTAAGTGCTTTGACCTCCAGAATATCATATTCCAAGCCTTTTGATCCCTTAATGTAGAAACTGCTACATCTAGTGTTATCCTGATTGTGTTTCTGCAATATTCAAATTGTTTCTTCTTGGCTGCTTGTAATATTTTCTCCTTGGTCTGGGAACTCTGGAATTTGGCTATAATATTCCTAGGAGTTTTCTTTTTGGGATCTTTTTCAAGAGGTGATTGGGGAATTCTTCAGTTTCTATTTTGCCCTCTGATTCTAGAATATGAGGGCAATTTTCCTTGAGAATTTCTTGAAGGATGATTTCTAGGCTCTTTTTTTGATCATGGCTTTTGGGTAGTCCAGTAATTTTTAAATTATCTCTCCTGGATCTATTTTCCAGGTCAGTGGTTTTTCCAATGAGATATTTCAATTGCCTTTGATTTTTTCATTTGTTTGTATCTGTTTTATAGTATCTTGATTTCTCATAAAGTTATTTACTTCCATTTGCTCCAGTCTAATTTTGAAGGAATTATTCTCTTTGGTGAGCTTTTGAAAGTTCTTTTCCATCTGGCAAATTTGGCTTTTTAAGGCATTCTTCTCTTCATTGGCTTTTTGGGACTCTTTTGCCATTCGAGTTAGCCTATTTTTTAAGGTGTTATTTTCTTCAGTATTTTGGGGTCTCCTTTAGCAGGCTCTTAACTCACTTTTCATGATTTTCTTGCATCATTCTCATTTCTCTTCCCAATTTTTCCTCCACTTCTCTTACTTGATTTTCAAAATCCTTCTTGAGCTTCTCCATGGCCTATAACTAGCTCATATTTTTCTTGGAAGCTTTTGATGCAGGAGTTCTGACTTCATTGTCTTCCTCCCATTCCATGCTTTGATCCTTTTTGTCCCCAAAAAAGGATTCTATGGGCTAATAGCACTTCCTCTGCTTACTTATCTTGCTAGCCAATTACTTAACTTTTGAACTCTTTGACATGGTAGAACTGTTTCCAGAGCTTTGTCCCAAATCACTGGGGTTTTCACAAATGTTGTTCAGAGGTCTGAGGAGGGCGCCCTCCCTACAGACACCACACTGGCACACTGGCATTTCTCACTCTAGGACCATCGCCCAAGACTGCAACCCAGATCCAAGCAGGATAAGGAAAGAGTGATTACCTATGAATGGTACTTTGGTCCCCCTACTATCTGCAGGCCAGGACCTCTGGAGGGAGCTACATGGCAGCAGCTGCAACCACCTCACCTCTGTCACCTCTTGCCCCAGAGTCAGGGGCCAGACCACACTCTTAGCTCACCTGGTTCCAACAGAATTCTCCACTGACTGTTACTTTCTCTTGGGCATGTATGGCTTGAGAAGTCAGGAAACTGCCACAGATGCTAGTGATTCACTCTCCTGAAGTCTGCTTCTGGCCACCACTGGTCAGGGCCACCCTGGGGTCAGAACCTCCTGGCTCACGGGGAACTGTCCTTGGCTCCCAGAGCACTGTGATAGACCCTTCCTGTCAGCCTGCCAAGCTGTCTTCAGCAGGAGATTTGTTTCTCTCTGTCATTTTGTGGGTTCTGTAGCTCTAAAATTTGTTCAGTTATATTTTACAGGTATTGGAGGTGGTTGTGGGGGGAGCTCATGGAATTTCCTACTTCTACTTCACCATCTTGGCTCCACCGCGCCCCCCCCCCCCCCATCAAAGCTGGTCAGTTTGGGGATGGAGAGAGAGAAGGACAGATTAAAGGGAACTTTTGAGCACAAATTTTGTTGATTATATAATTGTCTGCTGAGCTTGGTCTCATTGGCATCTCCAACCAACTGGAATGATGATCAAAGAGTCATGAATCAAATTTTCTCCTTGTTATCAGCTTTAGGAGAGAATCTTCAACCAAACATTTCTCTCTTTTACTATACTCTGTGGATTTCTTTCATCAAATCCTACTAGTTTTAATGTGTGCAGTATTATAGATTCTGTTATAGCCATGATCTTTTACAGTCTTCACAACCACCATACAAGGTATTCTTATAGTTATTCTTATCCCCATTTTACGGATGAATACGCTGAGGTTCAGAGTGCTTGACTTGCTGTAAATCATTGAGTGAGTATGTGCATTTGTGTTATTTGAGCCTCAAGACACTCTTGTGAAGTACATAGTGTCAGCATTCTAATCCCTAATTAGAGGAAACTGTGCCTCAGGAAAGTTGGATGAATTATCCAAAGTAAGCAGCTAGCTGTATGGTAAAGAGCTCCCAAGTTCTTTCCCTTATACCAAATTATCTTTCTGTCTAAGGGATGCTCTATTTGCATAGATAACGTACAGTTGACTAGATGTTTTCCTAATAGAAAAATATAAAGCCTATTGTCAAGTCATTCTGCCTCCAGGAAAGAAATTTTTGTAGAATTTTCTTTAATTTTGGAAGCATCTGAAACAAATTGCCAAAGAATGGATTTCTTTGCATGGCAAAGACTTCAGAGTGGGATGTCATGCCCTTAAGATGAAAAGAGATTGCAACCCTTTTTGTAAAAGCAAAGAATTGGAAATAAAGTGAGTGCCTATCAGTAGGCCAATGACTGAGCAAATTGTGATATAAGAATGAAATGAATTATAATTAAACCTTGAGAAAATATGATTCTGAGGAATTGAAGTGAACTTGAAAAGACTTGTTTGAACTGATAAAGGGCTAAAGGAAATAGAAATAGGAGAACATTAGAACCAAGTAGGTATAGAAATAGATATAAAGGTAGAGGTAAAGATAGAGACAGAGAGATAGAGAAAGGGATGGGAGTGAGGGTGAGAGAGAGAGAGAGAAAGAGACAGAGAGAGAGTATGTGTGTGCATACATATACATATATATACATGTATACATACATACATATGCACACACATTGACCAGAGGATGCAGAGAAAAACAACATAATGAATTCAGGTCAATGAAATGACCAATCTTGACAACAAAAAATTGAAAAAGAAGTAACCCTCTCTTTCAGGACTCCAGGTATACCTTGAGGTACATGCTACCGACCCTATCCTTTTGTTAGGTTTTGTTTAGCACATTTTTGTTGCCAAAGTATACAGCAGTACTGGATAATAGATACTGACAACAATGAAGTCTTGGTATACCAGATTGCACTATAGAGTGTGACTTAATAGAAATTTTTTAAATGAGTGAATGAGCCAAAGAATTAAAGGTAGATTTGCCTAGGGAGGTCTTCAAATAGAGACTGGATGACAACTTATTTCTAAAAAGAATTTATTTCTTAAATAATATTTTATTTTTCCCCAATTACATGTAAAGACAATTTCAACATTCATTTTTTTTTAATTTTGAGTTCCAGATTTTCCCCCTTCCTTGCTTACCTCTCACTTCCCTAAGACAGTAAGCAATTTGATATAAATGATAAAAGTGAAAACATGTAAACTTATTTCCATTAAGGATTTATGTTGAATATGGCTTGAAACTAGGTGGCTACTGAGGTGGCTTCTGACTCTGAAATTATGTGATTCTTTGATGAAAACTTTTTTTTTTTTTACCATTTTAACTAATGCTATTTTCATTTTCATCAAAAAAAAAGTCACAGATCAGAACTAATTGTTCTTTGATTGATTGATATTCTTCCCTCCCGTTGTGCATAGACTACTACATCCAGCTTAGATGACATACATTGTACCCACAACAGGAGGTAGGAAAATCAATCAATTAAGGAGCAATTAGTTCTCATTTCCATTATTTATTTTAGCTTGTAGAAAAAAATTGCCTTCGAATGTTATGAAAACCATAAGAGCAGTGATTAAACTTAAGGAAATAACTTTAAAGTCAACATTTTAGAGGCTGATGTTTTGTGGATGCCCCTCTTTTTTTGGAGAGGTGACATTAATGCAATAACAATTAACATTTGGCAGCAATTAATAAATAGGCTGTCACAACTATTCAAGTTGTGTTCATGGTTTTAGAAGACTGCTGAGTTCAGCTTTGACATGATGGAGCTGAAATATTCCTGCAAACCTCAACACTGCTCATTAATTTAGAATGCGAAGCACTGTGACTCCCCACTCTAAAACAACGGCACAGCTCACACATCGGAACTCAATCATTCTCTGTCACCTATTCACTTCCTTGAGGATCTAACAGATCATTCCAGGATGGTTAAGACAAGCCCTCATGGTTGGAGACCTAGAATAAAACTTTAAAATCATCTAGTCCAGTCCCCTAATTTTAGTGAGGAAAGCAAAGCTGTACAATTGTGGACAAATGACCATCACTCCATTGTGATATTTAGTGGATCTGTGCTTATATCTTGATGACTAAATCCAAATATAAATTTGGATTTCCTTAATAAAAACATGAACAACAACAAAAAAAACAGCAAGAACCTGTTTTGTTCATCTATACTAGGTTTGGAAGCAGGAAGCCATGTTCAAATCCCACTTCTAACACCAAAGTAATTGTATAATCCTGGTCCAGTCATTTAAACTCTCTACTCAATTTCCTCATCTGTAAAGTAGTAATCATCATAATAGCACCCACTTCACTGGGTTGTTGTGAAGATCAGATGAGACAGTTATGCATAAATCTTTATAAAGCTTAGTAGGATAAAAAAAAGTCAGCTGTTATTATCATTGCTACCATTAACAAGCATGACACTTTGCACATACTAAGTTTGCAATTAATATGCAAAAGTCACCTGATAGCTTACACATTTCATTTGCATGCAAACGGGGTCACAAACATCAAGAAAATTCCTTAGCATGTTGGAAGGACACTCTGTGACCCTGTGAACCCCACCCCCACCATGGGAGGACTCACAGAATGGGCAATCTTAGATGAGTTCTGAACTGTATCATTGAAATGAATCATGATGTTGATGATATCTTGGAAGTTTTAGTCCATTTGTGACTTGTAATTAGGATTACAGTATATATGATTACTGAATTTAAAATAGTAAAGACAAGAAAATATTCAAGAATGTTGAAATGAATAGGAAGGCTGGGGGGAAAGCAAAAATGAGGGGAAAAATGAAATGAACTGTCTATGAATTCTGATAAGAAGGTGTCCACTCAATAATAAAAAGAATGACATGGATCAAACCTGTGATTTCATTGAGACAGGGAACTCTCAAGTGCGGAAATTCCTTCTACCCACATGTCAGCACCTCCATAATGTCCCAACCATATCCCTTAAAAATTAAAATCTGTAACTTTTTTAAAAAGTATAGTAATATAATACAAACTTTCACATGGGCCATGTCTGAAAATAACTGTTTTATTCTGTACCTCTAGTTCAACAGGGGTCTGCCAAGAAATAGAAAGCATGGAATTGTGATTGGTCATTGTTTATTGAGCATAGTTAAGTTTTTGATCATTTTTCTTTACACTGGTATAATAGTGACTGCTTAAATTGTTCTGGTTTTGCTCACTTCACTTTGCATCAATTCATGTAAGTCCTCCCAGGTTTCTCCAAATGTGTCCTTTTCATTAGTATTCCATTATGTGAAGCATACCATAATTTGTTCAGTCATTCCTAAACCGATGGGTATCCACTTTGTTTCCAGTCCTTTGCTACAGCAAAAAGTCATACCACAAATAGCTGTGGAGACATGGATCCTTTCCCTCTTTCTTTGATCTCTTAGTGCATAAGCCTCATTGTGATATCACTGAGACAGAGATATCTTCTGACTCTCTACCGGTGTCTTTTTAGAGTATAGGTAAAAAATTGCTTTCCAGAATGGCTGGAATACAGCGTGGCTCCACCAACAGTATATTAGTGTTCCTGCCTTCCTAATCCTCTCCAACAGTTCTAAGAAGAAAGTATATTCTTAGAAGAGAGTAAGGGTTCACTCTGGAGTCAGAAGACTTGAGTTCAAATTCTACACCTCATACTTACTACTTGTATGATCTTAGACAGATCATTTAATCTCCCTGTGTCTTAGTTTCGTAGTCTGTAAAAACAAATGGGTTGGACTACATTGATTCAGAGTTCCCTTCCATATGTAGTTCTATGATATTATGTTTCACTATCTTTAAAAAGGAAAAATTTATCTTGAACAAATATCTTTGTGATTGGTGCTCCATTGGTACTACCACATTATAAATAGCAAATTTAAGAAACAATAAGTGTAAATGATTCATTAAGATCACAGGTTTAGAACTAGAATGAACCTTAGAGATTATCTAGTTCAGCTCTTTATTTTACAGATGAGAAAACTGAGGACTACATAACCACCAAAGTAACTTGCCAAAGGTCCTGTCAGTAGCAAGAATCAATTAGTCAACTACCTCTCATTAAGGTACCAGACACTAAGCTAAATGCTAGAGATAGAAAGAAAGGCAAAAGATAGTCCCTGCCTTCAATAAGCTTACATTCTAATATCGTGTTAGATCTGGCATTTGAACCCTGGTCCTGCAACTACAAATACATCTCTGTTTAGCCCCACAGCCCTCCAGAACATTAGCTGTAGTCTTGCTCACCATAGTTTAGTTAAATCTGAAATCCATTTCCAGTAATTCTATTTCCATCACAGACAAACAAGGGAAAATTCTACAAGTGACCATAATGATAACCTAGCCACAAAATTCTTGCAAAGAGGTATTTTTAAAGTTCCATTTCAAGAGTTAATTTGAAGAATTAACTTCAAGTAAAACGTGATTCTCAGCTCTTCATACTCACTAGATGACTGATTCAACCTCACCTTTTGTGTTCTAATTAATTTTTATTAATCATTTTAGTTCATGAACAAGCACTTCAGAACCAGTGCAAAAAAAAAAGTGTCAATTAGAAAAATAGAGCAAGTTGAGAATTGAAAATTGACCCATAGCTGCCAAAGTGAAAATGTCAACACTGGGCTTTTTTTCCCCTCTTCTTGTTGATTTCTTTTATTGTCCTTCATAAAGCATAATGTTTCACAGTTAATCTCCACGGTCTCTTTGTCTCCAGGATCTCAGAAAGGCATTGACTTTGCAATAGCCAAATATGTGAATATAAATTGATTTTAGGCAATACACACAAAACAAGGAATTTATTGATATAAATGTTTTCTTTAGTTGTAGGATTACACTAAAATTATTTTGGAACAGCAAGAGCTCTCTCTGAAGTATATTAGAATTTCATGCCTAAATGTAGTTGAACATTAATTTTTATATCAGTTGTTTGTGTTTGTGGGTCTGTATGTGTCTATGTGTGTGCATTGTCTACTAATAGAACAGTCCTCTGTTGTCAGAAGTAAATATCAAGAGAATGTAAATGCAGGAAATAAAACTTTGGGAAACAAGTTGTTAGTGTGAATGACAACAGTGACCAGGAGGGAAGAAGGTACCAGAGTTTATTTATCTCTTTCATTCCAATCAATAAAAGTGATTATTATGAGAAAGAAACTCAATGAGCTTACTGTGCTATTAGTGGAGAGGCAGTGTTGTAGGATAGAAGTGGGTTCGAATCCCACTTTTGATGATTGACTTCTGTGATTTTGGGTAGGTCACTTCATACCAGGAAACCCTACTTCCTCAGCTGTAAAACAAGAAGGTTGAATTAAATGATCCCTGAGGGGTCTCTCCCAGGTCTAAATCTATAATTATAATCCTAGGATCAATATGATTTGTATCCTGAGTCCCCCCCTCCAAAAAATAAAAAAAGTAGGGAAGATGGGATATACACAAAACTCTTGTCATAAGCCTTATGGGAAGGGGAGGGGAATGGAGGGAGAGAAGGAAAGAAGGAAGGAAGGAAGGAAGGAAGGAAGGAAGGAAGGAAGGAAGGAAGGGAAAAAAATGGAGGGATGGAGGGAGGGAGAGAGGAAGAGAGAAATTGAGAGGTCTGCTCTTCTCTGCATTACTCAAATTACATCTATAATGGGGTATTCATTTTGGAAATTGGTAAACTGAAGCTTATGCACAGGAGACAGTATGAGATGGTCAGCATCCAAAATAATCATTTCGTATAAAGTTGAAGGCCCATGAATATTTAGCCTAGAAAAATTATGAGAATCCAAGACAGCTATCTCCAAATGTTTGAAGACCTATCATTTAAAGAAGGATTAGGCTCATTTTTCTGTACAGATCTGGAGGGCAAAATTAGAAGCTGTGGGTGGAAGTGAGGTAGAGTTGAGTTCAATCTAAGGAATAATTTTCTAACAATTATAACTCTTCAAAAGTGGAATGAGCTAATGTTGCAAAGTCGGGCATTTCCAGTAACAGTTTCCAAATGTATCCAGATGCGTGATTCTTAGGGTTCTTATCTAGAGGATTCCACCATTGATTAGGAGGCTTGTCTATATCACCTCCATGTTGTATATTGGAAAGAATGCTGGATTTGGAATCAGACAACTTGTGTTTGAATCCTGTCTCCATTACCGGTACAAACCTAGGGAAGTCCCCATCTCTCTGGGATTCATTTTTTCTTTTCTGAAAGATGAGAGTTTGATTTACTGACCTCTTCAGTCACTTCCAGTTTTAAAGCTGTGATACTACAACCTCTAACATTCATTCTAACTCTAAGATTCTGTGCTTCTTTTTTTGTAACTCCAGCAAAAGACAGAAAACCAAAACTGATAGGAAATTGACTTTAAAATGATATTTATAATTTTAAAAAAATTCTGTCTCATTTTATTCCAATTTGCAACCTGATTCCAACATAATGAGGGATTAGAATACAGAAAACAATAAAACATTTATTGCATTTTTAAAAAATGAATTCTGAAGGAGAGACAAGCTCAAATGTTTGCTTCAACTAATCTCAGATAGGACTTTGCTGCCCTCATGAAATGTCTTTACCATGGCAGTTGGAATTCATACAGACATACTTTAAAAAGACAAATCTACAGTTTTACCTCTGCTTGTCACCAGCATCTTCCTTGTAATGTATGAAAGTATTGTCTGGCTTATTCCCATAGGAGTGTCTTACACTTATTAGAATAGAACCTCTCAATTTCTGTTTTTCTTTTCTTTTTTCTTTCTTTCTTTCTTTCTTCCTGTCTTTCTTTCTCTTTCTTTCTTTCATTCTTTCTTTCCCTTCCTTCTTTCCTAACAAGCATTTGTACAATTTGTTCAACTGGATCTTTTTCTGATGTATTTGAAGAAAGGGTGAACGAAAGAATCAAAGAGCTCAAAGAGCCCTATGAGAACCTCCAAAGTTTTAAGAGATTTTAATGAAAATAACAACAGTAAACAGAGAATCATTTCCAGGCTCCAAACCATAGAAATCTCTTGTTTTGACTTCACTATGCACTGTGACTATTTTTCTAACCTCTGTTGGAAAGAACAAGCCAAGTAGCAGAAACTGATATCATTATAACCAGATAACTTACCTTTCATTTATAAATTTCCTTTATATTTCAACTGCATGATGGGCAGGCATAAATGGGTTATACTCTACAGGATTAGATGGAAGATTGACCTTGATGATCTCCAGAGATAGTTAGTGGGGGAAGTGGAAATGATAATAAGACCTGGAGTCAAGGAGACTGAATTCAAATCTTTTACTAGCAGTGTTATTCTGGGCAAGTCATTTAGCCCCAGTCTGCCTCAGTTTCCTCATCTGTAAAATAGGAATAATGACAGGCTTGTTGTGAGGTAATAATAATATGATGATGATAATATAAGATAAAATGAGATAATACTTATAAAGTAATTTGTAAACTTAAAAGCATTGTATACACATGTGTATGTTTATTATTTATAAGATTCAAACCTATTGGCATATTTAGTATTCAAAAGTGCATTATTATCTAAAAGTAGTTAAAAGAATCTATTTCTTTATGCTAGTTATCATTATTATTATTGATAAGATCCAAAACCATTGACATATTTGAGCATTCTAAACTAAATGTTAACTTTATGAAAAAGCAGTTAAAAGAGTCTATTTTTCTAAGGAGAAGCTGCTGCATTACCCTCAAAAATGCCATTAGTTTGAATGAAATTGAACAAAATCAAGTCTGCCTTTATGTTTCTAATTGAGTCAGTTTGTTTTTATAGTTCAGTCATTTTCTTAGTTCTGCCTGACTCCTAATGACCCCTTTTGGGGTTTCCTTGGCAAAGATAATGAAGTGGTTTGGTATTTCCTTGTCTAGCTCATTTTACAGATGAGGAAACTGAGGCAAACAGAATTAAGTGACTTGCCCAGGGTTACAGAGCTAGTGTGTGAGGCCAGGTTTTAACTCAAAGAGGCAGTTTAACAAAGTGACTGATATAGAGCCTGAAAGCACATTGCTATATCTATATGGGCTCAATGGCATCTTGGAACTAGAAACAAAATGAAGGGGCATAAAAAGGTGGATGGGATATGACATGTAAAAAGGTATTAAGTAGAGGAAGGTAGGCCTGGAGCCCAAGGCCTTGAGCTCCAAATTTAATGCTTTTTCTGCTGTAATAAATTACCGACTTTTGTGCATTGTTTGTAATGAGCTTCCCCATTATTTCTTGATTTTTCTCACTTCTCTACAAAAACAAAATCTTTCCAAAGTCAAGTGGCAGTAATATTGAGGTTATATGAATCTGGAAAACTAACCAATTTCTCACTCAAATCTGCAAACTCTTTTGATAACTGGTGACATTTGGGGGGGCACACTTAGTGTTTTAGACTTATAGAAGTGTTGGACAGGGCTTTTGTCTGTATTCACAGAGAATGATGAATGGTTTCCATCACTTCCACAACCTTCAGCATTAAAAAAAAAAGAATTAAATTTTGTGGCTTTTGCAAATTCGTTTTTGAACTCAATATGTTTTAAAGGACTACAGGAGTCTGACCCAACCTGTTCATTTTTCCTCTCTGCTGATACATGACAAATGCATTTCGTTACAAAAATGGGTAGAACCTCAGATAAGTGGATAGAATGTAGTAGTTACAAACCCTGACATTTTCTCAGTTTCATACTCTCTAATATATAGTTTTCTTTTGATTGATTGAAATCAACACTCATATCTATTCATCTTATCAATCTTTCTCTTAATGAAAGGGCTGGTGTCTGATTTTCAAAATTGACTTTGTGTTAGCATGCCCTGACACAAATTTCTTCTAAACCAATCAGATTTAATGAACTTAGATTTAGTCACTGCTGCTATCTCCATTAAAGAAAAATATTTCATATTTAACAAATTGGTGAGGGTGCCGAGAGAAGTAAAAATAATTCACTTAAGTTTAAACAGATTTTTTTAAAATAGGGAAAAAGCACAGTTCAGTGAGCTTATAACCCAAAAGGTTAAAGGCATCCATCTGGTGTTCCTGTCCTGGCCCATGATAAGCTATGCAATTGAACTATTTGCCTTCTCTGTCACTTTTCTTTAAATTGGAGATCTTACATAGCTCAAGCATGGAGGGGGTTATTGGATAGCTCTTCCATAAGGAAAATCATTTGAATTAATATTATTCTATGTGTTAGTAGCAAATAGTAAGGGCTTAAAAAATGTTTGTTGGGCAATGGTTGGATGGATGGATGAATGAATGAATGTCATTCTGAATAAATAAGAGACAGGGCGGCATAATGACTAGAAATCTAGACTTAAAGTCCTGGAGATCTGACCTCAACTGTCATTTCTGGCATGTCCTGTAACCCAGGGTGAGTCTCTTAACTTTTCAGTGCCCTGGTTAACATTATAAGTCTCTTCAAAACAAAGGACAAACAAAAGGATAAATTTGGTCAAGATAGATTCCTCACTTAGGAGTCTATTATTTCAATAAAATCACAGATCCAGTTGACATCCCTATCCCTGCTTCAGATAAATGAAAAATAGCCATAATGTTTACAAAAAAAAAGTTTGGCCAATTCAAGACTAGTCACTTTGCCAAGCTTAGTGTTTTATTTGGAGGGTTCTAAATCTCAAAGTATTGAACAGAGGTTTGTAAAAATTGATTATTTGAAGTAATAAAAAAAAAGCTTTGCCTGTCAGTTTTTTTAAATATTAATGAGTTAAGCAATAGAATTTCAAATGAAGCTCTTATCAATGACCCCAATATGTCCCTTCATGATTAAAAAAAAAAGAGGTCAAACTTCAAAAAGCAAAATATTAAAGGGAACTTTTACTTCAAAGTGGCAAGTTAAAAATGACTTTAAAATTGCTGTCTTGTTATAGGCAAGGGTGAAATGACTTCAAGTCCAGTCAGGGGTCATGAGGGGAATGGAAAATGTCAGTCCATGGATGCGACCCCTTTTATAATTTACTTAAACAATTCAGTCAAAGTGTATCAAGGAACTTCTGTGTACCCGGCACAGTGCTGGACTCTGGAGATGCAAAGCAAAAATTAAAAAGCCCAAAAGGAATTTGGATTAGTCTAGGGCAGTGGTTCCCCAAAAAAAATTTTTTTTTAATTTCAGGACCTCTTTACATTCTTAAAAAACTGTCGAGTACCCGAAAGAACTTTTGTGTTATACTTACCAACATTTACCATATTCAAAATAAAAAATGTGTTTATATTTTTGTGAAAAATCATTTTTTTACTTCGTAGACCCTCTAAAATGATCTCAAGGATCCCCAGGGCACCTAGACCACCCTTTGAGAATCACTATACTTGGGGATACAACACAGACACAATCTACTAAGGAGAGGATGATTTTAGATAGAATGCGCTAAGACGGATGATTGTTGTAAGATCCATGAAAGCAGGGACTGTCTTTTTGTATCCCCAGTGAATAACACAGTGCCAGGCACATGCTAAGAAATTAATAAATGTTTACTGATTGATTGATTGATGATGGAAAAGAAAAAGCTGGCACTGAGGCTGAGCCTTTAAGGTAGCCAGGGATTCTAAGATGCAGAAGAAGAGAGGGCATGGATTCTAGCCTGTACAAAGGCACATATGTATGGGGGAACATGGTATGTTGTTTAGTTATCTTTTTAATATTAATGTTAAAATGTCATATAGTATTACAATGAAATTTCCTTGAAAAGATGTCCTTAACTGTAGATTCCAGAGATATCTCTGAATAATATTTGTTAGAGTGCAAGGTAAGCTAAGGAGACTTTTTTTTGCAGTTTTATTTTTTAATGTATTTTTATTTTGAACACCAAGTAAAATGGGGAGAAGTATATACAGATAGATAGATAGATAGATAGATAGATAGATAGATAGATAGATAGATAGATAGATAAATAGACAGAGATACACACACATATGAGTACACATATAGTAGAACAGGAAAAGAAGAAGTGCAGATATATGTTAGATACAGCTTACCTTTTCCTAAATTCAGCCAGTAGCTTTCAAAGCTCTGTTGCTTTTCCAATATGTCATTCTGGTCTTCCTTATGTTGTTTTCTCCTAAAAATCTTTAAAGATACTTCAATGACTTTTTTTTTCCTTTTTTGGGCGGGGGGGAAAGACTTTTCTTACCATACAGTATCCTTATCTGAGCTGAACAGGGTATTTCATCAGCAGAGAGAACTTGAGGTCTATATGAATCACCAATGTATAATCTTGTTGAGTTGACAAAGACACCAAGTTCTGCGATTTGTTCCTGGGCATATGATTACATTGTGTCAGAGGTGAGACTTCAACCCAAGTGTTTCTGACTCTATCCATTAATCTACAACAGAAGAGTTGTGGATGTTAGTGAGCAGGAATATTGATCTCTTGATATTATTCCTTTTGATGCACACTGGGATGAAAATATTGAGAAAAAGTGTAGAACTTGAGTGCTGTGAGTTTGGAGATGGACATCTTTCCCAGAAATTTCACCTTGGAGCTCAAAGAAATGGAGCTTGCATAGTGGTGCTGATTCTATTTCAGAAGGGAGGCCTCCACTATGGTCCCATCTAGATATTCTAATGAGATTAACCAGACCTAAGTAACCTGTTGGGATGGTCTGATTAGATTAACTAAAGGAGGCACCACTACCAAAACAAACCTGATCTTGGGTGACACCAGAGATACTTCAAAGTTAAAACAGTCTCCCTCCCCCAAGCCTGGAAGCATCTGACACATGGTCCCCACTCTATTTCAGAAATTAGGAAAGTGACTGAGCAGCTTCATTTGATAAGCTTCTTTTGCCCTAAAACTGTGTAAAACCCCTTGGGGCAGTTAGGTGGCTCAGTGAATAGAACACAGGCCTTGAAGTCAAAAGGACCTGAGTTCAAATATGATCTCAGACACTTGACACTTAACTGGCTGTGTGACCTTGGACAAGTCATTTAACCCCAATTACCTTACCTTCCCCCCTCAAAAAAAATTTATACACTTGTGTATCTCCCTCTGTTGTCCAGTTCCTAGGGCTCTGACAACTGCCCATCAGCTGATACTAAAAAACAAAAAAACTTTTTAAATCTAGCTTTGCTGCCTGAATTCTTGATCTCCAGTCAAATGGACCTAGGTGAGAGAAATTACCCTCCAGGAGGATCTTAGAATCAGTGGACTGAGGAATTCCCCACCAGGAGATGGGAGGAGATGATGCTACCCAAGAGGGTGCCTGTCTGTCAAGTGTTCCTATTTCTTTTCCTTTGGAATTATTCTTGAAGTCTTTACTGCTAGAGACACAGCCTAGATGACCTGACTGACTCATTCTGGCTCAGCCTCACAGTAGGATTAATAATGGTACATTAGAGGGTGGAGCATTCAATTTGAATAAAATGTACAAAATTGGGAGGCTTACCTGTACCTTTCAAGTCCTTGGAAATTAGATGAAGGCAATCACCAGAGTAATTTTCTTGCATTTCTAAAGCACTTCAAAATCAGTTCAATTCATATTTATCAGGCACCATGGGGTACAGGGCATTGAACTACACTATAATTTACAAGATTGGGAAAGATGCAGCCCCTGATGAAAAGCAGTATACCTTTACTGAAATTCTGCTCCCAAACCCAAGGAGAATCAGGGAGATCCATGGAAATCATGCCCAAAAAAAAAATGGTATCAGGAAAGGCCAAGGAAGCACATTTAACAACAATAAAATTAATCACAGAAATTCACATTTAAAGTTTATAAAGCGCTTTATATGCATTTTATCACCTGGATCTCGTTTTCTACTTAGTCCATAAAAAAGGCAGATGTGAGTTGTGATCTTTCATTTCAGCCAGTTTTTCTCTCTTGCAAATTGAATCATAAACTCTTGCTCGACATTATTCAAAAGTCTGTAGGTCTTGCTAAATCACATTGTCATATTCCAAGATGAAATTGTTGGCACACGATGAAAGGTGGAAACGGGAAAAGGAATAAATCACCCTTTACATTTCATGTCTGATACACTTAGGATCTAAATTCCCTCTCTAGGTCATCCTGTGTTCTCATATTTAAAATTCCCATTGACTTTGGCCACAGAATCAAGTTATTTAGATAGCATTTCTGACTGTTTGGACATTATGTCCGCCAGCCCATTGACCACAATCCAAAGTGTCTGCAGAACAATTTTATAGCTTTGTTTATGACTGTTTGACAGTGGGTGCAATGGCAATTTGAACACAATTTGATGAAAGAGGTCTTAGAGTTGCAAGCTTACATTTTCTCTTGAATTCCTGCCGCTCAGAAACAGCAAGATCTCAGAACTGAGTGATGGCAAAGCTCTGGAAAACAGAAGTTTTCAAATTATTTATCCACAGCTATTACAGAGGAAAAAAAAAGTTTGAGTCAATTGACTTGATCTAGCTCAGCTGTATCTCTTGGAAAGGTGCCAGAGGAATCTATTCTCTTCTTGCTGTACAAAGACAGGTAACTTCAATTAATATTACATATACAGTCTATTTCCTGCATACTGACTGGAATTGATCCCAGGGAGACTTCAGTTCCATCTCAACGTTTCATGTCTATTTTTTCTACCAACAAAAGGCTTGACCCTGACCATGCCTCCTTTCAAATGCTATCAGATACATCTGAAACCTTCATAATGTTGTTGAAAAGGCTATTTAGATACCACATCTTGATTCTGACCCTGTCATTCTTCTGAAATCTTAAAAGTCTCTCTTTGCAAAAGGCTTATAAAAGCTTCCTTTAATATGCCTATCTCCTAAAATAAATGCCAGCATCTAAAAATGACTATAGCCTATTTTGTTAATGGGAAGTTTCCATGACCAAAAAAAAAAAAGATTTTTAAGGAAATAATCTTAGATTTAGGTAATCATTATACCTAAGATTAGACACTGACTAAAAATATGTGTGTGTGTGTGTGTGTGTGTGTGTGTGTATATATATATATATACATATACATATATATATGAAATATATAATATATATTATATGATGTCTATGTATATGTATATGTATATATATTAATAATCCTTTCTTTCCTAAAGTATTTTAAAAGCTGTCTCAATTCCCAGCAAATAACACTGTCATTCTTTCGTATGGAATTAAGATGTCTGAGTGTATAGGGTTTTTGTTTGTTTTATTTCACATTCCTACCCCCAGAGGAAAAAGGACTAAGGGAAAATCTCAATTCAACCAATAGATTCCAATGTGCAACAGTCAACAACCATTTATTAATCATCTATTATATGTGAAACACTGTGCTAAGTGCCCTGACCTCGAAAAATTCACATTCCAATGAGGGAAACAGCATTCACAGAACTATGTGCAAGATGCATCCAGAGTAAATGCAAAGTAATCTCAAAGGGCAGAAGAAGCTTTGGAATCAGAACTCGAGTTTGAATCCAGGCTCTGGAAGTTAGCAGCTCTGTGACCTTGTATAAGTAGTTTCTCCTTTCTGGGTCCCACTGTCTTCATCTGTAAAATAAATGAATTGGATTCAGTGACCTCTAAATCTCCTTCTATCTCTATACTCAGCTTTACGGCTACAATGCTGTGATTGTTAAATACCTGTTATGTGTTAGGGAGTGTACAAAACACTGGGGATGCAGATTTTTTTTTAAAGGGAGAGAGGGCAATCATTAGTTGCCTTTAAGAGGTATCCTGAGGTGAACGCCATATGTACAAAGATTAAGTAAATACCAGATAGCCTGGGGAGAAAGCAAATTCTAACTACAAGGAGGGATAGGACAAGCTTCCTGCAGGAGGTGACACCTGAATCTTAAAGGAAGAGAGGATTTTGTTACATGAAGATGAGGAGGGGGTGAATTCAGGCATGGAGGGAGGAAGTGGAATGAGAGAATTGTAAAGAGAATTTTAATTTGATCTATGTTCAATTTTATATTAATAAACTTTTATTGAAATTTGTATCAAGTTCATTGTAATTGCTGAATATAATTATTGTGTTTTATCTGTTAGGAATTATATAGAGTTTGTATTAACTACATCTCATTTGAAATTTTTAAGAGGTTTGGCCTTTAGTGCCTTCCTTATTCATAAATTTTTATGCATTTTATGTATTTTCAGGAGTATATCTGTTAAAATGAAAATGTGTCTCCCTTTCAAAATAATTTGATATAATCTCTTAGCTTTCAGTCATTCCACATCAGATTGTGTTATGATGAAATAAGCCACTTTACAGTGAGATCTCACGACAATTTGAGTGTGTTCTTAAGACTTTTCCATGTTCTCTTCCCTAACTGTAGACAGTTTATAAAATGACAGTCAACAGTCAACCAGTGCATAATTACACCCTTAATATGTTCCAGCACTGGGCCAATACTGAGAACACACAAAATAAACAGCGATCCCTGCTTTAAAAAGCACACATTTTAAATATCCTAGAAAAATAGAGAAAATTATGTCAGGCCTACAGGATCAAAGAACAGACCTAGTCAAATAAACCACTTCAACATTCATTCATTCATTCATTCATTTATAAACTACAGCTCACCTTTGGGCAACCAAAATTAACAACAGACAGAATTTACAGGATGCTGTGCTGACCTTCAGAGTTGAATAAAAAAGTGACAGCATCAGTCATTCAGTCGATAGGGACAGTGCTAAGTTCTGGGGATAGAAAGAAAGGTAAAAAAACAATTGCAGTGTGGATTCAGATCTTTATAGCATCTTGTCACAAGTTGCAAAGACAAGTAGAATTATTAAGTTAACTGCCCAGGTGCGACCCTGTTAAGGAATATTCTCCTAGCTCATCTTTATCTGTCAGATAACCTAGCTGTGGTTGGGTGGATGAGTAAGTAAAATTCCCAGGGATCTCTGTTTATGCCAAGGAAAAGATTCCAGGTACATGGGGTTGGGGGCCTTTGGGGAGAACATCATGCCTGGGAAGCACCCAGGTGTTCCACATGTGCCAAGATTTGGAAATTAGCCTTTTTTTTAATCATCTGAATAAACCTCGATTGGGAACCTTGCCAGAAGCTAGCTCCTTCACAGTGACAAGAAGCTACATAATCTCCTCCAGCTCTTCCCTAACTCTTTCAAGAAAAATTATGTCTCAAGCAGGGGAGCAGTTATAACTACAGCCATACATTTGAAGGTCTGCTGGGGACTTTTGAGGTACTAAAGCTTAGGGCTGCCTCGGGATCCTTAGGTTTCCTGTGTGTTATTTTAAATGTAGCTTTGAATGCCAGGTCATTTTTGTTTAAGGAATTTTTCATAGTGTGTTATGGAAAAGTATAAGGGAACAGAAGGAGACATTCTAAGGCCTTTTTCACATGTGCTAACACTCTTTTCAGACAAAGTCAGGGAATTTTCGTAGTGTTACTTATTTATTTGGTAGTGTTTCTATTCTTCTTGCTCAAGAGTATTTTCTTTATTAAGAGCTTTCAATATCATTTTTAACTGCCTCCATCTGTTGGTTGGATTCATGTTTTGCTCTTTAATCACAGATGTTAACATGACAAAATAGCCTCCTAAAATGTAGAAATCATTCTGTTCATGTATTTTGTAGTAAATGGTTTCATCACCTAATCCGTCAATATTCCCCACCTTGTTGTCTTTGGAAATGCTTATCAATTTGTAGATCTATGGATAGGATGTATAATTTTAAAACTGCCATGAAGCATAAGAGGGAAAGGATAGAGAGAGGTTGCCATAGCAACTAAAATTCTGAATTTCCTCATTCTGGGAAAAAAAAAGTCCTGTGACGATTTCACTTTTATTCACACATTCCCCCCCCCCCCCTCCTCACATACAAATGCTTTGTATTGGAACCCATGACCATTTTCTTTTTTTATTAAACTAGTTAAATGTTTAGTTGAATTATGACTGTTTACCACCCCTTTTTTTCTTTCCCTTTTTGGATTAGATCTGTGATTCCACTGATATAAAGAACCCTTGGTATGATAATCCCCTCTGCCAATGCAGATCAGCACTCTTCATAAGTGTTTGTGACCATTTTCGCAATTTTCTTGGCAAAAGATACTGGAAGGGCTTGACATTTCCTTCTCACGTTTGTTTTACAAATGAGGAAACTGAGGTAAATAGGCTTAAGTGACTTACCCAGGGTCATACAGCTAGTGTCTGAGACCAGATTTGGACTCAGGAAGATGAATCTTCTTTGGCATCAGGGACTAAGGTAAGAATATCAGGACATCAATTACTTTACCTTTGTTATCAGTGTGATTTACTGCTGATTATAATTTCAAGTGGTATTGAAAGTATGTCTGTGTGTATGTGTATACATATAGATAATAAAGTATATATACATATATTTTTTCATGTCTTACCATACCAAGTGTGAGTACAATTTAAGCTTAGATTCTTGTATTTATATAATTTTTATGGCTTGCACAGAACTTTCTGCTCATGAGTTAAGTAGTGCCAATATCTTTACTTTCGTTTTACAGATTACGAAACTGAAACTCAGAAGTTAGTGACTTACCCAAGGTCATCTAGCTAGAAAACTAGGCTTCAAACCCACGTCCTCAGGCTTCCAAACCAGACCTCTTCCACAGTACCATATATGCCTGTAGAATTCTTGCTTCCATTTTGGATACTGTTGTAGTATCTGTTAGGGGAACCTTTAGAGAAGCCTTTAACATTTATAAAAAGACTTCTGTTTTATTTACATTACAATAAAGTGTTTCACCATGTAAGCCCACAATATTCTTCTCACATAGGAGAAAATGTCAGGATTTTATCTTTGTCAAGTGAGGGGTAAAAAAGTTCATGGCAAGGGTCAGAGTTTGACAAAGTGGAGTGACAGCCAAATATTCCTCTTATCTGTAGGATTATACTTTATATTAAAGAATTACTATTTTCCTGTTCTCAAAAAACTGCTCAAGTATCCTTTAAAAATACATATTCTTCAGGCATATTTTCCAAATGTAATTAACCCAAAATCAATTTCATTGCTTCTGTCACATTTTAGAAGACTCAGTTTCTCTCATAGTTTCTCTTATTTATGTTACATCACGATCAATAATACTCAACTCCCAGAGCAGGAATACCAGATTCAGGCACTATAGCTTGAATTTAATGTCAATGATGCATTTTATTCTTGATTTGAATGTGATTTCCTTTTAAAATCCTATAATATATTATTACTTCCCCCAAATATATAATTAATGGAGCTAAGTACTGTGCATCATATTTGAGCAAGCACCAGAGCAAATGAATAGTTTCCCCTTAAGTTTTCAGCTACATGTCTCCTGGTATTTCATATGCTTTGAAGAAATGGGAAACAACTGATAAAAAACAGGAGATTAGTTTGAAATGTCTCTTATGGTCAATAGATAAAAATGTATCTTGCTGACTTGGAAGTAATGTGATTTTTATCCATAGCATTAAATGATTCTGAAACATAACATTATTTCTATGCAATGCAGAAAAGCCTTAGAATTTTGATTTAAGTCAATTCAGGAATGGGCACCTAGAGGTTAGATTCCTAAACGAGGGTACAGAATTGGGGAAAGTCCTATCTTAGGAGGAATTCACATTGAGGCAAAAATGTCTTTCCAGATTAGAACTTCTGGATGAGAGAGGAAAGAGAGAGATCGTAATGGATGGGGAGATATTTCTGTAATATTTATTTGGGGCACTCAGTTTTTACTTCTTACTATATGTTACATATTCAAAGCTGGGTGAACACTTGTCCTGGATATTAGAGGCAGGATTTACAGTTAATTTGGGAGTCAGACTAGATGACCTCCTAGAATCTCCAATTTTGCAATTCTTTACTTTTGTGTTCAAATTTGCATGTGAGTTATTGCCTTGAGAAACATGATTAGCTACTGGTTGTTGCTTTTTGTTATCAAAGAGGACCAAAATGACATTGCTATGTTAGAGTCAAGTTCAATGCATTCAGCTATGACAGATCAGACCAATGTGAGGTGGGAATGCTATAAACCATTTGAATATTTGGGGTGGATTTTCTAAATTTACTCATGTTGCATTTCTTTTGAGCTACTTCAGTTCTGCTCTGCTCATAAGTATAGCACCTTCTCTAATGAGGACATGCCATGCTGGGTCATCCTGTGCCAGTGTCTCCCATGTTAAACAGTCAATTCCAAAGTTTTTAAGAGAGATATTGAGATTGTCTTTTTATCACTTCTTCTGACCACTATGTGAGCTCTTGCCCTGTGTGAGTTCTCATAAAATAGTCTTTTAGGCAAGCACATGTCTTATTAGTTGTAAAAACTGATAAAATCCTAGAAAATCTCACCAAATACGTGTTTCTCACAGAAAGACTGTGATATGAGCCCAAAGAAAGAATCAGTTTGTAGTACCCTGGATATTCTGTGAATTCTCTCTGATTTTTCTATATCCCCTCCTCTTAATTCCTTAAAGCACTTAGTCTTTGGTGCATAATTATTTTCCATCTTGTATCATTTACTAACAATAAATATTTCATGTGCCCCAGTCATGTCTTTCCAAATAAGGTATAAAGTCATTAAGAGCAGTGTTTGTCTCAATCTCTATGGTGCTGAGCATGCAGTAGGTCATTGTAAGTACTTGTGTTTTGACTAGGGATGGGGACACTGAAGCAGATAGCAAGGTAAGAGATGTATTTGATCAAGCAGAAAAAATAGAAAAATGATTGAGGAAAATTGTCTGGAAATTGTATTTCTACGTGTAACCTTCTCACAAAAAAAAAGTGACAATTGAAGGTACATTCAGCTTTGGCAGGAATCTACTAAATATGAAGGGAAAGTAATTGAATAAATTGAAACAATAGAGGAAGTCTGCTTCTTGCAGTTTTGGAAACCTAGGGGCATCTTGTAGTGACATCCACAGAATGTACTGCTTGTGTTTCTGCCAGTGCTAAGGAACAGCCAGATAGGCACAAAACATAGGCTACAGTCCCTCCTAGAGGAGAAGGTCAAAAGAGATGGAGAGATTACTCAGCAGATCAGTGGGAAAAATGAAACATTCAAAGAATGAATGAAACAAGTGTTTCAAAGGGATGACAGAGAAGAAGAAAAAATGAGTCAGAAGGAAATTGTAATATGATAGTGGGGGTGGTGGAGAGAAGAGGAAAGGGAAAGAAAAAGAGAAGAAGAGAAGAGGAGGAGAGGGAGGAGTGAGGGGAGGGAAAGGAGAGGAGAAAGAAGTGAGGGAGAGGGAGAAAGGAGTGAGAGGGGAGGGGAGAAAGGAATGAGAGAGAGAAAGGAGAGAGGAGAGAGAGGGGAAAGAAGGAAAGAGTGAAAAGATAGAATGAAAGACTGACAGAAGAAAGAAATGATGGGGGGGAGACTTCTGTATGTCAGAAAAGTAACCTCTATCCATCTGTACTTGAAGAGAAATTGGGAACTCTTCTTTCCTCCACTGTTCCATTCCCCAAAAAGGGAGAGAGCAAGGTTTGAAGAAAAAGTAGAGAACAATCCAAAAGACTATTTTCAAACTCTTTGATTGAAAGGAAAGGAGGAAGACCAAGGTCAAGGTTAAAGAACTATTTGAATCCCTGCCTACTAATTCTGTTAAGATCGGGTTGCATACTCCTGGTTTTATGCTTTCTTATTCCTCAGTCCAAACTTTTCTAGTGGAACTTAATTTTGAATTGAGGGGTTCTTTGCTTCCATTGATGAATTGAATGCTATGTCCACAACCCAGTACACATGAGGCAGCAGGAAGCACAGCTTTTAAATCAATGATGTCTAGCCCCATTCAAGAAAGTAGAAAACTGCCTCTATACAATGTCCAACTCATTGGGTGCCATTTCAGTATTGCCTAGAGCTAAGTGAGAGAGGTAACCCCAGCTACTGTATTGCCAAAGATGTCAGAACACTACCTCATGACATAGACCTAAGACTGTCTTCTTGACCTAGAAGTTAATAATGAATACTAATATATTCATGGTTTATAAATTAAATTATATAAACTTTGTGGAATTTTAAGACATGTTTTATATCTGAGTATTTTTACCATTTTTTCATTCACTCTAATATTTACTAGAGATACAGCACTTTCCCTCCCAAAGAGACTTGACAAGCAGAAGACAGAAATAAACAGGATGAAATTCAGTGGTGATAAATACAATATTGGAAGCATAAGGAAAAAAATTACACACTTAACAAAATAGCAAACAACCAGTTTTGTGCAAATATAGTTATCTCTTTCTCCTAGAAAATACTAGCTATGACATTTCACTATGAATTTCACTGCTTTGGAAATTCTCTGATCTCTTAATTCTGCCAGAAGACTATTACATTGGAAATTGTTTCAGCTGATAGAAAAGTGAAGTTTCAAAATTGAGGTTGTTTGTACTTTTGTGAAATTCCCTTTTTCTTCCTTTCGTTCAGATGGTAGCTATTTATATTTTGATAAGGCAGAGTTAGTTTAGATGCTAGATGCATTTCTTGCAAGAACTGTGGAGATACTACTGTCCAGGCTTGCCAACACTAATTTTCTTTCCTGCCTGAAAGCATGTTCACCATTATAGGCCCACAGCTTGACTCATCTGTAGTCATACAGTAAGACAATAACCCATATAAGAGCAGGCTCCACATCTCTTTACTGCCTGTTCAAACCCTGGGCCGTGTCTTGCTCTCACACATGAGGATCAGTTCTCATTTCCTGTCACTTTCCACTGAATACTCTTTGAGAATTTCCAGGGTGTATTTTTCTAAAGTATTAATGACATGCCTACATTTCTGCATCTTTGGGCAGAAAAAAATCTCAATGATACAAGTGAACTTCCATTTTCCATGCCATCAAGATTAATAAATATTTCCTGATATCTTGAAAGCAAGCAAAAAACTAAAGCTACATTTAACAGTTCTGGTTATTAGTACTGTAGATACCTTAATGTATAGTCAACTGTGCTCCAGATATGGTGGCTTCACAAACACACAGATAAGACAAGTTAATAATTTAGCAGAGTTTTGTCTATAGTAAATGTCAGAGGAAGTGACTGAAAGGAAAACTCCCATCAATAAATGAAAGTCAAAACCTAGTTTCTGAATAATGTACAAGTGTGCTTAGTGAACTCTTACCTTGATGCTATTACCATGTTATGGTTTGAATAGGCTTATGAGGCATTTTCAGATTTACGACATGGTTGATCATCATTTGTAATGTAAACATCAAGGTGTTCTCTGAGTGTAAGCAGTATTTAAACACAACGGTTTATTTTCTTCCCCCAGTAACAACTCTGTGTGTGCGTTTGTTGTGGAGACAGGTTAGGAGATGAGCATATACAAGAGATTCATGACAATTCTTAAAGAGTTAGGAGACTTGACAGTTCACACTCAGCATTGTTGGGGGAAAATAATAAGTAATAATTGCATCTGCTATTACCTTTTTGAAAAGGCTTTCCTCTGTGGCTTAATAAATATTTCATGAACCCAAATAAAGTAATATGCTAATGAGACAATATTTATCCAGTAAGCAGGTGCATCTACTAAGGTTTCTCTTCTTTGGTTTATCTTTGACGTGAGATCACTTTAAAGCTTTCTGAATTTCATTTTCTTTGCTCTTTTCCTTGCCCCCACAGCTTTACTTGGAACCAAAATGGTGAGCGAGAGTGAGAGTCACCATGAGGCCCTGGCAGCCCCCCCAGTGACAACTGCTGCACCTGTGCTCCCACATAATGTCACCGAACCGGCCACCCCAGGAGAAGGGAAGGAAGATGCTTTTTCTAAGATTAAGGAGAAATTTATGAATGAGTTGAATAAAATTCCATGTGAGTATTATATTTTTTAATATAACAAAAGTAAGTGGTCAAGATTCATGCCAATCAATTGAAAATAATGTGGTTCTTTCTTTTGAACCTATCAAGACACTAATTATGATTTCAGCTTTTTGTGTATTCTATCAAATCACTTAGGCAGGGGCAAGAACCCCATTTATGATAACATTTCCAGTTTGTGTATAATCTAAGATCTATCAGTTCCTTATTCCATCCAAAATACTAAGTTCAGGTTTTGAGGGATTGTGCATTTAGAATCATCCATAACTAAATATCTTGATCTCAGCCGCAGAAATACATCTCTAAAGCTCTGCTTTTTGGTTGATGAACTGATGATCAAAAACTTTCAGTGGTTTTCTGTTGTCTCTAGGACAATCATTTCTTGTCATCAACAATGACGAAAATTGTTTTCTTAAAAGTGGTTTAGTTTTACTTTTTCTCTCTTTTCAAATTCTACTATCTCTTCCAAGCAGTAAGACTTGTCTCTTCTTGCTTAATTTTCTATTTCCAAATGTAATGATTTTTAAAACCACCTTCTTATGTTGTCTTTGATGAAAAATCTCTTTGTTAGCTCTTTATAACCTATAGCAATAATTCTAGTGAATGTGGCTTAAATTAAATATTTAACTTTTGTATGATATAGAAAATTATGTTACATGCTTGAGTTTATAGTTTTCCTTCTAGAATTGCCTTAGAAATAGAGACAGTCTATAATTTTATTGGTATAGGAAAGTTCTGGATAGGGAATCTTTCTCTACCAGTTCTCTGCAAGTTAGAGTTTTTGAGTTACCAAGAGTACTGAGAAGGTACGTAATTTACCCAGAATCACACAGCCAATATATGTTAGAGGCGGAATTAAACCCACACTTTCCTGACTTTGAATCCAGCTCTCTATTCATTATACCATAATGCTCATCTTAGAATTGCCATATAACTTAAAATTTAAAATTTTCAAAAAAAGAGTTGCCAATATAAATCTTCCCTTGAACCTCTAATGATAGAATGTTAAGGCTGAACATCAAAGCCCTTTAGACCAAGGAAAGTTATTGGGTCCTAGTATGTATATAATTTGTGAGTGATATTTAATTTCATTTCAACATTAAGTGCCACCTATAGACAAGACACTATTCTGGGTGATGGGAATACAAAGACAAAACTGAGATAGTCCTTGCTCTACCATAAAAATATGATGAGTACAAAGATAAGTAAACATAAGGTGATTTGACAAGGGAAAAGTCACTAATAATCTGGGGGTTCAAGGAAAGCTTGAGTAGAAAGCAGCTGAGCTGAACCTTGAAGGAAGATTAAGCTTCTGAGAGATGATGAAGAGAAAGAACAGCCTTCTAGGCATGGGAAATGAGTCATGCTCATGTATGCGTGGGAGACTAGATGAATAGCTGAGTTTGAGAACAGCTAATAGTCTACTTTGGCTATAGTGTGAGGAAGAGGAAAGTATGTACAATAAGTCAGGAAAGGTAAGTTGGACTTAATTTTTTTTTCTTAAATGCAGAGGAGAGGACTGATATGTTATGCTACAATAGGAACCCATTGAAAGTTTTTGATCATTAGTGCATCACCAAAAACCTGGAGCTTTAGGGATATATTTCTGAAGCTGAGAGACCAAGTTAAAAATATCAGAATCTATGTCATTTCTTCTGCCACTATTAGAAAATTATTGATTTGTTGATTTAGAAAAAAAATCAAGTTGATCTGAGAGAGCCCATCACTACTCTGGGCACTGATTAGAATTCTCAGCAGGAAGATGAATAATTAAATGGAAACGTAGGAGTGGCTTGGTCTGGTGGATAGAGCACTGAACTGAGACTCATGAGACCTCTGTGACATCTTTGGCCCTGCTGTTTTGCTGATTGGCAGTTTAAGCTTGATGAAATGTTTTTGACATTCCTCTGTTAGATGCCATGTCTACATAACAAGAAAGAAAACTTTTGAGATGATTTTGTCATTGCATGCCAGTTGGGTATGAGTTGTGCCCTATAAAGTTTCATCAGTACATATGCATTGAAGCTATTTATTGTATGGGAGATGAGGAGATAATGGACAGCTAGGTGGCACAGTGAATAGAGTGCCAGACCTGGAGTCAGGAAGATGTGAGTTCAAATATGACCTCAGACATTTACTAGCTCTGTGAACTTGGGCAACTCACTTAATCCTGTTTGCCTTAGTTTCCTCATCTGTAAAATGAGCTGGAGAAGGAATGGCAAACCACACCAGTATCTTTGCCAAAAAACCCCAATTGAAGTCACAAAGAGTCAGACAAGACTGAAACAACTGAACAACAAGAGGTAGCAATCCCCTCAGTAGACTGTAAGTTCCCCAAAGGCAAGGACAGTTTAGTTTTTTGGCTCTGAAGTCCCAGCATCTGGCACAGGATTCAGAGTAGTCATTTAGTAAATGCTCTGTGAATTGAATTGGATTAAATGGATGACCCAAGTCAAATGAACATTCTGCCTCCTTCAGAACACTTTTCCAAGGGGTAACATGAAAAACAGAAAAATATTTAGGGCTGTGGTCCAGTTTCATCATACAAGAAGCTGTAGTAATGGTGAGCACCACTTGTCAACTGTGCTAATGTTTGGATATCTGGTGATTAATTTGGTGAATGTACAGGATGTATGTTGGTGACACACTCAAATCCTCCTTCTCTCTCTTCCCCTCCCTTTACTCCTACTGGCGGCGGGACAGGGGCTTCCACGGTGGCCACCAATGCTCCGAGTCACTCTCAGGGATTTAGAGGTAACCCTGTTGTGGGCAAGCTAGACTACCATTTTACTACTAGTAACATAGCTCCTTAGCTCCCCATTTAGCATTCAATAAATCAGCCAACGTATAATTGACTCTTAATCAGAAACATTTCATATATACAAGGCAAAGCAAGAATAAGGAAAACTTACCATTCCCCCCATAAACCTGGTACTCCACTCTCTCCAGTTCACAGGAAGTCTGCGGGGAATAGTCAACAAGCATTTGTCAAGTACTTACCACACACTGGGCACTGTGGACACAAATTTACAAAACCGTAAGGTGGAGATACATCAGAAGGGAGTATATGTGCCTGAGGCAACTCAAAATTCTGGACCTTGCTGTCATTTGCCCCTTCTGGAGCAATGCGTATTATAGTTCATTAAGCAGTTCAATAAGCCTTTATTATGTGCCTCCAGGCACTGTGCTAAGCTAAGGATATAAATAAGAAAAAACTACAAGGAAAAGATAGCCCCTGCCCTGGAGAAGCCTACGATCTAATGGGGAAAAAGAACACACAAAAGTCTGGCATCCTGGGCTGTGGAATTAGAACCTGGCAGAGCTGCAGATGCAAAGGGGAATAAACTTAAAGTTCAGTTTCACAAAGGAAAGCTTTGGGAGGAGTTCAGTGCTCCACCCTCTAGCCTTCCAATCACAAGGGAGAGGAGGTTGAGTGAGATGGGATGCTGGCTTGAGTTAGCCACACAGTGATGAGACTGGAAGTGATGGATTAATCCTGGGAGGGGCATCTTCTTACATGAAATTGAAACCTGGACCTACTGCAGGTGCAATGTGCAGTTCATTGATAAAAATGACAATTCTTCTGGGTCCCTCTACTTTCTTGCTACCTGTTGGCTGGGGGCTCAAAACCTAGCAGGGTTAGAAGGGAAGCATATTTACCATTAATAGCTCTTCCCTAGAACTTTCAAAGAGTATGAGCATAATACCAATAGTCACCATTCCCAAAATATACTGTGTGTGTGTGTGTGTCTATCTGTGAGCACAGAGCTACCATGGTTAGAGACACTTTCCATAATGCAACTGGAGTATGCATTACTGAGGCATGTGATAACTACTCATGAAGTCTAGTGGCTGCATACTTCTCACCTAGGTATTGTGGTGAGATAAATGAAAAGCCCGAGAGATAGACTTTTTGGGTAATTAATTATCAATTTATTAGTTAGACTAGCTGATAATCAATACATTGATGGTCAGTGGTCTCTCTCCATAACCAAAAACAGAACCATGGAGATCCCTGAGTATTTAAATACCTTTACAAAAGAAGGTGCTTCTGACAAGTGAAAATCAGCCCTGATTACTGAATAGTTAATGAGGGGATGGACATATTAATGAGGAGATAGGTGAAAAGTCATTAATTCCTGCTACTGAGAATGTGACTTGATCATGAGACTCAGACACCTCCCACAATCTGGACAAAGAAATCTATTTCTACCCAGACCACTCTGGATGATTTTCTCCTTTATAAACTTAGTTCCCCCAGACTGCAGTGGAAGGGTGCAAGGGCATGGACAATTCAGGACTGGAATGCACCTAGATTAAATTCTGGAATTCACTCTAAACAGAAGTCCTGCCCAAGATTGCAGAACATGTACCCAGAGGATTTAACCAATCTAGTCTATCAGCCTTGTTCTTCAGAGACTAACTGAATGACCTACAGGAAACTGATCCCCTGAATGAGGAAATAGAAACAAACCTCAATCCTAATTTAATCATTGATTATTCACATAATAGAAAAATAATCACAGCTCTTAGCAGCCTTTACTATGTTTTACAATGACTTCCTTACTTCATACTAGCCTCATTCAGAAGGATCCAGATTCCTAGGGATAAATCACCTCAAACATTCTAGCTCATGACATGCCTCCCCCCACAACTGATGTGTTTTTCATTCACCCAGGAGAATGACGTTTACTCAACAAGATACTCACAATGACACTTTTAAAATATTAAACAACTGTTTATTTGTCAGAAAGACAAACAGATAATAGTGACATCATAGATATTCACATATTAAAAGTAAATGCATAAAAAACAAAATATAGCACAATCTGTATATAAACTTTGTTCACTCTTCTGTCCGTATACTCGGTATCCATGGCAGAAAGGGCACACACACAGGAAACTGGAAGGAAAGCTCCTAATTTCATAAATGAAGAATGAGGTCAAATGACTTTCTTAAAGTCACCCATCAATCTATTAGCAGAGTAAGGATTTGAATCCAAGTGTCCTGATTCCGATTTCAGCATTCTTTCCATTACTGTGTTGTCCTTTCTCACCTACATGAGAAAGGAATGATGAAGCTAAATACAGATGATCTAAAAACATTGAGGCAAGTTATTATTATAAATATTTATTATAAATAAGCATAGTGAACAACGTACACTTTAATAATAATAGCTGGTGTTTATATTGTCCTTTTCTATTTTCAAAGTACTTTATATGTTTTTTTTCATTAGATCTTCACAACAACCCTGAGTAAGAAGCCAGTGTGAACCCCAAATTACAGATGTGAAAATTTAAGCCAAAAGACATTAAATCAGCAGTTCTCAACCTGTGGGTCGCAACCCCTTTGGGGGTTGAATGGGATCGCCTAAGACCATTAGGAAACATACATTGCCAATGGTCTTGAGAACCGAGACACCTCTCCTCTATCCGTCTCCAAACAGGTCCACCCACATGCAGATATGCCCACATACGAGTATTAAAGGGTCGTGGCATTAGGAGGGTTGAGAACCACTGGGTTAAATAGTTTGTCTGAGATTACGTGACTTGTAAATGTGTGGGGTGGCATTTGAACTCAAATATTCCTGATTCCAGGTCTGGGAAGCTGTCCCCAAAGACCTAGCCTAAACTGCCTCTTTAATTAAAACCCTGAGCAACTTTCCCTGCCTATATAACTGGAATCTTTTACACTCAAGGAATGAGACCGAAGCAAAATAAAACATAGCCTCAAAATGAATCCCTTTCGACACGTAGGTTCTAGAAACATTCTCACTTTGGTCTAGGTATAATTTAGTGTGATGCTACTTACAAGTAACAAATTAGAATATTAATCAATTTTGGTCTCTGAACTAAATCTTGGCTATCTGGCAGATGTGATTTTTGCAAAATTGATGGCCAGCAGCTTTAGTCTGTCACTTAAAATTCCCTCTTGCAAGAAGAGAGGTGTTACAATGGAAATAAGTGTGCATGTCATTAGTTGGATATCTGCACAGTCCAGCATGGAACATATTCAGACCAAACTGCCTGATGTATCATCCCCAGTGGCACAAAGCCTAAAATATTTTTTAAAAGAAATGATAAATACTGAAGGATTTTTATCTTCCATTCTATACTTCATAGTGTTTTCTAAATGAAACAGACAAGGATTTTCATCATGTTTCTTTATTTTGCAAACTTTGATTTTTTTTTTTCAAATAAACCTAGGGTCATGGATGGTTTGCAAAGCATGAACTCATGTTTTTTGAGTTGCTGTGATTAAGGCCTGGGATATTCATGAGCTCTTTCAAGTAGAATGCCACTTTCCCTTAAACACAGCAGAAGGCCAGATAGCCGGAACCACTTTTCACTCAAAGAAAAATGAGCAAGTCTACCCAGGGAAGGAATGAAATTCCAAGGCATATGCTATACTATTAAAATATGCTATTAAAATATTAATTATTAAAACATTTTATAATTAAGGCTATTAAAGGCTTTAAAAATATATCTAAATATTTCTACTTAAGATGCTATTTCAGGACCAATTGTCACTAAGTCTGAAAAAGCTCCAGAGACTTTGTGTAACCCACACTGGTCTTCTCTCAGGTCGTTATGTGTATGTAGTACTCTACCTGTATTCACTATGCCTTTATAAGAACCATCCCCAAATTGGAATGGAAAAATCTCTTCACATCTGCCTTATAGAATCCCTCACCTACTAAGAGTCAGCTCAAGCAACGCTTTCTACAGTCTTTTCTGATTTCCTCTCACATAACTACCAATGCCCTCCTCCTCTGTCTTTGATTTATTTATATATAGATTTTGTTTTTATTCTGTATATATTCATTTTGCAAATACTTATGTATTATTGGCTTTCCAGAGAGAATGTAACCCTTTTGAGAACAAGTAATGCTTAATTTTGTACTTATCCCCAGTAACTAACAATGCCTGAATGTCCTTAATAAACACCTGTTGAGAGGTTTTTATTAATTTTTAGCTTGCTGATGCAATGGGGAAGTCTAGAACATTGGTTCTCAACTTTTTAAATCCATGGACTACTTGTATGAGGCATAAATTCTTTGGACAGCTTTTCTTCCCTCCAATAAGAGCATTATATATATATATATATTTATATATATATATATATATTACTCTACAGTTTATACCATGGGCATTGCCTCACTCAAAGTGAGACTAAAGTGAGATTAAAGACAAAGTGAGATTAAAAAGACCAAGGTCTCCCCCTGCATCCAGGGCCGTTGCCAGTCATTCTGATCTATAGCTTGCCACTGAACGCAATGGCTCTGGAGGAGAAAGTGAGAACGGTGACCTTGAGCAGCCCTCCCTCACTTAAATCCAGTTCACTTGCAAGTCATGGCATCACCTTCCTGGTCCCATAGCCCTCTTTGAGAACACAAGACAAGCAACATATCATGGTTACTTCAAATCTTAACTCATCATTATCTCACAGCAGCCCTGGAAAGTAGGTAATCTGAGGATTATTACTGACGTTTTACAGATAAGAAAGCTGAAGCTCAGAGATTAAACTATTCGTCCATGGTCACATAACTGGTAGGCCTCAGGGATGAGATTTGAATCCAAATCTTTCACGAATTCTGTGTTTTTGCTGCTGCACAGTGCTGACTCACCACCATCTCCCTCCAAATTAATGAAGATAGTGCTACTGAGGCTTAAATGAGATGCTGGTAGAGACAGTGAAAAACTAACTCTTAATTTGTTCCAGGAACATGAGCAGACACACTGTTACAACTAATATTCTTGCACTAGGAGAGATAGTGAGGGTCCATGAAGATCTGTCATTAATTAGATGGATAGATAGATAAACTATTGGAATATAATTTGCTTTCTTTGCAAACCTACACATTTTATTTTATGTATTTAAAAACATCATTCTGAAAAGGGGTACATTGGCTTTACCAGACTAGTTCATAACATACAAAAACGATTAAGAAACCCTAGCCTAAATTTACTCACTAGTGTTTGTAATATCAGAGTTTTTGCATCTAATGAAAGAAATAAGTGGAAGAAATACCTTTGATATTACTGGTAAAAGAAACATCAATAAGCAAGCCAAGAAGTTTATTTTTCCCTTCCTTATTGCATATTTTTAAAAACAATTTTATCTCTCATTTCTCCTGCCCCATTGGAAAAAAAAACAAGAAAAAAATTCCTGTGTCCATTAAATGTATCTCAAAGTTAGAATAGCAGTCTCTAGGCTTGGTCACTTCCTAGTAGAGTCACAGAGGCGGTTACCCCCTGAAAACAGCTGAGAATGCAGCCTCGGGAAAATCATGTGAATGAATTGGCTGTACTCTGTTGATTCAGGCTCTGCGCATGGTCAGATTAGCCTTAATGATTTTTTTAAAAGCAGCTAGGTGATAAGAGGGCCAGACCTGAAGTCATGAAAACCTGAATTCAAATCCTGCCTCAGATACTTTACAAGCTATGTGACCCTAAATAAGTCTCTTAAGGTTTTTACACCTCAGGTTTCCTCATCTGTAAAATGGGGTTAATAATAGCACCTCCCTCCTAGGGTTTCTGGGAAGAAAAAAAATAAATCTTATTTGGGGTTTTTTTTTATTCTTTTGTAGGTCTTTCTTTAAATAGTGTCACAAAAAAACTAAATAAAACTTCATTCAATTCAATAAGAAATTATTCTATAAATCAGGTATGTAAATGATAAGTGCTGAGTGTATAAAGACAAAAAACAAACAGTCCCTGCCCCAAAAACTTACATTCTTGGGAAGGAGGAGTCAGAGAGAGAGAAATAGCACATATATGGTGTCCCAAAAGTCTTAGACTAATTAAATGTAAACCATTAAGTAATTCAGGGAAGGAGGTCAAAAGACTAATAACTGAGGGAATTGAGGAAGGTCTCTTGGAGGAAGAAGCATTTGAGCTGAGCCTTTTGGGGACCTGGGGTCTCCATGAGGGAGAACTTTCCATGGATGGGTATAACCTATACTTCTAGTAAGATATTGAATTTGCTGACAGTCTCTTTAGCTCCTAAGTTATTGTAAATTTTAAAAGCTCTATAGTGAGGTTTGGGTTTTTGTTTGTTTAGGATGGGGGGAGGTAATGATAATGAGGCCCAAATATTCCTTCATACCATAGAGTTAGGGATTTACCAGATGTGGGAAAGCCATGTGAGCCAACATAGGATCACTGGATTTTAGCTTTAGAGCTGGAAATGAGCTTAGAAGGCATTTAGTCCAACCCTGTCATTTTACAGAAAAGGAAACAGAGGCCTAGGGAGGTTTTGTGATGTGCTAAATGTCACATAAGTAGTAATCCTCAGAGGTGGGATTGAAACCCAGGTCCTTTGATCCAGAATCAGTGCCCTTTCCACTATAACATACTGTCTCCCTAATAACATGTCTTTCAGTAATGATGGTCTTGTAACATAACAGCCAAAAGTGCTAATCCAATTTTACAGGCTGTATTATTATAAACATAATATCTAGAATGAATATGGTGATAGTCCTAATGTGGGAACTCTAGGTTGGGCACAGTACATCTGACCACCATGAACATGTTGTGTTCAGCATAGTAATGCCAAGCAAAGGCAACTTCCAAGGTTCGGATTACCAGCATAGTAAACCCCATTTATTCAGCAAACATTCACAGAACAGAGAAAGTCAAAAAGTGTAACTTGTTCCTTTAGCAAGTAAGTTCTCAATTCAGTCCAGGTACTACTCCACCCCTAGACAGTACATTCATTTAGTCAGTCAAAAGTCTTTTCTCAAATGGAGATTAGTCTCCAACCACAAACAAAGTACATTCATTTGGTCAACCACAGAGCACAAAAAAACTCAAAGGCTTCCCACCCCTGAATCTCAAAAGGGACAGGAGAATACAAAAGGCCATCCACCCTTAAGTTACAACAAATTTAAGATATCATCTCAGCATTGACTACCCAAGGAAAGGGCCTTCTTTCATCTTCACTCGAGGCAAGCCCTCAGCAATCTCGGTTCCTGGGGAGACAAGGCTCAACAAAGCCATAGCCAGTGTCCTCATCAAGTCACTCTCTGCCTGTAGAACAGTCCCAGAACCCCTGAAAACATCGGCAAAGCCCTCTTCCAGGATTTCTGTGAAGGTACCACAAGAAAATCCTCCTTCAGGGCTTCTGAACCAACAGCCAGGTTCCAGGACCTCTACAACAGCAGCACCGTCCTTCACCAGCAGGTGAATCTGGCAAAACAACATCAAAATAGACAGACAAAATACCGGCATCAGAGCCATGCCTCCTCAGTCCTTGGCAGTTCCAGGTGGCAGTTCTCAAAAGTCCTGGGCAGCTCCAATGGGCTCTCAGCAATCTTTCTCTCAGCAACTGAGGCTTCACAATACTGGATACTGCTCTCCCAAAGTCCTTCTGGTCTTCTCTAGGCTTGGGCCTCTCTCCTAATTCATGGCTCCTCCCAATTCAGCCCTCTCTCTTCAGGTCAACAAGTCCATCCCACAAGTGGGATTCACAAGCTCTGGGTTTTAACACTCAACCCCAAAACCAAGCCAATACAGGGACATCTCCAAATTCCATTACCATTACAAGCATGAGTCACCACATTTTAGGGAGGCCACCAGCAAACTGGATCACATCCATAGGACAACTCTTTGTATGTATGTATGTATGTGTGTATATATATATGTGTATATACATGTGCGTATTTATACATATGTATGTATATATTTTATATGTGTGTGTGTGTGTGTATATATATATTTCTCCCTTCAATTAATCAACCAATGAGAATTTATTAAACACCTAGGGATCTAGTTAGAAAAATAAAAGTGAACCAATCCCTGCTTTTAAAGAGTTTATATTTTATCAGGGGAAACTGAGGCACAACAGGATTTAATGGCTTCATCAAATATCAGAAGCTGGTTTTAACAAAGGTCCTCCAATTGAAGAGCTCTTTCCGTTGTACCGCACCCTATCTAAGCCTTTGTGTCGATCTTTAGGTCGGTTTTTTTGTGTGTACAGATAGAAACTAAGACAATTGTATGCATTTTTATAATTTTTTTAATGACTAGGATTAAAGGCTCAGACAAGTACTCAGAAATCTCAAAGTAGGCTGATGCTTGTCATATTTTTTCCTCTCTGCAACTGTAGGCGACTCATTTAACCTCCTTAGGTCAGGCTCTGTAATTTCTCCACTGACCTTCCCTATTCAAATATGAGACTCTTTTTTCATCATTTTAATAACTGTCTTCTCTCCAGTACTAAACAGTAACAGTTTGTTCCACTGCCTAGAATGCTTTTATGAAAACAGCCTTGATTCAGCAACTGTCTCTGTTGAGAGTCTCTGTTCTGAAATACGTCCTCCGAAAATGACAAGTGGACTTCTTAATCTCTTCCTCCCAGTATAATGAAATATCATTACCTGTAAGAAATAGGGGAGATGCTGACAAGCGTTAATAATACAAAGCTCTTGCCCTGTGAATACATGACATCATTCTCTAAAGCTTCCCTGCTGCTAAAGGGAGCTATTTGGAAGCAGCGTAGTAAGTTGGTGGGACAGTCTGTCATCAAATTGCATGGAATATCATGTCCTGTCTGGGTGACTCATGCTCAGCTATTGAATACAGATTTATGGAGTACCCACTGCGTTATCAGGCAGCTTTCATTTTCATCAAAGTATGTAATTCTAATGCCTTGTTTTTATTGTAAGGACAGTTGTGTTCAGCTGTCATTAAACAACAATGCTTAATTGAAGGAAGTTTATCTAGTCTATCCAAAAGGGTCTCAGAGAAACAGAGAGGGCTTTTGCCCTATCGGCACGGAATCTGACAGTAGGAAATGTGATACAAATTGTGTCAAAGCCTGTCCTCGAAGAGTTCAGTGGGGATTGCATAAAAGATGTTATTACTTATTTGCTACTGGGTTTTATTTTCCTTTTAGAAGTCTGTTATTCTGTGAAGTTCCCCCAGAAGATTACGCTATTAAAATGAACTGGAGCTGTGGGATAGTTAAGAACTTACTTGTACTGAGGGACAAGAAATACAGTTTTCCTAACAACGATCAATCAGTCAACAAGCATTTATTAAACATTTGTCCTTTGTCAGATACTGTGCTGGGTGCTAGGGATTCAAAGACAGACAAAACAGTCCCTGCCCTCAAGGAGCTTACATTCTATCTGGAGAAACAACGTATACAGAGAGAAGTAAATACAAAATAAATTCCAAGAAAATAGAAAGTGAACTAATGTGGAAGAGAGGAAGAGGCGATGGGTTTTCACCACAGCTGAATTTCTAGTGCACCCCAACTTTTTGTTTTGTTCTTACCTATTTATATTAGATTATATTATTCAAACATTTTCAGCATCCCCTTGGATAGCTACAAATAACTAGAAAGAAAGTCTTATTTCAATCTCTAGAAAATCATTATAATCATCTTCATACAAACAGAGGACATCCTTAATGAGAATGTATGGGAAGGAATAGGAAGACTTCCACAAATGATTTTCAATTAATCAATAAACATGCATCAAGAACCTAGTGTGTACATTCTGCTAGGTGTAGGGCAGCAAGGTAGTATGGATAGAGCCCCGAGCTGGGAGTCAGGAGGATAGAAGTTCACTAACTAACTATATGACGCTGGGTAAGTCACTTAACCCTGATTGCCTCAGTTTCCTCATCTGTAAAAATAAGCTAGAGAAGGAAATGGCCAACCACTCTGGTATCTTGGCCAAGAAAACCTCAAACGGGGTCATGAAGAGTCAGATGCAACTGAAACAAAAGAACAAAGCATAATTACATTAATAATAATACTTTTATTGTTCATGATGTCCAGTTTGGGGATTATTGAAATAGTATTTGGAATAAAAATATTTGGAATTGAAAAATAGTATTTGGATATTATTAATGCTGTATAGTTTTAGAATACTGTTGTCTCTGAAGAATTAAAGTCGCCCAAAGGGCAATGGTGAAGCTATGATGACTAGGCTATGATGATTATTCCTCAGACTTATATAGATGAGGTGGCACAAAAAAAATGTCATCAGAGAGTTATAAGAACAGAAAAAAACAAGCCAGTCATATAGTGACAATAAGGGAAAACCAATGGACAGCTCACATATGGTGCATTAGGACACACAAAAGATCTAAAGCAGTGGTTCTCAACCTATGGGTCGCGACCCCTTGGGGGTTGAACAACCCTTATATAGGGGTCACCTAAGACCATCAGAAAACACATATTTCTGATGGTCTTAGGAACCAAGACACCATTTCTCTATCCATCTCCAGGCGGGTCCATCCATGTGCAGATATGCCCACATACAAGTATTATACAGTCACAGCATTAGGAAGGTTGAGAACCACTGATCTAAAGGAAGACTTCCAGAATGTTAGATGGACGCGCTTTGGGAGGGTTTACAAGAGGTCATGGACAAGAGTCACACAGAAGGAGGAGGTATAAATGATATAACTCCTTAAAATGGAGGTATTGGCTACATAGATGAAATCATAAATCTGTGTGGATACTGAAGCAATAAAAAAGGTCATAAGATTGTAGGTGTTAAGTTTGAAGGGATGTTAAAGGTCATTGAGTCTAACCCCCCTCATATTACATATGAGGAAACTAAGGCCCAACATTACACACTTGAGAAGTGTGAGAACCCAGGTTTAAACCCGTATCTTCTGAGTCCAAATACAGCATTCTTTTCACCCATATTTCAGGGACTACACAGTGCCAATCTACTACACAAATACACACCCATACCAATATACATTTTTCTAAAAAATATAGTCTGAAAAATCCATTATTCACCATGGTGTAATGTAGATTGAATGTTAAAATTAAATTCTTCTTAAATTAAACATGTCTACAAAAGCAAATATATAAAGCTTTAATGTGAAAAGCAATATGGATATTGTTTTCCATTCATTCTGATGTTTTTTTTTAATTGTCAACCTGTCAAAGTCATGTCAGCTTATATTAAATTGAACCAAGATGTAAATGGAGAAAACTGGAGGGAGATTGGCATTACCATCATATTTCTAGTGCTTAAAAATGGTTTCCTAATTTTAATTATTTGCATGAGAAAAGAGGTTGAGGTTATAAGAGTTTAAACTTCATAGGTCTCTCCAGTCCATCTTCAGAGTACATCTCTTTTTGTTTTAATGGAAATTTAGAAAAACATATTGGCTTAGAGATAGGGCATTCAAAATTTCCCCCACAAACCAACACCTTGCCCTGAAACTGCTACTCTGAAGTGATTTTAAGACTACGATAAATGCTCTCTCTTAATTATTCATCTTTAAGTTGTTTTTACATACAAAGGTGAAAAAAAAATGTTCTGGAAGGGTAGACAACCCAATAAAAAGGAAATATTTGAACAATTTGCCATTTGTTGAGAATGATGAATGTCTGAACCCAAACACTTATAATAGCATGGATCTGGGGTCTCAGTGAAGCAAATAAATAATCCAACAAAGCCTTAATTCTTTGGGGTCTTATAGAGACAATTTCATCATCTTCAACAAATTAAAATACTTGTTATATGACAGAATAGTGCCACCTATTTGATGGGACCCAGACTGTTAATATTGTGTTTTTGTTGTTGAGTCATTTCAGTCATGTCCAACTCTTCATGACCCCACTCGGGGTTTTCTTGACAAAGATACTAGAGGGTCTTGCCAGTTTCTTCTCCAGCTTATTTGACAGATGTGGAAATTGAAACAACAAAGATTAAGTGACTTGCCCAAGGTCACACTGCTAAGAAGTGTCAGAGGCCTGATTTGTATTCAGGAGGGGGAGTCTTTCTGGCTCCAGGCCTGGCACTCTACCCACTGTACCACCTGGCTACCTAATAGTTTGTTACTTGACACAAAAGATGTCAGTTCCCTTAAGAAACACAGTAGATAAATTATCCATAGACCATTTAGGGGACCATTGATCCCAGCTTAAGAACCCCTGCCTTTAGAAAAATAAAGGTAGGGAGATTGTAAAAGGTTTTAAATTCCGCCTCAACCTCACCTGGTATTTTTGTTTCATATGTTTGTTCTGTGACATAGTTTAACATATTACATTAATATAGTTATATATTCTTACTATTTTTATCTGAAAATCACTTTTATTTAAATATGAAGTTTAAGATTGCTACATTCCAGGAATGTATTTATTTATTATATGTATGTATTTACCATATTATAAATGTATATGATATGTACAT
>CM053581.1:360829375-360851961 GCA_028627135.1 Pseudochirops cupreus | reverse complement strand
CCCCCCCCCCCCCCCCATCTTGGCCAGCTTCCTTAACCTTCAGAACATTTACCTTAGTGGGCAAAAGGTCCCCCTCAGTCTTCTTAGGCTAGAAATGGTTCCAAAGAAGAGATGAGTGCAAGGTATTTCTAGATATCCTAACCAGTCTCTTCCAGCCGGATTACCTGGTTTATCCTTTGTTTTGGAAGAGGACCATGATGTCAGGCAGATGATGACATGACTCGCAAATGAATTAGATATGAGTGAGGGAGGGCTGTGCAAAGTCACCAGCCTCACTTTCTCCTCCAGAGCCATCTGGGTCCAGTGGCTGGATATAGATCAGGATGATTGGAGATGATCCAGGATGTGGTGGGTGGCCTTGGCCTTTTCAAGCTAAGGTCCTACTGAAGTCTCACTTTGAGTGAGGCGATGCCCATTGAGAATGGCCCCTTTCATCTAACAGAAAAACACTTAAGCTGACAGGGGAAGACCCTCCAGGTTCCTGAAGAGAAACAAGTACTATTTACAGTCACTCTGAGCCAGGAGGGCCCCCAAAATAACCATTAAGTAGTGCTTGTTTGGGTACCTACTGTTGTCCCATCAATGAGACTCTGAGTTAATTGGGTTTAAGGCTTAGTCTTCAAGAAAGAAATCTAGCCAGGAAACCCCAAGATAACTAGGAATAACTCCGCCATCAAAATTTACCAGCAGAATAAAAGCTCTCTTAAGGGAGGAACTGACCGTCCCTTGCCTAACTAACCCCTCATTCAGCACAATGCTTTCCACATCAATGGACAAGCATCTAATGGGGCCTGTAGGTGATACAGTACTCTGCCTAAGTCAGGAAGATCCAAGTTCAAATCCAGCCTCAAACACTTACTAGCTGTGTGATTCTGGGCAAGTCACCTAGCCTCTGTTTGCCTCAGTTTTCTCATCTGTCAAATGGGATAAAAGCTGCAATGACCTCCCAGAGTTGTTGTAAGGATCAAACAAGATGCTTTTTGTAAAGTGCTTAGCATCATACCTGTGTATTATTATTATTATTATTAAAGTTATTATTATGGGCCTTATTCTATGTTAGCATGTTGCTAAAAGTTGAAGATAAAAAGACAAAAGACATAGAAAACACTTATGAAATGACTGTTGGCTTGAATTTTTGAAGCAGAGCTCTGATGGGGGTGTGGTGAGAGGCAGAGAGGAGAGGTGTATGAGATCATGAATTTGGTTGAGAGGCTTGATGGAGGGATGCTTCGGTTTAAGTACATTCTCTTCCACTGTCTTTACTTTAGCAAAAGAATTTTAGAATTTTACCTGATCTGGCCCCATTTTCTTTTTTTTTTCTTTTTCTTTTTTTCTAATTTTTGGAGAGGGGAAAGGCAGGACAATTGGGGTTAAGTGACTTGCCCAAGGTCACAGGGCTAGTAAGTGTTAAGTGTCTGAGGTCACATTTGAACTCAGGTCCTCCTGACTCCAGGGCCAGTGCTCTATCCACTCCACCACCAAGCTGCCCCTATCCCATTTTCTTTGGAACAGCCTGACTTCGGGATCATGGATGAGGTTCCCACAGCTGCTGCAGACCAGAGGTGGGTTTCCTGATTCACTAGTCAGCTGAAAATGCTGAAGTTCAACTAATAATTCAACCAGTAGGTTCAACCATTTAATTACTCATTTGTTTTAGTTGATTCAATCAAATACCACTTGTATGCGGGACTCTGGACAACTTATATCTCCATCACAAGGACCTCTCACCACACTTTTTGTGTGATAGGGTAATCCCCATTTGGATGTCTCCTGTACCTTGAAACTCAAGATAGCCATGATAGAACTCCTTAACTTCCTTCCTCTCTGCAAACAGGGATATTCCTAATTTCCTCCTTACTGCTAACGTCACCGTCATCTTGCACCTTTTATGTTTGCATTCTTGGAATTATTTTTAAAATTACTTTCATCCCCCCACCCCCTATTCTACGTCCAGTACAAGTGCTACTGTCTTTCTCTGTATTTCTTAGATTTATAGCCTCTGTGCAATGTTAGAATGATCACTCTAATCAATCAACATTTATTAAGTCCCTACTATATGCCTAAGTCAAACCCTCATCCTCTCATGCTTTATCATAACTAACAGAACATACATTTGTATTACACTTTGAGATTTACAAAAAAACCTTTCTCATTTAATCATTGTAAATTATGCTTTCTGGCTGGTCTCCGGGCCATCAAATTATGCTCCCATCTTTATATAGTTGATAAAATAATTCTTCTGAGACATCACATAATTCCCTTTTCTATCTTCTTCCCCCCAGGTCTCTTGTCTTTCTTTTCACACAGAACTTAACTATGGAGCTGTCCCTTCTCCACTTCTGTCCATCTCAACAATTCCATTCCTTATTCTTCCTGACCCATAACAAGGTAATTTGTTTGCTGTCCACTACAAATTGTACCTTTTCTACATACTATTGATGTTCTGTCTTTGACTAAGAGAATAATGTTAATGACCACAACAAACTGCACTCCCCCCCACCCCATCAGTAGGGAATATATTTTGAAATATTTTTTCCCTGGGAGGAGTGATGAATTTGCATTGATCTGGCTATAGAGTTGAAGGTCAAAGAATCACAGAATTTCAGAATTTGAAGAAATCTCAGTGTTGCCTAGTTCACAACATGCTTAACAAACTCATCTATTTTTTGCTTAAAAACCTTCAAAGAGACAGAAGGTACTAATTTTCAAGGTAGCCTGTCCCACTTGTGGGTAAACTTAATTATTAGTAAGTTTTCCCTAACAGTTATCTTAAATTTGCCATTTTACTACTTCTACTATTCTCCTGCTTCTCCCTTGGGGTACAAACTGAACAAATCTAATCTGTGTTCCAAACAGTAGCCCTTCAGATGCTAGATGACCACTACTATTCCTTTCCCTATCCCCTCTCTCCCGTCTTCTTTTCTTCCACCTAAACACAATGAACTCAAGTTGCTTCCTCATGATTGTTCTCCTATGGATAGTATTTAAATTATCAATATCTTTTCTAAAATACAGTGTCTACAACCAAATGCAATACTCCAAATGTAGTCTGACTAGGACACAAAACAGGAAGACTCATTTTGTTTTTTGTTTCTTCGTGGAAGCCATGTCCCTCAATGGAACCCAAGATTGCATATGCTTGTCTGGCTTGTATATCACCTAGTTGAATGATAGTGAGGTGCATTCCACTAAAACTTCCAGATTTTTCCAGATAAACTCTTTTCTAGATGTGCTTCAATCTTATGCTTCTAAAACTCAAATTTTTAAAACCCAAGTGTAAGTCATAACATTTATCCCTAATAGATTCAGTCTTATTAGATTCAGCCCAATGTTTTAGCATATTGATTTCTTCTACTCAATCATCCAATGTGTTAGCTATCCCTCCCCATTTTGTCTCATCTGCAAATTTCATAAGCATGCTTTGTCTGAATGTATGAACAGCACAGGATCAAACATACATCTTAGAACTCTTTCTAAAGTGACATTTGCTATCCACCTCTGTTTTATGGGAGAGTTCATCCCATTCACATTCACAGTTATGATTACTATCTGTGACTTTCCCTCCATCTTATTTCCTTGCCTGTTTATATATTTGTGTCTTCCTTTTCCCTTCCCCTCCTTAAGAGTTTTCCTTTCGACCACCGCCTCCCTCAGTTTTCTCTCCCTGTGTCCCCCTCCCCCCTTTACCTACCTTTTCCCCTTACTACTCTTTCTCTCACTTCTGACCACCCTTCCCCTTCTTGCCCCCTCCCCCATTATCCCTCCTACTGCCTGTAGGGTACAATAGATTTTTATTCTTAACAGAGTATGTTATTCCCTCCTTGAACCCAAACCAATGCTAGTAAATTTCATACAGTGCTCCTCTCCCTCCTTCTTTTCCCTCCACTGTTATGAGTTTTTTTTGTTTTTTCATGTTAGTCTAAATTTAACTGTTTGTATTGATCCCTCTTTAAATCAGAACCAATGAGTAACAATCATATGATGCTCCTCTCCTTCCTTCCCCTCCACTTTAGTATGTTTTTATGCTTCTTCTTATGGCATAATTTACCATTTTCTACATCAACCAACCAGACTAATGTCCAACGTGAAAGTATTTGCAGATCCTATATTTGATTGCATGCTGCCATGGGAGGGGGGAGAGGGAGGGGAGAAAATTTGAAACTCAAGGGATTGTGGAACTGAATCTTGTAAACTAAAAGTAAATAAACAAATCAATAAATGCTTGAAAAAAAACCTAAAAAAAAAACTAAAGTGACATTTGAACCATATTACAACTGTTTTTGGGTCTAGCCTCCCAACTGACTCTGAATCTAATTTTAGATTCATCTAGTCCACATCTGTCTTTTCAACAGGAATAGTATGAAATTCTTTATCAAATGCTTTGCTAAAATCTAGGTCTATCATATCTACAACACCCCAGGTTAGTAATATTTTCAAAAAAGGAAATAAGGATAGTTTGGCATGACTTGTATTGACTTTTTGCAATCATTGCTTCCTATTCTTAATGTTCAATCAATCATTTATTAAATATTTATTTATTTAAGCATTTATTAAGCACCATCTACATACAAGACACTGTGCTAAGCACTTCAGATACAAAAAGAGGCAAAAGACAGACCCTGTCCTCAAGGAGCTTACTATCTAATGGAGAATCTTACAATCTAAGAACTTCTCTTTAATAATATTCTATACTTTTGCCAAGAATCTAAGTCAAGCTCACTGGCTTATGGTTTACAGATCACATTCTCTTCCCTTTGTTGAAAAACGGGATAATGTTTGCTGTTCTCCAGTCCTGTGATAACTCTCTTGCTCTTCAGAATCATTCAAATACCCCTGATGGTGACAAAGTTATCACATTTTCCGTTGCTTTCAGTAGCTTTGTCCTTGGGACAAAGGAACCTGAATACATAAAAGGCAAATAGGTGCTTTCCTACCATCTCCTTTCTTATCTTGGTTTTCAACTGCCAACTGAGCCCTCTGCAGTCTAAAAGTAACATTCACTGGTAGAGAAAATAGAGTCATAATTAGTTTTTTCCTTTTATCAATTATCACTCCCCCCCCATTCAACTACCATCCCAGTCTAAGTAGTGATTCTCTGATCTCTTTAATCTTCTTTCCCACAATTCTGCTCCCTGACTTTATTACCTGATAAGCAATGGTATATGTTTGTAGGACCCTGGGTAGGTTTTATGACCTGTGCTCACAGAGTCAGGCTAATTGACCTAGAGAGGGACGGAACAGGGAAGTTGTCCTCATTAGCAAGCTATACTTCAGTTCAAAGACAGAATAACCTTTTCCCATCTTCTCTTCCCAATGCAGGTCCTTACCTACCGCCTTATAAGCTTAGGGGAACCTTCTGATCACCCCTCAAAATCTCATCCTTCATGTATTTTTAATAAGGTCTTTATGATTCTGTGTCTACAAAAATCCTTTATGCCCCACCTCCTCCATATACATAGAACATTTGGTAGAATGCTATACAAAGAGGCCTTGAGTGAGTTTATGGAATCACAGAAGCATAAATCATTGGAGTTGGAAGGTACATTACTCAATACACACCAAGTGATTGACTGTCACTGTGGAGGTGGGTGTAGAGCATCCTGCCGTGACTTAAACTCATGATTCACTTGCATTCCATAGTATCCTGTAGACAGCCTCACAGTCCTTAATAATGTCCTGCAAAAGTTGTTTATTTCATGATGGGGAGTCAATCCATCTACTTTGTGAATTATCACTTTTTTTCCTTGTCTTCCTCCATATTGGATCATTATATACTCAGCGTGGGAATGAGATTTCCATTCCAAGAAGCAGTGCTATATAGTTGTAAAGGAATAGTATGCTTCTACTCATCCTTAAGTGACAGATTGTACTTACTGGCTCATATTATATCTTTAGCTCTCTGCAAAAGGCAACAAGCCAAAGGGGAAGCTTGTGGTAAATGGAAGATACAAGGCATCTATTTGCTCTATGGGGACATAAGGGTGACAGAACACCTTCAATCACAGAACGTCCTTTCTCTTGTGCTACCCTGTTGAAAAATGGTTGCCTTGTTCATCAGCAGAGCAGAAAGGCATTCAAAGGGTTCCCCACCCACACAATTCTATGTTCTAGACATTTATTGCCCATTATATTAAACCTGGCATTAGGAAAGGCCAGTGAGGGATGTATTTGGGAGTAGACAGATAACAAGTAAGGCCTCTTAAAACACATCAGATTTCTGCTATTAGTAAGGTCAACCTCCCAATCTAGCACAAACTTTCTATACTACAAGGGGGCATGGGGAAAAATGAAAAATTTAGTTAACACACAGAAAGGCAGCATAGTAATGGAGAGCTGGGTTCTAATCACATCAATCAATATTAATCAATTAATAAACACATGCTAAATGCCTGCTATGTGCCACACACTATGAGATCACATCTTTAAGCACACTGGCTGTGTAGTTCTGGAGCAAATCACTTCACTTCTCAGTTCTTTGGGTATCTCTGAGACTATAAGTGGCAAGAGAAGGTGTCAATCTAGATTGGTAGAGTTTCCTGGAAATTTCCTATGCTAGTAAAATCAGAGATCTGGTGTTTGGTGCCTAGCTCTATTTCTAGTTATCACACAGTTCTTAGTCAAATGATGCAAAGGGGACATATACCATTCTTGTTGAATGACTTTCCAAATTATTGAGTGTGTGTGTTTGTGTGAGGGGTGGATGGGAAGAAAGGGAAATGGAGAGAGGGAGGGAGGGAGAAAGAGAGAAGGAGGGTGAGAGCGAGAGGAGGGGGAGAGAGAGAGAGACAGAGCGAGAGAGAGAGAGAGACAGAATGAGAGAGAGAGAGAGAGAGAAGAAGAACAAGAAGAAGAAGAAGACGAGGAGGAGGAGGAAGGGGGAGAGAGAAGTGGGGATGGAAGAGATGGAGAGAGAAAGAGAGGGAAAAAGAGGGAGGGGGGAGAGAGAGGGGGGGGAAAGAGAGAGAGAGGAAGAAAAAGGGAGGAGGAGAGAGAGAGAGAGGATGAGAGGGTGAACAAGCATATATTCATATTATGGTGATGGCATATGCCCATATTAGTGTAATTATTGTAACATCTAATAATAATAATCAATACATACAGTGCTTTAAGGTTCACAAAAACTATATCATCTAATGTAAACCTTACAGCAAACATGTAAGCCAGATACTTTAGGTGTTGTGGTCTCCATTTTACAGGTGAAGAGAATTTAATTGTGGTGAATGGAAGACACAAGGCATGTATTTGTTCTATGGGTACATAAGGGTGACAGAACATGGCCACACAACTAGTAAATGTCACAAGCGGGACCCAAAGACAGGTCTTCCAGACTAATGCTCCAGCAATCTATCTACAATCAGTCCTCAACTTTTAAGGGGGTAACATTCCTAGAAAACAGTGCAAAAATAAAAAAAAAATGAATGTTGATAGATTGAACCTATGAGTAATAGAGGGTTAGGTTCCCAGGCCATTCCAAAAAGTATTATCTTTTGCTAGAGATTGCCAAAAATACAATTTTTATGCATACAATTCTTTAGTACAAAACATTAATTCTGACAATATGTACTTTTCCTAACACAGTGACCACAAAATAATCTATAAAATGCAGGTGGAGGAGAAGCAACTTAGAATGGGATGGTGGAGTGTAGGGGCTACAGAAGAACCTCCAGATAAAAAAGGGAAAAAGACAACTTGACTTCTCTAATCTCCCTTTTGGCATCACAGATGAACTGCTCCCAGATAAAAAGATCATGTTTTTCATGAAAAATCACATGAAAAATACATCAGGGTGAATCTCTTTCCCCCAGTCCAAGCTCCAAACCCCAGCCTGAGGTGGCTAGGCTTGGCTCCACATGGCTGTCCGAGGGCTAGACAGCAGGTCAGCCAATGCTGTTCCCTGCTGTTCCACAGCACCAGACAGAGGACATTGGAACCTCTCATCCCCATCTCTATTCTCCACAGCCACAAATGTGTGTAGCTGCCAATGGGAAAGCGAAAATGAGGTTATTAATAAAATCATGCCAGTGCTTGAAGTCTGGAAGGTTAAGCTCGGGAATGCTAAGGATTGATTGTATTACACCCCAACTTTCAGATTCCATCCTGATGTGTTCAGTGACTTGGGAGTCTAAGTGAGGAAATGTCTGGATACCTCACAAGGTATCCTGACTATGTTCAGCCTCCCAAGTGTATTTTTCAGCTACTGTTGGCCAACACAAGGGAAGTAAAGGCAGACCTACCCGGGGAACGCAGTTTCAGAATGAGAAGGCAAGTTATTCTGGAATAGACATCCATGGAGTGAGCAGGCACAGACTGAGGGAGAAAATCCTGTTAGCCTCTGGTTGTGTTGCCATTTCTTGCACATCGTATCTCATCTGCCTTCTTGTTCCTCCATCGTAATCAGATCTTCAGTCCCAAACAATGGTTCATTACTTTGCATGCTACACACAGTGTGGTTTGATTGACACTGAAAGGTCCTTCAACTAAAAATCTTCTTTCTAGTCTGACTTGGTACTGACTTTGTATTCCTAGTGTTATTCTTATTTAAGAGCTAAAGGCCATTCTGAGATAGTAACACACATTTGCTAGCAGGCAGATTACCAGGTAAAGAATGGAAAACAGGTTAAGGAAGTTCTTCCAGGTAAATGAGTTCAAGAACAAGGGGCATTATCCAAGTCTCATGCATGGGGACATTGGGTGAACATTGTTTGGGGATCGAGGTAGGGTGTGTAGGAGGAGAAATAAACCAGGGGAAGAAGAATAAAAAAGGAACATTGGAGAAGCATCAAAGACAAACCCATATGGCCATGGTAGGCTGGTGGCCAAATTCAGAACATTTCTTTATATACAAACCCCCATTTCCTTTGTACTCCCTATGACTTCTTTAATCTAGTGTTCACTGCCTGTATTATACAGAAATAACAACGAGGTTATAACTACTGAATCCAAAGCTCTCTATTATCCTTGGTAGCATTTGATTGGTGACCACTTTGTTCTTGAAAACCTTTCTCCTTTGTGTCCTGAGACATCTTTTCCTGGTGTTCCTGCTTTCTCTCCATTTTGTTTCTTTGCTCCAGTTCTTCTCCTACTGACCTAACTTACCCAGTAATTCGCAGGAGGATTTTCCTAGGCAGAAGACTGAGAACAATGCTCATGCACTCAGATGTCTACATACCGATGCCCAGTAACGTTATCCCTTCCTTTCTGTAACCCCCTCCCTAACTCCAGTTATCATTTTCTTTCTGCTGTTCAAAATTGTACAAGAAAAACTTCAGACTCCTCAGCCTAGCATTCAAAAGTTCCCCAAATCTGATCTCAATCTTAAGATCACGGAATTCAGTCCAACCCTTTCATTCTGCAGATGAAGAAAACAGGACCCAAACAACAGCTACTTGCCCAAGGTTAAATAAGAAATAAGTGATGGGAGTCGGCATTTGAACCTGGCTCCTCAGACTCCAAATCCAGCCCTCTCTACCTCTACCAAATTGCATCTGCTCTGACTAGGGTGGTCCACTCTGTCTAACTTCATTCTCTCAGGAACAGCTCAACTCTCATTTCCTCCATTCCCTTCAATCTGACTCAATAAACATTTATCTCCTCCATAAAACCTTCCCTGACTTCTCTGACCCTTCCACTGAGTTTTTTCTTTTCCGCAATCCTAGAACACTTATTGTCTGTCCTACTCACTTTAGCCCTGGATTACATATTGCCTTGCAATGTTACTTACCAGTTTCATTTATATATGTCTTGTCTCCACAATAAGACTATGAAACAGTGGGACACAAACAGAGACCATGAGAACATGCTCTGCCCTCCTTCTGCCTCTCACAAGATGCTTCTCCCAGGGCTAAGTCACAGCAGCCTCTGAGTGGCATTTATTCAGCTGAACTGAAATTTGTAAAGACCAGAATAAAGTAGCTGAAACCATACTATACTCTTTAGGGCTGTGAACTCTGGCAAAAATTAAGGAAATTCTGAAAGTCATTCATTCCTTCTCCAATGGGATGTTCCTTTGTATAATTTTGGCATTTTCTGCATTTTTCCTAGATAGAACTTCTAAGTACAATCTGATCATAAAGCCAAGGCAATAACTGTTATTTATTCGGTTGTCTGGTCAGGTAATTCACAAAGGGATTTTTTTAAAAAAAGAAGTATGATATCAGTAAAATTACTTTCCACTAGAAATGATTCAGGCTTTGCCAGGAAAACTCATGGTTTATGATGAAGTTTGAAAACTTAACATCTTGTTACTTCATTAAAAATCAATCTCTTCTCTTCCTTTCTCTCTTCTCCTCTTTCCAAAGGACTGCCCCCATCCACATGCCCTATTCACACATTCCTCTTAACAGCCCCCAGTTCATAGTAAGTGCTATCTATATAAAGTCAAATATATACTTTTATATCTTCAAAATTGTCTCTATCTTCTATGACCACCTCTATCTCCCCAATATTTCTATGCCCCACCACTAAGATTAAATCCCTTCTTCCATATCTTAAATTTTTTCTTCATCTATCTTCTCACCTTCCACCACTATTTCCAAAGTCAATTCCTATGATCCCATAACACCATTTATCCTCTAGAATTTCCCTACAGTAAACACTCCCATGGTCATCCCCCCCCCCTTTTATATTCAGTCTCTATTACTGTCTCCCTTGATTCCTTTTCTTTGTCTCTCAGTAGATTTAGGTCATCCTAAAACCTAAAAGAATTTCCCTCAATTCCCTTTTCCCCTGGAGCTAAGATATATATATGGCATGTGGAAAGAACACTAAATTTGGAGTCACAAGTTTTGTGTTCAAAACTTAACTTACAACTGTGTGACCTTGGGAAAGCCACTTAACTCCTTACTCTCAGTTTCCTCATCTGTTTTCCCTAGCACTCTTTTAATTATATCAAAACCACTTTCAAAGGAAAAAAAAGACATGATGGAACTTTATATATCTGGAAGAAGACAATTTTTTAAAAAAGGATTTTTCCCTTGTTTCCTTTTTGTTAATTTGTTTGGTTTTGTTTTGTTGAATGCTAGATATTTATATAAAATTTTATCCATTAATTTGTGTATTTATTTGATTTTTGTTCTTGGTGGTCCTTAAATGAGCTTTTTTAAATGAGCTTTTCTCTGCCCTTTCATTGTCAGATTTCTAGATAGAATATTTTTGCTGCTTTTGCTCATATCAGCCACTCACTCCTCAACCCCTTACAATTCAGCTTCTCTCCCCATTAGTTTCCTGAAAAAAGTTCTCTCAAAATGGCCTCCCTAATTGACAAATTCAGGGACCTTTTTTCTCTCTTCATCTTTGAACTTTCTTCAGCAAATGGCACCATTAAGGAATGCCCTAATACTCTTGCTCTCTTTTGGTTTCCATGACACTGAACTCTAGGTTTTCTCTTGACTTCTCCTTCATTTCTTTCACTGACTGCCCTTCCTCCTAACTACAGGCATTGCAGCGTGCTTGTCCCATTTCTCTTCCCTTTTTACTCTCTCTCGGCAATCTCATGCACTCACACAATTTCAGTGATCACCTCTATGAGGCTGACCCCCACATCCCTACCACCAGGCCTAACCCCTAACCAATAGATTTTTGAGCAGATAATTGAACATAACTTAAGCATAGCTGAACCATAGGAGGTTTGACAGCTATACACTGCAGGTAAACCCATAATCCCTTCAATGCAGTTTTACTAACTAAAGGTTGTGCAGTCAGAGTGACAGGTTCACAAGCCAGGACAAAAGAGAGAAAGGTACAATTGTCAGAACCAGCACAATTTTCTGAACGTTTGCTGGTTATCAGCATCATCTTTTTCCCCCTAGAGAATCACATATTTAGCAATAGAAGAGATACTGGAGGCCATTAAGGCCAAGTCTTTTTTTTCACTTTTTATTTTACCGATGAGGATTTTCAGCTGAGAGAGATTAAGTGATTTGTCTAGGGTCATACATTAAAGTAAGACCTTCCTGACTCCAAACCTAGAGTCCTATCTACCTATCTGGCAAGCTCCAAGTACCCTTGGGGGGTAGATGGATATTTCAAGGGATATAGTGCATACTTGGAAATAAGACTCTTATCTGGCTCAGTGCTGGAAAGTAAGCTTGGCAATATATCAAAAGTTAGCTCATCCCTTGTGTGCGGATTAAAATCCCAAACAGGAAGTACAGAAATTAAATATCAGAGTACCAATGATTGCAGATCTATTGGAAAGATAGGTTCCCCATTGGTCAGTCAACTGGGAACTGGAACAAGTCATGGCCTAGTTCTAGGTCAGTCGGAAGAAGCTGGCTTATAGTCAAATTACTCCTTAGACGTGTCTGAGAAATACTCTCTTTCGCCAGGAAAAGCCAGGCCTGTTTTGACATTTCCTCTGCTACTACCCTTGTTGAGGACCTCATTACTTCTCATGAACTATTTCAATATCCTTTTAACTGGATTCCCTTATTTCAGTGTTTCTCAACCTTTCTAAAGTCACAACCCTTTAATACAGTTCCTCATGTTGTGGTGACCCCCAAACAGAAAATTATTTTTGTTGCTACTTCATAACTGTAATTTTGTGACTGTTATGAATCTGATATGCAGGATGTATTTTCATTGTTACAAATTGAACATAGCCCACAGGTTGAGAACCACTACCTTACTTGTTTTCAACCTGTCCCACACTTAATTCCTAGAAGTTTTACTTCATGTCAGCCCTCTGCTCTAAAGTCTCAAATGGCTACTCATTGCCTACTGAATAAAGTCCAAATTCCAAGCATCCAAGGCCTCCTAAAATCTCATTCCAATCTACATTCATAAGCTGATGTCAAGTGACTGTCCATCTATTTTATAATCTTGCTAAACTTACTGTTTCCCAAATACATCTTGCTTTCCCCCCTCCAATTCTAGGTATTCAATTATGCTATTTTCTCTGCCTATGGAGTCTCTATTTGTTCAAATTCTACTCCTCCCAGAAGCCCAGTTCCAAAGTCCTTCCATCATGAAGTCTTCCCTTTCTCTTTCCTCAGATTTTTCAGAACACTTATTTTTATGCACTGTTTATATTCTATTCTGTCAGATCTGTTTATACATTAACCTTCCCAGCTTAGTTATAAGTTTTTTGATATTAAGAACTGTGTCTTACTCATTTTTGTGTCCTCCCAGTGCCTACTAGGGTAATAGCAATTTAGTGCCTGTTGTATAACTTGTAAACAGCAAGCCCTAAACAGATGTTTTGGTTAGGAGTAACACAGGGCTTGTGAAATGCTCAGTTGTGTTCAACTGTTCATACAGTCAAACATCTCTAATTTTCAGTCATACATATTGATTTTCTTTTTTGTACATATTATTTATTTTTAATTTTACTTCAGTTTCTACTGCTATTCTATGTACTCTACTCCTTGAAAAATATAGGAAAAATATTTGCCAAGCATGAAAACAACTCTTAAGTTATCATAGCGTATGGAGCCTTGTAGGTATTTAATAAATGCTTGCTGACTGACTGACTAAAACACACATGTTGATTTTAGATCTTTCCCTAGGCTGGTTTGAGTAACTTTTTAAAGACTCAATAGGAAAACATTCTGTATAGGAGTATAAAACATCAAATGTCTATATTTTTTTGTATAATAATGTCTCCAATTTGTCTACTGCAAGGCAACTGATGCCTCCTAGGACAAGACTGTTTTAGGAAATACGGTTAGAACTAAAGAAGGATTTTTCCTCCTTTTCTTTGTTCAGACTTAAATCACATTACGACTTTGAAAAAAAATACATTTTTTGGTTTGCAATTACTGATGATTTTGAAAACTCCCTTTACCTGGAGACATATCAGTTTTCTAGACTGAATCACAGCAGCAGCTTAAGTGAAAAGGAATTTTGGAAGCTTGAGAATCTGTCAAATCGCTTAAGTTTTCCAAACTTCCATTTTTGTTGTTTGCTTTCAGTTGGTTAAGGAAAAGAATTGGTTTTGAAAAAGTAAAGCATTGCCTTTTCTTTCTTTCCTTTTTTTTTCCATAGGTATATTTCTTCTGAAGGAGACTGGCAGGATACTCTAATATATAATCATTTCAAAGCGTGTGTGGCTTACTCACAATTGCTATCAATCAGGCCAGTTGAAGGCATACTGTCTTGTAATTCTAAGTTTTAGCATAGAGCTCAGACCAAATATTGAACTCTTATTTTTCTGCAAATTCTTCATTTTAAACAAAGGTGCATTTTCCTGTGAATTGGAACCAGTCACCAGCAACACATCTCAAACTCATCAACAATTGTTTCACAGAGAAGATGGTCTTGGAAATTGACATTCTGGAACGATTTCCTGTGAACTGATTACCGCTGCCAAAGTATAATCTAAAACGGATATGCCAGGCTGCAGGTTATGAATAGCTAAGTTGCCTTATCATCAGCAGGCTCTCTTTCACTGTTCATACTCCAGAGGACTTGGCACTGGCATCATCTTTCCAGTAAAACCTTGTTCTCTGAAAATTTGGAAAGGTGTTTGGAGATGAATGCTTCACGGCAGAGAAAGGAACCAAAAGAAGTGAGGTTCTAAATGAGAATTCTAATATCCTCCACCTCAAATAAAAATTAAAAAGTCTATGAAAATAATAATAGAAAGAGATACAGGTGGCATGAGATTCAAGAGAGAAATGGAGGAAAGACATAATGATGAGTTCTAGATGAGGGCACTGTGTTCAAGAGGAGAGCTGGGCACTCAGAAAGGAACAGGTTCTAGAACCTTGGGAGGTCTCAAGTAGGTTGAATAGGCCCAATGTGTAGCGAAGTGTGGTACATTAGTAGGTACTGGATAAATAATAGAAAATATTAATTTACATTTATACTCAACAGTATATTCAGTACTGAATAGAGTATTCGCCAAAGTGGGCCTCAGAAGATAAGAAGGACTGTGTTAAGTAATTTGTGTTGGTCAGATAACCATTGACAAACCTGAGTTATCACCTCCATACTGCACCTCAAAGATCATATGATCACAGATAAAGGGTTAGAAGGGTACCCTGGCTCAATCCTTTCATATAGTAGGAGAAGAAAACTGAGGTTAAATGACTTTTTTAAGGTCACATAAGCTTGAGTTGAACACAAGTTCTCTGCATCCAAATCCTGCACACTCTCTACTATCTCACATTGTCTCAATGCAGATCTTTTGGGAGCCCTGATAATTAACCTTCCTTTTCCTTTAGGAATTCTATGATAATTTTGCCAACAGACAGTCAAGCTATGCTCATCCTTCACCTTAATATAAGGAGAGTGCCATGGCTCATTTACTTTCTTCTAGTCAGGTGTCTATATGGGGACTCTGCCATGACCCATTTACTTGCCTATAGCTAGTGTCAGAGGTGGGATTTGAACTCACATCTCTCCTCATTCCAAATACAGTACTCTTTCCTCTAAGCTAAACACTTGGGATGAGTTCCTATGGTGCTCTAAGATAGTAGGGATCAAACAGAATAAGTTACATAGAAAAGTTGGAACTTAACTGGCTGTATAATCTTTCATTTGGTTAACCAAGGGCCAGTCACAAACTATCTGACTTCTAAAAGAGCAATCATAGACTTAGAGCTAAGAGAATTTCAGGCCATTTAGTCCAATCCCTTTATTTTAAAAGTGAAGAAACTCATGCTTAAGGAGATGAAATGACTTTGTCCAAGGTCACATAAGTAGCATCAGAGGCAGAATTTTAATCCAGATCTTGATTCCAAGTATGGCACTCTTTTTATTATACCACCTAATTCATTTAAGCAGTAGTTCCAACCTCCTGGGCGTCTTAGCTCATAAAACAGATTGTAAATCCTTTAACGGGGTATTGGTATTGTTGGCCAAGAGGGTTTTCTTATGCTTAGCATCCTATGGGGATACAGAGTAGTAACCAGTAGATCAGATTGGTGTTGCTAAATTTTAGCCAACTTCAAATTATAAATAGTAAAATTAAAAGGAACTGGAATGAAAGAAGAAAAATTATGTCTTGCTATGCAGTCTCAAGAAGGAAAGTCCATTTCTCCCTGCCTTCCTCCTCGCTTCATCTCTCCTGCCTCATTTCTATTTCCTTATAGACTAATAAAATACTAGTGTAATATGCTGTTTTCCTAAATCAGAAATCCTCTCTGGTCAAATAAAACCTGAAATATTTAAGAGGTTACTAAAGTGGTTTAGAGTTCAAAGCATTATTTGGATACATGGCATAGTAGAAAGAACTCTGGCTCCAGAATCAGAGAATTTGGTTTCAAATCTCACCTCTGATGCTTATTATCTTTGTGACTTTTGGCAACTCATTTAATTATCGTGACCCTTGCTTTCCTCATAGTTACTTGGCAGAATTTTAGTCATATTTAGTCTTATCTTCCTTCTATTGCAAGATTACTTTAACTCTTACTCTGTTCCTATCAGATATATTTCTTTCAAGAGGAAGAAAAGAGATAGATAAAAATATTGTATATGTCAGCAAACTCCTGATGGTGTCATAATTTCACAACCCAAGAGTTTAGGAGCTAGGAGAGCTACACAGAAACAGGCTGACCGCCAGCAGAAAAGTGGGCAAAGTATGGGAGTCAGAATACGGCACAACTAGATTCACATATACTCCTAGCCCTCAGATGAGGAAAAAATTTTAGATGTGGAAGAAAGGATTTAATCTTCATGGTGGGGCATAGGAATATTGTGGGGAAGGGGAATTCCTTATTAGAAAGGAGATAGAGGTGATCATAGACAAGTGAGACAATTTTGATAATAGAAAAGCATATATTTATATATACACACATAAACATACACACATATATACATACATATATACATATATACACACATATATATGTGTATATATACATATATACACATACATATATACATATACATATATATACATACATATATATAAATACATACATACATATATATATATCCCAGTTACTACAGATAATTTGTATTACTTCTGCACTCCCATTTCTAGGCTGCCGAGCTTTGCCAGAGGAAGCCACAAAACTATGGTGCTTGGGTCCACTCTACATTCATACTATTTAACCTCAATGCTGCCTGCCCACTCCTTTTCCCCTTTTTCTTCCTGATTCTCTATCATATTCCTATGATGAACTATTCCCAGCCTTTTCCCACTTTCCCTAAGCCCCCAACCTTACCTTGTTCCCCTTTACTCTCAGAAGATATCTTTGTCAATTAATTAATTTATTGAGAGATAGAGAATGAAATATGTCTTTTGCTTAAATGTGCTTTTCTGTTATGGTTCTAAAGTAGTATGGAGATTGGTGAGGAAGGGGGTAAATGGCTTCCATCGAGAAGTGACAGCAATATTTAAGAAAACATCAATAAATCATTTAATTGTTATTAATAAATATGTATTATTAATAATAAAGATTGAGGCAGGCAGTAGTTCTGGTCTAAATTCTTTCCACATTTCTGTCTTTCCTCTGAACATTTTTCTCTGAATTTTTCTTCCTTTAGTTTCCCATAGAGAGGTGTCATGGAATAATGGGTAGAGGTATTTGACCTTAGAGTTCTGCCACTGATATTTCCTGGCTCTATGACCCTGAGAAAGCCACAGTTATTCAGTCCTCTAAAAAATTCTTCAAGTCTAAACACCGTAGAAAAGGAGAGCTTCCTTTATAATGGGTCCAGTCGATAACCCCCATTCTTATCCTAATATACCAGATTTCTTGTTATACTTCTCTTATGAAATGCGCCACATACTGCTGCATGATTCTATTATTTATATACATGGTTCATCTCCCCTGCTGTAAGACGAGGGATCATGACTTAACCTTCTTGGTGGTGAAAGAACATTACAATTATGAGAGTCCTCAGAGATGATTTGTTTTAATTTATATATTACAGATAAGAAAAATGAAGCAGCTACATAGAGTGTAAATGAATTGCCCAAGGTCACACAGCTGGTCAGTGGAATAGAACTTGGGTCTCGTATCTTCCATTTCAAAGTTCTTCCAATCATTCCAATCTGATCTCTAGAAAGAATGACTAATATTTTTCAAACACATGAAAAGTGATCAGATCGAGGAAACTACCACTGGAAGTTAGTCAACAGAGTCAGTGAACCATTGTTATAGTTTGTAGCACCTGCTTTTTACCAGGGGGACTCAGAGACATCCAAAGAAGAGAAGACAAGCCAATAAATGCAATAAGCATTCATTTAGCAAGTTTCAATGAATGGTGTCTTAGGGACATGAAATAAGTAGCAAGGATACTTCTAGATCATAGTCCTCAAAGATAGGACAAGAATAAGTAATGAATCTGTGACTGCAATGATATAGGGAACTTCCAGGTGAGGAAAAGCCCTCTACCAAAGGGGTAGACACATTCTCTGCAACTCATGGTCTTAGAGAGTTGCTTTCAGTACTAGGAGATTAAATTACTTGCCTTAAGTCATAAAGTCAGTAAGTCAGAGGTGGGACAAACCCAGGGCTTTTTGCCTTCCTTCTAGTTTTCTAGGCACTATAACAAGCTGTGGATACTAAAGAATGCCTTGAGGGGAAGACTATATTCACATTTGGGCTATGGGTGCTAGAAGCTCCAGCCCATGGTAGAAGGAAGAAGAGAATCAAGTATCCCCCTGATCTGGTTCCTAGGTTATACCAATCTCTTATCATGTTTTCTAGTTGGATGGAGTAAAACCTGGGTTCCATTTCATGTTATAGGGCTCCTCGGGAATGAAAAAGAGGCTCAAGAACTTTATATGGTGAGGAAGAGTCTACTGATGTCCTACTTTTGGCATCACAGGCACAAGGGCACTGACTGACAAGGAAGCTGGAAGTTTGTGAAGTTGGAAGAGTTCAAATTTGAGGGTGTTCCAGAAAAGGAACAAGAATGGAGAAGAAATGGGGACAAAGAGATGTTGCATGTAGAGGCAAGAAAGTCTGTTACAAGAAAGGCTAGGTGCCCCAAACCAGCATCTTAAAGCCAAAATAAAGGCTCATAGAAATGGTCTATGGAATGAAAGCTTTAATTTATCCTGACTCCAATGCACTCTTACAAATAAAGTCTCCAAAGTTTATGAGACTGTCTTAAAACTGCTTGGATAGTTGTCTTTCTGGGGAGTATTCTCACTATCTCATATCTATCTCCCTTTTCACTCCTACAGCCACAATCTTAGTTGAGGCTCTCATCACCTCTTGCCTCTATTGTCATGACCTTCAGGATGATTTCCCTTCCTCAAGTCTCTTCCCACTCCATCCTGTCGTCCACCAAATGGCCAGAGTAATTTTTTTAAAAAAGCATGTCTGACCATGTCATCCTCCCACTCAATGAACTCCAGCTGTTCTGTAGTACCTCTAAGTATTCCCCAAAGTGACAGAGCTAGTCAGTGAGTCTACATACTCTACGATCAATTAAGCAATGCTGTTGTTTGCATATGATGCCTTATCTTCTATCTCCCTTCCTTTGCATCAACTTTCCCCTGTGCCTGGAATACCTTACCCTCTCGCCTACACATCTTTGTTTCCTTCAAGACTCAGCATAATGGCAGCCTCTGAAAAAGGACCTTGTTGGTCCCTCCAGCTAATCATACCTTCTTCTCTTGGGTTACCCTCTATTTATTCTGCATATATCTTGTATGTACCTATTATTTACCTGTTGTCTCTTCCATTAATATGTAAGCTCCTTAAGGGCAGGTCCTGTTTTTGTCTCTCTGTATCTTTGGTGCTTAGCATAATGCCTGGCCCACAGTAAGCATTAAAGGTACATCCACCTCACAAAAAGTCTATTTAACATAAGCAGCCCTATAAAAGCTCACTAGTAATGGATTTCTGGAAGGCAGCATGAGAACTCTAAGGATAGTGCTGGAAAGGAAAGCCAGCATCAGCTGATACAAAATGAAGTGATGTAGAAAACCCCAAGCTGACTGCGCACTGTCTGGCACAGCACTTTAAGCAATGCTGGAGAGATACAGCTTCACAGACAATAATAGGAGTAGAGTGGCTAGCCCTGGTTGAAATGATAGGAGTCTCTCTTGAAGTGAAAGCAGAAAGATTATCAGTGGAACAGAGGGGGAAACTAACAGGAAGGAAGTTGTTAAATAGACAACTACTTCCCCTACAAACCAATGAAAAACAGACACAGACACTCGCCAGCCTTGCCAACTGAAGTCATCACTGAATGTAAAAAAAACAATACATAAGGCTACACTAAAGGGAATTATGTTGCTCAAGATGGCAATTCCTCCTTGAAAACAAAATATCAAGAGAGGCAAATGGAGCTGTTTCAACAGTAATCTGGTCACAAAAATCATGTGAAACCTGGATAATTGTATTATGCATATATATATGTATATATATCTGCATATATATATATACACACACAATATTACATACACATGTAATATATATGCACACATTACAATGCCTATCATAGGATGTATATGTATGTGTGTTTATGTGTATACATATTCATACATATATATATAAAAATATGAACACATGTGTGTGTGTATAAATAACATTACTTGGTAGCATCTAGGTGGTACAGTGGATAGAGTTCAGGGCCTAGAGTCAGGAAGACTCTCAAGTTCAAATCTGATCTCAGACACTAGCTATGCGACCCTGGGCAAGTCACTTAAGTATGCTTGCCTCAGTTTCCTCACCTGTAAAATGAGGAGAAGGAAATGGCAAACCACTCCAGTATCTTTGCCAAGAAAACCTCGTATTAAGTCATGAAGAGTAAGACATGACTGAAATGCTGAACAACACATACCACAACTTTACATTTCATCCATGGAATCAAGACACATCTCTTGAGAGGGCAACAGTGTCATGCAGCTCTCTGAAACACTGTCAAGAAAAGCATCAAAGTACAGTGGGCAGAAGGCTAGGCTTGGACTCAAGAAGATCACAATTCAAGACTTGCTATTGATATATACGAGCAGCATGATCATGGATGAGTCATTTAACCTCCAAGTGACCCAACATGGTTTCCTAAAACCAAAATTACACCAGACTCATTAATCTATATTGTATAAGAGGATAATAATTTGAAGCTGGAAGTAACTTAGGGCTCATTTAGTCCAAGATTTTGGTTTACAGATGAGTAACTGAAACTCAGAGAGATGAAATGTCTTGTAGACTCACACATAAGGTAACAATGGAGTTGTTTCAGCCATAATCTGGACATAACAATCGTGAGAAATCCTGGTAATCCTGGCAGGGCTAGAATTTGAATCCAGGTCATCTAATGCCATTCTTTCCACTGTAGCAATAAACCTCTCAATGTAGGAGGAATTTCTACAATGGAAGTTCCCTGCTACACTGATGAAGTCTCAAGTCAGGACCAAATTACACACATCCATATAAACACGTATATGCATTTCTGTTTATTGTATACATCTGTATCTGTATGTACACACAGGTAGATGCACAAATCTGCATGCATATACACAATAGATATGCATATGCATATGTATATGTGTGCACTTACACATGTACATAGGTGGCATATCTATCCACATACATGTATACATACATAGAGGTGCTATGCACATGAATACACATACATGTATTTACACACACACATGCAACCATGCATATATGTGCAATATTTATATGCATATACACATACACATAAATATATGTATATGTGTATACATGTATGCATATGTAAGTATATGTATATCAGTATATATGTATACATATATACATACATAAGAACACATGCTTCTATACTGATATACATATACACATACATTCATACACAATCAATAGAAATGAAAAGGGTGATGTATACTATGAAGAAAGTGCTTTGCACAAACAGAATGATCCTAAATCTGGGAGGGTAGAGTTTTCTTATCAAAGAATAAATCACAGCAAGCACAACCGAGCTCCCAAATTAGGCACTATTTAATTTTGGTAAGGATACCTGCTAGGATATTCAAATGAATGTGATCTCAGAAGAGAAGCAGGATGCAAAGAATTAGGAAAGTCTTGCTGAAGTTGTTAATGAAGCTGAGATTTAGCTTTGGGGACACAGAGAGGAATTGGCAGGTGTGTGTCCTGATGTGCTGGAAGCAAAAGATCCTTCAAGAAAACCCAATTATTTACTTAGAATAATGTCGTGATGCATAGCAAAAGAACTCTAATCCTGAGTTTTCATGAAGACCTGCTGCTAGAAATGTAAAGCAGGCAGCAAAGCTCTGAAGGGACGCTCGTCTCTACCAATGTGCAGAATTACTGCAAGTAGGTAATAAGATGGTGGGATGATGGATATGTTTGGGCATGACCTTGGAGGATGACTGTCATAGGAACTTTCTGCACACAACAAACGGAACATGTATGGGCACTGCTTTTTCCCTCTGATTAGACAGCTTGTTATCTCACTTAGATTCCCAGAAAAGAAAGAAGCATGAACAGGAGAAGTGTGACTGCCACCTTTTGGGGTGATAATTATTCCTTTACTGACCAGTTGTGGTACTAGTAATCACTGGGACAGCTCTTAGTTTTTGCTTTTGGAATCCTTTAGTTTACAAATCTGATGTCTCAGCATGACAGTTAGTGGTGTGGATCTTTGTATGTGGAATTCCAATTCCTAATGATTTCCATCATAAAATGGAATACATATACTCCGACCACAAGAAAATAATAAGTACATAATATAGA
>CM053581.1:360708748-360828875 GCA_028627135.1 Pseudochirops cupreus | reverse complement strand
TGACCACATTCAGCCTATTAGGGAACAGAGTATACTTTCAAATATCCAAGGGTCCTCAGAGTCACGTAGCCACTTTAGCAGAGGGCCTAGGGGCAGGGAAGATCTTCAGATTCCCATAACAGCCACCACCCTAATCCAGCCTCTCATCACCTCTCCCCTGAACTGTTACAGCTGCCTCTTATTTCATCTTTCCACCTCAAGCCTCTCCCCTTTCTAATATAACTTACCCAAAGTAACCAAAGTCATTTTCCTAGTGCACAGGTTTGAACATGCCACTGCCTGGCTCAGCAACTACAGTGACTCCCAATTGCCTGTCTGATCAAATATAAATCCCTCATCTTGAGCTCTTCACAACCTGATCTCTTCCTATCTTTCCAGGTTTCTTTTCTTTTTTTAATTTATGGAATAAAACAAGCATTTCCATAATAGTACAATTAAAAAGATTGTCACATGTGAAGCTTTATGAAGCTTCCAGAGAAAGAACTGATAAATAGAAAAATGTCTAGAATAATTTAACATGTGTGTATATATGTATATGTGTGTATATGCATGTGTGCACACATGTGTGTATGCATGTGTGTATATGCACATGTGTGTATATACATGTGTGTGCACACATATACCTATTTGTGTCTTTCCAGTTTTCTTAAATGTTCCTCTCTTCCCTAATCTCTATAACCCAGCCTCTGTTTCACACACAGCATCCCATCTCTGGGGTGCCTTTACCTTACCAGTACCCCATTTCTGGAAGGCATTCTCTTCTCAATTCTTTCCCTCAGAACTCCTTGGGATTTTTTTAAGGACTTCGCTCCTGTCCCCTTCTAAATTAAGCCCTCCATGATATCTGTGACAGTCATCACTGTGACATAACTGCCTCATATTCATTTTGTATGTATAAGTGCCTATACACACACACTTCTACATGGAAATAGGCATTTGTCTACATAGGTGCATGTATGTTATATGTATGTATACACAACTCCATGGATGCATGTTGTCTCTTCCATTAGAATGCATGCTCCTTGAGGTGAGGGAATGTTTCACTTCTGTCTTTGAATAACTCATGCTTAGCAAAGGGCAGGCACATATTGGGTATTTAATAAGTGCTTGTTGACTGATTTATCAAGTTCAAATCATACCTCTGACACTTCCTGCCTACAGGACCTTGGGCAAAGCAAAGCAGTCAGTCTAAAAGCATTTATTATGACTGAACCTCTCTGGGCTTAAGTTGCTTCATATGTAAAATGAGAGGGGTGGACCATGCAATTCTCTGAGCCTGTGATTATTCAAGGAACAAAGGACAAGCATTTATTAAGTACTTACTGTATACCAGGTTCAGTGTTAAGTGCTTTACAAGTACTATCTCATTTAATGCTGATAACAACCTTGGGAGGTATATGCTATTGTATCCCCATTTTGAGGAAACCAAAACCAAGGTCAGGTGTCTTGCCCAGGGTCTTACAGCTTGTCGTTGTCTGAGACTGAATTTGGGCTCAGGTCTCCTTGACTCCAGGCCCAGTGCTCTGAACACCGTGCCCCCTATTTTTCCATTTACTTGGCCATAAGGGAACCAGATCATTGCCAGAAAATCAGCTACCGTTTGCTTATTTATTTTTAAGGGGGGAGCTGTAGCCTCACATGTGGCACAGTGGAAAGAGTGCCAGGTCAGAAAGACCTGAGTTTGAATTCATCCTCAAGACATTTACTAGCTGTATGGCCGTGAGCATGTCACTTAACAATATGTGCCCCAGTTTCCTCATTTGCAAAATGAACTAGAGAAGGAACCAGCAAACCACTCTAGCATCTTTGCCAAGGAAACCCCAAAATGGATCACAGAGAGTTGGACCCAACTGAACCACAAAAATAGCACAAGAAAATCACAATAAAGTTATAAGGTATTGCATGACAGAGGGGATGTACCCCCTAACAAGATTACAATTCTGGAAGTGAATTTTCTGGCTCAGCTCTCTTTGTTTTCTTTTTAGTTCCTATCTCCTTCCTCTCCTCAATCTTTAATTTAAAAAAAACAAAAGGCCAAGCTCCTGTTTTTCTGTTTATGAGCAGAGATTGACTCCTGGCACTGAAGGATTAATGAACATCAGTCCATGGGGTCTCTGTTTGATCTTCTTTCATTTCAAAAGCATTATTGAGATAAGCCTCAGTTATGAAATGTGAAGTAGCTCAGAAATATTTGCTAAAATATGGTAATTATCTATTATAATGTTCAATGAATTTTAATCAGCAACAAGTATCAGAACAAAAGTACCTGTCTTCCTCCCTTGCAGACAATGTCTGGGCTCAATGACCCTAAAGGACTCTAAATACTACAATATTTTCATACCAACTATTTCCCAGAGGAAAAAACACACACACACACACACACACAAAATAAATGAAACAACCTTTTCAGCTGAATTCCCTTTGTGTTTGTCAAGAAAGTTGTTTAGTTATTATGCTATCTTCGAACAATCACATGAAAATTTCAATTTATTTTCTATTTATTCTGTGATTCAAGTGACTGAAATCACCACTAAAAATATATCTTTTCCTAACTTTTATTTTGGAGATTCAGGAACAAACATGAAAGAAAATAAAAGATTTTGCCCATTAGAATATATTGGTCAGTTTGAGTTTAGCTAAAAATTAAGAAAAAATTGTGATGACTATTACTTATGCTGAAAGTAGAAATGAAATGTATATATATATATGCATATATACACATACGTACATACAAATGTGTGTATACGTCTGTGTGTATGTGAATGATATACATGAGCAGCTCGGTGGTGCAGTAAATAGAGCTCCAGGCCTAGAGTCAGTAAGACCTGAGTTCAAATCTGGCCTCAAACCCTTGCTTCCCAGGGGAAACTGTTTACTATTGCCCATTTCTACTAGAGGGCAGCTAAGTGATACAGTGGATAGAGCACTGGGCTTAGAATCAGGAAGACTCAACTTCATGAGGTCAAATCCAGCCTCAGACACTTATTAACTGTGTGACCCTAGGCTAGTCACTTAACCCTCAGTTCCTCATCTGTAAAGTGAGCTGGAGAAGGAAATGACAAACCACTCTAGTAATCTTTGCCAAGAAAGCCTCAAGTGGGCTCTTGAAGAGCTTGAAACAACTGAACATATGATATACATGGACATAGATATATCTACATATATACTTGTCTGTTTGTTTTTACTTGATTAGGACCTGTGATTTCCTTGGTACAGAGTGGCTGTTTCCATTTCAAGTACAGATTTTTCAGTTATTTCTGTCTTGTCCAATCTTTCATGACCTCAGTTGGGGTTTTCTTTGCAAAGATATTTCAGACAAACATTATCTGTGTTTTATTGTATTTTATGTATTTTGTTAAATATTTCCCAATAATATTTTAAAATTGGTTCATCTGTCCTTGAGAGTGTTGTGAACCACATGAAATGATACTTCTGGTATAAAGAACTCCCAGTGAGAAAACTCCCTCTATCAATGAAGATAGGAAGCTATGTCTTCTAAGTCTAAAAGAGTTGTCCAGGACCCTCAAAGGTTAAGTGACTTGCCTATGGTCACACAGCCTGCATGTCTTAACTTGAACCCTATGCCGTGTTGGGTCTCAGAATAACAATAATAACACATCTGTGTAGTTTTTGGTATTCCTTATTTCATCTGATCCTCTTTACCACCCTATGATGTAGGTAGAGTAAGCAAGCATCTTTCTCCTTACTTTGTAGATAAGAAAGTTAAGGTCTGAAGAAGAGGTCAAGTGCTCAAGGTGACCCAAGTGGTTAAATGGTAGAGTTAGTACTGGGACTTCAGCTTTCATACACATCTGCTCTTCTTTTCGTTGCATCAACGAATGTACCTTAATAATCTAATGAGTAAAGTACTAGAGTAAAAGTCAGGCTACCTAAGTTACTCTGTCTTCACCATTAATTCCAGGTGACTTTGAATGGGCATTTAGCCTCACTGTACCTCAGTTTCTCCATTTGCAATTAAGGATACTACTAGTTCTGGTCTTGATAAACGAAGAAGTCAAAAAGTAATTTGAATTCTCTGAAAGAAATGGGACCTAAAAACCTACTTTGTGGTTATTATTAATGTAATCGATGATGAAAAAAAAAGTCAATGACAAAAAAAATCAATGACAGTATCATTTAAATTGATCTTTAAATAACAAATTGCTATTCAGAATAGTTTGTGCATCACATGACTGACTAGTTTTCTAATTCTTCATGCAATCAGGAAAAAAATGGTTATAACCTTTTAAATCATGTTATTCCTCTTCTAGAATATCTTACCCATAAACACTTTAGACTCTAGAGTATTTATAACAAAAACACTTCCCTAGGCTAGCAGAGAAATTGTCAAAAATCTCAGCATGCCATTATCTTTATGACTGCTTAGCAATACTCAGCTTGGATTATAAGGGGTAGGTTGACATCTTAATTACCGAAAATAAAAGCAGGTCATTTTGTTTTTATTCATTTCCATCATTATCCCAATTTTAACATTCTAATGCCGACTCCATTGTTTGCCTAACATAAAGGTAAACAGTTGTGGGCTAGCCCTACTTCAAAGATTTGTTACTTAATGGAAAAGAAAAAAAAGAATTTGATGGCTTAAATTCTTATTATGTATGCAGGAATAGCTTGAGTACAACTAAAACACATTCCCTTTTGATTTCCAGACAGATTTCTTTATTTTCGAAGGTTAAGCTGACATTTTGAAATGTTTTTAAGGAAAGTGCTTTAGAAGAAGGAAAAGAAGTTTTACTTTTAAAATACCCAGGTTATTTTTTTATCAAAGATTTTTAAGAGGCTTTTTCAGACATGTTTCAGCATTTCAAGGTTAGGAAGTTTAACGGAGGGGCTGCTGATAAATGGATGGTACTTTAGAAAACAACTTATTTCCGGTGAAAGAATAGAAGTTTTATTTTTTAAAACTTAGACAAAGCTATGTTGACATATTTCCAAAACTAGTATTACTGTCTATTTTTTTCCCTAGATCAGAGATTTTGAGCTGGAAAAGAACCCCAGTGATCATCTAATCCCACCCCTACATTTTAAAATTGAGAAATCTGAGATCCAGAGATTAAGTGGTTTATCGATGGTCACGTGGCTAGTAATTGTCAGGGATTAGATGGGAACCCACATCTTTACTCACCATCGCACTTTCTTATGGCCTTGCTCTCTTGAACATAGCAAGTTAGAGGTTCTTAACCTGACATTCATGGACCCATGGGGAATGTGAATAGATTTCAAGAGGCCTCTGAAGTTGGATGGGGAAAATAATTACATCTTTATTTTCATCAACATCTCATTGAAATTTAGTATTTCAATCAATTATGAATTTTTTTAAAATTCTCAGAATGAGTCTACTTCCCCAGGTGTCCAAACAACTAAAAAAGACCACAAAGCCTTACAATAAATGCTTTTAAAAGACTTATTGAATGAATGAGAATATCAGTGAATAAAAGTGAAATGGCAAATAGACGGATAAACAGTTGCCATATTCAATACTTTATACATTTTTAACATTTTAGCCAATGTCATAGGGGTTTGAAGAAACTGTTTATCTAAATCAAAACATAAGAATGTAATTTCACAGTAATTAGATCAAGTACTCTACATGAAAGCACTTTTATTATTTTGAGGTCTTCAAACATAAAACCAAGACTTGGCTAAAGGTAAATTTTGCTTCGTATTTTTAAAAATGCAACAACAAAGAAATATGTTTCAGCACTGCAGTAAGAAATCAAGTTGAGAGAGAGACCCACTACCAATTCCATAGGATAAATGGATTTCCCTTTAACCTTGAAAATGCATTGTCCACAACATGATTGAAAATGCCTACGAACTTTCAATATGCCTTGGAAGTGATCAGTTCCTTGAATGACTATCACCTTTGCCAACTCACCCGGCATTGCTTTATGCTGACAAATGCCCTTTTTCTGTAAGCCTGCAAACATCCAAGCTTCTCCGCTAACTCCATATCCTTATCTAAATCCACGGAAAGTTGTCTTGCAGCTTATCTTTTACTAAAGCCCAAACATCATTTTTCTTGTCAAATTTCAGGCATTTCAGCTTCGTGAAGATTTGGATGCTTTTGCCTTATCGTTTAAAACAGACTCTTAGTGTGGCCATATTTAGCACAATTACATTATTTCATTAGTTATATATGCAGATAAGATGGTTTTCAGTTAGGAAAGTTTTCTTATCCAAGAATGATCCTTTAATTCTCCCCCAAAACAGCAGTAATCTTCCTCACAAGCTCTTCTGCAGGGTACTGTGAATTTTAATAACTCAGTAAGGGCCCAAGCCATAGGAATAGATAACGAAATTTGAACATGTACTTGGGAAAGCATGAATATCACTAGTTTGTGTCTTTTTCATGAGTCACCATTATATAATGGATCGTAGAGAAGTTTATTTTCCAGCTAGGCAAAATATTAAGAAATTATACCAGTTTAATAAAAACTCCTTTGGAATAAACTTTTGCAAGATATGAGAAAATGTAAAGTCCTGAGGGCAGGTGCTATTGGTTTGTCCTGAGATCCCCAGCCCTACACATAGTGCCTGGAACAAAGTAGGTACTTAATCCTGTTAAATCAGAATGAATGGAATTTCCCCCTTTTTTAGGGAAGGAGCTGTCCACTGAAGAAAAACTGTCTCAGTTGAACTGAATTGAATTATTACTAGCACCTACATAGGACATGAAGGGAGAAAAAAGAAATTGGAGTTTGTTAGGAGAAAGTTTTTAAATAAATAGATATTTTAAACTTTAGAGTAGCTAGGTGGTGCAGTGCATAGAATTCTGGTCCTGGAGTCAAGATGATCTGAGTTCCAATTTGACCGCAGACAATTAATAGCTGTATGACTCTAGGCAAAGCACTTAACTCTGCCTCAGTTTCCTAATCTTTCAAATGAACTGAAGAAAGAAATGGCAAACTACTGCAATATTATTGCCAAGAACACCCCAACTGAGATCACAAAGAGTTGGATGTGATTAAAAATGACTGGATAGAAAAATTAAACTTTTAGAGACTTTAAAAATTCCTGATTAAGTTTTAACTGGCTTTTTGTAAAACTACATGTCTGTAAATGCCCAGTGAATGTAGAACCTTTATCCAGGAGGTTCAGTTGTGAATTGTTGCATATCAGACACCCTATAAGTGTCAGGGACCTGGGAAGGCTGGTCATGCAATTCTCGGGACCATCTTCATGAGTTGTTCCAGAAGGCAGAAAGAATGTCAGATGTGTATTCAGAGAACCTGGGTTCAAATACTTTCTCTGACTGTGTGGCCTTACATCAGTCACTTAACTCCTCTCACCCTAATTTTTATCAAATATGAAATTAAAAAGTTGGACTGAGTGGTCTTAAAGGTCAGTTCTAGCACTATCTATGGGCCCATGATCTCATGAATTACCAAATCACTTAGTGATGCCTGAGCTATGTCACATGGCTTTCAGTTCCTTCCTCAGTCCTATGACCTTCCAAAATGTGGTCCTCAGAACTGATGACAAGTCATGCTTCTCCCATTGTGTTGTGATGCTTTTTTTTAAAAAGTGTTTTCTTTTGATTTTATCTTACATTTACAAACTACTCCCGCTTCCCAAGGGGACAGCTAGGTAGAGATATAGTGCAAAGAGTACCAGGTCTAAAGTCAGAAAGATTTATCTTTGTAAATTCAAATATGACCTTAGACCCTTACTAACTGTGTGACCCTGGGCAAGTCATTTACCCCTGTTTGCTTCAGTTTCCTCATCTGGAAGATGACCAGAAGAAGGAAATGGCAAACCACTCCAATATCTCTGCCAGGAAAACCCCAAAGAGTCATGAAGAGTCAGACACAATTGAAAATGATTAAAGACAACCACAAACCCACTTCCTGAGGCATTTCTCATAGCAAAATGTAGAAAATTAAGTAAAATTAATACTATGGTGACATTATCTGAAAATACATACATTTCACACCTGTATTACTCCCTCACTCCTTTATTTTTAAAAAATTAACAGAATTAGGGGTGGCTAGGTGGCACAGTGAACAGAGGACCAGCCCTGAGTCAGGACCTGATGTTTAACTTGTGACCTGACATTTAACACTTACTAGCTGTGTGACCTTGGGCAAGTCACTGAACTACAATTGCCCTGCCCTCCAAAAAAAGCAAAAAAAAATTTAATAGAAATATATTTTTCTTCTTCCTACTACATATTCTGCTTTAAAAGAAAAAAAGAGAAAAAGAAAAGAGAAAAATTTTTTGCAACAAATAATTATAGTCAAGCAAAACAAATTCCCTCAGTATATAAAAATATATGTCTCAGTCTATATTCTAATTCTGTCATTTCTCTGTGATAGAGGACGTGCTTCATCATCCATCCTCTTGGAAATATGAATGCTCATTGCATTAATCATAGTTCTTACCACTTCCATGTGTTTTTGTTTTTGTACAAATAGGTCTCCTGGCTCTACTCATTTTTTTCTTCATCAGTTTATAAATGTTCTCAAAATGCTTTATTTTTATGATATTTATCTCATAGTATAAATTATTCTCCTGTACTCACATCACTCTGCATTAGTTTATAATTAATCTTTCCATGACTTTCTTTGTAAGCATCTATTTCCTGATTTCTTATAGCATAGTAGTTATGGCATAAGAATATAGTACAGTTAATTTTTTTAAAATTCAATTAGCAGTTTACTTTAGGTTTCATCATTCCAACCTACTGAAATCCTTTTGGTCCTGACCCCATCAATCCAACATATTAGCTGTCTGCCCCAGCTTTGTGTCATGTATAGGTTTACAGATTTACCATCTCTGTCTTCATCCAAGTCACAGTTAGTATTTCTGAATAGCACAGGGTCAGGGACAGATTCCAAGGACACTACAGTAGAGGACTAGTTCCACATTGACAATCACCTCTTAACAACTTCCCTTAGGATAAAGATACCAAACCAGTTTTGAATCCTTTTAACTATTAGCATTGTCTAGCCCATATTTCTCCATGTTATACAAAGATAGGATTTTGTCCAATGCTTTTCTGAGATCCAGTTGTAGCATGTCTCAAGCATACTACAACTCTGAAAGGTAAAATCACTTCACCTTTATGAAACCCATCTGTAAAACGGGAATGATAAAATATGCATTATTAGCTTTGTTTTTTCTTAAGAAAATACTTAAACTTCTACATAAACGTGAGGTGTATGTGGTTTTTTTTAGTATGTAAAGAGCTCTGTTTTAAGCATTTCAAATGATACAGAAAGTATGAAACATAGTTCTTTTGCCTCCAAGAAACTCTAAATCTACTTTACGCGTTAAGCATCAAGATGCAGACAAAAAACAGAAAGCTGATCACATAAAGCCAAGATGAGAGTAAGTGCCCAGTAAGTGATATAGACAATAAAATTTACAGGAGTGGTCAGGGGAGGCTTCATGGTTCTTGAAGGATAAATAGGATTCCCATAGACAAAGAAAGTAGGAGAGAGCCAGGTGTGGAAAACAGTATTAACAAAGTCAAAGAGAAAGATAAAAACGTGAGACAAATAGAATGTGTAGTGAGCGATAAGGGACCCAGCATGGTATATTTGAAAGAGTGCTAGATTTGGAATCTGAAATCCTAGATTTTAAACCCATGTTCTTACAGTTATTGGGCAGGTGCCCAATATCTGGTATTCAGTTTCTTCATCATTAAAAGGAGGAGACTGGACAAAGTGATCTCTAAGGTTCCAGCTTAAAATCCTATGACCTTGAGTAAAATAAATTAGGGGCAAGGCAAGGTTTGAATGAATTTGGTGTAAGAAAATAATTAAGGGAAAAAAAGATATTAAATGTTAGGCTGAGGAATTTGAATTTTGTTGGTAGCCATTAGGAAGCATTTGGGTGGAAGAATGACACAAAACTGGTGGTTTTGGTGCGTGTTATAGAGTACAATGTCCCCCCAAATAGAGTATCAGTTTCCTGAAGGAAAGGATGGTTCTGTTTCTGTGTTTGTATCCCCAGCTTCTAGCCCTATGTTTTGTACATAGTAAACAATGTTTGTTGAATTAAATTAAAAGAAAACTGGGGAATCTTCAAAAACCTCTTTAACAATTGAGGAATGAGGTGAAAAATATCTTAACCAGAAGAATTGCATTGGAAATGAGGAAGTGGTTGAATGAAAGATACAATATGAAGGAAGAATAAAACACTGGACATCCTTACAGGCTATACTACATAATTATTATATAGCTTGTAAACTTTACATTATAGAAGGCTAGAGTTGGAGGGGACATTAGGATGTGGACGTGAACTTAGAACATAAAAAGTGCCTCATGTGGGAAGGACTCTAGAATATAAAATGGCAGGATGGCTAGGTGGTGCAGTGAATAGAATATAAAATGGTAGAACAGAGAATACTCAGACGTGAAACATTCATTAGATTTAGATCTATACCTTAGAATGTAGAATGTGGGAGTTCAAATGGACTTTAGTTCATGGAATGACAAAGCTAGAAAAGCTCATTTGAACCCTTTTTTAGCAAATAGGCAAACTGGGAGGGGTCTCCAGGTAGTGCTTTGTCCATGTCTATTCATTAATTTTTCTTGTACTAGACATCTCTCTAGAGAAATTCTAAGTTTCTTGAGGGCAGAAGGCCACCGATGAACAAATTATTATTCATTACTATACAAATATATGTAAAGACATTTTGCAAATATTTAAATACTAGCTCTTAACACTCTAAGTATGGAGAATATGATCAACAAATATCTGTTGAATGAATGAACTAGTGAATGAATGAATAAATGAGAATTCCCTACCAGGGATTAATGGAATATATTCACTGTTATACCAGAGGCAAGGGGAACTCCAAGGCACCTAAGAGCCAAGAATCCTAAGTAGGTCTTTAGGGCATTTTCAGGGAAATCTTTCATTTGGCCTGTTAACTAGTTAAGTTCATCTTTTAGTCTGTGCTTGCTTTGCATTTTAATTCAAATTCTGAATTTAATATGATTTTGCCATAGATAGCTAATGAGTATGTTAACCCACATATTTCCAGATCCAGTCCCATTTGCATCTTGTCATTCGGTTATGGCTTTTAAAATGCAAGTCCATTTTCATAGAGCTACTGTCACAAATACACATTTTTGGCAAATATCCCTAATCAGCCTAACAATCATTGCTGCTATAAACACAAAATGTGCCAAAATTCTCCTGATAGTTAATGTCAAAATAGTTCTTTACATATTGATAATCTACTCCTCCCTGCTTCTCGTCCTCTGCCCCATCCATCTGTGTTCGATGTTCTGGAAATGGGTACTTGTTATTTGTATAACAAGCAGATGTCAATGAGCTTCAATATCTACAAGGGAGAAGAAAAAATATTGATATTTCATTAAATGGATGAGATTCATCTTGCTCCATTGCTGAGACGCTAACTAAAATGTCAAAATACAGGCATGTTAGAGGTAAGGAATATCCTGTTGATGCTGGATTTCTATTCAATTGTATTGAACCTGTCACTTTGCCTACCTTTGAGATTTCCTCATGAAAGATTCCATGTAAACACAGAGAACTACAAACCTTCCTTGCCAGGTCCAGATAAAATAACTCCTACTGGGAAGATGTTTTGGCTTTAAAATCATTTGAAAGGAAAGGCATTTGATAGCAAATTCAGAACTGTTCTTGTGAAAGACAATGAAGGAAGAAACAAAAGTTAAATAAGCTTGTCCCAGATCAGAACCATAATTTCACTTAGAGTACGCACACCCACTGTGAGACCAGCCCAGAAACCCGGATATTGAAGCATCAGGATTGGCTTAGCAGCTGAATTGGGAAAGAACAGAAGACACAGAGAAATGAGAGCTGGTTTCAATAAGAATTTACATGTCTGTAGAGCACCATTTCTGAAGTCAGGAGGACCTGAGTTCAAAACCTACCTCAGACATTTACTAGCTGTGTGACCCTGGGCAAGTTACTTGACTCAGATTGCCTCCAAAAAAAAACAAAGGAAATCAACATATCTGTTCAATAATAATTTACCCTTCCTCTTGCTTCTTCCCTCTCTGGTCTCATCCTTTGCAAAGTTTCCTATAAAGAACCTTCGTAACTCATCATTCTGACCATGTGACCTCAATGGTAACTCACATTCCAACTCTTCTGTTCAAGAACCTTCACTGGCTCCTTACTACTTACACATGAAAATGCAGATTCCTCAATTTAGCACTGAAAACCCTCTAGAGCAGTGGTTCTCAACCTGTGGGTTATGTTCAATTTAAATACATCCTGCATATCAGATATTTACATTACGATTCATAACAGTAGCAAAATTACAGTTATGAAGTAGTGAAGGGATGCTTCCGTATCATTTGGGGGGGGGGGCTTTTGTACCCCAGTTTGTAAAAAATCTCACTTGTGGTAGGGTAACTATGTATATCACATCAGTTTGTAACAAGCCTGTGCCATTAAGCTGTAAAAGTCACACTTTCCTTCAGCCATAAAGGCATTCACTCTGCCCCTCTCCCTGCCCCCAGCCTCAAAGTATTTTCCCAAAGTCTACTAGATAGTTTCCCATGAATCAATCACTCAAGTATTCTTAGAGAAATACATAATGCCTTTGTTCTTAGTGGCCAGCTGCACTTTAGAAACCTTGAGCAACGTTATCAAGGAGATAACTCCCTCCTGAGATGGTCTCTAATCAGCCTAGCTTCCAAACTTGGCACCTCCTGAAGCAATCAAGCCTATATTCCCAGCAGCTATGTTGGACCTATGTCATTCATCCTTGACCAAAAGGTTACCTAGTGAAGTGTCAAGGCAAAAACCACACCTCTCCCTCCACCTCTCCTTGGAATTTCCAAGTGAATTATGGGCAATTCGCCTGCGCAGTTGATATTAAAAATGTATGACCCTTTAAGCAGTTAACCACTCCCAGACTCCTCCCTAATCCTACCTTTGCCCACCTAGTTAGTATAATGAGCCTCTGACTGACAGTTTTATGCCTTTAAAACAGCACCTCTATTCCCCAGCACTCTGCAAGTCTTTTTTCTATCTCCCCCCCTCCGCCCGCTGAAAAGCATAACTTTATAACTCTGCCTTAAATCCCTTTCAGCTTGCAGCCCTTGCTCAATATACCAATAAACTTTTATGACTCTACCAAAGGACACCTGGGTCCAGTAAATTCTTTTTCTGACAACAAACCTAGAATGAATTTCATTAGAAATCCCATACCCCTTCTCCCTCATCAGTAGCAACAAAAATAATTTTATGGTTAGAGATCACCACCACATGAGGAACTGTATTAAAGGTTCACAGCATTAGGAAGGTTGAGAACCACTGCTCTAGAGTCTAGGTCCTACTTATTTTTTTTAGCTTCATTTCACATTATTTCTCCTCATGCTCTCTACATTACATTTCAGACTACCATCCATTCCATGAACTCAACAGGCTATGACCTACCTCTAAGCATTTACCCAGTCTATCCCCCACATCTGGAAAACACTTCCTCCTCATTTCTCCATTTTTTTTAATTCTAAGTTTTCTCCAATATTCAGCTCAGTTACCACCTCCTCCATGTAACCCTCCTGGATTCCTCCAATTAAAGAGGTTCTTTTATTCTTCCCTTGGACATTTTAGATCTTTCTTTTGCCTTTGTCAATCCATACTTTGTAATACCTACTTATGTATATGTCATATCCCTCCTTGGCCAAATTTAGACTCCTGAAAAGTAAGTACAATAACCCCATTTGTCTTTTCTTCTGCAATGACTAAGATCATTCTCACACATACTGCTGGTGTCCAGAATGAATAGCATTCTAGACTTAAAATCAGTCAATCAATAAGCTTTTATTAACCACTAAGTGCCAGGCACTGTGCCAAGTACTGAAGATACAAAGAAAGGCAAAAGACCCTGCCCTCAATGAACTTCCAATCAAATGATTATGTAGAAACAAGTTATACAGAGTAGAATTTGGGGGTGATCTCAGAGGGAAAGCGTTAAATTTAAGAAACCTCAGGAAGGGATTCTTACAGAAAGTCAGATATTAGCAGAGACTTAAACTATAGAAACTATGGGATTGACATGAAGAGAGAGAATTCCAAACATGGGGAACAGCTGGTGAATATATATGGAGTTGGCAGATGGAATATCTTGTGTGAGGAGCAGCCAGGAGGCCAGTGTCATTAAGTCACAGAGACTGTTGAGTGTAAGGTTTAAGGAAACTGAACTGGTTGGAAGGGTTATGGAGGAGTTCAAAAGCCAAAGAGAGGATGTTCTCTTATATCCTGGAGGCGATGGGGAGTCACTGGAGTTTCTTTAACAGAGGGGCAAAATGGTCAGATCTATGCTTAAAAGGGATCAATTTGATAATTGAGGGGAGGATTAAGTAGATTGGGGAGAACCTTGAGGCAGGGAAGCCAGCCAGTAGGCTATTGTGGTGGTCCAGGTATGGGGTGTTAAGGACCCACACTAGGCTCTTGGCATTTTCCAAGGAGATATAATAAGATATATTATGAAGGTGGAAGAAACAGGACTTGGCAACTGGATATTGGGAGGAATGGAGTGAGATGTTGAACATTAGACCCCAGGTTGGGAGCCTGGGCTCATCCTCAACAATAATAGAAAAGTTAGGAAAAAGGGAGGATTTGGGGGTAAAGAGTACAATTTTAGATATGAGTCTAAAAGGGTTATGGGACACCTAGTTCAAGATATGTAGTAGGCAGAGAGTCAGGAGGACTTGAATTTCAGCCCTGCTTTAAATATTTACCAGCTATGTGGTGCTGGCCAAGTCTTCTCAGCAGCAAGGTGGCATGGTGGATAGAGGTCTGGGCCTGCAGTCAGGAAGACCTGAGCTCTAATCTGAACTCAGACACTGACTAGCTCTGTGACCCTGAGAAAGCCACTTAACCTCTGTTTGCATCAGTTTCTTCAGTTTGTTGCATTCCCAGCCTTGGTTTCCTCATGAGCCCAGAGCAGAAGAAGGATTCTTGGAATCAATGATAAGTGCCAGAGTAGGTAGGGTAGATCCAGAAGGTCTTAAAACGTAGGCAGAGGAATTTGAAAGCAATGGTTTTGAAAGGTTCTTCTGGCAGTGAGTGGTTGGATGTGTTGGGCATTGTTAGGGCCAAGCCTAGAAGCCAGGAAAATAAGCTCTATGTCTATTGAAGTGATCTAGGCATGAAGTGATTAAAGCCTGGCCTGGAATGGGAAAGGTTGTCCAGAGAATACAACACTGATGCCAGTACTTGGTATTCAACAAATGGATGAGTGAAGCAATGAATGAGAGAACTTCCAAGGTCCCTTCCAGTCCTAAATCTATGATCCGAGGACTCAACACATAAAGGAAAGGAAAAAGCTTGTGAAAGGCATTTCCAAAGACGAAACAGCAGAATGTGATGAAAGTTTGAATATGAAAGTTATAAGGAAGAAAAGAGGAAAGGGAATAATACACACACACACACACACACACACACACACACACACACATACACACACACACACATATACATACACACACAAAGAGCACCTACTATGTGCCAGGCACTTTGTTAAGTACTTTACAAATGTTATTTCATTCAATCCTCACAGCAATATGAGGAAGGTGCTATTATTATTCTCACTTTTAGATGAGGAAAAACTAAGGCAGACAGAGGTTAAATGACTTGCCCAAGGCCACACAACTAGGAAGGATCTGAAGTCAAATTTGAATTCAGATCTTCCTGATTCCAAGTCCACCCCTCTATCACCCAGGGCAGCAGTTCTCAACCTATGGGTCGTGACCCCTTTGGGGGTCAAATGACCCTTTCACAGGGGTCACAAGGATCACCTAAGACCATCAGAAAACATCTATTTCCGATGGTCTTAGGAACCGAGACACTGCTCCTCCACCCACATGCAGATACGCCCACATGTGAGTATTAAAGGGTCAGGGCATTAGGAAGGTTGAGAACCACTGACCTAGGGGAAATTTTACCAGGAGATTTCTAGTCCAGTAATACAAAAGCACCATAAACAAAAATTCAACACATCTGAAGCTGAACAAATAATAATTTTCCCTCAAAACCTTCCATGCATGCCTCTTAGCCTCTTTATCACTGTCTGAGGAATATGCTATCCTCCTGTTCATCCAAACTGGAAGCCTTGGAGTCAGCTTTGATTCTCCTTTCTCATGTAATTGCCAAGTCCTGTTGATTTTACCTCCACAATACATTTTCAGTCAGTTCCATCTATGCCTTGGATTTAAGCCCTCGTCACTTCCCACTGGGGCTATTGTAATTACATCCTCTCTGGTCTACATGCCTCCAGTCTTTCCTCCCTCCAGTGTCTCCTGATTGCCAAATGATTTTCCTAATAACATGATCGTTCCCCTGCTTGAACACCTTCAAAGCCTCTCTAATCCCATCCACTGTCTGCCTCTCACATCGCCTCCTTTCTTGTCCTCTATATTCTGTCAAACTGGATTATTTGCTGGTGTTCCAGGATCTTGTCCCGTCTTCTCTCTGTGTGCGTATTCAGGCTACAACCCAATTCTAGAATACTCTTCCTTCCTTTCTACATGTTTAAATCATCCTCTTCCTTCAAAATCCAAATGAAAGTGACCTCTTTCCTTAAATATTCCTAGAAATATTTTGTTCCTATCACATTCTACCATATAATATACTAAGTTGAATATTCATAATTTATTCTCATTTGATTATTTCTTCTTGAGGGAAGGGATCATGTTGTTTTCCATCCTTTTGTCCCCCAGTACCTTGCAAAGAATTTGTTGTTATTCAGTAATTACAGATGGGTCCTCCTCTTCATGATGTCATTTGGAGTTTTCTTGGCAAAGATACTACATGTGATTTGCCATTTCCTTTTCCTGCTTATTTGACAGATGAGGAAACTAAGGCAAGCAGGGTTAAGCAACTTGCCCAGGATCATACAGCTAGCAAGTGTCTGGGGTTGGATTTGAACTCATGAAGATGAGTCTCCCTTACTCCAGGCCCAGCACTCTATCCACTTTGCCACCTAGCTGCCCCTGCAAAGAGTAGTTACTTAATTTTTTTTAATTCATCACAGAATCAATACATACTTATTAGCTGCCAACCACTAGGCTGGTTTGCAGAGTAGTGGAAATAAGTTCTGGGCATACTGAGCTTGAGGAGTAGAGATACCCTGTATTCAACTGAGAATCCAAGGCAGACGAAAGTACAAGGCTGGAGATTTCAATTTTGGGATCACTCAAATACAACTGCTAGTTTAGAACATGAGAGTAAAATAACATAGCAAAAAAAAGTGAATAGAGATGAAGGTAAGCAGAGGATCAAGAGCAGATCCTTGAGGGCCACAGCACAGTTAGGGGAGAAGTTCAGAAAGAAGACCAACAAAGGATATATACCATGAGTGCTGAGAGGGAATAGGAAGAGAACTAGAAAAATCCAGCAACATGAAACAAGGACGGAGACAATTTCGAGGAGTAATCTGCTGAGTATTTTACAGTGCTACAGAGATGTCAAAAAAGATCAGGAATGAGAAACAACAGTTAGATTTAACAAGGATGCCAATGATAATTATTGAGAAAAAGATCTGAATAAAACATTAGAGACATAATTCAGATTGTGGGTCAAGGAATTTAGAAGAAAAAAAGATGGAGAAAAAGAGAAGAGAGTAAATATGGATATTTTGCATAAAAATAGAATTTTTAAAAATGAGGACATCATACCCTTTACAATTATGTGGTTAGCCATGTATGGTGGCTTATACTCCAAAGTATAAGCAGTGGTTTTAAAGTCCAAATTCATAGGCATCTGTCCATGAATTTAATGAAATGTTTTGTCCCACAGTCACAGCCCAGATATGGATTATAGTATTGAACAAACATTGCAAATTATCTCATTAATGTCATTGGTCTCCTCCTTTTCCAATTCAATCTCTCAGAATTCAATCATATAATGCTTTGAGTGTGAGATTTAATTCATTAACTAAGGTCCATATAATATTTGTAGTCCAAGGTTTTAGAAATGACCAAAATCTATTATTTTCAGTTGAAAAGCTTTTATTTGTACATGTTTTATCACTTAAATTTATTTTCATATTACCTTGCATTTAGTGGATGGTCAATAGCAATCACATTAAGTTATCACTTTCTGCTAGTGGCAATATTGTGTTCAGGCTCCTTCTGTCAGATGCAATGTTCTTATAAATATATTTTTAAAAAACACTTTCAGAAGCCTCTGGAGTGTGTTTTAAATGTGTGTGTGTGTACTATCTATGTATTACAAAATGTTCTGTTAAAGTATTTTCTAGGTTAATTCTTTGTCTTTGATTAACAAAGTTACATTTTTCTTTTGCTTAATCTAAAAAGCATCTTAAAATCACTCTAAAAATCTAATTTTATCATGGGAGTTTTGCACATTACAGTCAACAGTCCATTGTTATGAACATCATAAGGAACATTCTACTTCTGGATGTTTGGTTTTTTGAGAGGGAAAACCAGCCACAGACCTTAAGTTCTTCACAGTATTTAGTTCAATACAGTTCAACAAGCATTTATTAAATCACTTCCTAGGTGCCAGACACTGTGTTAGGTGCTGAGGATTCAAGAATAAAAACTATTATAGCCCCTGACCTCAAAGAATTCACATTCCATTGGGGTTGGAGTAAGAGAAGGAGTAAGAGGAGCAAGAAAACAGGTGCATGGATTAGTAAATACAGAGTAATTTGAGGATTGTGAAAGAGATCCAGGAGTAAAGGAAGGGAGATAATCAAGAAAGTCTTCATGAAGGAGTTGGTGCTTGAGATGATTTTTGAATGGAGGTAAGGATTCTAAAAGGTAGAGGTGAGAAATCAGAGTGTGGTAGGCATGGAGGTAGAGGGTACTGCTTATGCAAAGGCAAAGAGGGGAGAGATATTATGTGCACCAAATTGCAAGTAGTCTATTTTGTCTGACATCAAGTAGTGTACCACCTGCCCCCTAAAGTGTCTTTTTAATCTGTAGTCAATTCTAACAACTGTTCCTTTTACACAAACTGGTTTTACAAACTTTTTTGGAAAGTAGAATTTACCAGTCACTGGAATCATAACTGTCAAAATGACTAAAAAAATTAAAATTTCATCGATGCCTTTAGTTTATATTAGTAATTTCTGAATATGCCCTTCCCCCCAGGATTGTCAGAATAAAAAGTAGGCAAAAACAACCAATACAATGTCCATTTCTGACAATGTATGCTGCAATCCACCACACAAACTCAAACTCTCTGAGAACACGTTTCATTACAAATTCTCTGGGGTCATTATTGGGCTTTTCTTTCTTCAGAATTTAATTTCCATTTAGTGATCCTTTCATTAGGGGGAAAAGGAAAGGTTCAAACATATTAAGCACCTATGATGTAACAAGCACTTTACAAATCCTATCTCATTTGATCTTCACAATAATCCTGGGAAACTGAGGCAGGTAAAGTTTAAGTGACTTGCCTAGGGTCACATAGGTAGTTAGTATCTGCAGCTGGATTTGAACTCAAGCTTTTCTGACAGCATATCCAGCATTTTATCCACAGCACCACTGAGAGTCCTCATTGTCATTAAAGTTATAGTACGTGTTGTTCTTCTAGTTAGGCGCATTTCATGCTGCTCTAAATTTCTCACATTTGCAATAGTAGTCCACTGTACTTCTACACAACTGTTTGTTCAGCCATTTGGTAATCTTTGGTGACTGCTTTCTTGGTCCTGATCTCCCCAGCTACTTATGCCTGCTCTCCTCAACCATCTTTAATTTAATTTGCAGCCGTCAGGTACATCCATGTATAGCAGTTGCCCTTTGAATGCTTCTCTGGACAAGGGAGGCTCCAGCAGACACTGTCCTCGAATTCACCAGTTTAACTTGGCTGTCTAGGGCTATTTTGAGAAGCCTCTGGGAGAAAGAAACTGGAAGATAATCCATCTTGTTCACACTATGCAGAAGGAAGTACATAGGCAAGGCTGAGCACCCCTGCTCCTTTCCTCCATGACCCTGCAAGCTCTTGTTCTAGAAAATGGATGTTGAGTGCTGGGAAGTGACCCTCTCCTACTGCCCTTCCCCCACAAGGACTGATGGGATATGACAGTGAGGTTGTAAAGCTGCTGGCAAAGCTTTGCTTTCTCCACTTGACTTGTAAAGAAGGAATTTGTTCAAAGGTTGTATCACAATTAAGCTAATGAATGATTTTTTTCTTGGTCCCTTCATGCCAAGGGAAAGGGTAGCTCTTAGGAGAAGAAGCTGATTCTGTATCCCATGGCAGGCAGCTGTTTTCTCACTAAGAATCTGTATGCTATTGTGATTACTTAAAAATCTATCCTCACTTTTACAGGAAAAAAAATCTGATGGCTGCTCAGTCCTCATTTGGTATAAAAAAAAATGACAACAGTGGGGAGAAATTTGGGAGGAGGTTTTTATCTTTCAGTAGTGATGAGCAACATATTCTTTCTTCAGTAAGGCTTGGGGGAAGGGCAGAAATTGGGGAAGGAAAAGTGGGCACTGATGTCATATGGAAATCCCAGAATCAAGGGATGTGTAGTATTATCATACCCCTATGCAAGTCCATGTTCTTCTACTGGGAAAGCATATAAAAGAAAAAAGAAGGAAGAAAGAAAGAAAGGAAGGAAGGAAGAAAAGGAAGGAAGGAAGAAGGGAAGGAAGGAAGGAGGGAGGGAAGGAAAGGGAAAGGAGGAAGAGGGAAAGGAGGGAGCCCAGATTTAAGTGTGGTAAAGCCTCGAGTTAAAAATCAAACCAAGCCCAGAGAGTACCATCCTCCCTAAGAACTATGCCATACATGGGGTACCCACCCTTAAAGGAATGCCAACCCTGTAAGCAAGAATCAACACAAATACTTAGATGGTTTACATATGAAGAGCAGAATAAAAAATTTACACATGTGTATACATATATGTGCATCCACACATGGATGTGGTATATACGTGTGTGTATTCTATTGCATATATATACATTTGTATGTTTGTGGTACATCCATGTATATGCATGTGTGTGCACATGCTTATGGATACATATACATTCACATATCTGCCTTCCCCCAAAGAATATAAGCTCCTTGAGGTCGGGAATTGCCACAATTTTGTCTTTGCACGGTACATAGTAGCACTTAACAGATGCTTTTTGATAGATGGGTTTCCAGTTCTTTGCTACTCTGATATTTTGGTACATCATTGATCTTTCTATCCTTGATCACCACAGGGTTATGTATCCATTAGGTGGATCACAGAGTCAAAGATACAAGCAGCTTTGAGATAGTTTAGTAGCTTAGTGAATTGAACCCTGCACTTAGAAGACCTGAGTTTGAATCAGGCTTCTGACACTTCCTAGCTGGATGACTCTGGACAAGCCATTCAGCAATCTTAGCCTAAAGTTCTTCATTCATAAAATGGGGGAACATTACACAATTCACAGGACTGTGGCAAAGATCAGTCCAAGTCTACTGTAACTTTTAAAGACTAAAGACATCATCCATCATTATTGTATTCCTTTCATGATTTGAAATTGTCCAATTGACGTTTCACGTAGACACAAACTGATGGAGAACAGTGTTTTTATGTCTCTATTTTATCTTTTCTATGAATTAACATGATTTATCTCCCCTACTAGATTAAAAGCCTTTAAAAGTCAGAAACTGTGCCTTGTGCTTCTTTGCATCTCTTCAAACCTAACAAAGGGCCAGACATATAGCTGGACTTAATAAATGTTGATGCTGATATTTATGAGGAGGGAGGTAGGGGAGGATTATTCCAAAGGTAATCAGAGAAAAGACCATCTTACAGATTACCTAAAAGCCCATATAACAATATTTTTCCACATCAAACAAAACAAAACTTTGATTAATTGTTTATTACTAGGTGAGATGAGACTATCAAATCATTTAATTCATTCATTAATTCAATAGATATAATTGGGTTTTTACTGTGGTCTAGTCATTTTGTAAGTCACTAGGATAAATAGAAGGATATGATTTTTTAAAGACATTTCCACACTATTAGTCTTATGGCCAGCCAGGCGGCACAGTGGATAAAGCACCTCACCTAGAATCAGGAAGACTCATCTTCATGAGTTCAAATCTGGCCTCAGACACTTACTAGCTGTGTGACCCTAGGTAAGACACTTTACCCTGTCTGCCTCAGTTTCCTCATCTACAAAAAATTTTGAGTTCTGTAAAATGATCTGGAGAAGGAAATAGCAAACCACTCCAGTATCTTTGCCAAGAAAACCCCAAATGGGGTCATGGAGAGTTGAACAGGACTGAAATGACTGAACAACAGTCATTCATTTTCCTCAACTCCAACAAGCTTAGCCATCTCATTTCCAAAATATTTAGAAAATTCAGAAATGAAGAATCTAGGTAGTGCAGTACATGAAATCCTGGAAGCAAAAAGAACAGAGTTCGAATTCAGTTTAACCTCAGTCTGGCTCAGGCTCATCATCTTTAAAAAAACTGGTTTTTTATTAGGTGCTATTATGCACCTGCCTTCCAGAGTTTCCATAAGGATGAAATGAGATATTTGTAAAGCAAACCTTGAGGTACTATATAAATGCTATGTTAGCTAGCTAAATATTTTCCAAAATGATCCTCTAGTATAAAACGTACAGTCATTCAGGATCTGCTTCTAAATTTATTGTGGTTGCTGTTGATCAACAAGCATTTATTCTTTTTTTTTTTTTTTTTGCTTTTTTGAGGGGGGAAGGCAGGGCAATTGGAGTTAAGTGACTGGTAAGTGTTGTGTCTGTGGTTGGATTTGAACTCAGGTCCTCCTGAGTCCAGGGCCAGTACTCTATTCACTGAGCCACCTAGCTACCCCAACAAACATTTATTCTTGTGATGAACAAGATGCTATACTAGGTTCTGTGGGGAAGGAGGTAGAACTCTACATCTGTTTCCTAACCTAGAGCCAGGCTCTCCTGATTGTGAAAGTTCCCCATGTCTAGGCAACCCCATATTCTTCCCTGATGAATCCTGGCTGCCATGTTGTCATTTATATCACCTGACACATAAATTCCCTCTGCTCCCTTTTACCTCTGACCTGAGAACAGTAATCACGTCAGCACTACCAAACCTAGGGAAAGGTATATCACTGTCACCATGTGACTCCACTCACCATCCCTATGATTTCCCAAACTAAAGCATCACATTTTTGTTTTGTTTTGTTTCGTTTTTTGCTTTTTAGAGGGCAGGGCAATTAGGGTTAAGTGACTTGCCCAAGGTCACACAACTACTAAGTGTTAAGTGTCTGAGGTAAATTTGAACTCAGGTCCTCCTGATTCCAGGGCTGGTGCTCTATTCACTGTGCCACCTAGCCACCCCAGCATCACATTTTTAATCATTCTTCTATCTGCGTTGTTTTCCATCACTTAGTGTGCTACCTTTTACACAGTTTGGCACCTAATAAATGCTTGACTTGCCTGTTGATTTTTCTCCTTTTGGGACATAGTCTACTTGAAGCCAGAGTTTTTCTTGATTTTTGTAATTTTATCCCCCATGATTTAGCACAATGCCAGGCACCTAGTTAGTGCTTAATAAATGCTTTTTAATTCATGTAAATGGCACACTAATGGGTTGGAAAATTTGTCTAAAGTCAGTGAGAGGCATTGAAGGGTAGAGGGCAGGAGAATGAAATTATCTAAGCTGTGCTTTGAGAAATTTCCATTATCATCAATGTGTAACATGGATTGGAAAAATGAGAGAGTAGGAGTATGGCAGCTGATTGGGAGGATAATCTGGGGGAGAAGTAATGAAGCTCTGAATTAGAGGCAGGGCAAATAAGAACCATCACATCAACATTCACAACTGATTACTCCCCAAAAGAGCCCCAGTCTGGATATTTTTCTTCTCAAGATATCATGACCCAGTTTCAAAAATAGTCAGTTATGGCAGGAAATTTTCCTTAAATTGTGAGTATTCTGTAAACAAATCTAATAAAATTCAAAATTTGAAAACAAATTTAGGATTCAATTTCAAAAAAAATGAAACTTACAAAAGCAAGAAAGTCACTTAAAATATTGTTTCAAGCTCTTTAATTTCCCTTCAAGAGGCACCGGCAGGACTAACTTCCTGGAGTGATATGATCCTATCTCTCCAGGCCTTTTTAAATAATAATTTTTGTGTGTTTCTACTGTTCATTTTCTTTTATGAACTTGTTAAATTGATTCAATTTTGTCCTGTGTAATTTAAAAGTCTTTTATCTTGTTCTTTAGAAAACTCTTACACAGGTTTGATAGGGAGAATAAATAACATCATACGGAATGGTAGTTCATTATTAATATGCCATTGTCTATAACAATATACTGTCTATTTTGGTCACATATTACAAGGTTGAGAGATAACATGGCATAATAACCACAGAGCTGACCTTGAAGCTAGGAAGAAGGAGTTTTCAGTTCCATATTTCTGACATATGCTAGCTATGTGACCCTGGGCAGGTCACTTAACTTCTCAGTGTGCTAGGCAATTCTCTGTGTCTATGAATAGCAAAAAAGGGACAAATCCGTTTTGGTAGAGAGACTCTTGGGCAGCTAGGCAGTACAGTGGATAGAGTGCCAGGTCTAGAGTTAGGAAGACTCCTCTTCCCAAGTTCAAACTGGTCTCAGACACTTAATAGCTTTGTGCCCCTGGATCATTCACTTAACCCTGTTTGCCCCTGTTTTCTCATCTGGAAAATGAGCTAGAGAAGGAAATGGCAAACCACTCTGGTATCTTGACCAAGAAAAGCCCAAATGGGGTCACAAAGAGTTGGATACAACTGAACTGACTGAACAACAGTGATATTCTACTGTACCACTGAAGCCAGATCCTTATTCAGGGGTAATTAGACCATCATCAGAAGAACAGATTTTAAAATGTATTGCAATGGTGTGTATCACATGTGCTATCTGCATTTAAACATTTTAAAATAGTGAGATTGTGATAGAGCTACAAAAGAAACCAACATTGGATGTTCATAAGATTATGTGAAATATGGCTATGATCTGAAGCAATCCATTCAATCAGATAACATCTATTAATTACTTGCTAGGTTCTAGATACTATGCTAAGTGCTGGTAATATAAAGAAAAGCCAAAACACAAAAGCAGTCCTGCCCTCAAGGAGCTCACATTCTAGCGAGATGGAAAACAGGTACATAGAAGATCCATGCAAAGTACGAAGAAAGTAAAGCCTTATCACTTCTAGAAGACCAAAGAATCAAAGCAATGGATTGCATTAGAAAGAGTGCTGAACTTTTACATTGACTCCTAAGACCCTGTACCATTCCTCTCTCTGCCACTCTCTGTGTGACGTCAGGAAAATCATTAAATCTTCTCAGGTCTCAGTTTTCTCATCTTCAAATTGAGGACGCTGGACTAAATGACCTTTGAGATCACCTTCCAGCTCTAGTTCTATGGGCAGCTAAATGGTCTAATCATTCATTATTCTAATGAATAGTGATAGATTTGAAGTCAATTAGACCTCAGTTCAAATCCAATCTCAGACACTGTAATAGTAATGAAATTTGAAGTTCTTTTGTATTGCTAAGCTGAGAGGTACTTAGCACCTAGTTCAAATTAAGCCTCTGTAAAAGAAAGAGAAGGTATGAATCCCTGTTGTTGATGTAACAGGAGTGGGCTGAACAGTGAACCCCTGTTGCTGACATAACAGGAAGAGTCTGAAAAGGGAGGAGCAATACTGTATATAAGGAAAAGCTCCAGAGAGGGAGAGTCAGAACGTCTTGGTATAAGCTTCATGGAGGCAGAAGCAGCTGCTTCCAGGGAGGCTGAAGAGGAAAGACCCAGCCTGGAGAGAATGATTTTGATTTTGAGAATCTAAGTGAAGTGATTTTTATTCTGGGAACCAGCTGGAACTTCTGCTGGGGAACTACCAGCTTCTCCTGGGAGCTGCTAAAGACTGAGGAAGCATGACTGTGATGCTGGTACTTTGGATGAACCTGTGTGTGGCTTTGTTGAGCCTTGCCTTCCCAGAAACAGAGACCGTGAAGGATTTAAGGTGGACTGGACACTATGAGCTTCAGCATTGAACAGGAACTGCATGGAGAGCTGGACAAGGAACTGGAAACTGTCTGCCATTGACCCCAGGTGACAGTTTGGTGAATCCATGTAGGAGCTGGGACCATGAAAGGGGATCCAGGGAATCTGAGAGCCTACCTCCAGTCAAGATGAAAAGACCTCTCTGTGAATCCTGAATAGTGACTGACCCTGACATGAGATTTTGCTTTGGGACTCACTTTGGGAACACTTGTGTGATATAGCCAGATGAGACTTTGGGCAACTGTTGAACCCACACACACACACACCTTGGCTTTGAAAACCCAGGTGTTGGTGCTTTCCTCTCTGGTAACTAACTAGGTATGGATATAATGCACAGACAGATAGAAGCCCTGTCTGCTGAATTGTGTAATTTATTTGTGATTGTACTTTATGATTGAATTAAGGACTCTGCAATTGACTAAATGAATGTACTACCAGGGGAAGGGGGCAAAAGGGGGAAAGGGGAGGGGAAGTACTTTGACTTTTGTATTTTGAGTTACTAAATGATTTATTGACTAAATGATTGTAGTTTGTTCAAAACCATGTGACCACTGTGGTGAAAACCATGTGGCCATTTCTGTGATAAGTTGTTGTGAATGCTGTATTTTTATTTTCTGTGATAAGTTGTAACATTCTGAATGTTGTACCTTGATTTTCTGTGAATGTTTTGTTCTGATTTGTTATTGAATAAATAGAGTGTTCACTATACTATGTAATCAAAACCTCGAAAGCTATTCACAGTAGCATTCTTCTGGAAAGCTGCTTGTACATGGCTTTACAGACACTTACTAGCTGTGGGACCCTGGGAAAATTATTTTACCTCTGTTTGCCTCAGTTTCCTCATCTATGAAACAGGGATAAAAATAGCACCTACCTCCCAGTATTTTTGTGAGGATCACATGAGTTCTTATTTTTGAAGTATTTTACAAATCTCAAAATGCTGTATAAGTGACAGTAATGATAATGCTGATGGTCTTACATGTACAAATTAGTAGTTGTCTATAGAGTTAGGGACTGAAGGGACCTTCAAGATCATTCAGTCTAATTCCCTCATTATTAAATGGGTAGAAAAATAAGGCATAGAAAGGAGAATTTGCCAAAGCTACATAGGTCATAAGATCTGAAATTTGAACCCAGCTTCTTAGATTCTAAATCTATTGTTCTTTCTGCTAAACCACATTGAATTTCAAATACTGAACTTTGCTGCTTTGTGACCTGAGTGACTATGGGTAAGTCACTTAACCCTTTGGGAGCTTAAAATAAAGATGCTGAAATAGAGAATCTTTAACATCCTTCCTCTATCTCTAAATTCACCTGATTTTCTGAATCCAAGACCTGTGTTCTTTCTGTGCCACTTTCCCTAGTTGGCTGCTTATGGAATCTCAGAACTGGAAGAAATCTCAGAGATTATCTAGTATAACCCATACATGACTTAGAATCCTGTCTGTAACATAACATTCCTAACTAGTAATCATACAGTTTCCTTTCAAAAACTCCAGAGCTATGCCCGCTTATTTCCTCAGGCAGCCTGTTTCCCCTTTAGTAAAACAGCACTTGTTAACAAGTCTTTCAGGCTTTTTCTCACTGTCACCCATACCTGAAATATTCTCCCTCCTCATCTCTGACTCTTAGCTTCCCCAGCTTCCATTAAGTCCTAACTAAAATCCCACCTTCTACAAGAAGCCTAGTTATGTGTGATTCTACTTCTGGTCTCATAATAAACCTTTCAGGTAGGTATCATTATATCCATTTTACAGAAGAGAAAGCTGAGTCTGTGAGAGATTAAGTGATCATAAGAGTTGGTTTATAAAGGAAGATTAGAATTCAGCATTCTAGCCACTGTGCAATCCGGCTATCTCAAATAACTTTTTTTTTAAAATCATTTTGTGTCAGTCTTTTTATATTGGAAAATCCCAATTATTACTTCTCATTCTTAATAACTGAAGTTTACATCCTATGTTTATAATTCCAAAATGTTTCTTTTATAGAATTTAATATAAATACTCACAACTGTCTGATGAAATCTACAAAAATGTAAATTCCTTGAGGGCAGGGATTATTTCATTTTTATCCATGTATATTTAGATGTACAGGACAATTAAATAATAAGTCCTGTACGTAAGAGAAGGAGGAAAAGGAAGCAACCTTTATATAATACCTACTCTGTGCCAGGGACTGTGTTAAGCACTTTACAATTATTTGAACTTCACAACAACCCTGGGAGGTAGGTGCTAGTATCTGCATTTTACAGTTGGGGAAACTGAGGCAAATAGGGGTTAAGTGACTTGCCAGGGATCACACAGCTAGTATATAAGACTGGATTTGAATTCAAATTTCTCTGACTCCATACCCAGAGATCTATCCATTGAGACATCTAGCTGCCTCAGTACATGAGTACACATAGACACACTCTTGTTGTTCAGGCTTTTCAGTCATGTCTGACTGTGGCCTCATTTGGGATTTTCTTGGCAAAGATATTGGAGTGGTTTGCCATTTCCTTCTCCAGCTCATTTTACAGATGAGAAAATTGAGGGCAATCAGGCTTAAGTGGCTTGCCCAGGGTCACACAGCTAGTAAGTGTCTGAGGTTTGATTTAAACTCAAGCCTTCCCAACTCTAGGTCTCGCACTCTGTGCACTATGGCCCTACCTATCGGCCCACAAACACACGTGTGTGTGTGTGTGTGTGTGTGTGTGTGTTATAATTGTAAAGTTATATAAAATGTAATTACAAAATATATGCCACATGTGTACTTGTACATAGATACAGTTGACATTGTAAAAACAGACTAATCACAGACTTTGTAGCTATGTGCATTCAAGGTTGCTTCCTCTCTGATTAATCATTTCCCTTTGCTCTGTGTGCTTTTTTCTCTTCCAGTGCCACCATGGGCCTTAATAGCCATAGCCATAGTTGCTGTCCTCTTAATCCTGACCTGCTGCTTTTGTATCTGCAAGAAATGTTTATTCAAGAAGAAGAACAAAAAGAAGGGAAAGGAGAAGGGTGGGAAAAATGCCATAAACATGAAAGACGTAAAAGACTTAGGGAAGACCATGAAAGATCAGGTAATGTGATCCTTCCATTGAGTGCCTCTTAATTCATGTTTTTGAAGATTGGTAGGAGATAGGCTGCAGGGGTTCTTTGGGGAGCTTATATCCACATGGTGGCAAAATAGATTTTGTTATTCCCATTTAACTAGTAACTTCCTGGACAACTCTGGTTAAAACATACCAAGAGTTGGCAACTGGAATTTGAACTCTTTTGTGTCTATTAATCAGCTTTTCTTTATGTAATATTAAAATTTGTAAACAGGACTATAAATAGGTTTGGCCAATCATGACTTTTTCCTCTGGCAGCTGAATTTAGAGGGTATGAAAGTCAGAGGATGCTAGCAGCCTTGATAGCCCCTTCATGGCAAAGAAACAATATAACTTAACAACTCATCCGCAAAAATAACTGAAAATCACAATTATTCTAAGAACATAGCTAAGAACATATTCTAATCCCAGTTATTCTCAAACATACCACAGGGCAGATTGCAGTGAGTTCTTCAGCTCCCTCCCTTCTAGCACTATTGAACTACCCCCCTTTCCTCGCACCACTCACCTGAGAACGTACCCATTTTGTACACCTTGGACAGATTTTGGTTCTTGCTCCAGTCACAAAAATTCCTAAGTTATATCTCTGTTTATAAGTTTCCCAAAGAGTATCATAGAGAAGAAATATGTGAGTGCTGAGGGGAAAAGTCCCTGAGTTAACAACTAGTCTAAATTCCCTAAACCATGTTCTTTTCTAGACCAGTAATACATATTTACTGTTTCAAAAAACATTCCAATGGGGGGGGGGGGGGAAATGAGAAAGGCATAGGATAAAGCTCTGATCCTCTATTTTCTCTTTGAACTAGCTTGTATGTAGAAGTCATATATGGACACAAGTTTGTTTTCATGAGCAGTTTGATCAAGAATGACACAGTAGGCACAAAATATTCACTCATTCCAATTTGCCATGACCTTGTGATCTTAGGCATAAGGAACTGCCACCCTAACTAGAGCCATCTGCAAGAAACAGCCACCTTCCCATGGATGATAAACCCTCAAGGAAACATTTTCGTTTCTGATCCCCTTACTTACCTCCCTCCTTCTTTCCCAGGAGTAATAGATATTTAACCTGCCAGTCCTCTTCTTGATGCCATCACCCATCTATCCCTCCACACAAACATATACCTAATTCCTTTCCTTCCACTGTTTTTGTGTAGCAGAAAATGTGGTTTCTCGGGTCCCCTTCCTGTTGCCTCCCCACCCTGAATTTTCCTAAGGATTTTGACTTTTAGGAACCAGTTTGGTTAAAAACCAGAGGGGTTAAAAACAACAAACTTGAGGAAATTACAAAGCTATAAGAAATATTTAAAGGCTCCATCAGAGATCCAGAGCTGAAAGCAGACTCAGAAGTCACATAGCCCAACTCCTTCATTTTATAGATGGGGAAAGTGGTTCCTAGAAAAGTTAAGTCGCCTATCTAAAGTTACACAAGTAGTAACATAGACAAGACATAAATCCAGTTCTTCTGACTCCAGATGCACTGTTCTTTCCAGTCAGTCACAATTACCTTTCTCAATAGCTATTCTTCCATGACATATCACCATCAGTATGATCTTTTCCTGGCTCCATTGTCCTCATTGTTAAGCCCCTCTATCATTTTCTACCCAACCCACCCTTCTCTTTCTCCACAGAGAATGGGTCATTGGATCCTCAGAGGAGGAAATGAGATTCACTTATATAATTTGAAGGGACTTTAGAAGTCATGTAGCTCAACCCCTTCACTTCACAGAGTAAGAAACCCTTAGACCAGAAGAGGTGACTAATATGACCTGCTGAAGATCACAGAGGGTAATATTAGACCCAGAGTTTGAACCTTAAGGTCTTCTCAAGATAAGGTTACAGATTTATCCAAAGATAAAATATTCTTTTTTTTTTGAAAGGGGAAGTTTGGGCAGTTGGTGTTAAGTGACTTGCCCAAGGACACACGGCTAGTAAATGTTAAGTGTCTGAGGCCGAATTTGAACTCAGGTCCTCCTGACTGCAGGGCCAGTGCTCTATTCACTGTACTACCTAGCCACCCCTGATAAAGTATTCTTTATATTACATCACACTGCTATTTTACCTTAAGATAAAAATTTCATCCTTGGAGTCTAAAGTCTATTATCACTCTACCCATTCCTTTCCACCATCTTGATGGCTCATACAAATTGGAATTACTGAAAGAGTCTCTTACTTTTGCTCTACTGCCTTTAATTACAAAAATGTGTGCTTAGATGTAAGCCAAACTGAAAAAAATAACAGCCTTCCTTCTTCTTTATTGGTCTCAATAGATTTTTCATTGGCAAGAATTAGTGGTGACCTGAAATCTAGCCTATTAAACACACATTTCACTAGCCAATGAAATACCACATTATTGGCTCTCTGCCATCAGGATAAGCCAGTCATCTTGACTTTTGTCCTGCCACTGGACTTCTATGACTCTGGAAGAGAGAGTGAGCCTGATGACTTTGTGCACCTCTGCCTCACTTAAATCCAATTCACCCAGGAGTCAAGACATTACCTGTGAAGTCACTGGTCTTCTTTGAAAACAGGACAAACAACATTAGTGAAAAATCAGGAGTTTGAGCCCTAGATAATGGATGAAAATTAAAACCAAACTTCTACATTCACTTTATTTGGGATCATTAGATTCTACCATAACTTCTAGATAAATTCAATCAATAACTTTTGCCTGAATGGCTACAAAAAATCAATATGAATATTGGGTTTGGGTTTGATTTTGATAGAGGAGTTAATTTAATGTCATCTTAGCCTTGGCCAAAGGCTAATGAAGCATCACTTTATACTCCTTTTAACCCAAATTTAGTCAATCATTTCAGGGTAGGGTATTTTCAGAGAATTCATTCACATAAAATCTATTTTTTTAAAAAAAATACCTTTTAGTCAACTTTTTGCTATTTAAAAAAGTTTTTTTTTAAGTTTCAAGTATATTGTATCACAGAAAGTAATGTGGGGGTCCTGATTTTACTTCCTATTAATTAGCTAATACCCTAATATATCCAGTCTTCCAAGAATCTCTCCTGTGCTGCTATTAATTCAATCCTTAAGTCTTCAAATATGCTTATTTCATTTTCAGAGAGCAGTTTGCACTTGTTATTAACATTTCCAGGTCATTTGCTTAGTTGCCAAGAAAGTCTTTGCCCTAGACCTCTTCTCTACCCCTTAAAAAATTTTCAGAGATACAGGAAGAAGGTTGCTTTTAGATGAAATCTTTTAAATTGTAATTAAGCAGTTACTCAGTTGTTCTTGGAATCCCTTCCCCTTCCCCATTTCCCTTTGTCATGCTATCTGTTTAAATGCCCACACATACTTACAAAAGATTTGTGCACATAAGGAGTTAAATTTCCTGAGAGTTTTTAATCATGGCACCACAGCCCAAGTTTATGCATTCAGCTAGACATCAGATCCACTTCTGCTGACGGATTTTGCTTCAGGTAATATGATGGAAGAAACTGGTATTTTAAATCACATCCCACTTTATTTGAATACCTTCTGTTGCAAACAGTAACTAGCATAGAGTTTTCAAAAACTTCTTATAAGATTAAATGTGAAATAATCCTTTACATGGATATGGACTGAGATATGCTTAGATTAATTTTTAACTATCACTGGAGGGACATTTATATTGAAAATAATAGCGATCTTGGATTCACACTGACTACAACATTAAAACGTGATCATCTCTTTGTGTCCTGGACATTACAAGTAATCCTGCTGAATGATAATAAATGAAAGCAACTGAAACATTTCTTCCTAGGACAAGGGATGGAAACTTTTGATAGTGATCGTTGTGGAATTTGTTCTGTATTCTGTAAAGCTGTTCCTAATAGTATACGAAGTGGTGTTTATTACCTTTATTATGACCTGGACAAATGACTATAATCCCAGTACAAACAATCCTGGGAGTATCAATCCATAATCTCATGCTTCTGGAGGGGAATGGAATTACCAATGAGCACTGATTCTATTGATCCATTTATTGTCATCTGAGGAAGAGTAAACAATACAATGAAATCTTGGAAAAATAACTACCTTTGTTTCAAGCAGTTAAGACCCTCAGATATTCCAAATTATGTCTGTGATCATTTTAAACAGGTATCTTTGATGACATTGAATTTTAACTAGAACTCGTTTATAATTTATAGCCAATTGAATGTACGGTATGGAAGATGGTTTAGCAAATGAAAATAAGTCCTATTGAAAATCATTTTCTATCTGCAGGTGCTTGCAATACTTTTGACAAACAAACGTGTCTAATAACATCTTCTTTATGCATTTTGTGGGGAAGATGACAATGGAAGACTAGATAAAATGTGCAGTCTTTGAGAAGGCATATGACACTGATTATCGGTGCAGTAACTTTTAAAAGAATCTGAAAAAAATGAACTAGAAGTTACTCATACAACTTTGGTAGATTTGGGGGGAGGCATATTTGAAAGGCAGTTTGGAGAGGCAGAGAGAGATCAGCTTGTGGGACCAAGAAAACCAGGATTTAAATCCTGTCTCTAATACCTCCTGGCTTTGTCACCCTAGGCAAATCACTGTAACTCCCACTGATCTAGCCACTCTCTAAGACTAAATTTCAGAAAGATGACAGCCTGCATTGCTGGATGGAGTTTTCTCATCCAGGAGGTCTCTACTACTGATGAAATCAGAGGTCCCATTCCTATGCTTTTTTAATCATGGATTATGTTAATGTATTCATAGTTACACACGATTGTAACAATGATACACCATGCCATATGATCTTCATACTTATGAATTGGACCCAAAAGGAGATTCATTTAGATTGACTTCAGTTCTCCAAGTTTATCAAAGGTATCATCAATCCTAGTACAATCTCTGAGTTCTTCTATCATCAGTGCCTTTCTTTTGAATAATTCAAGAAAAAGGAATTTGCAAAGTTCAAGGACTCACGTGTATTTGGTGAAATTCCACCACTCTCCCACATCCTCCAAAGAATTCCAATATGATCTGGTAAGGGGACAAGATCCCTGTGGGTCATAGAGTTGTGCAGCTCCCAACATACATTTTACAGGGAAATTTTTGATCTCCAAAGTTTGAGGACTCTGTACCAAAATTATATTGATGGGAAGAAGTCATTTCTCCATGGTTTTTCTCCTGATGTTTGTGTGTGGATGTTTTAATTTTTTTATTTTTTCCTTCTATGTTCTCCTTATCTGTTTTGTGTCTCATGACTGTTCTGGATTTTCACCTGCGGTAGGTTTGTTTTGCTCTTTAGACACACATAGTCCAAAGCTCTGATACGTTTAGTTCCTCGGCAGCTGGGCTCCTCAGCTGAGATTTTTAAAATGGAGTTCTGGCACATATCAAAAGGCTGAACTAAATTGATTTTTCCTCCCCAAGATAAAGGGTTCTCATTTTCTTTATTACTAATGTATTAGTTTGAGAAGTACCAGAAAAATCAAGTTGAAAATGGGCATGCACTAACAGGAAATATATTTGGTTGCATTTCCTTTTGTTAATCGTGCCTCATCAGATCTGAGTCCAAAGAATGACATTTGAGAGGTAACTTAGTTGGGGTTAGCGAGCTACCCTTGAGGCCATAAAGACATGGGTTCAAATCTCAGCTCTCACACATATTGGCTGCATGACCCTAGACAAGTCACTTAACCTCTCAATGCTGCTAGCTGAAAGATATAACGTGAATACTAATTCTCCATTGATAGAGGGAGTTTCTCCCTCGGTACTCCTGGTTCTGATGAAATAATAGGATCAGCTTAAAATAAAATCCCTCAATACCAATAAGTATGAACAAATGTGCTCTCTTAAGGTGATAAGATGACTGGTGTGAGAATCATGTTGCAGACATTCAACAAACGTACCCTGAGCGCTGCATTTTAAGGAAATATCTCCCTATCACAAGTTTTTCTGCAGTGGTTTATCAGTCTCAGCTAGATCTCCAAGCTTTCTCTCCCACATTTTTTTCATGACATAAAAAAATGTCACTCTAGAGACACCATAATAGCTGCAGATTTAATGGGTCTGAATTTAATGTATTGGTACAGAAAATTTCTTGCTTAAGCGTAGCCTTTGGGAAAGGGGTAGACTTAATCACTTCAATGATGAACTGCGGCTCTGAAAAATTATCAAAAAAAAATTTAGCCCTATTTCATGCAGAATAATTACAGAGATGGTTCTGTACCTTTTATTGGGTCACAAGCCACTTAGGGAGAAGGAGATTTAATATCTCAGGCCTTTTGAATTGCAATGGGCCGAAACACGATATATCAATTGTCCATTGTTAGAGAGGGATTTTTAAAAAATTATTTTAATCCATCAAAAAGTGTGTATGTGTGTTTTAATTATATGGTGGGAGAAAAAAAATGTACAGATTGCTTTTTAGCCAGGAACAGGTATTGGACAGCTTGCCATTATTATAAAAATGGAAATCTTTCAGGGAGGTAATTTCCTTCCCTGCAGTTTTCTAAGCACATCAAGAGTGACAAGTGTGATAGCCATCAATAAGGTAAAGTCTTTAAGAAGTGCATGCAATTCCCACTACATGAAATCCTCACACAAGACCCTAGGTCATTCCTTAGCATAGGGTTAGTGCCTGTTCCCATTCGTGACCCCAAAAGTTAAGACTACCAGGGAGATATCAAAATAACAGGGATGCTTTTTTTGCCTTTGGCTATTTTAGGCAAGTAAATCCCGGATATTAAAATTCTAGACATGTCCATCAGTCAGCATTTCAATGGTTGAAGAAAAAGACTGAATATACATTAGACTCTCAAATAGGATACTGGGAAGCTAAGAAAAAATTTAGTAATGGTTTTACTGTAAAATCAGCACTGGCTATTCTCAATAGTAACTGAGAAAATAGAATCCTGTCTACTCTCCATAATAGCTTCTGAGAGTTTTCAAGCAGGAAACTAAGGGGTGATCTCTAGCTGTATTTCAACATTGTCTTTGTGACTGATTCACAAACCCTTATCTGCTGTGACCTAGGATTTAAAGCTTGGCCAAAATGGCAGCTAACCGTTTGAAAGATTTCCTTCTCTATGTACTTACCTATGAAGGAAGGGGGATTATTTCCCCTCTTCCTTTCCAGCTCCCATATCTTTTATTCATAGCTTCTGGGAGATTCCAAAAATTCTGAAGTATATTGCGAACAGTCTCCCAAACAAGAAAATAACAAGAATATTCATCACTGTTGGAAAGATGATATTCATTAATGAGAAACATGAAAAAGTAACCATAAGTATTTTGTCAATTTTCTCTAAGGGAAAGGGTGATATGGGAGAAAGAGCATGGGTTTTGAAGTCAGAAGACCTAGATTCTAATCCTACCATGGTCTCTTCCTACCTCTGTGACCTTTTGGGAAATCATTTCACCTCTATGAGCCTATAAAATAAAGAGATTGGACTAGCATGATTCTTAAGGTCTCTTCTAGCTCTAGAGCTATGATTCTCTGCATTCTTTTTATGCTGATTAGGAAAATTTGTTAATTTGAATGCTCATCTTATCACTTTCTTGATGTATTTTCAGACACGGAACAGCACCTAAAATAAGTTTCCAAGAAGAAAACTACTTGCTAATATCATGTTTTATGATATTTTTAAGTTTTCAGTATCAAAGAATCTTCAATTGTACAGTGCCAAGTAGTTTCATTCAGTGCATTTTGACATGAAATTTTACTGATGGTACAGCTATTCCAAATCCAGCCAAAATAACAAGTGTACTTCTCACATTTCTGAAATGAACAGACCCTTAAATCAATTTAATTCAACCAAGCTTTTGATGGAGCTGTTAGGAAAGCGATATGGAAGTGGTTTTCTTGGGACTTGCATTTGCCAATGGCATGGTACCGCCTCCCTTTCCATTCCCATTGCAGATATGTGTGTGAAACTTCCAGAATCAGAATTTTCTGACAACTCAACACATATGACACTGCCTTTGCACAGAGAATAATATTGTAGAAACTTATGACTTTCTTATTGTAGAAATGCCTTCACTGCATGCAGAATGACATTTGACTTTTTTTTTCATTTCTTTAAGTGGAATGGGGATGTGACTTGATCTAGCTAATAGCATGTTTATCCACGTTTGCCTCTATAAGAAAACGATTGGATTAGAGCAGACTTTCTAGTGTCAAGCTGACATTTTCTTTGTATTTCAGCCTTTGCAACAATTGAAAATGATTTGCTTGGGATATTCTAAGGGCTTCATTTGCTTTCTTCTTGCTTGCTGATTAATAAGAAACAAAATTTGTGTGCAGATGGAATAATAATAAAAAAAAAAAAGATCTGTAAGCAGCCTATAAGAATGCGTGTCAGACGAACTGGGACTCCAGGCAGCTTTGCACTGGCTTTTAATGGCTTGGGGGTAAAACATCAGGCATCATCACCTCACTTGTGTCTTGATGAAAAGTGAATTGATTTCCCATTTCCCTCCTTGTAGGCCCTCAAGGATGATGATGCTGAAACTGGCTTGACTGATGGGGAAGAAAAAGAAGAACCTAAAGAAGAAGAAAAACTAGGGAAACTCCAGTACTCATTGGATTATGACTTCCAGAATAATCAGGTTTGAGGAAAAAATAAAACCATTTCCAATTCTGTCCCATTTTCTACATAACTACATACAAGTTGTTACTTGGGTGTTTAGGACATATCATAATAATACCTAGAATTTATAAAGGGTGTTGAAGAGGCAGATAGGTGCCATATTTGGAGTTAGGAAAACCTGAGTTCAAATCCTACCACAAACATTTACTGGCTGACCTAGAGAAGTTCTTTAACTTCTGTCTGCCTTAGTTTTCTCATGTGTAAAATGAAGGTGATGATAGAACTAACCTCTAAGAGTTGCTTTGAAGATCAAATGAGATTACAGTGAGAGAGGGTTTTGTAAACTTTAAAGCATTTTATAAATGTTATATGTTATTATTTGATCAGAGTTTCAGTTGTGGTAATACGGGACATACAAATAACAAAACTGCCCAAGAAATAAATTGCAGTTACAGTTAGTAATGAATTTTTCCTGTTTGACTCCTAGCAATTTATAGCCATAGTTTTCAGCCTATTATAACCATTTCTGGTATTGACAGCAAAAAATGTACATAAACCAACCTGCTTCCTGGTGGCTCCTAGGCTTAGTCTTGCCTCAAAGTCCCTCTGCTTTGGAGGAGGGTTCTTCTTGAGCCCAACACAACTGCATCACAGGGATCCTTAGAGAGGATTTGTTGGCTCAAAGTCACTGGCATTCCCATAGGAAAGGTATGAACAGCATTACCTGAGAGGTGAATAGATAAATATACTTGAGTGAGAAAGAATGATCTTTGACTTTGAAATTGTGACTGATTTCTTTTGTTTTGTTTGGCTGATGCATCGGGTTCCAGTGGGAATCTCCAAAGTTTCAATAGCGTTTTGAGAGAGGTGATGACTTTGAAAGTCAGTATTCCTCATCTGTATAAGAAAATATAACTTCTACTATTTTACACTCACAATTTGCATTCGATCTTTTTAAATGGCCCATAAGGGGCAGGGCACAGTATTCTAAGTAAATATAAAACATGAGAGAGAAAACTAAACAGTGAAGTGGAAAGGATAATGATCAGAATCAAACCTGCATTCAAATCTCACTTTGACACTACCTACTTTGGGATGACCTTGGTCAAGTCACCTTACTTTGTAGCCCTGAGTTTCCTTATCTATCAAATGAGTACTTTGACTAAATGCCCTTTAGATCCCTTTCAGTTCTAAATATATGAATTTGACCACTCACCATTCAGGTCAAAGCTTTGAGATTCTTTATGAGCTTTACATTACAGACAACATGGAGAATGACCAAAGTCAGGAAAATTCAATAGAAGTAAGGGTTCTCAAGGCAGTTATACTTTGAATATCATCAGGGCACAAGGTAAAGATGCTGGTTCTGGGGAGAAGTCCATTCAAGAAAGCCGAAAGACCCATAACTTGATTTTTATTTCATATGCATATACATATATATATATATACACATACATATATATGTAGGTAGGTAGTTACATAGTACTTACTCTATATATGTAGGTAGGTAGTTATATAGTACTTACTCTATATATGTAGGTAGGTAGTTATATGGTACTTATTCTATATAGTACTTACTCTATATATGTAGCTAGGTAGTTATATAGTACTTACTCTATATATGTAGGTAGATAGGTAGGTAGGTAGTTATATAGTACTTGCTCCATATAGTACTTACTCTATATGTGTAGGTAGGTAGGTAGGTAGTTATATAGTACTTACTCTATATATGTAGGTAGATAGGTAGGTACGTAGTATACAGTACTTACTCTATATATGTAGGTAGGTAGGTAGTTATATAGTACTTACTCTATATATGTAGGTAGGTAGGTAGTTATATAGTACTTACTCTATGCCAGTCACTGTGCTAAGCACTTTACAATTATTTTATCTTGATCATCGTAACGTAGATGAAGATACTGAAAAGGGGTTAAGTGACTTGCTGTAACCCCAATCACAGCAGCTCTCCTGAAGACTGCTGCTGTGAATAATTTTAACAGTCTAATCACATAGTATAATGAACTCTTTATTCAGAAGTAAATATTGTTCAATAAAGTAAAGCATAACATTCACAACAACATAACATAACAACTTGTTACAAAGGTGGCCACATAGTGTTAAACAAAACATAACGTTTAGTATATCTTAAAACATTCCTCAGAATCCCCACACAGCCTATATTATTGCATCCCCAAAATCAGGGGGTCCCAGGCTAGGGATTTCCTAGCATAACACATCCTTAAGGGGTAGCAGAAAATACAAACACCATCCACCCCTAGGTAACAGTAAGTTACAATCTTCTCAGTCAGTACAGAGTGTCCAAGTAAAGTCCTCTTTCATCTTGATTTAAGGTTGACTTCCAAGTCCTATAGCTCTTTCTCTGCTGGATGAGCACTCCCAGCTCTTTCCTGGATTCACAGGTAGGCAGCTCTCTGCTCCTGGTCTCAGCTCACAGGGGCTGCTCTACTCCTAGCTCTTCTTGCTCCTAATTGAACAAGCTCTAGGGGCTCCTGCCGGCAGCTTTTGTTTCTAGGAAGACAAAGTTTAAATATTCACACACATTACCAGCACTATCATCTCAGTTCACTTTATGTCTGAGAAATTAACGCAGATCAACAGACAGAGCACCAACATCACAAATATTCTTTCTTAGGCTTCCCCACAAGCAAGTTCCCCTAGCCCACTCACACTCACTTCTCTCTCTCAGCTCTATAGTCTCCCTCTTAGCTGCTCTCTCCTCTCCCTCCCTGCAATGCAATATATACTGTTTTCCATCAAAGACTCTTATTTCAATTAAAGGTTCTTAATTCAGTCAAGACTCTTAATTCAAACCAAAGTAAGGCTCAGTCAAAGGCATTTGATTGGCTAAAACTCAATCTAGAAAAACAGCAAAAAGTTCTACTTTGCTTGCCATTACACTTTCCCAAGACTACATAACTATTAGCTGTCTGACACTGAAATCAAACTCAGGTTTTCTGACCCATGCTCTGACCACTATACCACCTAGCTGTCCCAGAGAAATATATAAGAGAAATAGGAAAGCGAGAAATAATTTCCTGGATGAATTTCCAACTCCCTAAATAACTTCCTCTGAGAAGCCCTTGTAAATTCTATTACCCCGATAAAAGTAATTTTTTTCACTTTCTGACTTACTACAATAAAAATAAGAAAGGAACCTCATCCAATAGATTTTGATGTTCTATCAAATTAAATAAATATTAACTGAGCTTTTGATATAATGGAAAGAACCATTGGCTTTGAAAATAGGAGATCTGGATTCAAATCCAGACTCTGAAATTAACCATCTCCATGACCTCAAGCAAATCATTTCAATATCCAGGGCCTCCTCATCTGCAGAAGATTGGAGTTGGACTAGATACCTCTGGGATCCCTTCCAGCTCTAGGCCTATGAATCTATGAAGCAATATGCAAGGCCTAAGATTAGATACTGTGAGATAAACAATGATGAGTAAAACATGGTCTTTGCCTTTTAAGAACTCAAAAATCTAATTGCAGATATCAATCACTAATCAATAAACATTTGTTAAGCACCTACTATGTGCCAGACACTATACTGAGCACTGGGATATGTATAGAGATATGAGACAAGTTGATGGATAAGGAGAGGTAGAATGTGATAATTAACAAGATAGAGTTGTTTGTTTTAAAGTACTATAGGAGTTCTGAGGGACAACTCTCACGGAATCTAGTGGAGTAGGAGTTCGTGAACAAAATGGTGAACCTAGGGCAGTTCATGAAATGAGCAAACATATAAAATGGTTCCCTGCCCTACGTATTCCCCTTTTGCTTCCACAGTGTCAGAATGGTAAATAAGGTGCAAGCGGTACTAAAAAATCACCCAATGCATAGACTATATATAAACATTGATGGAATTGTTGGTATTTTTACTGTAAAATCTATTGGTCCATTGACCAAGTTGAGACGCTACTGGAGGAACTACACTAGGGCTCTGAGTTGTCTCCATCAGAGTCTGAGGGGAGATGTAGTTACCAAGATGGTAATGGTGGTGTTTTGATTTACTTGGTACTTGCTGCCCCTGTCACTCCCTCAGGATGCCTTGTTGCTTCATCTAGACTGGCTTGTGTGCCATATTTATGGGAGTTGATTGGGCTAGCAGGACTAGGGTTCAGGTAGGTGATACAGCTGTTAAGGTCCTCAAAGATCTTAGAGAGGGAAATATCCTAAAATAATAGAAAAGCTAGCAGATTATGCTTCTGCAAAAGAAAAAAGGACAACAACAACAAAACAGTTATTGAGAAGATATAAGCAACTACTCTTTATTACTTCTATAAAAATATGTATAATTATACACTGTTTACATGTTGAAGATCCTTGATGAAAACATTAGATAAGATCACATTAGCATAGATTTAGAGAATTAATGAACCTTAGAAGAGACTAAAAGACAAAAAATACTTCTCTGAATTTTACCTCTGATTCCTGAGAAATGAAGATTCTTGCCAAAGTAGCAGACTTAGCAAGGCTTTTGCCAAACTTATAATAACTGTTGTCACCTTTTCTAAAAAGAGTATTAGACTGTTTCAGCTGAATGCATCAGCTAAATCTGAAGCTAAGCAAGATAGATACTACAGTTCCTGTTGAGTAGCAACCCCAGATGATCAAAGGAATGGCTTAAAAATGGAGCCTCAAGGAATTAGTTCAGCAGATTAACTCATGCAATTCAGATACCATGCCTAGTGAGGTGTTAGTAAAGTACAGTATGATTCATCTGAGCTTAGCAAAAGAAGTATGTATTTAGTACACAAGCTAAGCCCATTAAGAAAATTTCAGACAGAAAAAGGATTATGAGTTGCACATGCCATATGTCCTACATGTTAACCTTAGTACCCTGGGACTTTGAGTGTGTGCCCACTCTGCCCATGAATACTTCATGAGAGTATTAATAAGAGTGTGATTCAAGTATATGGACATAATATTAAGTAAATATTATGTGTTTGATGTGCATTTTTCTTTTGTTTCTTTTTTCTTCTTTTTTGGCAAAGCTATCAGAGTTAAGTGACTTATCTAGGGTCACACAGCTAGTATGCTTCAAATGTCTGGGACACAATTTGAACTCAGGTTCTCCTGACTCCAGAGCCAGTGCTCTATCCACTGTGCCATCTACCTGCCCTTTGATTTGCATTTTTTCAGTAAATGTTTTGATTAATGTTAATTGATTATTAGTAGCTGATTTATTAATGGAAAATATACCAGTTCACAAGGTAGAAGGAATAGTCATCTCCAAGGATTACATCTATAACTCTGAGAGCATTATTATTATTATAGCCAGTGACCATCATCTGGGTAGACCTTCCACTTACAGTATGAAATCAGGTTGAGGGGAAATGAGCTACATAGAGAGAAATAGTAAGGGAGGTAGTAAAGGTATCAAGAATATTACCAGATGTATTGTAGGTTGGCTTGTACCAGATCATCACTTAACTAGAAGAATCAAAATTTACAAGAAATCTATTTAATTCTAATCTTGCATATTCTAATGGAAACAAAAATTAATATTTCACATTAATTATTCACAGTTTCGTTACTTCTTCTAGATGGATTTGCATTAGGTTATAAGTAGCATTTTAAAGAGCAATATTCATAAGAGAATACAGTTTTCTGACTTTCCATGTTCCCATTCTGGTGAGAGCATATTTCCTGGTGATAGATAGATAGATGGATAGATAGATAGATAGACAGACAGACAGACAGATTGATAGATTATAGAAGGAGAGAGAGAAGAGAGGGAAAAGAAGGAGTTGAAGAGAGAGGAAAGGAGCGGGGAGAGAGAAAGAAAGAGAATGAAAATCAAAATAGGGACATAATCTGAGATTCTACCTGATGAAATCTTTGGCATTATATGTAAGGTTTTCTGCAATTCTATTTGTTAATTGAATGGTTGATATTCAGTAGGGGAGAAAAGAATCTAAAAAACATTTTAAAACCCAAGGCTGCATTCTAATAAAAAAAATGTACATCCTTGCTTAGCAGAAGTAGTGGACCCCATTAGAATGCTATTGGGGAACTCAATCTTTCTCCAAGACAAAAAAAAAAGATGATGCTTCTTTCTTGGACAGGAATCTGAGAAAGAAGAAAATGTGTAACTTTACATTTTCAAGCTGGAATTTTCCAAAAGTTTTATAACTAGAAATAATCAGTGCTTCCTTTACAAGAATGTTGTGGGTTTGATTTCTCAGAAGTGAAAAATGGGTTTGATTCATGAAGCAAATTACTTCCTGGTTGTACAGATCGTTAGGTAAATAGTGAATACAAAATACTGCATCACAGTTTGCAAACAGGTGGATTCTTTGTTGTTTTCCTGGTGCACATTTAAAAATCTCCTGCCCACTTGAATGTATTGTTTGATTATCTTCCAGCATCTCCTTTCCTATCTATATCTTTATGCCCTTGTAAGTGAAATAGTATGCTGATGCTGCAAAAGGCAATGAAAGCAATAAACCAGAAAATCCATTACCATTGAATGCATCAGGCTGGGATAGCAACTGAGTCATGCTGACCACATCACACTTAGGAGTAGAGTGGTTGAGTTGTGTACAGAATGGGTTGGTCTGAGCTTTTGTTGTTTAGGAAGGGAAATTGCTTTTTTACTCAGTTAGCTAAAACTCATGGATCTGTTTTTAACCCTTGAATAAGTAAAGCTCTGTGGTAGATCCAGACCCTATAGCTTTATTTGTGAATTTTTACATTCCTAAATTACCAGAAGATGGAAGATGCCTCCATAGTCTGTCCCCAGAATCTCTAGTAACAGTGACCTAGCAATGGCTAGATTTTAGCTCTCTTCCCATGCAAGGACAGTGACTGCCAGAAAACAACCAGGAAGACATCCATCATTGGAGAAACAGATTTGAGGATGAACACAGAAATTATTTGTATATTTGGCTAAAAACAGAACCTTTGTCATTTTCACATTAGAAAATATATCAGTATTCGTTTTGCTATACACAGCTAAAATTATAGCATCAGGGTATGATGTGTGAGTGTTAGAACAGGAAGAAATTTTAGAAATCATCTCCAGGGTTTCTTAACCTGTCTGTGAACTTCTTTGAATATTTTGATGACTGCATTTCAATATAATTCGTTTTCTTAGTAACTGCATCAATTTTATTTTCTATCCTTCAAAAACAAAGTATTCTGAGGAGGTGTCCATAGGCTTCACCAGATTGTCAAACGGATCTTAACACAAAAAAAGGTCAAGAACTGCCTGATCTTGAGAAGGTCCAACCTTGTCCTTTTACCTCGCACAGCCCTCCCTCACTCAAATCAAAGTCAACTACAAGGCATGTCATCATTTCCCTGATGTCATGGTCCTCTTCGAGAACAAAGAAAAACACAATCTTCTTTTACAGATGAGAAAAAAAGCACCTCAGATGAGTAATATGACTGGTCCAAGTCCCATAGCTAACATATGATACACCTAAGATTCAAGTCCATGTCTTCAGATTCCTTTCACACAATTATGTTTCCTCTCTGATTTCATTTTCTCACCCATCAAAAAGATGATATTAATTAGGTGATAACTAAAATGAATCATTGCCAGATATTTGTACCAAAGTGAAGGTCAAGTGTGAAGGAGACTGACTGGATGATCTAATTTTCTCATCCAAAATGCTCCCTATTTTCTAAGAAATTTATATTTAACTGGTTGAAAGGGGATGCTTTAGAATAGAAACTGCTTGGTTATAATTATAGATGTATGATTGCTTAACAATGTATTTCCATCTACAAATCATGCCCTTCAAAGAAAAATAATGCACAAGAGCTTTTAGCAACTGGAAAGTTGTTTGATTGCAACCCTTTTGCAAATATGAATTCCATATTTAACTGTAATCAGCAGCCCTTTAAAAGCCTCTTTTGTGCTTAAAATCAGGCCTCCTAGAGCCAGCATCTGCCATAATTGGTTTTCTGAAGCCTATAGCTTCCCTTCATTTGCCTTCTGTGATTCAGGTTCCTGCAATGATGGAAGTTTATTAGAAAGGGAGCAGTAAGCAAAAAGTTAAAAAGTGAAAGAGGGAGAAATGCTAGAAAATGTGTAAATAAATCAATGCCCCCCCCCAAAAAAAATATGATATTTATTGATTTTGTCTGATGTTTGGTTTGTTTGGTTTTTTCTTCTTTCCTCTTAGCTCTTGGTAGGGATCATCCAAGCAGCTGAGCTTCCTGCCTTAGATATGGGTGGTACATCAGATCCCTACGTGAAAGTGTTCCTGCTGCCTGATAAAAAGAAGAAATTCGAGACAAAAGTCCACAGAAAGACTCTTAATCCTGTCTTTAATGAGCAGTTTACTTTCAAGGTATTTTTTAAATAATGTCATCATGATTTTCTTTAGTTGCTTGTGTATTCTAACAGTTTATCTAACTTCATGAAATTTCTAATACACAATTTATGACCAAAAGTCTCCATGAAGTTTTGTTTCTCATATAAAAATCTTTGTAAATCTTTTTTTTGATACAGTGATTTAAATGTTTATATATGTGTGTGTGTGGTTCCCTGTAAGGGTCAGATATCCAATTATTTTAATATGGATCTCATGTATCTTAAAGCAATAGTTTATAATCATTTAACAAAAAAAATATTCTGACAAATTGCAGAGTACATATAAAATTTAGTTTATTTCTGAATTATAAGTGGAATGACCACACAACATATCCTTTGGCAATTCTATATGTGTGCAGAGTTTTGCTGAATAATCTAAAACCACATAGCTTAACTTACTATCAAGAATTATTCTAATATTTTGATTTTTTCTGGGATCTAATCTCCTGTTACTTTTGGCCTTTCCTTTAGTGTATTCCATCTTAGCACAACAGTTTCCCTTCACAAAAAGAACCATAGGGCATTTTGAGCTCTGTAATAACTCAGCAAGAGTGATCTCCCTGAAGGCCTACCAGGTTCCCCACTCCTGCAGACCATTGCTGCATGCATAAGTTTTGTGCGTTTTAGCTTAGAACCATTCATAAAATTATCCCTTGGGGGAATATTTTTAGTGGAATACTTTTTTGTGATGATGTTTTTTAAGATCCATGACTGAAAGCACTAAATTTCTGAGAAATAAAATGCCCATATACTGAAAAGCCCCTCTCCCCATCGGTTTAGTTCATATCCTACACCGAGCAAAGGTCAGTAGGATAGCAAACATTTTAATAGAAGAAAAATGGGTGTAGGTGGCAGGGTCCCAAACCTCACCTCCGGACTTGTTTCAAAATGTTCTTTTCAGTTCCCCAAAAGTTTTTAAAGCAGTCTCCTGATTGTTAGCCAATTAAAGAAATTTATACCCTGCTTTTATTAACGAATTCCTCTAGATCCATATAGGTAGTAATTGAGAGAATTAAATGGAAGTGTTTCTTTTATACAAACTCAGTCATAGTATTGAAATCCCACAAAACCAGAAACAGAAAAAATATTACAAATAAATTTATTTATTTATTAGCATTAAATTAATAAGCATAATATTGATCATATTAATAAATAATGATGATATAAAATTAATGACACAAATTAATAAGACGGAATAAATTATTAAATTAATAAATTAACTACTTACATTTTCTGAATGTTTCATTATAATATCAGAAATATTCTACTTGCACCCTTTTATTCCTGGGATAACATAATACTTAATAATAATAATAATAGATTGCTGGATAGATTGTTGTTGAATTGTTAACTCGTGTCAGACTCTTTATTCCCCCACCGACCATAGCACCTCAGCACTGTCCATGGTATTTTCTTGGCAAAGATACTAGAGTATTTGCCATTTCCTTCCTGTATGTGTGTGTATACTGTATACATATGTGTGTATATCATATATGCACATACATACATACAGATGCATACATGTGTATATACAGTGTATACTTATGTATATATCATATACACATATACATGCATGTGGGGGTATATACAATACTTTAAAGCCTCCAAAGCACTTTAACATAGATTATTTCATTTTACATTCACTACAACCTTTATATCCCCAGTTTACATATGAGGTAGCTGAGGCTGAGTGCCCAGCATGACATTCTACTTTCAACTGCCTTTGCCCTGACTATCTCCCATACCTGGTATTAGACTCTCCTTATTTCTAAATCTTAGAATCCCTAGTTTCCTTCCAATGTTAGTTGCTTTCTACATAAATTCTTCCCTAGTCCCTTCAGTTGCTAGTGTCTTCCCCCCCAAAATCACCATTTTGTTTCAAATAAATAAACATTAGTGTGTGTTTTGTCTGTGATATCTCCACTTATTTTCATGCCTTATAACAGGAGGTTGGTCAGCATCATTTAAGGTTCACTTCAAGAGACACAGAATATTAAATGCCCATACTGAAAATTTAACTCTTTTTAACTTTAACAAAAAAATTTGACTCTTGAAAGCCGCTTCAAGCTGGATCCAGCACACCTCTAAATACCATAGCAACCTTGACAGCAATCTGAAACATTCTCTTCACAAACTTTAAAAGAATATTTGCATTTAAAACTCAAAGGCATATTTTTTCATCTTGTGTCTACAGAACTGGAAAAGTAATCAGGAAAAAATTAATTAATTGAGGTATTGTCCTTATAGTAGAAACAAAGGGTGTCAAATAAATGTCTGGTTTTTCTAGCTGGGGGTAGAACGATGGGGACAGTTGTCACCAATGGCCACCTATCCTTGCAGTCTGATCAGATCAGGCTCATACTTCCTCCCACAATCCACAGATAAACACAGGTTATGAGGTTCTTGAAAGCAGGAGCTGTCTTTTGCCTTTCTTCATATCCTCAGCTCTTAGAATAGTGCCTGGGACATTGTAGGTACTTAATGAATGTTTATTAACTTGACAGGCTAGTAGTAAAGACATCCCAGGGGTCCCCACTCTCATGGGTACACAAGGCAAGGACACGTAATATAATACCCGTGACAACTAGTTTTTAAGTCTGAATTCAAGAATGGAATCCCAGGCATTGGAGACATAGAGTTCCCCCCAAGTAAGAAGTCTCATGTGTTTCCTGATCATGGAATCTTTCATAGTCTGCATTCATACTCACGTAATAACCTTTCCAATACAACTGAGAAATGAGAAGAGAAGGAGGTCAGATTGCCAGAATCAGAGGAATCATCAATGCTGATAAACATCAGTCTAGACTCACTGTATTTCTTTTTTCTTCTACTGGGAGGTGGGATGTGAAGAATAAGGAATGGGCAACATCTAACAGGAATGCAGTCCCAGCTGTACCCGTAAATGGTTGATGGCTCACCTCCCACCATGCTCCTGTGCCCTTACTCTCCCTCAGCTTCTTTGCTATGACAGGAAGGTTCCCTTGACTGTAGCTATGTGGTGTGAATAAAGCTCTCGCCAAATCTGTACACCTCTTTTCAGCCACCTTTTTTCCTTTTTTTAAAGAGTTCCCTGTTGTTAGCGTTCAAGAATTTAAGCTGCTAATAATTATTGTTGATCAATTGCACTCTGTTGCCAGGCATTCAAAATATTCCGCTGCCAACAAAATCGTTGCATTTTATGTATAATTCATGTCATCTTGTAAACTTATTTTCAAGTTGGTTTTTTTTATTAGTGAGAGCCAACTACTTAATAAATTAACCCACCCCAGCCATATATTCGTTTTATTAGAATCTTCTCAATGCAATTCTTTAAACGAAAAGGAAGGGCCCAGATGGTGAAAATTTGGGGGCTTGTGACAAAACAATAGGAGAACTATTATCTGGGGTCAGAGAAAGACTTTGTGCTGCCTTGCAGATTACTTTATACAGGTAATCACCTAATCCACATGTATGTAAGATCATATATATATGATCTATATACCTATAGTCTACACAGTGCCCAAAAACCTGACTGATTTAGTTCAATTCACTCTTATTTTTTAATTAGTCAACCCAATGTAAAATGTAATAAAAAGGGTTTGGGGGGATGTTGAAAGTAACTTGATTATCTCAATCTTGTACTTTTAGATCCATTTAATTTTGGTATTATATAAAAAGGGCAAAAAAGATAAATTCAGAGAAAATAAACCATTAGGTCTGCCAAAAGGTTATATGTGTGTATGTGTGTGTATATATTTATATGTGTATGTGTATATGTTTGTCTATGTGTGTGTGTATCTCTCTCTCTCCATATATATATGTGTGTATGTATATGTGTATATATATGTATATATATGTATATATATACATATATATGTGTGCGTATGTGTATATGTATGTATATACACATATATATGTATATATATGGGGGGATGTATGTTGTATATGCAGTGTGGTGTATGAATAGGGAACTGACCTTGAAGACAGGAAGAGTTAGATTCAAAGCCTGTCTCTAGACACATATGGCCCACATGACTCTGGGCAAGGAAACTCTCTAAGGCTTGAAGTTATACGACAGGTGTCAACTGCATTGCTGGAGGGAGTTTCCTTTCCTTGGAGGTCATAAAAACCATTAAAATCATAGGTTCAGTCCTTATTCCCTCATATATAGATTAACGCTTTCAAGGTAATGCATTAAGAATACTTATGAAATTTTTAAAATTTGTTAACGTCCTAACATAAAATATTTAATCCCAGAACTTCAGATTTAGCTAAAGTTTACTTGGGGGTTGGGGGGTAGGGTGCAGGGCAGAAGCGGGTAAGAAGAGACAGGGGGAATGTTGAGGGAGGGAAAGTTGGCAGCTACTGACTAAATGACCGTTAACCTAGATGTACTAAATCTTTTTAAATGGGAGAAACAAATGACCTGCCCATCCTGAATCTATATCAACATGCCTTACCTGCTTAATCACCCACAGAAAAATGGTGCGGGGGGAAGGAGGAAAATTTTTTCAGTGTTATAAAACAGGTGTGAAAATAAAAAGACATAAAAATAGAAACAAAAAAACCCAATTTAAGATTCAAATAATCTTAATTTTTTTAATGTATTATCTTCTTAACTGGAAAGATGTTTGATCATGCAGACAAGTTATAAGCTCCTCTATTCGACTGTAAGCTTCCTGAGGGCAGGGACTGACTATGATTTGCCTCTTTTTGTTTCTCCTACGCTTAGTACAATGTATGACACATAGTAGGCATTTAACAAATGTTTGATTGATCGCTTCTTATATGCCCTCAAGAAGTTCACAGTCTAATGGAGGAGAAAACATTCAATTAACTATATAGAAACAAGTAATATTATAGAGGATAAATTTAAGATAATCTACAGAGGGAAGGCACTGGCATTATGGGGGATCAGAAAAGGTTTCTGGTAATTTTTTTAAGTATGTAATAAAAATTTGAAGTTCAAAGTAATAGCTTCTTTACAAAACAAGCAATACCAAATAGATTTTTTAAATTATATTTTACTTGTTTGCTAATATAGCAAAATATCCTACCTTTTATTTCCCTTTTCAATATGTAAATAATTGAGGAATGTTAACTGGATCAAAAAATTATCATTTTTTACCATAAATATGGTAGGAAATATTTTAAAATCAACTGAGCCTTCAACACAAATCTGAATAATTTCTTAATTAACCATTTCTAGCCAGCTACTCAAGTAAAACTTACCTGATATACACTGCTTTTCCTTAATTCTAAAAAATGTCACTAATAAATATCCCAACCCAGTACATTTATCCTGGCAATATTTGAACAGTTGGGGGATTTAACAGGATTTAGCATTCTCCTGCCATACGTTTTTAAGCATGTCACACCTGAGAATTATCATATCATAATAATATTGTAAATAATCATCTCTTAGTTAAAAGCTTACTAGTGAGTAAATGATTTAAAGAGAATAAGACAACTTGGGAGGTGCATTTCAATCATCCAATTGCCTAGAGCCCTATTTATTAATTCAATTTAGTTGAACGTTTTTGTGTCCTTTGAGCATTGACACCATGATAGGTGCTAAAGATTCGAAAAACAAACAAAAACAAATATTCCTTCATTAGGGGAAAGGGAGGCAGTTATAATAATATTAAAGAAGAAGAGTGAATACAGTTATTTCAGGAGGGAGAGAGTACTAATGACTACAGGGATCAAGTGAAGCTACCAGGCTATGATATTCCAATTGTTTAAAAGAATTCATGAACCTTTCAAAATGTATAAGCTACTCCTATGAATAAGTTACTCATTTTAAGGAAATGACTCATTTTAGCAAGAGATCTTTACTACAAGAAAACTAATTCTAACAGTAGCCATGCAATTGACCTGCTTTATGTGTTTTTCTTGAAGAGATGCATGCATCTTCTCCATTTTGATAGCATGGCTTTGCAGAAATTATTGTTCTTATTAAGATTGTTACAAGCTACTGAATCTCTGAGGCAAAGAGATAAATGAGTATTGTAGCCTCATTTTACCCTGAATACTTCAAGTCTCAGAAAGTAAAGTCAAGTGAGTCCATTAAAAAAGAAAAGAAAACACCACCACCATCATTTTCTTCCAGTGTCGCTTATTAGAAGCTTGGCTATTAAAAGCTAAGTACTGTAAACTAATTTGCAATATAGCAAATTCTCTATTTTCTGAGCCAGACATTTCATCTCTCTTTATTTGATTTTTTTTTTTAACATAGGTTCCCTACTCGGAATTAGGAGGGAAAACTCTGGTGATGGCAGTCTATGATTTTGACCGTTTCTCCAAGCATGATATCATTGGGGAGTTTAAAGTAGCCATGAATACTGTGGATTTCGGCCATGTGACTGAAGAATGGAGGGATTTGCAAAGTGCTGAGAAGGAAGAGGTAAGAAAACCATTGCTGCTTTAGTGTTTTATGCTAACCTCCCTTATTGGCTTCTAGACTTATTAATTAATTACATAAAGAAAGGTGTTTCTGACCAAGGTAATGCAAGGTTCTGGACTACTGATCAAATTCAGTCAAATATGGAGTCCTAGAAATTGGTAGCTTTCCTAAAAAGCATATAGGCTTTATGGGTACTGCATAAAAGAAAACAGATTGATGCATAACATCGATAAACAATTCCCACATTCACTTTCATTTGACACAAAAATACTTTTATGAATATGTCCCAACGCGGCTGCAAAAATCCTTTGTCCTCAAAAGGACAGTGAAAAACATGATGTCTCCTTTTTTTCTGTAGTCATTCTGGTGTTTTCTGCTCTGGATTACCTACCTAATAGGAGGAAGAAAAATGGCATGTTTTCCATAATTATTTCTCTTGATCGAAGACAATTCATTGTTCCTCCTAAAGACAGGCTCAGCATGATGGGTGAAACATTAGATGGAATTCACAAAGGCTGAGACTTAAATCCATTTTTTTTAATGGCTCCTCTTTTGACAGTGTCTTTCACAGAGTTTTTCCCTCTGGTTTTAGTAGTACAGCCCATTGTTTTTTAGCGATTTAAAATGGAAAGTTCAATATTTTCATCACATTTAAACTATACCAGAATCAATTCTATTTGATTATGCTTTTCCCGCATGGCATGGCATGGTGCACCATGGATATGTTGGAGTCTGTCCAGCTGGATGGGAACAGTCTAAACAGCAGTTTGACTCACTGGATTACTGAGGCAGTCCCATTTCCAGCCAGACTGAGGTGTGTTCTGCCATCACACCAGCATTCTCAAGTTATCTCTGGCTATTTCTAGTCTTGCAGATTACAAACTAACTCAGTTGTGAATATTCAAAAAAGTGCAAGTCACCATCTGGTGAGGAAAGGACCAAAGTATCCTGGCAGAGAAGGAATTCAAACCTTCCCTGGGATCTCTGAATCTAACACATCTCCTTAGACCACTCTGAAAAATGGCATCTGCTCTGGTTGAGTACCTAATAATGCTTCCATCCAGCAAGGTCACTAACCAGGGTGTTCAGCTGTGCCAGGGTTGAATATATCTCAGTGAATAAGGTCAAGTTGTTCAGAATTATTTCAGTATCATTGTTGTCATTTTGCTTTTAGTGTTCATCCTGGTAGGATTTTTTCTTTTTTATAGCATAGTGGATATAAGGACAAAGGAAACTCCTTGTGCTTACCCAATGCAGCACCTTCTCTGCAACTGAGACTCTGAGAGAGTTGCCTAGAGCAGAGGGGTCAGGCACAGACCCATAACACTTCAGAGTGCTGCCTGATGCAGATCAAAATATAATTGGGAAATATTTAACAAAATAAATAAAGACACAAGCCACAAATATCAATATGTGGTTTTCTAAGTTAATATCTGTGCAACTAGGTGGTACAATAGATAGGGTGCTAGGCCTGGAGTCAGGAAGACTCATCTTTCTGAGTTCAAATGCAGCTTCAGATACTTCCTAGCTATGTGACCCTGGGCAAGTCACTTAGTCCCATTTGCCTCAGTTTCCTCATCTGTAAAATGAACTGGAGAAGGAAATTGCAGACCGCTCTAGAAACTAAGAAAGTCCCAAATGGGATCACGAAGAGCTGGACATAACTGAAGCAAATGAACAACACAGTCAATATATGGCTCATGGGAGTCTGTCTCTATGGTTTAGTGGCTCCCATTTCTATTTGAGTTTGACACCACTGGCCTACAGTACCGAGAAGTCAAGCAACCTACCCAAGGTCACACAGCTAGTGTCATCGGAGCCAAGAACTGAGTCCAGGTCTTCTGAACTCTGAGGCTGGCTCTCTGTCTACTACATCATGTTCCTTTTCTCTTATTTTTTGATGTCTAAATAAAATGTCATCAATCTAAGGAAAAAAATTCAAATCATTCCAAAATGGGTTTTTTGACTTCTTTTTAATTGACTGACTTAACCAATGAGGTTACTCAGAACTGGACAATTATTTAGTGCATTGAGTGAGTACATTTATAGGTACAAGCCAATACACACACACACTTATACAACTAACTAGATCTATATATGTACACAGACATGTACACATGTAGGTGTGTATATATACACATATGTATATTTGCATACATGTATGCACACACCCACATATATGTGCTGTATCATATGTATATTGTGTAGACACATAAATGGATTCCCTACTTACATGTATTGACACAGAACAGAGACATTTTCATTTATATAAATTCATTTGTTAAAATAAATGTAGTTCTTTATTCAATATGACTAAGTCCTTATCTAGCAACATGAAGCCAAAAGTCTGGATGCAAAGAGAAACAATGAGTCACTCATTCAGAATGTTTCCAGATGTCTAGATCTGAACATCATACAGACAAACATTGAATGTTTGAATTTTTCCATTTCTCTTCAAATGTTTGACTGCACAGTAATCTCTTCATGATCAGGGAACCAAGGATCATGCTTCTTTTTGTAACCTCTTGTCCCTGGCTATCACATTGCAAGCTCCTGGACCAGGAGACCTGGGAATAGTCCAGGAAAATTGGGTCTGTGTCTTGTAAAGCTTGTTAGGGATAGGAATAAAGACTGGACTCGTGATTTCATTGGTCTGTGAGAACTGTGGGTGAGGAAACTCCCTTTATCAATGCAGGTTGGCACCTTCTCTTCAACTTAGTCAACACTTTAGACATAGTCTAGAGTGTTGTCTAGAACTTTAACAGGTTAAGTGACTTAACCAGGACCACACCTCCAATATGTGTCAGAGGTAGTATTGGAACCCAGGTTTTTCTGACTTTGAGAGTGGCTTTCTATCCACTCTACCCAAGCTGCCTCTCTTGAAAAGAAGTGTTTGATTTTTCTAACATCATCATTATTATTAAAGCTCTTGTGGAAGGATTACTGGGTTTTGTTGTTGTTTTCTTCATTCTATTTGTATTTGTCCTTCATTCATGAAGAGGACCATGGCATCAGGGAAATAATGACATAACTTGCAATTGACTTTGGTTTGAGCGAAGAAGAGCTATACAAGGTCACCAGCCTCACTTTCTTCTCCAGAGCCATCTGGATCCAGTGACCAGATATTCATCAGGATGACTGGAGATGACCCAAGATGCAATGAGAGACCCTGGCACTTTTAGGCTATGGCCTTTTTAGACTCTTACTTCGAGTGAGGTAGCACCCATTCAGTGAATAGGCCTCTTTAAGAAGTGAGTCAAGGGATGGCCCCTTTAATAAAACAAAAAAAATTCAAACGGGAAGGGAACACCCTCTGTGTTGCTGGCCAAAAGAGGTTGTTGTGTTTGTCCTTCAATCTCAAAGAGGACCATGGCATCAGGGAAATGATGACATGACTTGCAGTTGACTTTGATTTGAGTGAGGGCAGGTTATGCAAGGTCACCAGCCTCACTTTCTCCTCCACAGCCTTCCTTCATTCTCTTTATGTACATAATATTCAGTCACATTTGATAGAGATTAAGATTATTTTCTCTGGTGCCTTCATTAATGGATGCCAACGCTAGATACACAATCATGGTGTCCACCATATTGCTTAACGACATTCCTGTGATTTCAGTATTCCCACTGATGTATCTTCTAGTCACCTGGAATAAACATTTGATTTCTAATGAATTTTCCTGCCAAACATTTTAGTCATTCACAAACATGGTAATGTCTTGGAGCTTATTTCTCTAATTTTCTCCATTTCCAAGATCATGAATTCTGAAATTTTCCTCTAATCATCACTTCTTAACCTTGCACTCTCTCTTTCTTTATTGCTGCTCCCTCTTCTCCCAGACCACCAGGCAGTTTTGTTTTCATTTGCCTGCCCACCCTACCTGGCTGCATGATCTGCCTTTTCAATGATGTCCTAGCCAGCACTTTTAATGTTTTCTTGACTATCTGCTACACATTCCCTTGACAGTCTCAGCTCTGGATACTCAGTACAGTCTTCCTTCATTCCATCCTGCTCCCTTACCTTAGTCTACTGAAGATCTTAGAATAAAGTCTATAACCATGCTGACTCTTTACATGATAATTTCTTGCTATCTAGTGTTCACTGGGTTCTCACTTCATCAGAGCTATCCCTTTATTCTTTTCAATTTGTTTCCCTTTTACTTTTCCCACAATATTTTTCAATTTCCCCAAAGCTCCCGAACCTCACCCTGCCCCTTCGCTTTCAGAATCCAAATTTGCTTCAGTTCTGGTGGGAGTGAGCTCGACTATTCTCCCCTCCATTTTAAAATTTATCTAAATCCTTTCCTTCCCAATGACTCAATTAAAAGGGTCTCACCTTCTTTACAAAGCAAAATAATAACACCTAGCATTTACATGGCACTTCAAAGTTTGCAAAACACTCTCCATATGTAATAGTGATAATAGTTGACGTTTATATGTTAACACTTTCAGATTTGCAAAGCACGTTACACATATAACAAAAATAATATTTGTGTCATATTCTAAGGCTACCAAAGCACTTTTTACATATTATTTCATTTGATCTGGACAACAATTCTGTGACATGGGTACTGTTATTATCCTCATTTAACAGATGAAGAAACTGAGACTAAGTAGGTTAAGTGACTGGCTAAGGACCACACAACGGATCTTTCTGATTCCAAGTTGAGCCTTCTGTCCACTACCTGACATAAGTACTCCTCTTGAGTCTTCCTACATCTCTTGAAGACATTACATCCTCTTAATCAGTTTAGAAACCTTGAAGACATCCTTCCCTTAAAAAAAAAAAAGACATCCTTGCTTTAAAAAAAAAAAAAGACATCCTTGCTTTTTCCAGTTAATCATCTAGGCTATCCTTGGAAAGATTCAGGGTCTACTGGCTCTTTCCTTTGCCTTCTAGTCCCATCTCCACTACCATGTTCCCAAGTTCATTAACTTAGACCCAAACTATTTCATTTGCCCGTTAATTGATCCTTCCTCTTTTAAATCTCTCTCTACTCCAATCTACCATACCACTGTTGGAATAAACCAAGATATAGTTCTGATTGTGTCAGCTTCTTGTTAATAAACTTTCCTTTGCTTCCCACTGCTTAAAGTATTCAATCTAATATCTAAGGTATGGCATTTAAGGTTTTCCATAAAATGTTCCCAACCTACTTTTCCAGATTTCTTTCCCATCATCACTCTTCAAGTACTCTATAATCCACCTAAATTAGTCTCATAGCACATGTCTTCTTACCTCCAACATGCCGTGGTTTTGGCCTGGAATATGTCTTTCTTCACTTCTAGGTCTAAACCTAAGATCTCATGATCCAAGAAATTCCCTCCCTCAAACCCTGCTTGTTGAAAGATTCAAAGAATCTTTCAAAGCTCCATTCAAAGGCTACTTTTTCCATGAAGTTTTCTGTGATCCCCCAATCCAAAGATATTTTCTATCTTCCTTACCTTCCTGTCACATTCTGCTAGTACCTCTCCTAGCACTTCTCTCCATTTTGTATAGTGGAAATTTGCTTATTTAAGGCAGGGAAACTAATCACAGAAAAGTGGCCAATAATGAGGTATTAAATTAGCTGTAAAAATGCTCCCAGGATGAACAATGATAAGCTATAGCCCTGGTCATCTTTTGAAAAGTCACTACGCACTAGTCTGATACAGAGGATCTTAGGTCCTCATATACCTAGAAAGGACCTCAGAGACAATCTCATTTCACAGATTAGGAATCTGAGGCCCAGAGAAATTCTGTGACTTTCACAAAACCATATTAGACAGTAAGAGTCAGAGCTAGGATTTGACTATAAATCCTCTGACCTACAGCTAGGTGGTATAGTAGATGGACCACCAGGTCTGGAGTCAAGAAGAACTGAGTTCAGATCCAGCCTCAGACACTTACTAGGTGACCCTGAGCAAGTCACTTTACCTTGTTTGCCTCAGTTTCCTGATCTGGAAAATGAGCTGGAGAAGGAAATGGCAAACCACTCCAGTATCTCTGCCAACAAAACCCACATGAAGAGCCAAACACAACTAAAATGATTGAAAAATCACCACCACTGACTCCAGAGCCAGTGCTCTCCGAAGTACCCACCTCCTGATGGAACATATAAAATATAGAGAACAGTGATAATATGTATGTGTGTGTGTGTACATATATATATATATATATATATATATATATATATATATATATATATATATATATATAAAACATTTATATAGTACATAAGGTCTTCAGGGTTCTTTACATGTTATTTCAATCCTCATAGTGTAGGTGAGGTAGGTACTATTATTGTTCCCATTTGACAAGAAACTGAGAAATGGTGGTTAAGACACAGCTAGTACATGTCCGAGGCCACATTTGAACTCCAAGGTCAGTACCTGTCCATTGTACCAGGCTGGAAAAAACCCATGATGTCAGAAAAACCAAAAGCCCAGGCAGATGCAGCCACTGCACAGAAAGAGGTCAATAAGAGTAAGGTTGTTCATGCCTGACAGAGTCCTGGTTCTTTTCTCTATGGTGACTGCCTCTGCCCAGACTTCTGCTCTCCCAGTGCATACGGTTTCTCATGGCCACCCCTCCTCCACTCATGATCCCTTCTTCTCCCCCCTCTTCTTCTGCACATCTGGCCGGGAGCTGCCTGTTTCTTAAGAATCTGATTTCCAAGTAGACTGACATAATTGACTTTTAAAGGTCAATCCCCTGGCAATGGCCCATCATTGTTCACCTTTAGCTCAACTCCTTATTTAATTCACTCATAGCACTTGTTCACAGCTCATAATGGGATCTCTGGCCCTCCTCATTTTTATAGGTAAGTACCTCCTTATCAGCCCCTTTTCTGTAATTAGGTCTTTTAAGGACAGAGTCCATTACATGGCTATTTAATCTTCCCTCCCTGCAAAGGACAGAGCTCCTTGAGGGCAGAGACTGTCTTTTCCATCTTTGTATTCTCCAGGGGCACCTAACGTGGGCCTTTTATTTGAAAGGTGCACATTAAATGTTGGCTATATGTAATTGAATTGCGTGTCTGTCTCCTCTTTCTCCCTTCAGACTGGACACGTTTTTCACTGACATAGTCAAAAGAAATTGATCCACTTTACATAGGCCTTTCCTTATTTTTCTCTATACTTTGGCATTTTCCTTTATTTTATGTGGGGAAACTTAGTAGAAAAAGAATTGATAGTTAATGAAATAAATCTTTGGAAAACTAAACCTGTGCACAGACTTTTCTATAACAAATGGAGTAAGTTTCCAATTACATTTTATAACTGCAGGATTTCTTATTCTTACTGTCTTATTCTTTGTCTATTCATGCTACTGTCCATTAACTGCAGAAAATTATAATTGGGTGAATAAATTGAAGTCTTAGATTGACTTTCTTCTCTTGATTTTAGAGAAACTGTTTTTCCATTTCATATGACTAATTTGGTTCCTGATTTTGGTTGTGGTTTCATCACACAATATGAAATGTTATTTTAATGCCAGAACCAACCAAAGAGGAATATCAGGATAATCCCAAAGGAAGTAAGAGTTGTAAATTCAAGGCAATTGTTTCAGATCTTGGGTTTGTGCCCCTGGACACAGGGTCTTTGTAGTTAGAAAAATAGGATGTGAAAACTGATTAAATTTATTCATTTTAGTCCTGTGTAATTTTAAAAGAGAAGGGGTAGGATTAGTCAAGATTGTAGAAAAATATAAAAATTGTAAAGATCAGAAAGCCGTTACAAGAGTAGGGATTTTATGTTACTCATACCTGGGGAAATTATAGTCTTATGACCTAGGAAAGGCAATTCACAGTGAAAAGGATAGCATACATGAAAATATGGGACGTAAGAGTTAAGCCTTCTGAACTAAGCTCTAAGTTCAGAAAAGAAGGGATTCTGTCAGGGAGGTCTACTACTTGATCCCACTATAGGAATGATCCTTCTGACATAGACATTGTCAATATTTCTTTTCTGGTTGTGTTATAGCCTACTCACTTATAAAATAAGAGATGATATAGCAGCCTACTGGTAAGGTTCAAACACAGAAAACTTCGTACAAGAGATGCTAACCATAGTGACTAGGCAAGTTGATCCTTTTAGAGCCTTGATTTCCTCATCTGTCAAATGAGCCATTCTGAGGCTCCAAGGAGATTGTGTATGTAAAGTGCACACCTAAAAACACTGAGAAAATGTTAGTTGTTAATAATTACTATTGCCTGATAGACTTATTCTGACTTCTGAAGATGAACTCTGCCCTAGAATAATTGACATTTCTGTAGGCTCAGAGATTTTAAAAGCTTGCATTATCTTATTGGAGCCTCTGAACAATTCTCGGAGGAAGAAACGAGCAAATATTATCACCATTTTACAGATAGAGAAACTAAGTCCCACAGAAGTTATTCAGTGTATCTGTAGCATGGGTCAACAGTTAATAAACATAAAGAAATAAGAATCAGAGCCAGGTCTCCTTAAATTCCAAATTCATTGTTCTTGACACTAAACACCACTTCATCACTAGTATTTCATCACTAAACACATAATCAGAGTGAGCCCAGTCTTCCTTCTCTTGGTTTTCTTTGAATCACAGGAGTTTATCTCCTCTAAATTCAATGTCTGGGGGCCAAAGTCAGAGGATAGAAGTGAGGTCATCTTGATATCCATTGCTTTCCTGGGATCTTATTTATTTCTCTTCCAAAAAATTCATGGAGACCAGAATCTCACATGCCTTGATAGAGAATCAAAATGGGTATTTCACTAGTCTTAGAGACCTGGGTTTAGCATAACAGTAATTTAGCACATTCTTGAGATTTTCCCTTTTTTATGACTTTTCCGATTGGATCTAATCCAATGAGCATTTATTAAGCACCTAGCATGTGTAAGAATGGGCACTGTGTTAAGATCTCAGGAGAAACAGATGAAATGGGTGAGGGAGGTGCTGCCCTTGAGGATCCTACTTCTTTTTTCCTTTTCTCTCTTTTTTGGGGGGATGTAGGGGGAAGGAGATTGGATCTCCCTATCTCACCCATGCTGGAAGTTCAGCAGCTTCCCATGGTCTTACCTCGCTATTGATCAGCAAAGAAACATTAAAGTAACCAGCTTCATTTTTCCAGCCTGAGTCACTTCAACCCTCAGATAGCCTATATTGGTACCCGATTTAGGGCAGGTACCCAATCAGGTTCACCCCTCTGTAGCTCAGATGTCTCAAACTCAAGCAACTGACTATCCTCATCCCTACCTAGGAGCAGGGATTATAGGCTTGTATCATCCTGCCCATGGGAGCTTACATTCTACTCAGGGGGAGTAGGGGAGAGTTGGAATTTTTGTAAATATTTTATAACAGTTCCTTTATTTCATACTTCCCTCAAATTGTGGGAATCTCTCAGCCCTTTTAAGATTCACTTCACATACCACCTCCTTCAAGCGCCATTCTTCATTCCCCTAATTCTTGATGCTCAACCCCAACAAAATTACTTTGGATTTATTTTTACAAACTTTCTATTTGGTCATCTATGTATATGTTATTTCCCCCTCAGAATAATGGAATTTTCTTGATACTGGGGGCCCTTTCATTTCGTCTTTGTATCCATTGCCTTGAACCTCATAGGCATAAAGGCTTACTGAATCAAGTTGAACTGAATTATGAAAAATGAACCACTGTTCCCTTAGACTATTGTAAATATGGATTGTCTGAATCTTTAAGGTTAGACCTTACTTCAGAACTTTCCATATTTTTAATATCGCTAGGAAGAATCTGTACCCTGACCACTGATACTATGTAAATGATTTTAACGGACTGAAGAACTATCATTTCCCTTTTCCCATTCATCATTTCTTATGCCTGACACTTCTATACCTTTTCTCCAAATGAAAATATTAGAACAAAGTGTTCCCAGAAATGAACAAGACATTTTGATGAGCACTAAGAACACACATGCAAAATCACTACATTCAGAAAGTCAATCCATTCCACAGGTTTATTAAGCATCTACTTTGGGCAAAGCACTATTCTACAAAGTGATGAGACAGAGCACAGTTCCTACCCATAGGTATTGTTGTTCAGTCTTTTGTTCAGTCATGTCTGGCTTTTTGTGATCTCATTTGGGATTTTCTTGGCAAAAATACTGGAATGGTTTGCCATTTCCTTCTCTAGCTCATTTTATAAGTGAAGAAACTGAAGCAAACAGGAGTAAGTGACTTGCTCGGTGTCACACAACCAGGTTGAATTTGAACTCGGACTAGAATTCTATCCACTGCATCACTTAGCTGCTCCTAAGTAACTTACATTCTTGTGGGACACAGAACACACAAACACACACACACACACACACACACACACACACACACATACACACACACACACACACAAGCCTACCTAGATGAATGAATATAAAATATAATATATACAAAGTATTTGGGGGTGGTACTTTTTTGTCCTCCTTGGAGAGCAAATTTGTCATCTCTCATTTTTATGGCCTTTGTTAAGGTGATTTCAAAATGAAATTCTTTAATATAGTGCAAGTATAACAAATAAATTGATTGCTGAATTTCAGACAAGCTGGGATGTAATTTAATTAGCAACAAAGAAGAAGAAAAGAGAGACTGCTTTGGTGGCTTAATAGAAAATCTCTTTTACGGGGGGCGGGGGGAATTGCTACTTTAAACCCTACTAAAGTAAACATGTAGTCCACAGAAAAATGGATAATGTATGTAATCAAAAATCAAGCATTTTTCATTTTACAAGGTTAAGCACCAGTTGATTTCATAGAATAAGAGTAAGAAAGGGAAAGTAGTTTGCTGAATTATTAATACACTGTTCTAAAAAAGAAAGTTAATGCTCTTGTCAAGCTCCTGAGGTATGTTCATATGAACAAATTCACTACTTTTTAAGAAACTTAATGGAACACACACACATACATACACACACACACATACCTGTTAAGCGCTCACCATTTGCAGAACATTGTGCTAGGTACTAGAGGAGATACTAAAAAATAATAATAAGGTACAATCCCTGCCCTCAAGGAACTTACAATCTGATTGGGAAAACAAGAGATACAGAAATCATTTCTGACACTTTGATGTCATGCTGGATCTGTGATCTCATAAGATACATGTGGGTACTTCAAAGGACATTCCATTTGTGCTTGCTTTATATACTGATAACTCTCTAGTTCTGACTATAATTGATCCAGAAGGAAAAGTAATAACAAATGGTGTCATATGGGTACAAAATGCTTTACATACATGATCTCTTTTGATCTTCATCATAACCCTGTAAAGTACCTATTACAAATGTAATAAGAGACAATGCCATGTTTCCTTCAGGACTCTGTTCCCCAGAATTCTTTATGAATTCAGTGAGTAATGAGTTCTGCACACCCTGTTACATAAATATTTTATTGTTGTTCAGTTGTGTCCAACTCTTTGTGACCACATTTGAGGTTTTCTTGGCAAAGCTTCTGGACTGGTTTGCCATTTCCTTCTCCAGCTCATTTGACAGATAAGGAAACAGAGGCAAACAGGTGACTTGCCCAGAATTGCAAAGTAAGTGTCTGAAGCCAGATATAAACTCACAAAAATGAGTCTTCCTGACTCCATGCCCAAGCCCTCTATCCAGTGCCCCAACACAAATATTTGTCTTCCTATTTTAAATGTAGAGGCTCAGAAAGGTCAAAGAATTTGTCTGCTAAAAAGCAAAGCCTTTTTTTTGTTGAAACCTTATTTGAAAGCCTTTTTTTGAAACCATGGCATCTCATTTCAAGTGCAGGGTTCTCTGAACTATATAGCAGGCTGCTTCTCTACACTCTATAGAAAGAAGAATAAAGGAAATACCGTTTTAAATCAAGGCTTTGTTCCAATATTTCTTCCTATTGTAGGCATGCTTATCCGTCCCCTCATATCTGTTCTTTCTATAAGAGTTCACACTTACACATTGCTCTCCTCCTATTCAAGTCAGGGGCTTTGAGATTTAACCATTTTATGAAACTACTTGCCTCAAAGTGAGATTGGTAGATGTTGATATAGCAGAAGGATTCTTGGCCATTTTTATGTTATGGCCCCCTTTGGAGGTCTGGTGAAGGCTATGGAAAATACATAGGATCACAAGAAAACAAATTAGGTTGAAATATAGTCAAAAAGATCAAAGTATTTTTTAAAATTAATTGTATTTCAATATGATTGGTTTTTGTTGTAATCCTATGAATTTAAAAAATATTATTCTGAAAAAGATCTGTAAGCTTCACCAGACTGCCATAGGGGTTCATGATTTAAACTAGTATAAGAAAACTTATTTAAAACTGATTTTGAGGGGTTCTCTTGTCCTCATTAGGGAAAAAAACAGAGTAACTAGGGTAACTCATATTTCTATTCCAGCCAGTATCTTTTCTATCTGTGCATCTCATATCAACCTAACACCCAAGGTGAAAACTGTTTACTATCTCCCATTTCTGCTGGATGGTAGCTGGGTGGTGCAGTGGATAAGCACTAGGCTTGGATTCAGGAAGACTTATCTTCTTGAGTTCAAATCCAGCTTCCAACCCTTACTAGCTGTATGACCCTGGGAAAGTCACTTAACCCAGCTTGCCTCAGTTTCCTCATCTGTAAAATGAGCCAGAGAAGGAAATAGCAAACCACTCCTATATCTTTGCCAAGAAAACCCCAAATGGGGTCATAAAGATTCACACATGACTGTAACAACTGAAACAGCAACACAATTTCTGTTAGCGAACTTTGCCTCTCAGTCAGCCTGGTGACTTGACTATTTCTCACAATTGTTTCAGACACTTTTGTTTTCTTCAAAACATCATAACACAGTCTGAACCTAGATGAGAAGGGCAGCTATTGTTGTGTAGATGGAGAGCCTTGGTCTCTTCTCTAATAAACGCCATTGAACAAGTGACAGTTTTTTTCCATTCTTGGCTTCCTGACAGGCGATGCAAGACTGAAATGCATCCTCATAGACAATTTCTCTTTGAAAGGGCCTTGGGGATCATTCTAGTGCAGTGTTCCACCCCCAGCAAGGATTCCCTCTGCATCCTTCCTGCAGATGTTCCTCCAGGCTGCGCCCAATCACTCTTGACGACCCAGACTCCGCTGCCTCACAAGGCTGTCTTTTGGGACAGGATGAATTGTTAGAAAGTTATTTTTATGTTAAAAGTCAAGCTCCATATCATTTCCATCTTTTGGAAGTGATTGCCAACACTTTTCCATATGATGTTCCTCTCATTGTTGGTCTCTCCCTTCCCCAGGCTAAGTAGCCTTAGTTCATTAAAAAGGTTTCTTGCCTGAGGTCCTTGAAAGCAGGGATTGTCTTTTGCCTTTCTCTTCTTCCTATCACAGTGCTAGTGTGTTAGGTGCTTAATAAATGCTCATCGACTGACATAACCTCCAGTGACCACTGGAAAGCAGGTCTTCCGGACACCAAATCCAACACTTTCTTCACTGCTCAACCTATGCTTTTGGAAGCAGCCTAAAATAGCGTTAGCTTCCACAAGAGCCTAGGGACATTTATGAAGCTTGAAACCAACTAAATCCCCTAAGTCTTTTTCTCATTAAAAGCTGTTAAACCAGGCCTCCTTAATCCTGTGTAGTTGATTGTTTGAACCCAACTGCTGGTCTTTACATTTGTCCCTATTGCTCACAGATGCTCAAAGTAGGAAAGGACGAAAGTGTTCATCTAGGCCAGCAGTTCTCAGCCTGTGGGTTATGTTCAATTTAGATACATCCTGTATATCAGATATTTACATAACAATTTATAACAGTAGCAAAATTACGGTTATGAAGTAGCAACAAAAATAATTTTGTGGTTGGGGTCACCACAACATGAGGAACTGTATTCAAGGGTCATGGCATTAGGAAGGTTGAGAACCACTGATTCTAAGCCAACCTACACCTGAAGTAGAATCCAGTCTACAAAAACACCACAAGTAGTTGCCAGGACTTTGCTATAAGACATCTGGTGAGAGAAAATCCACTACTTCCCAAGGCAGCCCATTTCATTTTGAGGTATCCATAACTGTTCAGAAGTTTTTCCTTATATCAAACCTAAATCTTCATAACTAGACAGATAGATGGAGCAGTGGATAGAGTGTTTAGGCTAGAGTAAGGAAGGCTCACGTTCAAATCCAACTTCAAGCCCTTATTATTGCTGTGTGATCCTGTGAAAAATCACTTTGCCTCTCTCTATCTTAATTTCCCCAACTGTAGCATGGGGATAATAATAGTACCTACCCAGGAACATCATGTTATGAGGATCAGATTCAATAATATTTGCAAATCTAATTATAATTAAATAATATTTGTAAAGTTTAGCACAGGGCCTAGAACAGAGTAGGCTTCTTTCTTTCCTCCCTTTCTTCATGTAACTTCTACCCATTGTTTCTAGTTCATCCCTTTGGGGTATCTTGATCTATTAAATCTGATATTCTAGCCATTCAGTTTTAACTTTGAGCCTCAGTTTTCTCATCTATAAAAGGGAGACAAGTAGTTACCTACCATTTATTATTATTGTACTGTATTATTATTGTAAAGAAAATTATAAATTATTGTAAAGAAAATATAGGTGGCTCAGTGAATAGAGAGGCCAGCCCTGGAGTCAGAAAGACACATCTTTGTGAGTTCAAATCCAGCCTCAGACACTTACTAGCTGTGTGAGCATGGACAAGTCACTTCACTCAGTTTCCTCAGCTGTAGAATGAGCTGGAGAAGTAGCAAGCCACTCTGATACCTTTGCCAAGAAAACCCCAAACACCCACAAATGAAACAACTGAACAACAACAGAAGGAAAACATGTTATGAGCCTTACGGTGTTATCTAAAGTTATGCTTGGTGAGTTGTTACTAGATAAGCTTAGAAATGTAGCTTGAGGCCTGTGGATGCATTTAAATGCAGACCCTTCACTAACGCACTTGCAAATTATTCTTCCATACTGTAAACATTATCCAACATTTATAAATTGTATGTACCTATTAATTTTTATAAGATAAGGGAGTGACATTGCTTATTTAACTTGTTTTCATAACTTGTATATCTGTGAGTGTTGTTACACTCAAAAAAATAGTTACCTTCAGAAGTCACTCACTCTTTCCAAAAATGCTGCCACTACTCAAATCAATTCTGTAAATACTTTTCTGTAATTCCTTTAAGAGGCCAGAATTACAAATCTTTGTCCTTTAAGGACAGATTCAAGAGCAAGGGTGGCCAAGTTGATTCCAGGCTCATTTGTTGTCAGAAAGGCCTGGGTTCAAAACCCAACCTTTAACACTTACCAGTTATATGACCTTGGTCAAACCACTTAACCTCTATATGCCTTGCTCAGCTTTCTGGAATTATCTGCTAAGTCTTACTTGGGTTGCCCTGAGCACTGGTGGAGGGGATTCTTATACCAGGAGTTAATCAAATAAATAATAATATCTCTTATTCTAAGAGCAGCCAAAAGTAATTTAGAACCAAATAAAATGGGTAATCAAGCTGGGTCATCCTGTTTAGAGTTCAAAGAAGGATGTGAAGACAAGGTAATGAAACTGGTTTTCTTCAATGATTCTTCTGCTGGCTCTAAAAACAATTGCAAAAAAATACATTTAAGTCATATCTTGCATATGCAAAAGTATAAAACTCAGATAATTCTATGTCATGCCCAGAACAACCACATGTTGTTTGTGATCTGTACACATCCTACATTTTATTAGAAGCCAATGGAATGGTTGTTTGGTTGGACTTTCGAGAGAGGAGGCATAGGATTTTTTAGATGAGTTTTAAATGAAGAGCCAAAGATGGTTTGAATCTGCATGATTTATAAGCATATCAGTTGGCACAGAGACAAATGCAGAGGTGGAAGTAGAAAGAGGGGACAAACAGAACCCACAAAAGAGATTGAGGAAATAATAGAGACGAGATCAGTCTGGTAAAGGGCCTCTGTGATGTGAAACTGAATTCAGATTGCTGTTCAAAATGAGTAGAATTCTGAGTAGGAGGTAACATGACCAAAGCTGAAAAGGAGAAAAATGTCTGTTTCAGAATTGCTTTTGGATATTTAATGATGGTTTCCAATTAAGCTGATTTTGTATTGTGAACCCTTTTCTTCTTCTTGTTTGGTGAATTGTTTGAATTAAATGCTTTCACCTTCTGTCCTGCTCCTGACTAGCATAAAACCTACCAAATGTTTGTATTGTGAAATCTTAATCTATTACAATCTGTTACCATGCAATTAAACAAAATGTCAGAAATTGAGTTGTACCAGTTTACTATAGCATTGAGGAAGGAGGGAAATGAGGATGAGCTTTGAAAAAGTTGCTTCCATAACTAAGAGCTAGAGAAAAACAAAATAGAAAAAGAATTTCTTTTAAATATTGCTGAGTAGAATTGTGGGTTGGTTGGTTTGTACTCCAAGTAAAAAAACTACAAATAAGAAGGGTACTGTGCATTCTAGCTTTGGAATCAGAAAGACCTGGGTTTAAGTTTTCTTTTCATGGGATGATGAGCAAGTCAGGATGTGAAGGGTATTTGGAGTAAGAGGCCTTGGGTTCAAGTTCAGTTTTGTATTTACTAGCTCTGTGATTTTAGGCCAAGTCATTTTCCTTCTCTGTGATTTAATTTCTTCATCTGTAAAAGGAAGGAGGATGAAATGGATGTTTTCTTCCCATTGGAGTCATAGGGTCACAGATTTAGAAGGGGAAAGGAATTCAGAGGCCACTTGGGCCAACCTTTCAGTCAATAGCCAAACTTTAATCTTCTCTCTGTGGTGCTAGGTTGTAGGAGAAAGTATGCTGATGTGTGTCCAGAAGATCTGGGTTCCAATCCCATTTGTAAGGCTCCCTACCTGAGTAACCTGGGCCAAGCGATTTAACATTTCCTGGGTCTCAGTTTCCTCATACATAAAATGAAACAATAGGATTAGAGAGCCTCTGAGTTTCTCTCCCCCTTTTGATCTAGATCTCTACATCTTTCTGCTGTGTTGTATTTTCTCCATAATTGCCAGACTGAATGCTCGATTTCTTTTTAGCGTTTCTTCTGATGGCAACCTTTTAGATATACCCCTCAGATTCGCTCCCCTTTCTGGACCCTCTGTAACTGCCCTGTCTTCCCTCAGGCTCAGTGATGACAACTCTGCATAGCATTTCAGGGCGCGATATACCTTGGTTTTTCATAAGTGGGATTTCATTCCCTCTTCCTGTTTCCAGGATCCTTCCTAATGATACCCAATATTTCCTTGACATTTTTGGCCTCAGCATAACTTTTTCAGCCCTTAATGTGGCATTTCTTACTTAGTGATCTATTTCTTAAATTTAAAAAGAAGCATTGCTCTCTGCAACATCTAAAAGAAATGTTATTTATACTTTATTTTCCTGTACCTTTTAATTATTGAACATATTTTTTAAAGTCAAGGCTCATTCCCTACCTTCCTTGATATACTAGTAGGTTATGCCAACTCAGTTTTTGACATTTGCTTCTCAGTCAATTGACAAACATTTATTAAGTGCTTATTATACAGCAGGAAATGTGCTAAGAGATAAGCACACGAAGAAGAGAGTAAAATTGCCCCTGATTTCAAGAAGCTTGAATTCTAATGGGGGAGAAAACACATAAAGAGGAACATACAAGATAGATATGGTATATGGAAGTCATTTGAAAGAGGAAGAAAAAGGAAGTCATTTGCAGCTGGGAAGACCAGGAAAGGCTTCCTGCATGAGGTAGGCATTTGAGCTAACATTTGAAGGAAGCTAGGGAAGGTTAGAGATAGAAAGGAGGAGACAGAATATTCTAGACATGCAAGACAGCCAGTCTTGATAGCCTGTACCACATAGCCCCACACTATGATATTACACAATAACTGAATCTTGGCATTGGAAAGCCCTCCAGTCAAACCCTTGTCCATAAAAGAATCCCTATAGCCTATTCTTCATAAGTGGTTGTCTACTTTCTAGGGGGAATATACTCTCTCTTAAGGAAGCCTGTTCTACTATGGGAGAACTAATTGTTAGCAAGTTTCTCCTCATCACAAAACTACCATTACAACTATCTCTGCTACACCACGGCTCCTGATCTGACTTTTGGGGCAAGACAAAAGAAACATATTATGGCCTTTCACAAACTTGAAGACTTCCTATCTCCCTCAAATCTTGTCTTCTGCAGCCTTAAGATCCCCGCTTCATTCAAGCTGTCCTTCTGTAGAATGAACTGAGTTCCCTCAACCTTCCTGCTTGTCCATAGGACCTCTGTACATTTTCCAGATGATCAATGTCTTTCCTAGTCTGTGTCATGGGAATCAAACACAATACTCCAGTTATGTGATCTGATCAGGATCATATCTAACTATATTAGCACATAATGCTTTTATTCTTTTCTTAGACTAGATCTATTATGTGTTCTAAGAAATTCCCAGTGAGGAAACTCACTCTACCAATGCAGATCAGAACCTGCTCTGAAATTTACTGTCTTAAAGAATTGCACAAACAACTGAGAAGCTATTTACCCAAGATAACATAGTCAGTGTGTGCAAGAGGCAGAGCTAGACCCCAGGTCTTTCTGATTCTAAACTGTTCCTTATCAGTAAATTCTAATCTCTTTGAGAGAAAGGACTCTGTGTGTGTGTGCATGTGTGTACACATGCATATGTATGCTTACCCCAGCACGTACCTACCACATAGCAGGTCTTTAATAAATGTTGGAAGATTGACTTCTCTACTTGGCACTGCCTGACTTTATATATAATGCTATCAGATGTGATGCCATGTTGTTTAGTCGTTGATATATGTACATCTGTCTCAACAGCCAATGCACAGGCTCCTTGTGAGCAATTCTATTTCTTTGGCTATCTATAAGGTTTATCTTTGCTGGGCACACAGAGAGTGATCAGTCAATACCTTTTGTTTAATAGACTGGTCTGCAGGGAGTAGTTTACAGCAATTACCAAGTCCCTTTCTTGGGTCATGAATGATAAATAACTTAGAGTCCAAAACTCTTTAACTATAGTTTGGATACTTTCCACTAAATGCATCGCCTTCCTGAAGCCCAGCCGTCTTTCTTAACACCCAGATATAATCAGGGTTTCAGAAAGAGCAATGAGAGGGGAGGGGCTAGAACCAGAGGGGAATTCTTCCATGTCTAAGAGGAAGCATAGCTAACAAATGAAGGGGAAAGAAACTCAGCATATTTATAGACAATTCTGCCTTATGCTCTATGTCACCTGTTATCATTATATAACTAATGTGCTATTTTAGCACACACACTTAAAAAGAAAAGGCTTAAATTTCTGTAGAATATTCAGAGCCACATCCTGTGCCCAATGAATTCAGGAGTTAATTGATTAAATTTATCAAGTAGTGATTCACTTCTGCCATTTTAAAATATCCAATTTGGCCAAGAAGTCAAAAGAATATGGATTTTTTTCTATACCTTTGGTAGCAAATGGCATTCTCAGTATCTTCCCACTGCCATCTTCACCTGCTCTTCCCAAATTTGATGTAAATTAGAATGCTAAATAGCAGTGCAGTGCCCTGGGAGAGTCGGAAAAATCTCATTCCATTTCACCAAAAAAAAAATGGTGAAATCAGCATCATTCACTTAGAGCTAGAAGGAGCCCAGAGGCCATCTTGTTTAACTCTCTCATTTTACAGATCAAGAAATTGAATTCCAGATTGGGTAAAGTGACTTGCCCAGGGTCAAAAAGGTAGGATGCACTTCAGAGGCAGAATTTAAACCTCTAATCTCTGAATCCAAACTCAGTGCTCCTTCTACTGTACCATGCCTCTGATTCCTACTCTTCCTCCTTTTGATTTCCTCTCTCATTCTCTCTTCTCTTCCTATTGTCTTCCTTCTCTTCTTTCTCCTCTCCAGAAGAGAAAGAAAAGAAGGAAGGAAACTATTCAATTCTTTTTTTTTTTGCTCCACTTTACATCCTAACTAATTGACTGATAAAGAAAGGATTTGGTCCAGTTTTCCCACTGAGCTCTGCACATGCTTGACTGGGCACAACACAGAATATACAGCTTCTATTTATCCACCTACTGCTGGAGGGAAACAGTGGCTGCCTGAGGTAAAACTGTGAAGTTTGTCTTTGCAAACATTTGGGATATCCTTTCTCTTATTCCATGATGACTCCTTCCTATGGGTACTCAGTAGTCTAATTTCCTCCCCCTTCAAGTCAAGCCAAGAAGCATTTAATAAGCACCTGTTCTGAGCCAGTCAAAAGACTAAGCCAGAAAGTAAAAAAACAAAACAAAACAAAACCAGTCCTTCCCTTCAAGGAGCTCACAGTCTAATGGGGGAAAGAGCAAAAACACCAACTATATTCAAACAAGATAGTTGGGGTATCTACGGGGTGCAATGAATAGAACACTAACCCTGGAGTCAGGAGGAGTGGAGTTCAAATCCAGCCTCAGACACTTAACACTTACTAGCTCTGTGTCCTTGGGCAAATCATTTAACTCCAAGTGCCCTGCCTTCTCTCTCCAAAAAAAAAAAACAAAAAACTAAAACAAACAACATGGTTGCAGGTTAAGTTGGGGATACATAGAGGAAAGTCATCAAAGTTAAGGAGGATCAGGAAATGCTTTTTAAACAAGGTGGGATTTCAGAAAAGCACCCATACTTGTTTTTACATTAGTGTGTGTTAGAAATTGTGGCACATAGTAGGTACTTAATAAAGGCTTATTCCCTTTTCCTTCCCCTTCCCAAATCAAGCAGACCTTTATTAAGTTGCTACTATGGGCCAGGCACAGTGGATACCAAAAAAAAAAAAAAAAAAAGGAAAGCAAAAGACAAGTCACTGCCCTCAAGGAGCTTATAATCTAACAGTGGAGATGACATGCAAATATATAAATATATATATGTGTGTGTGTGTGTGTGTGTGTGTGTGTATACACACATATATACATACTACATATAAATGCATATATATGATTATTTTCTATTTATTCTATAAACTCAATAAGCTAATTATATGATAAATAGAAAATAAATAGGCATTAAAATTAAGAGGAGTTAGGGAGGACTTCCAGTAAAAGATGGGATTTTAGTTAGGATTTGTAGGAAGCCCGGGACTTTAGTAGGTGGAGAAGAAGAGGGAGAATGGTCCAGGAAAGGAGAGCCAGAAGAAATGCCAGGAGCTTCAAGATGGACTGTCTTGTTTAGGAAGCCAGTATCACCAAATGGAAGAGTACTTGTCAGAGAGAAGACCAGAGAGGTAGGAGGGGGCTAGGTTGTAATGTACTTTGGATGCCAAACAGAGCATTTATATTTGCTCCTGGAGGCAATAGGGAGCCGCTGGAGCTTATTGAGTAGGGCTGTGATACGATTGGACTTTTGCTTTAGGAAAATCATTTTAGTGTCTGAATGGGGGATAGATTGGAGGAAGGAATGACTTGAGGCAGGCAGACCCACCTGCAGGCTGTTGCAATGGTATCGACATGAAATTGTGTCTTAACAGTGAAATGACAAATTTCTTGATTTCATAAAGAAAGTTTGGGTGTCAGTGGGCAAGGTAGGCAAGATTTCCCAGGAAATCCTTGTTCTTCTTGTTGGTGGGGCTGATGGTGATAGTGTAGCTACTGGTTTTGCTACTGCTGCAATTGTTTTTTTTTAATGTGTGTGTGTGTGTGTGTGTGTGTGTGTATGAATCTCTCTATTTTATATTTAAAAGGGTTTTGCCAGTCCTAAAGTACTATGTAAAAATAAAATTATTACTAGTAGAAACCTTTAGTATCATCATCTTTGCCTAACTTTACAAAATTAGTGAGAGGGCACCTTTTCTTTTTAGAATAATATTCCACTTCTATTATACATTCAGGGCCTCTAGGTGGCACAGTGGATAGAGTGCTGGGCCTGTAGTCAACAAGACTCATCTTCCTGAGTTCAAATCCAGCCTCAGACACTTAGTTGCTGTGGGACCCTTAGCAAGTCACTTAATGCTGTTTATCTTAGTTTCATCATTTGTAAAATGAGCTGGAGAAGGAAATGGCAAACCACTCATGTATCTCTGCCAAGAAAACCCCAAATGAGATCACAAAGAGTCCGATACAACTGAAACAACTACACAACTATACATTCTCAAAGGTGATTAAAATACCCAAATTATCCGTTTTTCTTTTCAAATGAAACATAATTGGCTCACATTCAGGAGGAAATTTCAAATGGATCAAGGAAACCCAGCTGTGTGCATGGGTGAGCTTCTCAAAGAAGGAGCACATGTGATATATAATCCTGGCCAATTCCATCAGAAAGAGCCATCAAAGTCTCTGCTTAGAAGCCTATAGATTGTGGTCATAGGTCATTGTTTACAGAAAGTTAATTAATTGCGCTATGCTCAAATTTTATTGTTATTCAATAGGCTGACAAATTGCTTTCTTGACTTTGTCTTTGATTCTAGTGTCAATATATATTGCTGTTTTTGTTTTTAAACCAGTGGTTCTCAACCTTCCTAATTCTTCAACCTTATAATACTTGTATGTGGGTATATCTGCATGTGGATGGACCTGCCTGGAGATGGATAGAGAAGCAGTGTCTCATTTCCTAAGACCATCAGAAATATGTGTTTTCCAATGGTCTTAGGCAACCCCTGTGAAAGGGTCGTTCAGCTCCCAAAGGGGTCGCGACCTACAGGTTGAGAACCACTAGCATAAACAATATTAACTTTGGAAAGACAACTAGAATGTGTGTGTATTACATATCATAACATACATACACGTATATGTATACATACACGCATACACATGCAGATACATACATATATACATACACAGATATGTGAGTGTGTATGTATGTGTGCACATACAGATATCTGTACATATCTGTATTATGCATGCACACACAGTTGTGTTACACGTTACATACATTGTGTTGTGCCTGTGTACATTCTCATTGTATATGTGTTGCATACATGTTACATGTGTTTGCACATCTGTGTGTCCCCCATTTGAGTGTGAGCCCCTTGAAGGCAAACACTGTCTTTTGGTCTTCACCCTTCCTTGTATCTCTAGAGCTTAGCACAGTACTTAAATATTAACTGACTGATTAACTGCCATATCAATATGTGTATATATACATATCTATATATGTGGGTTTACATATATATATATACACAGATCCTTAGGTGCATGTACTTACTGTCTTTCAAAAGGTAATATACACAGTGTCAAGAGGAAAAAAAAATATTCATGATCATTCAGAGAGAAGTTCAGCCAATGAATCAAAATAAGAAACAATCAGTGGAATGGAAATTCTTTTGTTTTGTTGTCTTGTTTTAAAACAGGATAAAGTATTTTTAGATGACTTAAATCATAAATAGTGGATGCAGAGAGCAGACTTTGAAATGCCAGCAGGAGAGTAAATCAACATGCACGTTTTAACTTGTAGTCTGAGAAGAGAGAGGCACTTCTTCTTAAGGTCATTGGCTTTACGTGCTGCCTCATCTTGTCATTTTGTTTACACTGAGGACTCATCTGAAAATAGTATCGGGGTAATGGCTCTGTCAGCACCACCAAGGAACTGCTTAATTTTAGGGTAATGTCTGCTATTTTTTTGCCAGTGTAGACAGTGCTTTATAAACAGCATTCAAAATATTCTGGGATTTGGAAAAGCAAGTACAGACTAAATTTAGAAGATAGAGAATAATATTGGGTAGGGGTGATGATTTGGCAACAGAGACTAAGGAAGTTGAGAATCTATACATCTGGCAAATGTCACGGCCTTGACTCTTGTGTCTGGATTTGCCCCATCTTGAGACACAGTGGGGTGCAGTCAATAAGATGGAGCAGTGGTCACTTTTACAGCCCTGGATAAATTGCTTAATCTCTCTGGGCCTCCATTTCTTTATCTGTACAATGAGGTTAACAATACCTGCACCATGGAGTTCTCCTGAGGCTTAAGCTAGTGAAGGCATATAAAATGCTTTGGAAACCTTGAAGTACTACAAACATGTGACCTGGCCTTACCATCTTAGCTTCTTGGGAGCCTATGACCCATTCCTCTTCCCAGATACTCATACACACCACAGATGAGAGAATATAATATATTCTGATCCCAATTCAATCTTACTCTCATTACTAGACTTCACAGCCATGTCCCAGATTTCTGCTGCCATGTGTATATATTGTCCATCCACTAGCTGGAGATAAGTATACCCAGAAAGAACTAGTGTTTTTCCTACTAGTACTTCTGACCTGCCAGGTGTCGCCAAAACCAGAGTAGAAAAAAAAGAGCAGATATCAACAGAGCAGTGTATCACTAGGACATTAGGCAAGTGAATGCTAGAAGGAAGTGTAGGAGAATGAATGGAAAAGAGTATGAGTATATTAATGAGTTGGATGGTGAATGGATAAATGAGAATATGCAGAGACACTAAGTTCATAACAAGAACCAAGTAATTCTTCTCTGTATCTCCCCCAGTACCTAATACTGCCCCCCCCAGTACTGTGTGCATAGCAGGTGCCTAAAAATGTCTGTTGATTTAAACCAATAAAGAAAAAATAGAAGCTAAGAAGAAATAATTAGTATTTGGGGTGGCTGTAATTATTTGTGACTTATAATTATATTGTGTGCTCTAAGTTTGACTGAATAAGAAGACTAGCTAGTACAATGTGGGTGGAGAAGGCTCATTACTTTTTAAATTTAATTTTATCTTAATTCATGGAATAAATTAATAAACAAGAAATTCCATAAAATAGTATAATAAAAAAGATGATTGCACATGAAACTGCAAATCTGTACAACTTACTGTTACTTTTAAATATATATAAGTTTATCATGTAAATTTCTTTTTTTTTCCTTCCCTCCCCCCCTGCCCTAGAGATGGCTACCATTAGACATAGAGAGACAGATAAATACAGACAGACAGACAGCCATATATACATACATAGATAGATAGATCTAAGGTAAGCTTATTCTATACACACTTCTATTGATCAGTTCTTTCTCCAGATGCAGAGAGCATCTTTCTTCATATGTCCTTTATAGTTAATTTGGGTATTTATAATAGTCAAAATGACTTCACTCAAAGTCATTCTTAAAACAATATTGTCATTACTGTATACAATGTTCTCTTGGTTTTGATCATTTTGCTTTTCATTATTTCAGGCAAGTCTTTCCATGTTTTTCTAAGATCATTGAACTCATCACTTCTTATAGCACAGTAGTATTCCGTCACAATTATATATCACAACTTGTTCAGCTATTCCCCAATCAATGGGTATCCATGTAGTTTCCTGTACTTTATAGTCTAGATCAGTGGTTCTCAACCTTCCTAATGCAGTGACCCTTTAACACTCATATGTAGGTGTATCTGCATGTGGGTGGACCCGCCTAGAGACGGATAGAGGAGCAGTGTCTCGGTTCCTAAGACCATCAGAAATATGTGTTTTCCAGTGGTCTTAGGCGACCCCTGTGAAAGGGTCCTTTGACGTTCAAAGGGGTCGCGGCCCACAGGTTGAGAACCATTGGTCTAGAGGCTAGGGGGCCTGAAAACATTCCTGTAAATTTGGTATAACTAACAGAAATATATACTTAGTCTCATAGACATTTAAATGCATCTGCCATTCTAGACTTCCTAAGAGTTTATAAAAATGAATAAGCCTAAAGACATGCCATCAAATCAGAAAACTGGACTGCCTCCATGCCTTACCAGCTTGAATCACTGATCCTTCAAAGCATTCTCAAGCCACCTGCCCATGATATCATAACCACATAGGCTAGATTACGAACAACAGCAAACAATGATTAAACATTGTAGAGCACTAAACTAAGATGCTACTAGCACTAAGTACTAAGGTTCTACAGTATTTCTACTGTAGTACAAATTACTTTGTATATATCTTGTCTGTGTGCCTGTTGATAGAATGTAAGCTTCCTGAGGACAGGGATGATTTTATTTTTGACTTTCCATCTTCAGTGCCTGTACAGTGCCTGACCCGTAGTAGGAACTTAATAAATAGATTCTAAAGGGTTTTTTGAGGTCTTTATGTAAAGTATGGGAATATTATCTGTCCATCTCTGAAAGAGAATGAGTTTCTGATGTAGAAATATGGTCAATAGGTCATTCCTCTTTTTTTTCTTTTTTCTTTTTTCTTTTTAGAGGGGGAAATGCAGGGCAGTTGGGGTTAAGTGACTTGCCCAAGGTCACACAGCTAGTAAGTGTTAAGTGTTTGAATTCAGGTTCTCCTGACTCCCAGGCTGGTCCTCTATTCACTGTGCCACCTAGCCACCCGAAGGCCATCTCTTTTTTTTTTAATTTGATTTGTTTATTTACTTTTAGTTTACAAGATTCAATTCCATAATTTCTGGAGTTTCAAATTTTCTCCCTTCCCTCCCCCCCCACATGGCAGCATGCAATCAAGTATAGGATCTGCAAATACTTTCACACTGGACATTAGTCTGCTGTATAGAAGGGGTATAACCAATGGAGTGAACAGTGGGAAAAAAGAAAGAGAACCAAACATGAAAAAGAACACTAGCATGTAGATTGCTTCAGTCTCCATTTGAACTCTGGTCTTTCTAGATCTTTGTCTGCATGTAGATATCTCCTTCCATCCTGAGGCTTGTAGAGTTGTCTTATAGCTGTGCATTGCCGAGAAGAGTCCAGTTTATCAAAGTTGGTCGTCACACATATGATGTGTCTGTGATTGTGTACAAGTTTTTCCTGGTTCTGCTCTTCTCACTCAGCATCAATTTGTATAAGGCTCTCCAGGTGAATATGAAGACCATCTCCTCCCCATTTCTTATAGTACACTAGTATTCCATTACAATCATATACCACAACTTTTTAGCCATTCCCCAATTGATGGACATTCCCTCAATTTCCAATTTTTCACCACCACAAAGAGAGCCGCAATAAATATTTTTGTGCGTATGGGTCTTCCTCCCACTTCTGTGATCTCTTTGGGATAAGACCCCAGAAGTGGTATTGCTGGGTCGCAGGGTATGCAGTTATTTATAGCCTCTGGGCATAGTTCCAGATTGCTCTCCAGAATGGCTGTATCCAAGGCCATCTCTTGATAGATGTTTGGTAGGAGTGACATTTTGGTAGTATGTATTGATTTATTGTACTGTTTTTACTCTTTCCTTATGTAGTCTGCATTGATCCCTAATTATTTATGATGATATCCTTGACGGAGTCAAGTTCTGCTAGTGCTCCTGTGTTTCAGAGAGCAATAAAGTACTCCAGGGATGAAAAACCTGTGACCGATAGCCCCTATGTGACTCTCGAGATCCTCAAGTGCAGTCCTTTGACTGCCCTGCACTTGAGGACTTAGAGGGCCACAAGTTTGGATTCTGTCAAAGGGCTGCACTTGAGGACCTAGAGGGCCACATGTGACCTCAAGGCCACAGGTTCCCCACCCCTGCAATTGTCTTTGTTTCATTCTTCTGGGGAAATGAGAATGCTGAATTCCTTAAGACTGGGCAAAAAAAAAAAGTTATAAATAATCCGAAAAGAAAATTCAAACCTGGTAACAATGGAGGACTTTTGTGCAAAGTATTAAAACTGAAATATGGCATATGCTACCCTCATGAATTACCCTTTCAGCGTTCCATAAGCACTTCAGCATCTTATAAAACCAATTGCAGCTGCTGAATGCCAATGCAGTCCTCACTTCTTTTCAGTCTTCAAATCCAAATCCTTATTATTCTTGAAAAACAAAATTGCTGCCTTCCAACCTTCTGGTTTTCATAGTCTTTTTTATTTCAAATTTTGAAAAAGAAAAAAAAATAAACCTTTGGACAGATTTCCCACAAACTTGTTTTTGAGTTCCCTGATTTAGTCTCTGTTTTACTTAATGGATCGGTCTTCATTCAGCATGTGGTAGGTTTCTGTAATCTTGTCTTTAAAGAAGTCCCAGAATTATATGTAAAAGGACCAAGCACATTCTGCATCAGGTTTAACCCACATGTGAAAGGATTTCCAACTGCAACATTCAAATAGTCATCCTGCTTATGTCTGAAAACTTCCAAGGTAGAGATCATAGTGCCTCTCCAGGAAACCTCTTCCAAATTTGGCCAGCTCTAAGTGTTAGGCAGATTTTTCTGACATCAAATCTAAAATGACCTTTTCTCAGCTTCTGCCTATTGTTCCAGGTTCTCCCTTATGCAGCCAAAGAGAACAAATATAATCCTTCCTCCATACGCCAGCCCTTCAAAGTATTTGAACACAGGTATTCTCTATCCTTCCCTTCTCCATTTTCATCCTTCCAACCTACGGCTATTAATAGAAAAAACACTTTAAATTGCCATTGTCTATGCCTTACTGTGAATCTGAAAGTAAGATCATATTTTTTAAAAAGGCATAGGGAAAGTCACAGCAGCATTGGGTGTGGGGACAGTGGTGGAACGGTGTGAGGAAAGGGAGAGAGACTGTCAAATTTAGACACACTGCAGATAAACTTCATCCAGGATTGTGAAATAACCAGCTACTTCTTTCCAGTTCAGAGCAGTCTATACCTTTGGTGGCTGTCGGGAAAATTTTCTTGCTATCTCTTCCTTAGAGACTTACATGTCTTACATGTGTTCCTTAGAGAGCCTTGTGTGTCTCTGTTCTGGGTTTTACATGTAATAAAACTGTAAGATTTAACTGACAGCCTATCCCAGGTTATGACCCAAAGCACAAGTCCAGCATTCAAAATGTCCTTCCTCATACCATTATGAGAGGCAGCTGGGTGGTGCAGTAGATAGATCACCACTCCTAGAGTCAGGAGGATCTGAGTTCAAATGTGACTTCAGACACTTACTAGCTGTGAGACTCTGGGCAAGTCACTTAACCCTGTTTGCCTCAGTTTCCTCATCTGTAAAATGAGCTGGAGAAGGAAATGGCAGACCACTCCAATGTCCTTACCAAGGAAACCCCAAATGGGGTCACAAAGAGTTGGGCACAACTTATACAACCAACCACAAAAATACCATCATAAAGCATTTCTCTTATTTAAAGAGACAGTGTAGTGAGTAGACAGGGTGCTGAGATTAAAGTCTGTAAGACCTGCATTTTGCTATGCCTTCTGTCATGTATTAGCTATGTAAGCCTGGCAAGGTCCTTTGAATTCCAATCCAACAAGCATTTACCTAGCGCCTCCTAAAAGTCTGGCTCATGTTTCATGTCAAGGAAGTAAAGACAAAATAAGAAACACTCCTCTATGCCTCCAGCAACTTCCTAAGACTTATCTACAAAGTCACAGACAGGTGCTGATTTGTGTCAATGGAGTTGTGGGATCTCTCACAAAGGTCCCTTTCATTAAAATCTTATCACCTTCCTCTATTGTGTATGTGAGTTACTAAAGAGCAGGGACCCCTTAATTAAGCTGGAACCTCACAGCATTCCCTGAATTCTCAAGCATTCTCTCCTAGTGAGAATGGTTCCCTTCCTTCTAGGACCATAATAGTCAACAGAAGGTAGGAGTTTGGAGGCTAATCACATTCTACAGTTAAAAATGTGTGCTATTATTTTCTGTGTTATAAACAGGTTTGGTAAGAAGCTTCATATAGATTTTAAAAAAAAAACAATTTCAACAGTGATTCTTTTTCTTCTCCCACATTGGAGAAAAAGAAATTGCTTTGCCCAATGGTCTTTGCAGCTGGAATTGGGATTGCAGACCAAAGATGGAAAGACATAAATGCATCCTAATGAAGCTTACTTGGTGCAGAGCTGCTGCTGTTGGAATTCTATTTGAGTCTGAGATAAATATTTATTGGGCTAAGAGTAGAAGTTGCCAGGGGATGCATTTGGAGAAATGACCTGTAACATCACCTTTGTGAACGGTCTCATGGATCAGGTCTTCTCTCAGGCCCTCATGTTCCACATGTAATGAACTTGGTGCCCTGGTCTTTCATATAAGTAACTGAAAGCAGAATTTGGCTAATCATCTATAATTTCTCCCAAGAAGATAATGTTTAAGACTTTGTTTGATCATCCTTGAGTGCCACCTGGCCAGTCATTTGTCCTTGCCCTGAACATAAACTGGAACTGGGACTGGAACATGGACTAGAAATGGGAATAGGTCTCGAGTCTGAACATGGGGAATACAGAGAGAAAAGAATTTGAGATTTTTTTTTTATTCTGCCAATGCTGACATCCTGACCTTTTTAAGTACAAAATTCCATTTTTGCCCCTTTTTCCCCTTGACCACTTTTCTCTCAGTAACAAAGTCTTCTCTCAGGTATATATATAGCCTCCTTTTCAACCAAAACAATGTGTACTTGACTTCACCACTGAGAGTAGGAATGTTTCACTTCCTAATTGCTAACACTTGGACACCTACATATAATCTCTATAAATTACGTTATGTCCTTGGGAATTTCAAATATAAGATTAAGAGTTCTCCATATCATATATTTAGAGCTAAAAGGGATTTCAGGGGTCATCCCTTCCTTTTAGAGTAAGTTAAATGGTTGGCCTACACATACTTATCTTAAAAGCATGAAGATCATAGATTGATCATGGATTTATAATGAGAAAGGGATTTTAGACCATTCCCCTCATTTGATGGATGAGGAAAACAAGGACATATTTAATCATCAGATCAAAGTCACATTGATAGCCATTGACAGGGTTGGGATTCAAATCAATGTCCCCTTGATTCCAAATCCAGCATCCTTTCCACTGTAAATAAATACTTGCTCCAAAAAGTGGTAGATCCTAATACCATCCTTTATAGCTTATTGTAATAGAGAATTATAGTCCCTAGGGCCCTTAGGCACCAAGAATCAAGAGATCTTTCCTTTTAACGTGTGATATTTTAACAATAATAGTCAGCAAGAACATTATGGGCTCATATGGAGAAACTTTAAAAAGCTGATTACTGTACTTTTTAATGGAAAGCAGGCCTACTCTTGTATTCAAATGCTAGCAAGTACTTTTATAGATCTTTAAGATTTTTAAAGCGTATATAGAAATTATCTCAGGTGAGCTTCACAACAAGCCTATGGTGGATACGATTATTATCTCCATTTTAAAAGTAAGAAAACTAAAGCTCAGAGAGTTGAGATGACCTACCCAAGGTCACACAGCTGGCAGGTGTCTAAATCAGGATCCACACTCATGTTCCCTTGGCCCCGAGTCCAGCAATCAATCCATTACAACACATTGCCTGTGATTTTGTTTACAAGTAACTAGGAACATTTTAATTCAGACTCAACTATTGTCATCCCTTGAATACAGCAAAGATTTAAAAAGCTATAAAAGAAAAGAAAAACCAGATTCAGAAAATACTTAAATTATGTCCATTGTAAATTGAGTGAAACTTTTAACAAAGATGAAGCAAAAGAAAAAGAATTGGGGGGGGGGGGAACCGACAGGCATTGAATGAAATAAAAAATCTTGACAAAATAATATATTCCTCACCTAATAACTTGAGAATAATAGACTCACATAATACCTATAATAACACAACCCAAGAGAAAGGGGGTACAGTGATGTGGGGAAGAAAAGAATATACTACGTAAAGTCATTTTTTCACTGGGCTATCATAGCCTTAAAAGCATAAAGGCATGGCACATATGACCCAATTGATTTGTCACCAAAATCAATTACATCCACTAAATTCTATGATAACGTGGTCTAGCTACACAAAAGCACTCTTTATGGTAAATTTTGAGCCTGGAAATGCTTTTTAATGCCTAAAATATGTCCTTCTGGTCTTGTGAATTACCTGTGATCTCCCTAATTGTCAGGGCCCAGGTGGTAGAGTCCAGAGAGATGAGACCAAAATTGAAATCCCAGTCTCCTGGTCATTCATAAGGAAATGCCAACCAGATGAGATGAAGTGTAAATGAGATCTCCAGGGAGATTCCAGAAACAATGGCAGTGTCAGCTCAATGGTCTTAATGGAAAAGCTGGAAAATGGAGATAGGAATTCCAGGTTAACAGGCAGTTGTGGGGTGTGGTATACAAGAGCCTTCCTCGTTCAGGTGCTCTGTTTAGCTCTGGCTGGTATCTGAGTTAGGCCAAGCTTCAGAGCACCATTATCAGGGGTTGAGTACTCAACGTTAGGCTCAAGAAGTATCTACGGATGATTTTTAGGTTTACTAAAACTTGTTTTTGTTTGAAACTCAAGAGTAAAATAGTCATGGGTTTCTTTCTAAGAAGTAAAACAAGACTTCTGCTTGGTAATCTTCTAGCTTCCTTGGAGGGTAGATAGATAAATACATAGATACATGCCTTAGCGTGCCATTTTGGTAGTCTTTCTTTGCCTGTGGCTCTTGTAATGAAAAAGATTAAATTCTTGCCTTTTCTTTCTGTTTTGACCATATTTATCATACCTTTGCTTATTAGCCTTTCTCACGAACAAATGTAGCTTATTAAGCAAGTTTAAATAAAGGGCAAAGAAGCAGCCTGCCATGAGAGATAGAGGGATGGCCTTGGAGACAGGAAGAGTTGGCTTCAAGTCCTTACTCTGAAGGGAATGGAAAACCACTCCAATATCTTTAAGGCCAAGAAAACCCCAGATGGGGTCACGAAGAGTTGGACACAACTGAACATCACCAACCAAGTGCTTCGTGGCAGCTAGGTGGCACAGTGGATAGAGCACCAGCCTAGAATCAGAAGGACCTGAGTTCAAATTCATCATTAGATACTTACTAGCTATGTGACCCTGGGCAAGTCACTTGAACCTGTTTGCTTCAGTTTCCTCATCTATAAAATGAACTAGAGAAGGAAATGGCCCATTCAGGGGCCCATTCAAATAAGATGAAGTTGAATTGAAAATACATAAATTTGATGAGGATAAATGTAAAATGTTATATTTGATTCAAAAAAATCAACTTTATGAGTACAAGATGGGGGATTCCTAACTATTTAGCAGTATCTTAGAAAAAGATGTCCAAATTTTAGAGATCTGCAAATTTAATATGAATCAATAGTGTGATATGGTGACCAGTAATGATAGAGTTTTATTAGACCACATTAAAAGAAGATGTATCCTAGACTACAGAATTTCAAGGAATTCTACTTTGTTCAGACTATGTATGGAATGTTGTGTTCAATTCTAGGTATCATATTTTGAGAAGGAAGTTGATAAGGTGGGAGAACCAGAGGAGGGTGTCTAGGACAATGAAATGCCTTAAGATCTTTTGATATGAAGATTATTTAAAATAACTTGAGATATTTAGTCCTGAGAAGAAACTTCAAGGGAACATGGTATCCTTCAAGTATTTGAAAGGCTTTCATATAGAAGAATAATTACATTTGTTCTCATTGGTCCCAGAGATCAGAACTAGGAGCAATGGGATGAAGTTACGAAGATGTATACTTTGGCTTACATTTAAAAGAAAACTTCCTAAAAATGAGGACAATTGAAATGTGAAATGGATAGTCTCTGAAGGGAGTAGACTCCCCTTCACTTTGGGTCAAGTGATGAAGGATGATTGTTTGTTGGGTAAATCATAGAGCAGAGTGCTCTATTGAGGCATGAGTTGGAGTAGGGGTCCTCTGAGGTCCCTTCCTACACTGAGATTCTATATGAAGAGTTCACTTTTTTGTTTAACCCTGCAAGGCAGCAGGGATTCCCTGAAATATTCTCATATTTTTCCTCTCTCCTTGCTGCAGAGAAAACCAAAAAAAGTGTCTTGCAAATGTGATCTGAAGGATTTAAATTAAATATAAAGAAGAATTTCCTGGCAATGGATGTCATTAAATATTGACATATATGTCTAAAAGAGTCTAGGGAGTCTCAGAAGATTTTTAAAAATAAGATTGGGGGGATGGTTTATATGCCATCTAACCTTAAGATAGAGGGTTGAACTATTTAAACTCTTGAAACTCTCAACCAGGCCTATTCTTTCACCAAATAAAACATTTTTAAAAGAAAACAATTTTTAAAAAAACTTCAGAGTAAGACTAACCCCAGAAGAACATAGCTTATCTTTTTTTTTAATCTTCTAACCCATTTCTGCAGTGACTGTCACTGTAGGATGCACTATAGGTTTTCTGATCAGCACTGATAAAGGTGCCTAGATTTCCCTCCCTCTTCCAAACTAATCATTTTTGACAATCAAAAATACAGGAAAAAGACTTTGGAAGCGGTGGGCTCCAGGGATGAGATACTGAGGGTTCTGATTAAGCAGAGTTTATTTCTTTGTAGTCACCCTATGGGCTAACATTCTGGGGAAACTGATTACCTGTTGCCAGCTCTCAGAAGAATATGAGGTAAAGGTAAGCAAAACAAAGTCACCTCCCGCACAGTCTCCATGTTCACCCAGAAATCCTGCTGGATGAAACGTGGTGACGTACACAAATAATTCTACTTACAACTGGTCAGTTTCACTCAATGGACAGATTCTACAGATGGCAAATAGCACTTACAAACTGCTGCTGACATCCCCATACCAAAAAGACTGCAGAAAACAGAAAAGACGGACAGAATCTCAGTGTCCCAGAATCCTAGACTTGGAAGTGGTCACCTGGTCCAACAAATACCTGGACAAAAGGACCTTCTGTCTCAAACCTCACATGCCTGCCCTACCTGACGGTCTCCAGTGAGAGGGAACCCATTGCCTCTAGAGGTTGCTTGTTGTATTTTTTAGAGAAATTTACTGTGAAGTTTTCCCTTAATTCAAGCTTGCATCGTTTTATCTGCAGTTTCGCACTAGGTGGGAGAGTGGGTAGAATGATGGGTCTGGAGTTAGGAATATCTGGGTTCAAATACAACTTTATACATTAACCAGCTATGCGACTCTAAGCTATATCACTTAATCTCTGTCAACCTGTTTCCTTGACTGTGATATGAGGATAACATAATAATATTAATACATAAAAATGTAAGTATTTGCAAGGAACAAATGAGAAATATTGGTAAAGCACTTAGCGATATCTAACACGTGGTAGGTGCTGTATAACTGCTTATCATCTTCCCTCCTGCTTCCCTCCCTTTACTCCTAGTTTTGCCTCTGGTGCCCAGTCTATTCCCTCATCCCGATGATTACCCACATAATTAAAAAAAAAAAAACAACTTAGCATATTCCTAGAAAGTTTCCTCTTCTCCAGTTCCTTCCAAGAGTCTTCATTATAGTTTGATCTCAAAGCCTTTCATTATCCTCTGAATCTTCTCCAGCTTCTTATTATCATTTCCAAAATAACATGCATATTTATGGCAGAGCTTTAAATCTAGGATATATAATTATATACATTAAAAATTGGGTCAGCCCTAAAAATTGTCACCCTTTCTGCATTTGGCCCAATATATCATGTCCAGTTTTGTAGAAGGGATTCTTCTTCAGATACAGATTGGATTACATGGCCTCTGAGGTCTCTTCCTAGTCTAAAATTCTGTGATTTTTCCCAAATCATGAGGCATCTTTCAAAATCTAATTCCACCTTAGGTGCTAACTATACAGTTTTGTACAAGTTGCTTCCCATGTCTGGGTTCTATTTCATCATTTATAAAATTAATGTAAACATCAAACACACATACACACACGCACATACACACATTTAATTTACAAGTTCCTCTTTCTTTTCCAAATCAAATTGCCCAATTAAACAATTTTGTAATCTTCTAAAAAAGATTGCAAACAATCTTTTTCCCAAGGAAACAGACTTTGCCCACTGAGCCATTACTAGAGATTTGGGTGCCTAGGGCAAGTGGCTTGAAACATGACCTAAGATTAACTAAGATTATCAGTCAAAAGGTAGAGTCAGAGTTCTAATGAAAGCCAAAGACCATTCTAGGGAGGCTTAGGGGGAAGGAGATTGGAGTATAATTAGGGAGGAGCTCAGATGGCCTGAGACAGGCTATCATCTGTTAACTCTCTGTTCTAACTAATTATTCTTTTTTTTTGCTTTTTTGGAGGGTGGAGGGTGGGGCATTTGGGATTAAGTGACTTGCCTAAGGTCACACAGCTAGTAATAAGTGTTAAGTGTCTGAGGCCGAATTTGAACTCAGGTCCTCCTTACTCCAAGGCCAGTGTGCTACTCACTGTGCCAACTAGCCGCCCCCTAATTATTCTTGATAACAATGACTTAATAAGCTTGATTATTTCTTTTTGCTGAAGGAGCTTATGTGCCCCCAGCCTCCTGGGCACTGCCATCCACTCTGCCTCTATCATCTTTATCCTCAGGCCTTGGCATGTGACCTACTATTGAACCTTCCTATATGTGAACTCCTCCAGAGTAGTCTGTTTTCACCTTTCTGTTTGTGTCACCAGACCTTAGAGTCAGAGTAGGACACTGAAAACATGGCAGACTTAATAAATGCTCTTTCATTCATTCCTTCATTATCATCTAAATTTCAGTTCCCTGGCAAAATACTAGTCACCTTCATGTTTCCGTATAAGAAATTAGGCAGCATTGTACTGTGGTAGAAAGAGTTCTAGGTTGTGAGTCCATCAGAAAACCATGGTTCATCCCTTTTATTTACAACCTTGGATGACCTTGGGTGAATAACTAACCCTCTGTGGGCCTGGGTCCCCTTGTGTGTAAAATGAAGGAGTCAGCCTAGGTGATTTCTAAGGTTCCTTCCACTCCTAAATTCTATGACCCTAAGAAGATAAAAATATTCATTAAAATTAAACATAGGGCAATTAATTCTGTTCCTTGAACAACAAAACCTACTCTATTCTCATATATTATATATAATACTCATATTTTATACTCATATATAATATACTACTCTTTTATATATAATAAATATGCTATATATTATCCCTTTGGCTGTTTTGCAGAAGTAGTAGAGGCCTTCTGAAATATATTATTTACCCTAGTAGGGAGGGGGAAAAAAATCTATCCGCTTATTTCTTGAAGCCTTGGGACTAACTTCTGACTGTCAAACAGATTTGATTATCTGGTTTACTTAAAAGATTCTCAGTGTGATGTGGTGGAAACTTTCCTGTTTTTACTGTTTCACTTTTTATAATTAGGTTGCTCAGTGGGAAGTTATATACTTTCCAAGGCAGAAGAGGGCTTTGTTGTAGATGAGAAGGAAAATACAAGAAGTCATTATGTGCTTTTGGTGGATGTAAAAGGTTCAGATGATTGAGATATTGAACTGGGAAAAAATAAGTATTATTTTCTCTTATTTCATAGAGAAATTACAGAACTCTTACATTCTATCTTGCCTTTGATTTAGAGAGCCAAATTCTGATCAATCAACATAAGTGACCAACTGTTGGTCATATTTGACCTTGTGCACCAACATTCCCCTGAAAACTAATGAGTATCCCTCAGAAAATCAAGATGAAATTTCCTTTTATTTTATTGGGAAACTCATCGTCCAGCTGCTAAAATCAGACTTAATCTGATTCTGGAGAGGCCTTGGGAATGTGGTGATGTATACCTTTACTTTAACTATCTCTTTCATTCTGATCTCCAAATTCTTAGTATATACACTCAAATTTTCAGGTGGATCTGTCTATCTCCTTGAGATGGATGTTCCAAAGATTTAGAACATGGTGCATCCACACCTACTTACCCGATGTGACTGTTACCCTATGTGACTCTGGTCCATAGTCTGCCATGAATTTGCCCCCAGTGGTAGGGAAGGGAATGGAGGGAGTTCCCTAGCAACTAGGTTGTACAGAGTCAGGAAGACTAGAGTTCAAATCCAACCTCAGACACTAGCTGTGTGATCCTGTGTAAATCAGTCTCTGTCTGCCTCAGTTTTCTTATCTGAAAAATGGGAATAGTAATAGCACCTATTTCTCAGAGTTATTATAAGGATTAAATATGGTATTTTTAAAGCAGTCTACAAACCTTAAAGTACTATGTAAATAATAGTTATTCTTATTACTATGATTATTACTGTTCCGCAATTTCTCTTGACATTTTGAGGATAACAGTGGAACAGGCTGGTATGTTACTCTCCCCCTGTGACCAGTCCATCTTCTTTTTCAATAATGCATTTCTTGGGTGACCACTTTTATTCCATTTCTTCTTAATAGTTCCATATATGTTAAGTGTGACCACATGCTTATACCTCCCATGAGCTTCTCTACTGCCCTCTGAGCAATAATCACTTTCAACGGAGATTATATGAAATGTGCCATGACTCATAGCCATGAGACACAGCAGAAGAATATTGGGTGTTAGAAAGACGGATCTTCATTTCAGGGGAAAGTTTAGGGTCCTTAAAGGAACTCTGCGGTTTCTCTAAAGACAATACAATCTTCTCATAGACACTTTTAAATCAGAAGGTAATTTTTCAGAACTCAAAGAAAACTCATCTTTTCTATCACTTGTAAGAAAGCATTGCTAAAGATTTCATCAGAACCTTTAGAGTAAGGTTGCTTTTTACCTTTTAGATTATCTTTAGAGTCTCTGTAGCTATGATTCTCATGACTCTCATTCAAATCACAATAACCCTGTGAGGTAGGTGCTGTTATTGTCCCAGTTTTACAGATGGGGAAACTGAGACTGAGAAAGTTTAAGTGACTAGGACTTGAACTCATTATCCTACCTAACTCCAGGGCCAACATGGTCTAGCCACTGCACCACCTAGTTGCCTCCATAGACATAGAATCCTACCATGATTATCCAGAGCCCTCTCTCTGCTCCTTGATTTAGCAAGCTGTCTGGAAATCCATGACAGCCTGAGACCACATCGCTTTTCCTCTCAGCATTGGATGTGGGCTGTTTGCTCAGGGAACAGCCCCATGACAAGCGAGAGTTAATAAGTTTTCCATGCTGTCAAAAGTAATAATATTAATGTGCCATTCTGAGTTAAATTAATTTTGTTTTGTGCACCGGCCTGCATAAACGTGAGTGACATTTAGAAATACAACCAGGCAGGCATTGAGAAGAAGCCAAGAAAGTAGAGCCGAATGAGATGCAGTCATCAGAGCAGAGACCCCAGCTGCAGGCATTTGGAGGGCGAGGCTGGGAGGAGAGGGTGTCATTACAGCAAACTTAAGGCTTTGGGTTTTAGTTCATTTCCTTATTTCCTTTTCTTTCTTCTTTTTTTGTTAAATTTGGAAGAGATGTTTCATCTTCAGGAAAAAAAAAAAGGAAATCCAAGATGTTTGACATCTTGGCCCCCTGTTTGGAAATGAAAGCACATCTTCTTTCAAATCTCTTGATTTCAAGTGACTTCAAACACGGATTTTTTTTTTTCTTCCTCTGTCTGGAAGAGGCAGCTGATTGGTAATAGCTTTTAAACTGATGTCCATAAAGTGGCATTTTCAATCCAGAATGTGGGGGTGTTTATTTCATAGACTACTTCAGGGTGTTCCTCCCCAAAGGCAGATAGGAGTTATATCTATAAACAGTGAAGAGAAAGATGTCGAACGTAGAAAGATAATAGCCAAGGATGAGTCACTGGTCACATGGCCAAAGTGATTGGTGGAAGTAGATTGCCTCTTTCTCCTAGAACATTAATAGTTCAAAAAAAATAACAGCCACAAATCAAATTATAGCTCAGCTGTAGATTTCCCTGTTATTATGGACACTATAAACAGGGACTGAGTAATGTTTAGATTTCCCTTGATCCTGTGAATTTAAGAGGAATACTCAGTTAACCAATATCTCCTAGCTGTTAGTCATAGAACCCTAGGTCTAGAGTTAGAAACGACCTTCCAAGGTCTCCCATTCCTTCTTTTTAAATATGAAGCTGAGGATTAAAGAGATAATAAATGACTGACCCAAGTTAACATATGTAGTAAGTGACAGAGTCAGGATTTGAACTCAGGTCTATGGCTCCTGCCATTCCAGATTTAGTTCTCTTTGCACCACACTACTCCCTATCCTTTCCTTTGCCAATTAATAACCATATTGTTTTTGTTGATGGCCCCTTTTGACTTCTAATTCTAGTTCCTAGACCTCCTCTGACCACAAATTTTAAGTGATTTACTTTCCTCATTGTGGAGGACCTAATAGCCCAATACTAACATGCCTTATTTTTTTTTATGTTCAAACTGAGCACCTAGTATGTGTGAGACATTTCAACACTTTGATGAGAACATGATAGGAGTACTCCTTCCATCTGTACAAAAATCACAACCTATCCTTGCCGTCTCACCCTATATGACTCTTTACTTTAGATTCTTGGGGCAGAGTTGGGGTGAGATCCATCCAGAATGTCTCAAGACTTCCCTTTTTTTCCACTGATACAACATACAAGGAAGGCACTATCTACGATTAAATCTCTAAATTGAAAAACGTATCATATGTATCTGGTAATGAGTTCACTGACGTATTAAAAAGGCATAGTAACACTTTTTCCCCAATAATTTTGTTAGGATTTGTTTCAGATTTTCATTTGAGTATTTTTTGTTTGTTTTGTTAGAACAACACGAAAAATTTTCCTCTGAGCAGATGAAACTTTGAATCACCATCCATGATGAACAATCACTTCTCACACTCAGGGCAGAATCCTAAAAAGTGAAGTAATATTTTAAAAATGCTTAGCATAGTGCCTGGCACATTTATATTTATATATATATATATATATATATATAAATGTACATTCCCTTTCCTTTTCTCTTTTTTCCTCTTGTTATCTGATTCCTTCTTGGACCAGTCAACTACTTTGCTTTAAAATTGCTCTTGGTTTAGAATATAGATTATTCAGAGAATGGAAAGATCTCAGGGGTCATCTTGCCCACCCTTCTCACTTAACAAACAAACAAATGGAGGTCCAAAAAAAAGTAAAGAGTTTTGTTCTAGATCATTTTTGGGGGGGTCCAGATCTGTCATTGTTTTCCATGGAGGAAATTCCCTGTAAGGAAGCTTTCTCTACCAAAACATCTAAGTACCTGTTTGAAAACACAATTTTAGACAGTTGCCTGGGTGTCAGAAAGTTAAATGACTTGCTGAAGGTCGCTCAACTGGCATGTGACAAAGCAAGATTTGTACCCAGGTCTTCTTGACTATAGGACCAACTGTCTAGCTGCTAAGACACTGTCTCCATCTTGCCCCAATCCATTCATTTACTTAGGAGCAGATACAGAACCCAAATACCCTACCCTGTGCTCATCTTACTACTTCATACTGATTTTCTCTGTTTTCCCCATAGGAGCTACTGATTAGGGAAGATGAGGCAAGTGACATCACTTGTAAAAGTTTTCATTACATAGAATTCAGGAGAGTGGAAAAAGAGGTTACATCAAGCATTTCTAGCCTGACATAGCTAATGTGTTTATAATTTAAACTAAGCTACCACTTTTGAAAACTCAGTTCTCTGGAAGAGTCAAGAAATGAACAGTCTATTGTGCTTTTGTTCCATCTTTATTCTAAAAGGCAGATGCCTCAATCAAAAGGCAAAATCCTTCATTTCTAAATATTTGATGCCAGCTGCTTACATTTACAGTGCCAAAGTCAATATCTCCATCAACATGTGAGATGAAAAAGGCTTGGGGGAAGGGAGAGAAAAGGGAGGTCAGTAGATTACTCTTGGCTTTAGTAAAACTTTCTCTATTCTTCAAGTTATTTGCTTCAGGTATGTCATTAGCAAATGAAACCATTAAGGATGGCCGAGTACTCATCAACACATTTTCAGGGAACAATTGCACAAAAAATTTTATTTTACCAAACTCCCTTCATTCTTCAGTCAACCACCTGCTTACCTATTACTTCTCCTCTTCCTCCTCTGCTTTGAAGTCCTATACTTTCACCTTTTTGAAAACATTTCTGAAAAGGCATCATCATCTTAGGAAAGTTCCTTCTACTTAAAAGTAGCGTGTAACTTCCTTGAGGGCAAGAAGGTGTTTCATTTTTGCCTTTGTATCCACAGTGTGTAGTAAAGTATAGTATGTAGTAGATATAGTAACACATAGCAGATGATCAATGAATGTGTCTTGACTGATTGATTGATCATGGCTTAGGACAATTTATTTTGAAGCTGTATATCCCGGCTGACTTACAGCTGACGCAATAGTTAGAACTCATCCTAACTTCTCATTATTTACTATGCACCCACTTACACAGTAGAGGTGGTGGCTGAGGCTGCATCTGCCATCTTCAGTCAATCAACCAAAAACAATTTATTATGCTCTTACTATGGACTAAGCACTATTGAAGGTGCTAGAGATACAGTGGCTAATTAGCTCCGGGCTTCAAGCTTGCATCCTGTCTATCTCACACCATTCTTACCGGCTCTGGGCTCCACTCACTTCCTCTGATTCCTTTGCTGGGACACGGCTGTCTGGGAATGACTAAGATTGTCTCTATGACAACTGGTGGGTACAGATGAATTGTGTTGTACCAAAGGGATTGAATTTGGAAGTTCTGAAGCTTCCCTGATACAGGTTCTCAGGACAAAGTCCCTAGTGTTAATTTGCCACTCTTTCTGGTCAACAAAATCTTGGATAGAGGGTTTTTGTTTGTTTGTTTGTTTGTTTTATATGAACTAGCGCCATTATCAAGAATGAGCTCTGAATTACTTTGTCACTTTAGCATCACAGTTCAGGAGTAGGATTTTTATAGCCCAAAATATTCAGGGAATGACCTTCAAACTGTCCCCATTGATCTTTTAGTTCATTTTTTAATTAAAGTATCAAACACAACTATTTTCAATAGGACCTAAATGTAACCCTAAGGTTCTCGTTGTAAAATATGTATTTGAAATATCCCCCAAACAATCCTTCCTGACATTTATCCTTTTCTCACCTTAAAAGTCACCCTTCATATCCAAAATAGCTTCATTCTCAGAATCACCAATTCCTCTTATAGATTTCCTCCTCTAAAGCCTCCAAACACTTTGCCACTGGGAGATCTAAGTGAGAGATGTGATATAGTTGAACTTGTGTCTAGACAGTCGAATTTAAATGATAATTTTAGAATTGTTGGTATTTTTTTCCTAATTCATTGCTGATAACTAAGAATAATTACATCCCTGAACGTATTTATCTTCTTTCTGCCAAAGAGCTTTTACTCTCACAAATATGATCTCATTTGACCTCCTTAAATCTCAGTGGGTTAGAGATGAGCAGATTGTAATCTCTTTATTGATAGAGGGGCAGTGTATCCTGGGTACTTTCAGTCAATCTGTTTCACTCAGCCAAGCTCCAGGATGCAAAAAAAGAAATGAGGAAACCCATGTTTGGATATTGTTCTGCTCCTCTGAGAAACTCTCTTACCTAAATGAACTGAACATTTTTATGGAAAGACCTTGAGAAAGCCATTTAGGAATTGTTGTCTATGATTGCCCTATCCTGGAAGCGCACACAGGAAGGCACGAGCACACTTTAATCTTTCCTACTGAGTCTGCATAATAGCATAAGAAGCAGCCTGAAGAAAATTGAGGCTGGGAACCAGCATACTCCAGGGAAACTTTGCCTTCTATTTTTTTCCTTCCAATTCAGGGCTCTGACATTCTCTCAGTGCTACACTAATAATAATGAATTGGGTGACAAGTTGGTTGGATAAGCATTCCTGAAAAGGATTTAGCAAACCCTCATTCCAGGGGTCCTCCCTTGACATCCTCACCTGCTGCTCCAAGAAGCTATAGTATGCCCAGTAGCCACATCCCAGTAAAACCATTTTGGCAGACCAGGTTGAAGGTACCCAACAGGTCTCAATGTGAATTAAGGGGTGTAGACCCCAAGCATCTGAAGACATCCCCCACCCCTGGAAGAACAGACAAATGAGAATACTTTGTTCCAATGGCCATGAAGGCAAATGAAGCAGGTGCTATGGAGTCTTAGAGCTTGGACAGATATAAATGACACCAGGGTCATCCACTGCAGAGTGGGCCATTACCAGTCTTGACTCTTGTCTTTACCACTGGACTTTGATGAGTCTGGAAGAGAGAGTGAGGCTGAAGACTTTATGCAACTGTGCCTCACTTAAATTCAACTCACACTAAAGCCAAAACATCCCCCATGATGTCATTTGTCCTCTTCAAAAACTAGACAACAACAACCAAAACAATGAAGATATGGCAATGAAATGTAGCAGGTGGCAGTTCTGAACTTAAACTCAGAAAGTCCTGAGTTCAGATCTCAGCTCTGAAACTTAGCTATTTGATAATGAGCACATGGCTCAAATTTTCTAAGCCTCCAAGAGTTACCTTAAGGCTCTAAATTAAAGAAGGAAAATATTTTGCTGGGTGGGGGGAGTTCCTACCTCAGTAAAAATCCAGGGGTCACAAATACAAAAATGAAGAATATGTCACTAGAAAATCAAGACAATTTTTAGAAGCTAAGAGTATATTTGGAATCATAGAAATTTAGAGGTAGAAGAGAAACTGTCTAGTCCAACCTTCTCATTTGACAGAGAAAGCTGAATCCTAGAGAGGTCAGGTGACTTGCCCAAAGTAAAAAAGTTTAGTTGATTGAGAGAGTTTGGAATTCAAATACTTACTTCAAAGGAGAAGTCTCTCTGTGACCTTGCCTGGCTTCTTTGAAGTACAATTGTACTTTATATAAAAAGACGTATTTCATTTGTAAAAACTTCCAGGAAAGTCTTTTTTACCATAATTTTTTTTTTTAATTTTCAGTTCCAGATTCTCTCCTTCCCCCCCATTCCCTCTCTCATTCATTGAGAAGACAAGAAATGGGATCCATATATATGCCTGTATATGTATATAGTCATGCAAAACATATTTCCACATTAAGCATTTTGTGAAAAAAGCAAGAAAAGTAAAATTTTAAAAGTGTGTTTCAATCTGCACTCAGAGTTCATCAGTTTCTTCTCTCTGGAGTTAGCCTTTATCATCATGAGTCCTTTTGAATTGTCTTGGATCATTCTCTTGATCAGTGTTTTTAAGTCTTTCATAGCTGATCATATTACACCAGTGGTTCTCAACCTGTGGGTCACGACCCCTTTGGGGGTCAAATGACCCTTTCACAGAGGTCACACCTAAGAATTGGAAAACACATATTTTCGATGGTCTTAGGAACTGAGACACTGCTCCTCTATCTGTCTCCACGTGGATCTACCCACATGTAGATATGCCCACATACGAGTATTAAAGGGTCACAGCATTAGGAAGGTTGAGAACCATTGTATTACACTATCTCTGTTACTGTTCTCCTGATTCAGCTCATTTCACTTTGCATTAGTTCAGATAAGTCTTAACCAACCTTTATAACCTGTTCATATTAACCGTCACTCAGCAATAGAGAATTAATTTTTTTGGAATAAAAATAATGGCACCTCACATTTCCATATGACTTTAAGATACTTAAAGTACTTTCTTTCATTATTGTATTTGATCCTTATGACTACCCCGTGATCTAGCTGATACTGTTATCCCATTGTACAGATCCAAAACCTGAGGAAGGTTAAATGACTTACCCCCAGTGTAGCACTGAGAGAATGTCAGAGCCCAGAATTGGATGGGAAAAAAATAGCAAATAGCAGTTAAGTGTATGTGAAGTAGAATTATAACCCAGGTTTTCCTAACTCAGAATTCAACGTTGCTGGCTATGTAAATCTAACTAAAACAAAACCTCAAAAATCTCTTTTTTGAGGAGTGGGAGGGCAGTCAGCTAACCTTTTCCCATGTCTCACCTACCGAGGCCAATAACTGACCCTCTCCTCCACCTTGACATACCCTTAATAAAATTCATTGCTCTATTACAGTGCCATGAACTTCCTGAATGACTTAGTAACCTCTTCAGTTCCAACAATCGTCCTGTCTTCTACCTTACCTTGAATCTCACCAGTCTCCACTATTTATATCCTGGTGTTAATTAATGCACTGGCCTCATCTTCCCTGGGTGATTACCATTCTGTAGAAGCAGTCCTGTTTGTATTTGTGCTACAATTCCTCCATCTGTCTAATTCTCATCTCCAACTCTAATACTTAGACGCCAGTCAGTTAAAAAGCATTTATTAAGCAGCTTCTAGGTCCCAGGCAATGTGCTAAGGATGTTACAGAGAAAGGCAAAACACAGTCCTTAACCTCAGGAGTTCACAATCTAATGGAGGAAACAACATGCCAGTAACTATGAATAGGCAAGCAATATATGGGACCAATAAAGAGGGGTTGGGGAAGGCTTCTTTTTAACACAGGATTTTAGCTAAGACTTAAGGTAAAGCAAGGGAATCTAAAAGGTAGACATGAGGAGGCAGAGTGTTCCAGACTGGGGACAGCCAGAAAAAATGCCCAGAGCTGAGACACAGAGTGTCTTGGTCAAGGAAAAGCAAGGAAGCCTCTGCTCCTATATGGGGTTGGGGAAGGAATAGAGCATGACAGGGAGAAGGAGGCAGTGTGGGGTAGTGGATGGAAAAGGGATAGAGAGGCTTATAGAAGGTAAAACAGACATTTGTGGCTATATAAAATGTAAAGGTTCTTCCATAAACAAAACCAGTACTGCTAAAATAAAAAGAAAGGTACCAAGGGGGAAATCTTGTCAACATTTCTCTGATAAAAGTCTCATTTCTAAGATACATAGAGAACTGATTCAAGTTTATAACGTTGAATGAATTTATAATTCATTCCCCAAGTATTAAACATTCAAGGGATATTAAGAGGCAGTTTTCAGAGGAAGAATTCCTGACTATCAGTAGCCAAACAAAAAATTACTGATCCAAATCATGAAATAATTTGACAAATAAAAATTAAAAGAGTTGTAATGTTCTCTTTCACACACATCATATTGGGAAAGTTGACCAAAAAAGCTACAAAGACAAATGCTGAGGAAGTGGGGAAAAACAGGAACATTACTAATATACTGTTGGTGGAATTGTAAACCAACCAACAATTTGGAACTGTGCTCTCCAAGTTACTAAAATGTATCTAGTCTTTGACCTAGCAATACCACTACTAGGCCATTACTACCAAAAAGGATAAATAAAGCAGAAAAGGATCCATATATACAAAAATTTTTGTAGTCACTCTTTTTGTGGTGACAAAAAACTATAAAATACAAAATGTGAATTTTTGTTAAGTGAAAAAAATTTTATTGAAGGGAACTAGATATTTTGAAAGATGGAGGTGGAAAGAACATGCAAAATAAGCATGGGGGATAACCAATGCAAAGGCCTGGAGATGGGAGATAGAATTCCATGTATGAAGACCAACAAGAATAGTTTGCCTATATCACTGTACATGGTTGGGACTAACATACATTAAAAATGGAAAATTTAGTTGATACTGGACTGTGAAGGACTTTTCTAAATAGAAGTATAATTTATCCTGGAGGTAATAGGGAGACATTAGTGTTTGTTGAGGAGTGGAATGACACAATGAGATGTGTGCTTTAGGAAATTCAATCTGGTAGCTTCATGAAGGTTGGAAAGGGGAAAGTCTGTGGAGTCATTGAAGATCAATGAGGAAGCTATTATGGTGGTCCAGGCAAGAAGTGATGAGATCCTAGACTGGGAAGGTGGCTATGTGATTTATCTGTTTCCATATTCTCTAGTTATATTTCTTGAATTGGCATATACTTTTGGAACTGTGAATATAAGATTGATTTCTGGCTCTTTATTCTTTTGTATGTTCTTCTAATGGTACTCAAATGAGAGTAACTATTCTTTTCAAATAGGTTTGGATAGCTTTAAGCTGCAGGATTAGTAAACAGGACTTTTATGCTTCGTGCATGCATTGACTTTATTTTTTTAATATTTTATTGAAATTCTTTTTACTTAGCATCACTCTCACTTCCCAAAGCCTCCGTCATCTCCATATAACCACCCCTTCCCCATAACAGATAAATGTAGCCAATCAAGACAAATCAAAACATTGACCAAGTTGGAAAAGATATGCCTCATTTTATACCTATTGTCACCAGTTCTTTGCCCACAGGCAGGAGGGAGCCTTCGCCATCAAGTCCTCTAGAGTCTCCGTTGGTCACAACTTTCCCTGAATTCTTCATATTTGCCTTTTTTCTCATTCAGTGATATTTCATTACATTCCTATGCCACGAGATGTTCAGCTTTTCCCAGATATATGAGCATCCCCTTTCTTTCTAGTGCCTTAATTTTACCAAGAGCTTTTAAATTAGTCAGTATCACATATGTTCCTCTTAAGATAGATAATCAAAAGTTAAAAGCGTGGATAATAATAATAATAGTAGCTTCCTTTATATAGTGCTTTAAAGTTTAAAAAGGAACTTTGCATACATAATTTCACTTTACCTTCACTACAACACTGGTGGGGTAAGCATGCTAGCATCATTCCCTGTTTACAAATAAAGACACTGAGGCCCAGAACCATTGTGCTTATTAAGGCACTTTTTTTAAAATGCAGAGAAGGGGGCAGTGAGTAGAGCACTGGCCCAATGCAGGAGGACCTGAGTTCAGATCCAGTCTCAGACATACTTGCTAGCTGTGTGACCTTGGGCAAGTCACTTAACCCCAATTGCCTTGTCTTCCCCCCTCCAAAAAAAACTGCAAAGAAAAAAATAGAAGGCCTAAAACCTGTTTAGTTTTAGTTTAATTTAGTATAGTATAGTTTTGGTTAATATAGTTTATAGTTTAGTATAATTTAACTTACATACTTTAAACGGGGGCAGTTAGGTGGTACAGTAGATAGAGCACTGGATCTGGAGTCAGGAAGACTCATCTTCTTGAGTTCAAATCCGACCTCAGACACTTATCAGCTATGTGACCCTGGGCAAGTCACTTAACCCTGATTGCCTCAGTTTCCTCATCTGTAAAATGAGTTGGAGAAGGCAATGGCAAATTATTCCAGGAGCTTTGCCAAGAAAACCTCAGATGGAGTCATGAAGAGGCAGACATAACTAAAAAATGACCGAACACACTTTTTTGTTTGTCCTTCACGCTTGAAGAGGACCATGACATCAGGGAGGTGATGCCAAGACATGCAAGGGAACTGGATTTAAGTTTAAAAGAAAAACAAGCTCCGTATATAATAAAGATCTGTAGTTTCATGTGCAGTTCTCTATGTTTTACTATGTATGTGGAAATATCCATTTTATTTGGTGCCTGCTGAATTTGGAATAATAATAATAAAATTCACAATAATGAAAACTACCAAGAAAATGTGACTTACACAAAGTTATAGGATCAGTTTGTGGTTTTTTGAGCTGGAAGGGACTGTAGAGGCCTTTGAGTATAATCTCATTTTACAAGTGGAGAAACTGAGTCACAGTGAAATGAAATGCCTAGTGTCACATAGCCTATAAGTATCTCAGGCAGGACTGTAATCCAGGTCTGACTGACTCCAAGTCCAGTACTCTGTCTTTTCTGCCCATCCTGCCAGATCCTCCAGTCAGGGCACAATTACCAGCATCTCCGAATCAAAATAATAAGTAATTAGTGGCTCTGTAAGTTTCTCCATTGCTTTATCCAGAAACCTCCAGGAATCTCTTTATTTGAACAGGATTCTACTGTGAAGAAGCCCAGACCTATCACAAAAAGGGAAAGGCAGTAAATGTTTCATCAGTGTGATAGTTGAAAATGCATTGCATTGCAGTTGTGTGTAACAAGCTTTAGGGAAATGAAAAGGGGAGAAAAAGGGAGGAGGGATTTTCTGGTAGTCATGTCTCATAAAAAATGTGATATATTTTACGGAGCAAAAAAACCCCAGACATTTCTTCAGGGTCATTCCAGCTGTCAAGATGATTCCATGATTCCATGCAAATGAGCCAAACAAGGCATTAAGTGTACCTGTGTTCAGGCTTTGTATAACGAGAATGGCCATCATTCCAATTCACATCATACCCATTTGCAAATAGACGGCATTTTTGCATCATAGTATCCATTGGCATCCACATTCCTATTTCGGGGACCTTTGTATTCCCTGACAATACGTTGATTTCCTTAACAATGAACACCAGTGAACTTTCCCCTAGGCAAACCAGATGGGATCCAAATTGTTTCTGCAAAATGAACAATTTGTGAAATCTTTGCAAATTGAATTCCAAATATACTTAGAAATGATCTTGACTTCCGCTGGTAACCATGCCACAATGTGAGTTGCTTTTAAAGCCTACATGGGAGATACACTAATTAGTTCTATAACCTTTAAGAAAAATGAATGAGAACAGCAGATCACCATGCTAGACAAAAAAGGCAGAAACCTTTAGGAAAAAAAATGTAATTTGCACTTATGGCATCTTTGGCAGGAAAGTTATTAACTGTATTAGGAGAGAAGCTGAGAAATTTAGTGGATAGAAGAATGACATTGGTGTCAAGCTCCAAGGCCTCCATCTAATACATAGTAACTGTATGACCAGGGGTAAGTCCCTTAACTTGTCAGTGTCCCCCAGAAAACTCTTAAAAATTCTAAATTAGAGACAAGTTATCATTCATGGAAATTAGTTAATTAAGGAAATTCAGTAAATCCCCAACCCCAATCCAGTATCCCACACAACTGAAATCGTAAATCCAAATATCCCTCAAAATATAGTATAATAGATAATCCTTTATCCTATTGAGTTAGAACATATTCCACCCTATTTTGTGAATTGAGCCACTGTAAATATGACAAATTTCCCTTCTATCCATGTGAGATCACTCACATGGTGCAGTGGATAGAACACAGGGGCCTGAAATTAGGCAAGATCAGAGTTCAAATCCCGTCTCAGACACTTACTAGCTATAAAACTGGGACAATAACCACCTTTAAGGCTACCTAGAAGTGGTTCTCAACCTTTGACCCTTTAATACTCATATGTGGGTGAATCTGCCTGTGGACAGACTCACCTGGAGACCAGTAGAGGAGCGGTGTCTTGGTTCCTAAGATCATCGGAAATATGTGTTTTCTGATGGTCTTAGGTGACCCCTGTGACCCCTGTGAAAGGGTCGTTCGACCCCAAAGTGGTCGCAACCTACAGGTTGAGAACCGCTGCTTAAGGGCTGTTGTGAGACTTAGATGAGATAATAATTGTAAGGTGCTTAGCACTGTCCCTGGAACGGAGTAAGTGCTAAATAAACATTAGCTATTATTATTATTATTATTCATTTTAGTTGGCTAAGAATGGAACTCAGATTTCTAGCTTCCCTTATCTGCACTCTAATAATTGCTTTGCTGTATATTCATGTGTAAGATAAAATGGCATTGAATATGCCATGCATGAGAAGAGCTTTGTTTATTCTATTCAGAATCTAACAGTATTTTGAAGCAGGGATACTCAAGACACATTATCAAGGCTTCTAATATATACATCACTTTCATTGAACAAAAGACATGCTATGTTTTTCTATTTGTAATAAAGGCCTTTTTGCATTTTCTATAACATTTGATCCATCAAAAACAGTAATTTCCTTGAATGTGCTTCAACTGATCTCATCTTCACAATTTGACAGTATATTTGTTTTAAAATATAAACATGCCATGCCACTTTAGTTATCTTACCGTTAAATAATGTAACATATTTGGATAGAATCCTCTTGGGATTTTACAAGATCAAGGCATACAATACCTGAAAAGGTAACAACATGTTTTATTTTTTTTCCTTATTCCAAACATGATACAAATGGTTGTTCCCTTATAAAAACAGCTGGCCTATTGCATAGAGTCCTTGTTGTATTTTAAGTATTTAAGTATTAAGTATTTAAGTATTTATTTTAAGTATTGACTTTCCTGCTGACTCCAAATGGGAAGTGTTTATACTTCTACTGGCATTTTCATTTTTAGGAAGCTTTTTTATCTGTGGTTCTATTTTATCCTTATTAGTTTTTTTCCGATAAATGTTATTTGCATGCTATATAATGTACATATTTCTAATTCTTCCACTACCAAAAACAGATAGACATTAGATGTCTTTAACTATAAATTTTTTTCTCTTTACTCATTTTATGTTTTCAATAATGTGATATAATTTTCTAGTGAAGTGTTTTAATTTTAATTCTGAACATAAACACCAAATAAAATGGACATTTCCATATATGTAGTGTAACAGGGAAAAAAAAAGACTATACATGGCACTTCAGATCTCCCTTTCCCTTTCTTCTCCATCCCTCCCTTTCCTTGCCTTCTCTCTTTTTCTCTCTTTCTCCTCTGACAGTATCCCTTGCTTTTCTGAGCTATCCGGTTTTCCATATTTTTATGACCTTCTAGAAAAGGCCATTCCATTCTCTTCTTTGCATTTTTAAATGCCTCAAAAACTTTTTTCTTCTCTTTTATTGCATTTTTTCTTTGTTTACTGTTATTTTGTTTTTGGCTATCATCCCATTCCCTATTCATACCCCACTCCTTGTTGGAAAAAAGAAAAAGGAAAATAGAGTGCTTGTAACAAATACACATAGTCATGCAAAGTCATGTCTAAAAATGCATATCTTGGGGCAGCTAGGTGGCGCAGTGAATAGAGCACCAGCCCTTGAGTCAGGAGGACATGAGTTCAAATCCAGCCTCAGACACTTAACACAAAAAGTAGCCATGTGACTTTGGGCAAGTCACTTAATCCTAATTGCCCTACCTCCTCCCTTCCAAAAAAAGCAAAAATTAAATTAAATTAAATTTTAAAAAATTTAAAAATTAAAATTAAAATGTGTATCTACTTTTTCATTATTCCACCACCTCTCCATCAGCCAAGTGGGTAGCATGGTTTATTGTAGGTCCTCTGGAATCATGATTGGTCATTATATTGATCAGAATTAAATTTTTCAGACTCAAAATTGTTCTCCTGGTTCTGCTTATTTCACTTTGTATCAGTTCATATAGATTTTCACAAGTTTCTCCAAAATCAGCTTCATCATTTCTTCTACAACAATAATACTCCATTGTACTCATTCATAGTTTAACCATTTCCCAGTAGTTGAGCAGTTCCACTTATAATTCTTTGCTACTTTAAGAGAACTGTTACAATTATTTTTGCATGCATGGGTCTTTTGCTTCTTTCTTTGATCTTTTGGGATTAAAGGCCTAGTAACTGTATTATTGTGCCAAGGATTGTGCACAGATAAACAATTTTTGGAGCATAGTTCCAAACCGGTTTCCAGAATGGTAGGACCAGTTCACAGCTCTATTAACAGTGCATTACCATGACTGTTTATCACACAATTCTTCCAACAACCATCATTTTCATTTTTTGTCATCTTTACCAATTAACAGGAGATGAAACCTCAGAGTTTCTTTAATTTACCTATTCCCAGTTATTATTGTTTTGAAGAATGTGCTCATGTAATTGTTGATAGCTTGGCCTTCTTCCTTTAACAACTGCCTATTCATATATTTTGACCCTTTACTTATTGGGGGAATGGCTCTTGTTCTTATAAAAATCTGAATGTGTTCCTAATATATCGTGCATAAGAAACTTTTATCAGAAAAATTTGATATTGATTTTTCCAGTTACCTGGTCCCCTTCTAATTTTAACTACGTTGACTTTGTTTGGGCAAAACCTCTTTTTAAATTACATATAATCAAAATGGTCCATTTTAATTTTCTTTACTTCTCTATGCTTTGTTTGAATGTGAACTCTTCTTTTAGCCAGAGACCAGATAAGTAATTTCTTTCTTGCTCCTGTAGTTTATTTATGATGTTACCATTTATGTCTAAGTCATATAACCATTTGGAGCTTATCTTGGTATATGGCATGGTATTTTGGTCTATATTTTATTTCTTCCAGACTGATTTCCTAGCAATTTTTGTCAGATACTGAGTCCTTACCCAATTGTTGCTATTTCTGACTTCTCTATGCTTCTCCATTTCTGTTGTCTCAGAGAGTCTCAGATTATATTAAAAAAAAAGATTTTCTTTCTCTTCCTTACATTTCTTTTTCTTCCTAACAAGATGACCTAAGTTCTTTCTTGACAAGTATAGTTGGCTGGCTCTTTTGTCCCCATAACCCTGGCCAACTGGCTCCCAAACTCATTCTCTTCCTGCCTTACCCTGCACTTTTATATTCTTTTTAATTCGCAATCTGTTACATATGACATTCCACAACATCTCTGCCTGGTCCTTGTTCTATTCCCTGCAGCCTCACAAAGATCTTTACAATGCTCTTCAAGCCCGGCAATCTCCATTTTATAAGTAGAGATCCCCCATAACAAGTCTTAGTATATAATATTTTCCTCGGTTTCGTTTTTACATCCTCACCCTTTATCCCCCATTCTTCCACTTTTACCATATCCTTTCCATAGGTTGCCCTTTTATTTCCTCAGAAATCTTTTCAACAGAAAGCTTCCTTTCCTTTTAGAAGGAACGCAATTGCCCTGAGGTTCTAGGATGCTGAAACTCAATAGAAGGAAAGAAAATAACTTGTATTAAACGAAAAATGCCCACCACCAAAGCAGACAGTAGAGCCTGCTTGCCTTGTGAAGAACAAGGGCTTGGGGTCCGCAGCAGAGTAGGACCTTTTTGTATCATGGACCCTGTTAGCAGTCTTATGAAGCCTTATAATACTGTGTTCTGTTACCTGCATTCATAATTGAAGGAAATGCTAAATTTCAGTTAGAGGTTAGTAAAAATAAAGATGTTTTTTTTTTTCTCATCCAGTTTACCTACCCCAGGTTAAGAACCTCACAGGCAGAAGGAGAATAATTGTGTAGGCAGCCCAGCCAGAAGGAAGCACCTGTCAGATGCTCTAGCCCTTCGGAAATATTTAGCCTTGATTTTATTACCTATTGTTGTAGATTCTTCTAATGCACTCTGGTGATTGATCTGGTTGGCCACTTTTTCAGCTGTGATGTTGAGTAAAGGCTCTGTTTAATATCACAGTCAAGATATCCATGCAGAACTATTTCAACCAGGGAATCCCCTCCATTGGTATCTGAGATCATTTCTTCAAGAGGCTTTGTGGGAATTTGTTGGAGTCAGCCATTTGGCATTAGTACAATCAATATGTTCCTCTTTGAGAATGAAGGCTGAACAAGAGCAAAAACAATAAATAAATTAACGAGCATTTATTAAATGTCTGCTATGTGTCAAGAGTTGGGGATCTATTTCTTAATCTTCTTATCTGGTTTCTTCCTGCCTGATGCTGCCATTGAGTAAAAAAGGGGATAAACTGTTCCATTTAAAGGCATATCCTTGAGTCTTTTCCCTTCTTTCTTCTCTCTTCCCCTTCTCCCCCTCTTTCACTTTCTCTTTCCTGTACACCTCTCCCTTCCCTTTTCTTTCTTTCTCTTCTCCTATGCTTCTCTCTTCCATCCCTCACATTCCTTCCCTTCTCTTTTCTCTTCCCATGCTCCTCTCCCTTCCTCACTTTCCTCCACTTCCTTCCCTTTCCTTCATTCTCCTCTCTTCTCCCATGCTCTTCTTCCTTTCCATTCCTTCCTTTTTTCCACCTCCTTCCCATTCCTTCCCTTCTCTTCTCTCCTCCCATGCTCTTCTCTCTTCCTCCTTTTCCTCCACATCCTTCTCTTTCCTTCCATTCTCTTCTCTTCTCCCATGCTCCTCTCCCTTTCCTTTTCTCTCAATCCCTCCCTTCCCTCCTCTTCTCTTTTTCTCTCTTCCTCCTCTGAGTACCCCTTTCTTTTATCTTGTCTATTACAATCTGATTAATCAGCAAAGACAGCTTTGATCTATTACCAAGCAGTGTGAAGGAATTTCAAAGCACCAGGAATACAACTGGATTGCATCAGTAAAGTTTCTTGTTGTTTACTAAGCTTAGTGGAAGTTTAACTCACTCAATCATAGAACTGCTGCTTTTAGTGACAGTTCAAGTTTAAAACTGTGGAACATTTCCTTCTAGGCATCATCTGTCATAGTCTTCCATTAGTGTTCAAGGTTCTTTCCAACTGAGCCCCACTAGTTTCTGACTGAAACCACAATTGTCATCATCTCCCTCCCCAATCGAGCAGATATCCCAGGCAATGATCATAGGAGATACAATCTTTCTGCTATGTCCTCTCTCTAAGCTTTAGCCTAACTTCCCCTTTCCAGTCATTTCTAACCTGTGACTTCTTAAGCTGCCATCTTGAAACGTGCCATGCTTTTCTTCTCAATATCTTTCCCCTTTTCTTCAATGTGCTTTGAACTACCCTGCCCTAGCTCTGCTCCCCACAATACCCTCATTCTACTACGTATGGTTTAATTTAATATACTATAATATCACATAAGTATATATATAATGCATATTATAATATAATGTAACAATGTAAATATGCTATAATATATCATAATATAATATAACATGTATGAATATAATTTAATATAACATATAAATCATAATATAACATAAACTAACATTTATTAAGTAAATCACTTCTAATGTTCCATTCCTTCTGCCTTAACTGGAGCATTTTATTCATCATCATTTTCATAACAGTTTTAAGAGCTTGGTAGAATAAGGTCCTATGATTTATAGCTTAATAGAGGAACTTTAGAGTCAGTTTAGTGAAGGCCATCTGCCCCATTGCACAGATGAGGAAACTTAGGCTCAGAAAAGGTAAGTGACTTTTCCAGTGTCACATATCTGCTAAGTGGCAAAGGCAAGAATCAAACTCAAGTTCACTAACTGCAGAATTAGTCCTTCCATTTATAGAAAACACAAAAATGCCACAGGTCCATTGTAACGCCAATAAATCTTCTCCCTTTCTAGTACATCTTCCCCGTATTTACAGTTGCCTTTTGAGGACCAAAAACTATTTAGGTTTTCAAAATAAAGAATGCAGAAAGAAAAGGAAACCCACCTTAGAGACATCATCTAGTATTATACGTTCCATTTAGAGCTGGAAGGGGCAAGGATTCAAATATTGACTCTTGCTGCCTATGTGACCACATAGAGGTGATTTTAACCTCTGTGGACTTTAGGTTCTTCCCCTTTTAATTAAGGAAGGTGATCAAAATGATCTCTAAAATCCCTTCCAGCTCAACATCATGATCCTGCAACATTAGAGGTCCTTTTTTTTACAGTTGAGAAAACTGAGGCTTAAAGAGGAACACAGTCATTCTTAAACCAGATAAGCAAAGAAGAGGTACATGGAAAATGAAATTAGGAAAATGGGGAAAAGGGAGCCTGGTCCTAGTCTGAACTAGAAAGTAATGATTAAAAAAAACTATTTCTAAACCACCTACAGATTTCCAAATTGCTCTTCTGAGAATACCCTGCTTCAACTGGGTAGTATAATTAGGTGGCACAGTAGATAAAGTGCTAGGCATGGAGTCAGGAAGACCTGAGTTCAAATCCAGCATCAAACACGAGTTGTGTGACCCTAGGCAAGTCACTTCACCCTGTTTGCCTCAGTTTCCTCATTTGTAAATATGAGTAATAATAGAACCTAACTCCTAGCATTGTTGTGAGAGTGTGAAACTATATGTGTGGAGCGCTCTGTAAACCCTAAAGGCTTCAGAAAGGCTTTGCTGCTTGTTGTTGTTGGGCCATTTCAGTTATGTTCGACTTTGTGACCCCTTTTGGAGTCGAAATCCTGGAGTGGTTTGCTGTTTCCTTCTCCAGCTCATTTACAGATGAGGAAACTGAGGTTGACAGGATTAAATGATTTACCCAGGGTCACACAGCTTTTCTTCATGGTGGTTCCAGACCAAGGTGACCCCTGTCGCCTTCAGTGCTCCCCCCTCCTGGCCTTTGCTTCAACCTTCTTTTCCTTATAGCAAAACAAACCTGTTATGCTCCAGTATCTCTCAGTTGCCTTCAGGCTGCTAAAATGACACTGTCGAGCATGTTTGACTGATAACTACTTAATGTTCTCTCTCTTTAGAAATCACAGGTTCATAAATTTAGACCCAGAAATCACAGGTTCATAGAACTTAGACCTTCAAGGTCATCTAGTTCAACAACTTCATTTTACAGATGGGGAAACTGAGGCTTAGTTATGTGGCCAACATCATTCAGGAAGCAAGCATCCAGAACCCACACCCTGGAGAGAAAAAGTCTTTAATGAAAAGGAATAGGGCTTCAGTGATAGAACCTCATCTACCTGCTCATGGATGAAATGTTTTGGAGCAGAGGGCCTTTCCAGAACCCCATTCCAACTGTACTGTACATACTTTGGCTAGAATCAGAGTGCTAATGGCACAGTAGACAAGCATTTAAGTGCCTACTGTGTTCCAGGCATGATACTAAGTGTGAAGAATAGAAAGAGAGGTAAAAACATAGTCCCTACCCCCAACAAGTATCCATTCTAATATGAAAAGATCTTTACATTTGGAGTCAGAGGGGCCAGGTTCAAATCCTTCTGTTAACATTTATTACTTGTGTGACTTTGAATGAGTCCCAAGGTCTTGATTTTCCTCAGCTGTAAAATTAAATGGATATACAGACACTGTGGTTGGGAGATCCATCCTGCCCTACTGAAAAGTCAGATGGGTGAGGGGGGAAGACGTAGGAGAGAATAGACTGGGGGAGGGGGGATACACTGGGATGGCTGTTTTGGGGCGGTGGGTAGGGGAAAGATGGGGAGAAAATATGTAACTCAAAATCTTGTGGAAATGAATGATGCAAACTAAAATAAAATTAAAAAAAAAATTAAATGGATAGCGTTATCTGATGTCTAAGTTCTCTTCCAGGTGTAGTTCTGTGATCCATTGACCATGGAGTGTTCATGAATGAGTTACACAAATTTTCTCTTACACAAATGAGAAGTTCCTATGCTTTATGAACTTTTTGCTTTTCCATTCGCCCTACATTGAACACATTAGCAATCCCTGCTTTTATGTATTTTTATAATTCAATAAAGGAAGAGAAGTAGATGTTTTAAAATGATCAAATTACAATATATAATAAAGGTGCCAATAGGGAAAAATTCACCAAAATCTAGCTCATAAAACTTGAAATGCATCTTCTTATCAATATCATCCATTTTACTTTCATGTCCCAGGGATTTGGTTTTAGGCTCACACTTCAAATGTTTATTGAATTCAATTCAACTCAGGTTTATTGGATTTCATACTATCTTCATAAAATGAGTTGTTCTATTATACAAAGTGAAGCCCCATTTGCCTGAGAGTTGTTGTATCTCACACATATACATGAAAGAGCATTTCTATCACTGTTCAATGCAGGTTCCATATTTTTTAGGTTTGAGAATATTTCACAGATAACTGAAATGTTTTACTGTGCCCGTCTAGACTAATAGACATAATCACAAATAGAGCTGATAGGTCAGGGAAGCAAAATTGTGTAAGTGGATATCAAGTGATCTTGCAATATTCCTTAGCAAAAAAATGGCCTGTTTAGCAGACTAGGTTACTATTTGCTAAAGTAAACACAATAAATATCATTTTTAAAATTTTTTTCCAAATTTATAGTATTTCAATTTTAATCAAAAGGTTATTAGGTCAGCATAGAGTGCTAGGTTTGGAGTGAGGAAGACCTGAGTTCAAATCTAGCCTTAGACACTAACTTTGACCCTGGAAAAGTCACCTAACCTCTGTTTGCCTCCATTTCCTCATCTATAAAATGAGTATTTACCTCCTAGAGTTGTAGTAAGTATCAAATGAGATAGTGATTATAAAGAGCTTTTAGCACAGAGCCTGGTATGTAGCAGGTGCCTAAGAAATGTTAGCTATCATGCTCATTGACATCATCATCATTATTATTGGTTAGAATGTTCAGAATATTTAGACGACTTCAGTATTCACACAACAGTTTAATTTGTGTCTCCAGTACTTAAAGTTCCTCTCAGATCTCAGCCTACATTTTATGCGCCCTAAACCTGGAGAGAATTCCACTCAGAATCTCTTTATTAATTTCTTTTATTAGAATTAGTCGAATCCATCAGAAAAGTTCCAATTCAGAAGTCATTTGCAAAGCCCTTTCTTCCTAGATTTAATTATAAAAACCCTTCTAATATAAATTTGAATTCAGTTCACTTTTCAAAGGTCATGGAAGTGACCCCTTCTCCGTATACACAGAGAACATTACCAGGTAGATGTCCATCAGCGAAACTGGTCATTTTATAGGATCACAGATTTAGTTCTGGAAGGGACTTTAGAGGTCATATATTCTAACCCTTTAATTAGGCCAATGTGGAAACTGAAATCCAGAAAGACAAAGTGATTTATGCAAGCAATCCTAGTAGCAAAGCCTGGATTTAAACCTAACAGATTTAAACCTTAAATCTGTCTCTGATGCTAGAGCTGTCTTCATTATACTTGAATGCTTTTTGAAATAGTTCATTTTATTAGTCCACTGGGACTGGCCAATTTCTATGCTTCTTTTCAAAAGAGAAAAAAAAAGTACTATTAGTCATTAAGTACTATTAAGTCATTAATTCATTTCACATTCAGTTGTTGCTTTAAAAAAATACTTTGAAATTATTAAACTACTTAGAACAAAAGACATTTTCGATTGTCAATTCTTCATTCTAAAGAAGCAGATTAATGTCTCTGAATCTCAGTGGGAACTTTCTAACACTTAAGTGGCAGCCTCTATGTAGCCATCAAAGTAATTTATTAAAATAAATTATATATAAAGCTGAGAGACATCTCTAATAGCAATAAGGCCACCTCCATGAGGTAATCACACCAGCAGAAGCATTCATCTGTAACACATAACCCCACAGAACCTTGAAATTATAACAACCACACCTCCAGAAATGCCTTTCTCTTATTAGTTTCCTAGAAGGCCTGACACTGTATGGCAGTTTTGGTAAATACATAATAAAGACTCAGCAGATACTTAATGGTTGATTGACTGAATTGGGAACTTCTCCAGTAGAAGGGTGGGCTTACTATGTGCCAAGCACTGTGTTAAGTGTTGGAGATGCAAAGAAAGACAAAAATAGTGTCCCTGCTTTTCAAGGAGCTCATAATGTGATACCAAAGAAATATGAAACATGGTCATAAGACTATATATTGAGAGCTAGAAGGGAACACCCTTTCTGCTTGGTCAATTCATTTGTGTTTGACTCTTTGTGACCCTGTTTGGGGTTTTCTTGGCAAAGATACTGGAGTGGTTTGCCATTTCTTTCTTCAGATCATTTTACAATTAAGGAAACTGAGGCAAACAAGGCTAAGTAACTTGCTTAGGGGAACAGACATAGAGTCTGAGGTTGTATTTGAATTCAAGTTGTCCTGACTCCAGGCCTGGCACTCTATCCACTGTTTGGTTCAAAGGTTCAAAATACTACCATTTTAGGGTTAAGTTGTTGATTGACTATGTTAATTTCATAGGCAGAAAGTGAGTTTATGAGGATGCCAGCAATGTGTGTGAATATTATTGTGGTTTTGTTAAGCCTTGTTTTCCGAGGAACACAAACTGTGAAGGACTTGAGGTGGATTAGACAGTGTGAGCTTCAGTATAGAATAGGAACTGCGTGGAGTGTCATGGGCTGCTCAGTGTCCAGCACTAGGCATGATTGGAGATGTGAATAAAAAATCACCAGACAATGTGAGTAGTTCAAGGAAGAACCATGAACTCCATTTGATGATTCTCTGAACAAGGTTTTTATAGAACAAGCAGACAAAGGTTCAAGTACTCTCATCAATAAGCTTAGTTTGTCATATTCTGGAATATTATTGTCATTATCATAGTCTTATCTTAATAATAGTCTGTCACATCCTAGAAGCAGCTCAGGTAAGATCAGGCTTTGTAATTCTAGGTGCCAAAAAGTCCTGGGAAAAGCCAGAAAGTCTTGAGAAAGCCAGTAAGCTTTTTTCAAGTGCAGTCACATAACAAAAAATGCTGAAAGCAGGCTTCAAAGCCGCAGTCTCAAAAACATCTGCATAGAAACTGACCCCCAAGAATATTTTGGCCTACAACAGTGGAGAGCTGGACAAGGAACTGGGAGCTGTCTGCCTTTGAACTCAGGTAGCAGTTGGTTAGATTTGGGCAGGAGCTGAGACCGTGGAAGAGGAACCATGGAAGCTGAAAGCCTGCCTCTAGTCAAGATGAAAAAACTCCTCATTGGGTATTTAATGCTGACTGATGAGAATGTAACTTACTTGTGATGTAGGGGTGGATGGCCTTTGTACTTTCCACTACCCCTTAAGAGGGTACTTAATAGTGACTGATGGTATTGTAACTTAATTGCACCCCATGGGTGGAGGACTTTGACCTTTGTGCTTTGTGGTTGACTAAATGAATGTACTTTGTTTAAAATTCTGTGACCACTTTGGTGAAAACTGCATGGCCGTTTTAGTGTTAAGTTGTTGAATTGTGACATGGTGAATGCTGTACTTTGTTTTCTGTGAATATTTTGCTCTAATTTGTTACTGAATAAATACAGAGTTCACTATGTTGTGTAATTAGAACCTTGAAAAGCTATTCACAGCAGCCATCCTCTGGAAAGCTTCACATGCTTGGCATTACACCAATGCAGGAATTTGTGTTGCTTGACTGTGTATTTGTTATAAGGATTTTTAATTGTTTTTCCAGTGATATGAAGGACAAGATGGAAGGGAGATAAAAATCCATGTTTCATTATTTTTAAAAATTAACTTATTTTTTAAAGAGGAAGAAAGAGGACAGGCACTTCCAGTTGGAGGGTGGTAAGGAGGTGCTAGAAGCCTCTATGGTTAGCCTTTTCAATATTGTTACTGTTAAGGGAGACCAGGTTAAGGATACTGACCCAGTGCTAGCATCAAGAAGAGAACAGGTCTTCAAAAGTGGGGTAACAGTGAGCCATGGTTTAAGGAGGCAGATTTCTACAGTCAACAAAGTTGGACCTACATGATTCAAAATTGGCCTGTTACTTAAAATAGGTCAGTGTGCCCAGTGACCCTAAGAGCCTCCATAAAGTTTAAGAAGAAGATGGTATGGTTTTGTTTCTAATGTTGAAAGGGATTTGAAGATCTCCTGGAAGAGGGAATGTGACCTTGCCAAGATGAGATATGGTGAAAGGGACACAGGGATGTGGACAGTCTTTTTGCCCTTCTGTCTGATGGATAAAGCAGCAAAGAAAGTGTCATTCTCTCTTCTGGAGAGCTTTTTCTGTCTCTCTTCCCTAGTGGGCTTATAAGCACCTGGATGAGCCCTTCTCTCTGGCTCCATGCCACAGGCCAGAGCTCTCTTTTGTGAAATGCTGGCTTCTTTTCTGATGGTCAGAGCAGCAGTAGGACCTGAAGAGATCTTCTAATTCCCCACATTTTTTAATCCAGAAATCTGTGTGTATGTTAAGGTTATTATTAAGAATTCTCTCTTCACTTTCCAGAAGGCATTTCTATAAATTCACATTTGTCCATTAGCTAGGAATTTCCCTGAAAGTACTTGCAAGTTATGTTTTATAAAGATACACCAACCCAGCATCTTATAAACCACTTATTAAAAGAGCCCTAAATTAGGTTTCTTTGAGTCCAAGCTCACCTCTCTTCAATCCATTCTCCACACAGCTGCCAAAGCAATATTCCTCAAACATCGATATAACCATTTCACTCCTCTCTTCAAAAATCTGCAACGATTCCCTCTTGCCACTTGGATAAAGTTCAAAATCCTTTACCTGGCATTCAAAGCCCTCTGCTTATGGCTCCCACCTACCTTTGTAGTCTTGCTTCATGTTGTTCCCCTTCAGACACTGAATTCCAGCTAAACTTTTAACTGTGTCTATACAGAGCAAGTTATAACACGTCTGGAATGCACTCTCTTTTCAGTCATTCAGTAGTTTTTCAGTCATGTACCCTTGGCAAAGATACTGAAATGGTTTCCCATTTTCTTCTCCAGCTCATTTTATAGATGAGGAAACTGAGGCAAATAGGATTTAAGTAACTTGCCCAAGGTCACACAGCTAGTAAATTTCTGAGCTCCCATTTGAACTCAGGAAGATGAGTCTTCCTGACTCTAAGCCCAGCACTCTATCCACTGTGCTACCTATCAACAAAAACATAAGATCTTTCTCAGTTGTTAGCATACTCATGAATAACTTCGTATAAACTTTCCAGCTACTTGTCTATGCATAAGTTATATCTATACACACACACACAGACACAGACACACACACACACACACACACACACACACACACATACATATACTCACTCACACTCTCATACTCCCCTTCCTCCATTAAATTGTAAGTTCCTTGAGAGCCTTCCATTTTTGTCTTTTTCTCCCCACTACCTAACATAGGGTTTTTCATGTATTTAGTAAACATTTATTCAATTGAAAATTACTGGTCAGGAAGGGGAGGTGGTCTCACTTCCCTGACACACAACAGAGGTCCATCAGGGGAGAGGGAACATGATAGAGTGTCCAGAGTTGCAGACTTGGAGTCCAAAGACCTAGATTTCGGCCCCAGCTCTATCTGTGTACCTGGGGCAAATCATGTAATCCCTTTTGGCCTCAGACTCCTCAATTACAAAATGAGTGGGCTGTATGAAATTACCTTAAATGTTCTTTTAACTTCTACATCTGTAGTCCTTAGAGCAGAGAGTGGGAATGACAGTAAAGAGAATGGCCTTTCTAAAGCAGAGGAGGGAATAGATTGAATCATAGACTGGGTTCAGATTGACAATTCACAAGTGACTTTTGGAAATCTATTCAGTGACAAAAAAACGCAAATGATAAATACTAGAAGGACTAGGGGAATAGAACCACACTAATGAACTATGTAGCTGTGCATCAATCTCATTTGATATGGTTTGGAGCTACACTAATTAAAAGATCACTAAATTGTATGGACTCTTTGACCCAATGATACCACTTAATAATCGTATACCTAGTCAATGTTGAAGATAGAAGGAAAGGTCATTCATATATGTGTGTGCATAAACACACATATATACACACATGCTCATATATATATGCACATGTGTATAAAAGATACACACATATAACAATATTTTGAGCAATACTTTTTGCAAAGAATAGTAGCAAGTATATAGCAAAGTCAAGTAGCAAGGAACTAAAAGAAAAATGAATGCCCATCAGTTGGGAAATGCCTGAATAGACTGTGGTACAGGGACAGATGATAGCTCCAGATACTGGACCTAACTGGTGCAGTGGATAGAGAGAGCACTGGGCTTGGAATCAGTAAGACTCATCTTCTTTGCGTTCAAGTCCAGCCTCAGAAACTTAGTAGTCATGTGACCCTAGGCAAGCCACTTAACCCTGTTTGCCTCAGTTTCCTCATCTGTAAGATGAACTGGAGAAGGAAATAGCAAACCACTCCAGTATCTTTGCCAAGAAAACCCCAGGTGGGGTTACAAAGAGTCGAACATTACTGAAGTTGAATTTGCTAGAAATCCCAATTTGAAGAAACTCCCTCTTCCAATGCAGATTGGTAACTTTTCTACAACTTGAAGTCTTGACTTAGAGAGTTCCCTACTTGCCTAGAGTGAAACAGCCACTGTGTGTTAGGGGAAGGACTTCCTGACTTTGAGACAAACCTCTAGATGATATACCAAGCTGCCTCTGGCATGTAAATACAATGTAAAAATGGTAACACCAAAAGAAATGGCAAGTATGAAAAATGCAGAGAAATCCTGTATGTACTATGCAGAGTGAGCAGAACCTGGAAAATGATGCACATCGTGCTGACATCAGTGCAAAGAAAAATAGCAGTCAAAGACTTAAAATTATGATCGAGGGATGCAAGATTGAATGTTAGAGGACCAACCTTTGAACCCTAACTCTACCACATATAACTTGAATAACCATGGGCATGTCACAAACTCTCACTTTTTCAGTTTGCTCATAAAATGTAGAGGTTAGATTGGAGAACTAAAGGCTCTTCCAAATCTAAATAAAAGATCCTGAGATTCCACCTATCATAATTTCAGAGGACTCGTGCCTCAAACGTCTTGGCAAAAAAGGTGGTGGGCTATGGGTACAAAATGAGGTATACATTTTCCAACGTAACTAATGTGTTGATTTATTTTACTTAGTTGTATGTTTCTATTTCAATGGAGAGTTCTATTTGGGGCAATGCAATCATTAGAAAGTAACAGTGATATTGTTTGTTTTTTATTTTGTTTTGGGGGATTTTTTATGTTTTTTTTAGTAACCTATCTAAGGATTTGGGACATGAAGCAGTAATCAATAGAAATCTCTTGTAGGTTCTTGAGAAGATTGTGATGTGCTGCTGTTTTGTAATGACTACCCTGATGTTGTTATGTCAAAGAGATGTAATATACTTAACATGGGTGGGCCAGCAAGGAGGTTGCTATAATAGTTGAAGAGTCATTGATCCAGAGTGTCAAATGCTACAAAGAAATTATAGAAAAGAGCTCCGAAAAAGGCACAGGGTTCTGCAAAACGTTGGTACATTGGTCACTGGTAAACGTAGAGAGTGAAGTCTAAAGAGAAGTGAAGTTTTACAAAGAAATGCGTCCAATATATTTCAGAAATGAAGACTCATAAAGAATTTATTGTGTAGCCTTGTAGCAGTTTTAAAAAGCTGCTTCAAAACAGATTTTAATGGGCATTTGGTAGCACACCTTAAGAAAGGTTAAATCTTCTGAGTATATTGTATTTACGGAATATGTGGAGGCCTTGGCCTACACTGTGAGATAAAGGGGATTATTTTCTGAGTTTCACTTGAGTCAAATGAAGCCTGTCAAAGCTCCACAGAGGACAATAGGCCTATGATCTTTACCTGTATGTGAGAGTGTGATTGGGAAGATCCAGTATGGCCAATGATTCTTTCCACATTGTGCAAACATAAAAAGGTCCCTTGATTTTTTAATTGGCAGCCAGTTTTTTCATTGTTTGCCCTTCTTAAACTTGCAGTTCAGCCAAGGATTTGTTAAAAAAAAAAAGAGCTAGACATCTTGGAGAGAGAAAGAAGAAGAGAAAGAAAATTCAGAGAGAAACATTTTTTGTTTCTATTTTAACCAAAAATTTTGAAAAATTCTAGATTATGATTTCTTAGAATGATGAATGAGGTTTATTGGCTTCTCAGTACTCCCAGGCAGTTCTTTAATTGGTGCCAATCTACAGTGGTAGAAGGAGTTCCTAACCAAGCCCTCTCTACACAGCTGAAATCAGAGAGAGGAGTGGGGGGGATGGATAAATAGAGAGGGAGAGGGATGGATGGATAGACATTGAGAGAGGGATAGATGGATGGCAGGAAGGGAAAGGGAAGGGAAGGGATACATAAAAAGCATTTATTCCCCCAAAATGATTCCTACAAAAATTAACAATAGGTAGACATGTATGGACAACTATCTATAGTCACATCATTGTGACTCCGGTATGCTAAGGATAAACACAACAGTAAACCTTGAATTGAAAAACAAGTAAGTTTCTGTCCAAAGGAGCAGAAGTGTATCTTCACTTGGAAGTAAGTCCAAAGAAAAGCAAAGTAAGAAACTTTATGAAGAAATAGAGAAAAAAAATGTCATCAGATGATTCATGCTGCTGCAAACTTCTGAGAGTCAGGACTCAAAAGGAGAAAAATAAATGATTTCATCTTCTGCCACATTTGACTTGGTTATAAAACAAGCAGAATGCTCATGATTCAGTGTTGGAAAGGTGATTTCAGATGTTAGAGAATACAAAGCAGCCTCCAGTGTCTGTTCCAGGATCTCAGGCTGGGCAGCTGCCAAACAGAGCCTCCCTGCAACACGGTGACAAAGGCCTTGGAACAAAATAGCCTCTGACTTTTTTTTTTGTTCTTAGGCTTCTTCAAATTCTTCCATTTTCTTCAGCATGAGAAAGAAATTGGCCTGGGTTTGAAAACACTCATGGCAAATCAAGGAAGGATATAGAAAAGGGTAGAGATGCTTACTTCAGTAAGGGGAAAGCTCCATTTTCAGAAGTCTGTATCAAGGACTAAAACGAAGAAATGCTGAAAGTGCTTGTTGTCATGGAGAGCAGGGGAAGACCTGAGGCTCAGGGTTCTTGGCTGCCTCTTCCAGTTTCAAGAATTAGGCAATGGGTGTTCACTCCATTGGTTACAACCCTTCTATACAACCAGACTATTGTACAATGTGAAAGTATTTGCAGATCCTATACTTGATTGCACGCCACCATGGGGCGAGGGGGTGAAGGGAGGGCAGAAAATTTGGAACTCAAGGGATTGTGGAACTGAATCTTGTAAACTAAAAGTAAATAAACAAGTCAATGGAAAAAAAAAGAATTAGGCAATGGGGGCGGCCAGGTGGTACAGTGAATAAAGCACTGGCCCTGGAGTCAGGAGGACCTGAGTTCAAATGTGACCTCAGACACTTAACACTTACTAGCCATGTGACCTTGGACAAGTCACTTAACCCCAACTGCCCTGCCTTCCACCCTCCAAAAAAGCAAAAAAAAAAATTAAAAAAAAAAAA
>CM053581.1:360674502-360708648 GCA_028627135.1 Pseudochirops cupreus | reverse complement strand
AGTCATTTCAGCTCTGTCTGACTCTTCTGGACCCCACTTGGGGCTTTCTTGGTAAAGATACTGCAGTGATTTACCATTTCCTTTTCCAGCTCATTTTACAGATGAGGAAACTGAGACAAACAGTGTTAAGTGACTTGCCCAGGGTCATACAACTAGGATATGTTTGAGGCTGGATTTGAACTCAGAAAGATGACCCTTCTTGACTCCAGACTCGGCACTCTGTCCACTGCACCATCTAGCTGCCCCTTTTATTTCTTGCACTGAGTTACCAAATACTCTGCCTCATTTCTTATTTAGCCTTAATCACTGAATGGGTGTTGCCTAAGTCAAACTAAGACCTGTTGAAGACCTTAGCTTTAAAAAGCCAAGCTCTCCACTGCATCCTGGGCCATCTCTAGTTGTCCTGATCTATATCTGGTCAGTGGACCCAGATGGCTCCAGAGGAGAAAGTGAGGCTGGTGACTCTGCACAGCCCTGCCTCACTTAAATCCAATTCACTTGCATGTCATGGCATCACCTCCCTGATGTCATCATCTTCTTCAAGACCAAAGAGCAAGCAAACACATCTGACTTTGTGATGTGTTGTGTGGTCCAGGGGATAGAATGTTAGACTTGAAGTCAGTTGGGGTTTGACTCTTACTTTGATCCTTTACAAGCACTACCTTATATGAATTATAATATTCTAAAATATCTTGTTTTGTGCTTTTGCTAATGTTTAATCTTTTCAGTCATGTCCAACCATCTATGAACCCATTTGGGGTTTTCTAGGCAAAGATATTAAAGTGGTTTGACATTTCCTTCTACAGTCTTTTTACAGAGGAAACTGAGGCAAACAGGGTTAAGTAACTTCCCCAGAGTCACACAACTAGTAAGTGTCGAAGACTCAAGAAGATGAGTGTTCCTGATTCCAAGCCCAGTGTTCTATTCACTGTATCACTTAGCTACCCCAAAAATACATATACCCATTATATATTATGCAGATATATGCAGAACCTATTTCCACATTATCCATGTTATGGGAGGGGAGGGTGAGTAGGGGGCAAGAAAAATAAAGTGGAAAAATATAGGCTACAATCTGCACTCAGAGTTCATCAGTCCTTTCTCTGGAGTCAGATCACATTTTTCATCATGAATCCTTTGGAGTTGGTGTGGGCCAGGGTATTGATCAGAGCAAAGGCAATCGTGTTGAAGAATGATCCGATTGTTCTGCTTGGCCCCAAGGGCAAAAATAGGAGGAAGGAATAGGAGCTGTAAAAAAGACCAATTTAGACTTGATGTAAAAAGATATTGTCTATCAATTAGTGTTGTCCAAAAGTGAACTGGAGTCCCTCAGGAGGTGATAAATTTCACATCACTGAAGGCTTTCAAGTGAAAATTTTATGTCTAAGTGTCAGTTTATTGTAGGGGGCATTGATTTTAGTCATTGGTTGAACTTAAGAGGCAACACAGTGAAGTGGTTGGAGAATGGATTTCAGAGTCAAGAAGTCCTGGGTTCAGGTTCTGCCTCTGACACATACTGACTTTGTGGCCTTGGGCAAGTCTTACCGCCACAGACATCTAAGATTGTGAGTTGCAGAGAAGGTGCTGACCTGAGTTGGTAGAAGGAGTTTCCTTCCCTGGGGGCTCCCTAAACCAGTGAATATATGTTTCTTTCCTATCCCTATCTTCTTTGAGTAAAGCTGGTAGGACAACTTTTTCAGGACAACTTTTAAATGCAACAATTATATTATGACTGATTCCCTCATAATCCCTGTTTGCTACTTGACATGTTGTTTACACAGGTTCAGGTCACTGGAAAGACTTTTTGGCAAGGCCTTTTTACAGACATTAGGTCCTTTTTTTCAGCTCTATCCCACTTGCCTCTAACCATTGAGGCCTCCATTGCCATCCCCCCTTTATGAGAGACTTTCATCCCTAGCGACATAGAATACAATAGATTCAGTCCTGACACTAAGTTGCAGCCTCAGCCTTAATATTCCATTTTACTTTATCTCAGGATGTATAAATATGGATGGATGGATAGATGGATGGATGGATGGATGGATGGATGGATGGATGGATGGGTAAATGAATAGCATATATAAGCTCTGAGGACACAAATAGAAAAACCAGATAGTCTCTGATCTCAAGAAGCTCACATTCTGATAGGGAGACACAGCATATATACAATTTCAGTGATATATTAGGTAGAAAGGCCCAGTGGTCCTCAGAACAACAATTAATCTTCTCTAACGCCCTTTCCAATGCAAAAAACACATCTGTTAATGATACTGGCACATAAGTGAGAAAGCCAAAGTGCCTCTTTTATGCCTTTTCTCTTCAAGAAGCATTTACTAAATGCTACTGGGGAGCTAGGGGAGAACAGTAACTGTGCCTGGCTCTTCTTCAGAAATCAAAGGGGATGGCCCCTGAGTTAGTGATTCTCCTTCTTCTGAATCCATGACTGGAGCTAAATGTTTCTGCAGAGGTAGAAGATGCCAGAAAACAGGCCTTTAAGAAGCCTACTAGAAAGATGAGCTCCATTATTTTTCCCTTTGTTTAAAACAGTTGTGGGCCTCCAAATTACTGTAGAATTAGATTATGGACCATAAGGAGAGCTGTCATCTGAGAGAACAGTAGTGCCTGAAATGCCTAATTGAAGTGGTTAGTGTAACCTGATTCCACTGGGCTGAAGCAGCAATGGGAGGTCCCCAGAGGGGCTGTCGTGGAGAGAAGATAAAAGACAGCCAAGATAAGCCATCCTCCTAACGAGCATTTTTGAACAGCAATTTTGTTCATTTACATTTCTCTTATCTCTGAAAGTTCAGATGTATTTGTCTGTACTTTGTATTAATTTTCTGTTATATTGATTATAGGGCTATATTTTCAGAGACAGTGAAAAGTAATTTATTCTGCTTAGATTCTCTTGATGTGAACATTAATTCCCCAGGAGTAAGTAGACACTTAAGATAAAATTTAGCAAATTGTACTCAGTGTTCCATCCTTCTTATGTAAGGGAGTATAGATCTGGATAGACCCAAAATGGGACATTTATCCAAAATTCATTTATACTTGGGTGAATCTCTGCACCCCTCTGGGTCTGTAAAATGAGAGTGTTGGACTAAATGATCTCTAAGGAGCACTTCCAACGCAAAGTTCATAGGTGACTTTCATCAGAATGTAAGCTTCCAAATGGTAGGCAGCTATCCTCAGGACTCAGAGAAAGATGGAAAAGGAAGTATAGAGGAGACTTAAAGTAGCGCTTTGGGCAGGAAATATATAGAATTCTAGAAATATATATTACAGGAAGAGGACCTTTGAAGTCTTCTAATAGAACTCCCTTATTTTTCAGTTGAAGAAACTGAGACCAGGAGAGGTTACATGACTTTCCCAAAGCTCCCAAGACCTAAGTGGCAGAGCTAGGATTTGAATTCAGTTCATCTGAGTGTATTAGAAAATTAATGTTTTTCATTTTAAAAATAATTAAATTAAAATTTAGAAATACATAATATCATAGGATCTATACTTTCCATACTTCTCCCCTGGCTGTTTTCTCCTGTCTCCTCCAGGGTTTATTTTTCTCATTCTCCAACCCTATCTTTTCCTCCTCTCACCCACTTATCTATCTTGCCTCTCTTTCCCAGAGAGGCCTAGATATCAATTATGATAAGATGAGAAACCAACCTGTACTAATTAGGGAGCCTATGGCTTCCCCAAGCTCCAGAGTGAAATATACCTGTTTTATAGGATTGAAAAACTTATCCAGCTTTCAATCCTGGTGCAGTGCTTTTCACCCCATGCTAGGACTAAGCTACGTGGCATCTACAGCTGATGCAGAGGCTTATGGAATACTGACTTCTAAGTTTTCTTTACTGAGTTCAGACCAGCCTTATTGATAGGGAAACCCATTAAACGTTTTCTTTTAAGAGCAGGGAAAATCAGACCTCTTATAGCGTTTTATCTGCTGTAAAAAGCTGTGGCAAAGATGTCAACAAAAGAGTCAATTAAGCAGAAAAGGTCATGTCACAAAAAAATATTTTTCACCTGTGGTTAACTAGCAATTCAGACAATCTCCCCTCAGAAAACTGAGATTTCATTATAACACTAATTTCTTGCTGACTTGAAAGAAGTAACATGTTTCTTCAAATAGGGAACTTTCATCTGGATATTATCACAAAACCTAGGAAAATCAGGATGGCTAACTTATAAATTGTATGATAATGCATAGACACATGCATCAGCAAGTCACTGTTAAGAACAAATGGACCTATAGGAACTCAAAGAAGTCAGTGCTGGACTTAAAATCTGTCTTTCCAAGTCTTATATGGCAATTTAAGATAATTAAATTAGCCTTTTCATCCAAAGGATGAGCAGGAATATGCATGTAAAGGCAGCTTGAATGACTGATGGTGCAGTCCTGGACTCCAATGAAGCCTCTCACTCTTCCTCTCTCTCTAACCCTTGAGGTTGATATGATATGATATTCAAAGTCAGCTGGGATTTGTTCAACATCTATTCGACCTCTCTTTGTTCATCGCCAAATAAAACCACAGCTCCCTAATATCTGTGGGCCATTTGTTGGTTGACTGTACTGAACTAATTGTCTTAGGATTCAACTATTCTTGAAATCCTCATATCCAATTATCATGTTAAATTACATCTGTCCCTTCTTTGGAGTAGAAATTCATATTTATAGAAAATTATAAAGATGCTAACACCAGTTAACTGCCTCCCTAATGACCTGTCTGAAGGAGCAGGGATACAAACAAATAATGAATAAAGAAGGAATTTTTTTTTAGTTTCTGTTGGCATCTTCTATCACTTCCATACATATATATATATGTATATATGTATATACATATATATGTATATATACATATACATATCTATACATATGTGTATATGTATAGATATGTATATGTCCCTCCCAAGCTATTCATTGTAAGAAATAATAAAAAAATAAAGGGAGGGGGGGAATGTTCAGCAAAACTAATCACTCTTCAACTAGTACTGATAGTATATTAACCAGTCAATAAGTAATTATTAAACATTTACTATGTCAGACACTGTGGTAGACAAAGAAGATGTAAAGACAAAAAAATAAAACAATTCCTGCCCTCAAGAAGCTTACATTCTAAAATGAGTAGGGGGAGGGAGATCCACTCAATAATAAACATTTAGTACACTGTTATACCTTCTGCTGTTCTTATTTGGCTCAATGAAAATCCTATGTTGAATCACAGGGCACTACATAAACGGCAGTTGTAGAGAGTGAGACTTTCAAACCAATTAAATGGAAGTTAATACTAGCACATTTCCTTGAAAGTGGTTTTTTTTTTAATATATGTGTAATTACTTTAACCTCGGAATCAACTTTTCAGAAATGCCTAAGTACCATCAGATTCAGAACTGGGGAGGGTCCTTAGAGTTCACAGTGTCAGGATCATTTCAAAATATACTTTTTGGTTTGAAAATAAAACTGATTAGGTCAATGGTTCTCAACCTTCCTAATGCCACAACCCTTTAATACAGTTCCTCATGTTGTGGTGACTCCCAACCATAAAATTATTTTCGTTGCTACTTCATAACTGTAATTTTGCTACTATTATGAATTATAATGTAAAAATCTGATATGCAGGATGTATTTTCATTGTTACAAATTGAACATTACCCACAGGTTGAGAACCACTGGGTTAGGTGAATTAATTCATTTAAGATAGTAAGAAATTCTTTGTCTCACATTTTGATAGATTTTTTGAGATTTAACCAGGCATATTCATATTCATTTAAAAAACAAGTTTAACAATGAAAAGAACTAATGATGTTTAGGAGTGGGGAGAGGGGATGAAGAGGATATTGGGAGCAGGGGTCTAAAATGATTGGAAAGAACTAAATTGACCTCTTTATCCACCAACTTTCTGACATTTTTTCATTCCAACTATTTGAAATAGAGCTCTTTTTACCAGTAAATGCAATATTAAATGGTAGCCATCTTCAGGGGTAGGGGAAGGAAGAAAAAAAAGAAAAAAGAAACTTACATGGTAAATTTATTATATATTTAAAAGTAACCAGAAGTTATACATGATAGATTTTAAGTTTCATGTGCAATCACCTTTTTTATTATACTGTTATGGAAATGTTTATTTTATTCTATAGATTAAAATAAAATAATAAAAATAAATGCAATTTAATGCATTTTTCTATAAATTGCAAGCCCAGAGGGCAATAGAAAGGGTGAATTTAGGAAGAGTGGAACTGCGTTCAAATCCCAACTCTCCCACTTCCTCTGTGTGCCATTGGGAAGGGGACTTCACTTTGCGGAACTCTGGTTTCTTCATCTGTAAAATGAATGGGGTGAACCATATAGCCTCTGAAGCCTCTTTCAACTCTAAGAATATGATCCAGAAAGGGTGAGGTCAAAAGTGTGCTAGTAAATGTTTAACAACCAGCTTGGAGGTGGAGGTGGAGAGGGTAGAATGTATATACAGGGTACTTTTAGGTTTAATCTGTATTATTCACATTTTTCTGCATCATTTTCCTAAGTCTAGAGTCCAGAAGTGGGAAACCTGTCACCTCAAGGTCACATATGGCCTTCTAGGTCCCTGGGTGCAGCCTTTTGACTGAGTCCAAGTTTTGCACAAGAAATCCTTTTATTAAGGGCATTTGTTCTGTGAAGTTTAGATTCAGTCAAACGGCCACACTTGAGGACCTAGAGGGCCACATCTGGCCTCGATGTTCCCCACCCCAGCTCCAGACAATCAACAAAACAATAAATCAATCCCTTACTGATTTGTAGCATTTGCCACTTTCAAGATGTAAACGCTCACATTGAAAACTTAAGAATTGTATGAGCTATCAGTCTCCAGCACACCCGATTAAAGTCCAGACCTTAGCAAGTTGATCTTCTTATAAAATAAAAGGCTGCCCATGTTAGGCTTTTTGAGCTAGAAGAATTGCAAAGTCATCCAAAGAATTTGTGGTACTTTTCATTCCTTAAATGGCATCAAGGCCTCATTTTTTACACTGTTGACTTCAACATTTCTATTAATGATTTCTTCCAGTATGGGAGGAGTGTAGGAGCTCCCTCTGTTGAGGCAGATTGTAGCCAAGCTAGAATTTCCTTTGTTAGAGAATTGTCTGAGATTTAGAATGGTTGAAAGAGTTACTAATAAAGAAAAGGTCATGAACCCAGGAGTCTTACTGATCCAAGTTGAGCCTTATCCACCATATTAATGAATATTAGAAAAAAAAATAATTAGACTTAAAAAGCTATTTGAAAAGTATTGAAATTAATGGCATCAGATTTAGTTCCCTAAGATTTTATGGATTTTGTTTGACATAATTCTCATTCTCAAAGTGCTTATCAATTATATCTGTAAAACATGTTCCTGCTCATTTGTTTGTTTAAAAATAACAAATGTGCTTTTGTTTGTTTTTACAGCAGGAGAAGTTGGGTGATATCTGTTTCTCCCTCCGCTATGTACCCACTGCTGGCAAGCTGACTGTTGTCATCCTTGAGGCAAAGAATCTGAAGAAGATGGACGTGGGCGGCTTATCGGGTGAGTGTACAATATCTGTCAATAGTGGAAACGTTGCCAATGACCACAGCACATGCTATTCAGTGCTCAGTCTTATTACTATAAGCCATATATTTTTATCATCTTTTGGCAAGTAATGTTTTGAGGTGTTTGGAAGTAAAGGGGACAGGGAAGCAGAGGGAATGGTTCTCCCACTTATGCTGAATAAATTATCTTTTATTTAAGACCTATCGGATAAGTGTATACCCATACATAGTTGAAACCATTGTCTCCTGAATGATTCAGGACTTAGATGGGATGTGAACAAGGAGACTTCTGCTTGACAATGGATTATTAAACTAATATATTTATTTACTATTGCCTAAAGATAAATTCATGAAAGGAAGGCTAACTGATGACATTTTCTGCACAACTCAATGTGTTACTGCTGAGGCAAACAAAGAGTGTTACTGTGTAGCTGTGAGGTCTTTGCCTCACCATGAAATTATGACTTTCACAAGCAAACTCTCTACACTCCATCCCACCCCCCATGCTTTGCCATGTGATTTGAGTTAGAGAAGCAACATGATGTAGTGGCTAGAAAGCTAACATAGAGTTGAGAAGATATGGTTTCAAGTCCTGCCCCTTAAACCTACTGGCTTTGTAACCATGGGTAAGTCATTAAACTTCTCTTTTTTTTGTTTAGTCATTTTCAGTTGTATTCAATTCTTAGTGACCTCTTTTGGGGTTTTCTTGGTGAAGATACTGGAATAGTTGGCTGTTTTCTTCTCCAGCTCATTTTACAGATGAGGAAAATGAGGCAAACAGGGTTAAGTGACTTTCTTGGGGTCACACAATTAGTAAGGGTCTGATGCCTCATTTGAACTCATGTCCTTCTGACTTCAGGCCTGGCACTCTATCTACTGTGCCACCCAGCTGCTCCAAACCACTCTTGGCCTCATGCCACTGTGTGTGTGTATGTGTGTGTGTTCCTGGCACACACTAAATACTTAATACTTTTTGATTGACTACCTACCACATTGTAGAAGGGTTGCCATCTGCATTCAGCAGAAGGGAATGTCTACCGTTGGCGTATTGATGTGATTGGATTAATTGTATTTCAGACTTTCCAGCAAATCATGAGGGCGAAGATAACTGAGTTTTTCCTGATCCAGTTCTGGTCCTTTGTGTTACTTGCACATAACATGGAACAGGCTTATGATTATGGTACATTGTACATGGAGGTGGTTTGGTCTTGTAAGCAAACACAGGCTAACTGTAATAGGCACACAACTTGTAAAGTAGCCACTAAGACATGCTGACACAGAGCTTACATTTATTGGTCCATTAATTTATCGACTGATGCATCAGTTTCTCCCCTGAGTTCACATTACTCCCCAGTTATATACTAGGCACCTTTGAGGGCTACGTGAATTCCTTCAAGTTACCACAACTGGTTTAGTGTCTTACTGCTTCAGTGTGCCCAAGAGTAATTTAGAAGCAGAGTCTACAGCTCCCTCTAAGAATATAAAGGAGTATTTAATGAACCCAGATGTGAGAGATGCAGAGATGTTTGTCTTCACCAGAGTAATTCATTCCCAGAGTGCTATTCGGTATTCAGAAGTAGTTTCTTTAAAATGCTTTTTGATCCTCTTCTGTTGCTCCCACTTCTCACTAGCTGTCAGGTCCAGCCAATTGTTTTGTTGCTGTTGTTGTCATAGTTCAGTCACTTTAGTTGCATCCAACTCTCCGTGACGCCATTTTGGGCTTTCTTGGCAAAGATACTGATATGGTTTGTCATTCCTTCTCTTGCTCCCTTTACAGATGATGAAACTGAGGCAAACAGGCTTAAGTGATTTGCCCAGAGTCCCACAGCTAGCAAGTGTCTGAGTCTCAATATGAGCTCATGAAAATGAGTCTTTCTGATCCTAAGCCCAGTGCTCCACCCGTTGAACCACCTAGTGGGTGTTATTTTTGTTGTTGTTGTTGCAATATTTCTGAAATTCCTTCCTTCCTTTCTATCCCTCAGCATAATCCAAGCTTAAGATTTTATTGTCTTGTGCCCAGATGATACTAGTAACCGCCTAGTAAGTCTGCTTTAAAACTCTCATTATTCCAATCCATCTGTATAGCACCACCATTTTTATTTCTGATTGGGCCTATGATTTCTTTGGAGTAGCACACTCTCAGGTGAGGAAACTCCCTCTACCAATTTAGGTAGAAACCTTCTCTGCAAAGTAGAGTTTAGGAGTTTCAACTTATCTCAGTAGGTAGAACGCACTGGTCCTGCAGTCAGAACACTTGAGGTCAACTCCAGCCTCGGATACTTTCTAGCAGTGTCACTGTGGGCAATTCACTTGGTGTCCACCTCAGTATCCTCAACTGTAAAATGAGGCTCATGATAGAATCTACCTCACTGGGTTATTGTGAGGATCAAGTGGGATAATATTTGTAACCCATAAACTGTTGAGCACTGCCTGACATAGAGAACACCCCATAAACACTTGTGTCCTTCCTGCCTTCCTCTCATTGTGAGTGATTCTTGTCAGTATCCTATAAATCCTTCATAGATGATCCACCTAAAACATAAGGGCCCTTGCTCTAATTCCCTTGACATTGTTTGAGTATCAGGGCAGCAAGTGAATGGTCCATCAGTTTATCCCTTACTCTTACCATATTGGAGGCCCACCTTCTTTACTGGCCATACATCATTCTGAAGACATCCTTTCAAAAAAAAAGAAAAGGGCTAAAATGTCCAAAAATTCTGGAAGCAGATGAGGGGAAATACTCATCAGATATATTAATGCAAGGAAAGAAGAAAAGGAAATAAGTACTTACCCTGTGCCAAGCATCATGCTAAATGCTTCATAAACATTATTACATTTATGCCAAGGCTTTCCTGCCATTTTGTTAACTCAGACCTTCATGTTATTGATTTCTAAATGGATATAGAGTCTTCTTCTCTGCAGATCCATGCTAATATAATTATAATATGCATACTCATATTCTTCCATTGACAAGCTTCTCTGGGCTTCTCACATCTCTATTCATTTAACTCTTAGTTTCCCACCAACACATACTCTTTATGCTGAGGCAACTGTATACATTTGTTCCAAGACAAATTTCTTGTCCTTGTTTACTTTGGGATTTCCAAACATGAATGCCTAATCTCTTTCTCAAACATCACCCTTTTTTGAAAACTTGGGGATCTGAAGTCTTCTAATTGGATTCTACTTTGTCTCTACATTTCAGAATTAGAAGTCCCACTGCGTTTTCAACTGCAAATTAGATAAAAGACTGTTATTTCTAACTGTTAAAAAAAATCGCATTATCTTAGTTTGTAAATGGCTGGAGAGCTTTTACCACAATATTTTTCTTTCAACTTCAATTTACCACGTTAAGTTCAAAATTAGTAAAGTGAAAGCTAACATTTTAGGCTAGAGGCTCTATCTCGTCACAAGTTGCTATATGCTTTTTTTGCACCATTTATAACACACACAGCTCTTAGGTACAAGAAAGCACTATCATACAAGGGTTTTGTTTTTCTTTTTTAATAGTATTTTTTCTATTCTAATGTAAAGATGAATTTTAACATTTTTTTAAATTTTGAGCTCCAAATTTAGTCCCTCCCCTTCAATCTCCCTAAGACAGTCAGCAATTTTATATAGGTTATATATGTGCAATCATGTAAAGCACATTTCCATATAAGTCATGTTGTGAAAGAAAAAACAGACCAAAAGGGAAAAAAAGCACAAAAAATAAAGTAAAAATAGTATGCTTCAATCTGAACTCAGACTCCATCAAGCCTTTCACTGGATGTGGATAGCATTTTCCATCTTGAGTCTTTTGGACTTGTCTTGGATCATTGTATTATTGAGAAGAGCTAAAGAAAGAAAAAAATTATACTTGATCATTGCACAGAGTTGCTGTTACTATGTATAGTATTCTCCTGTTCTGCTCATTTTGCATCAGTTCATGTAAATCTTTCCAGGTTTTTCTGAAATCTGACTGTTTGTCATTTCTCATAGAACAATTGTGTTTCATTACATCCATGTACCACATCTTGTTCAACCATTCCCCAACTCATGGGCATTCCCTCAATTTGCAATTCTTTGCCACTCCAAAAGAGAGCTGCTGTCAAAATTCTTGTACATGTAGGTCCTTTTCCCTTTATTATGATTTCTTTGGGATACAGACTTAGTAGTGGCATTGCTGGATCAAAGGGCATGCACAATTTGATTGTCCTTTGGCAATGGTAGAGTGGTAGAGGAAGGAGGGAAGGGAGAGAAGATTGATTTTTGTTAAGTGAAAAAAAAATATGCTTTTTTAAAAAGGCATGATGAATGCAAGATATGGATTCAAATCCTGCTTCTGTCATTTGTTACTTGTGTGACTTTTGACAAATCACTTAACCTTTTGGAACCTGTTTCCTCATCTATAAAATTAGGAGGGTTGAATTTGTTGACTTCCAATATCTCTGCCAGCTCTAAATCTCTCATTCTATGATCCCAGTCTTATAAGAGGATATGATTGAGAGTTACACTGGATGGGCTATATATAACCCAGTACCATTGGAGACAGTAGCCACACTTACATAATGACAAGAGTATTTGAGCTCTTCTGGGTACCAATGGCAAGAAAAGGAATAGTAGGTTCAACATGACTGAACATTGTTGCTACAGATCTATTCTGGAAATTATTGCCTTGTCAACTTCCCATGCTCCAAAGGAACAAAGCACTAAAGTCCTCCAGACACTAACATTGGTATGTACAGTACAGCATCACTAACAGGAGATTTAGTATTGTCTTCTTGGAGGTTTTACAGCATTACATGGAATAAGGTAGGCAGATTATCCTAACAAAGGTTACCCTTAAGGCGAAGAAAGTCAAATACAAGCACAGCTTCATAAACAGCAATGCTGATTGCAATTTAAATGAATCTTTATTATTAGAAGTCCACAGAATACTACAACTGACTGGCTGCGGGAAAACCATAGGATTTATTTTGATACAGAAGAGAAGTTAGACAAAGTGATCTCTGAGGTTTCCTCCTACAGTAAGATTCAGTGGGACCGAATCAAGAGTGAGACAACCCATATACTCATTGAGAAAGAAACATCTGTGTCTTCTCTTATTATCATAGTTTTCCTTGAGTACTCATTTGCTGAGTAATGTAGAGTGGATGTATTTATCATTACTCATAAAGAAATGGTTTATGGGATAACTCACAGGATATGGTTTACCTCTTTAAAAAAAAAGTGTTTAGGACTCACAGCTTTTCTCAGAACCTCACTCCTCTTGAGGATTTAGGATTATAGAATTTAGAGCAGGATGGGACCTCAGGTGTTATCTGTTCTAACCACTCCATACCCTTTAAGGAATTTTTATACAGCAAACAATAGAGATATGCATTTCACCCTCCTGAGAAATCTGTGCAAAGTGTAGGAAATATGATGGCTCTTTTGAAACCTAGTCTGTTTAATGGATTGTGAGGGGAAAGGTGGTAACAGGGAAATAGAAACTTCAGTAATCAACCTGTTTATATTTAGGGATTCCTGATTTAGGTACCATCTAGTCCAAAGTCCTCCATTCACTTTTCAGACGAGGAAATTGAGACCCAGGGAGAGAAAATAATTTGCTTGAGATTACAAAGGTAATTCATTGCAGAGCTGGTATTTGAATCCAGACCTCCTGCCTCCACGTTGCATTCTCTATTCACAGGTTTCACTGTCCATGAGTTTAGTACTGAAGTCCTCTCTTTCTCTCTGCCCTTTTGTCTTCCCTGCCCTCATCTATTATAATGCTATTATATCACATCAACCACTCTTGAAACTATTCTCCCACATTTTTATAATCTCCAAATTACTTGGAATTAAAACATTTTCATACTTTAGAAACTTATCTGATGTTGTTGTTCCCTTGGATAGTCAAATGTTTATTATGGGTCTACTATGCTAGCCACAGGGAGAGAAGAAAGATTAATATGACATTTCACTTGTCCTCAAGGCACTAACAATCTTATAAGACAGATAAGAAATGTACACAAATAAATAATAGAAAATAGAATTTTACAGATAAATATGAAAGGTACAAACAGAATTTTGAGAGTTAATCAAAGAGAGAAATCACTTCTAGTTGAGAGAATCAGTGAAGGTTTCCTGTAAAGAGAGGTGTACTGTGTTGAGCTGAGACTTGAAGGATGGGAAAGATTATTCTTTCTCCTGCCTTATGTCCATTCCATAACAAGTATAGCAAAAGTGGTGGAATCTTTTCCAGAAAACTGTTCTTGGCGATTGCTGTTGTACATCCCACCATTGGAACAGAAAGCATAACAAGCAACACCACACACAGTTTTTTGCTATTATATGAACTGAAAAACCAAATGGCCAAAAGTGGGGCCAACAAATGAAATGGCAAAGACTTTTCTGAGCCAATTGTATCACAGTATGCAAATCAATTTGGCTCTAGTGCCTAGATCGGGCAGGAGTATGCAAATGAACTGGCAGAGTATTTGAGTTAATGAGCCATAAATATGCAAATAATCTGGCTGTGATGTCAGAAGGCTTCATCATAATTTTAGCCTTGGAGATTATAATGTAAAATTAATTCTGGGACACTTCAGGGTATCTAATTAATTGTTGAGCAAGTCACCAGAAGTTCTTAGACATGAACTTGTTTATCTAGAAAAAAAAATCCCTTCATTCACAAAACCTGAAATGAGAACAGAAATAGAAAATAGTTTAATTAAAAGGGCTCCTTGGACAAATCACTTCACTTCTCTGGGACTCAGTTTCCTCAATTGTAAGCTAGGAATACTATTAGTACCTCCCTCACAGTATTGCTTTAAGGATCAATTGAGTATCATAAAGTGTTTTGCAAACCTTCATGAGCAATGGAATTGCTTGTCATTATTTTTATTCTTTCAAAATATTTCCAGAAAAAAAATCTTCTTTATGCATCAATTTCATCATGTCATTTCTCTGTTCAAAAATCTTCAGTGATTTTGCATTTAACAATCTGACAGCAGCCTTCCTTTTTAGCCTTCTGTTACTGCTCTCCACATACCTTATTCTCCAAGCCTGTTTTCCCTAGACATACTCTATGTTTCTTCATGTCGATGCTCTTGGTTATACCATTCTATATGCCTACAATATCATTCCTCCCCACTTTCAGCTACTGAATTCTTATCCATCCTTTAAAGTGAATTTAAAATATTGTTCCTTCCATGAAGTCTCCTCTTGGCAGTAGGGAACACTCCTAATAATTTTGCTGTCTGGTTTTGGATCCTATCCCACTACCCAGCTATTCTGGAAAGTCACTGTACAAACCAAGTGAAGTCCTATAGCCATGTCCTAGATTACCATATACCAGTCTGTCTTCTCATCTTCCACCTTGAGCTATGTAGGAAAGAAATATAGACCAGGTAATTTTCAGTGGAGAAGTCAGGAGTGAGGGGCAGGCTGGAAGAAGGATACCAATGCCCTTAAAGGATGGGGGACAGTGGAGGCTAGGGGAGAAGTGAAGAAGAGCTTTGGGTCAAGAAGCATATAGAATCATAGGTTTAGAGTTGGAAGTCATCTCAGAGGTCACTTCTCCCAACCCCCTCATTCTCTAGATGAGGAAACTGAGACCTATAGAGCTTTCACAATTCACCCAAAGTCACCCACATGGCAAAATAAGGATTCGAACCGAATCTTCTGTCTCTATAAAGACAACTAGCATGTATTCCATTGAATCAGACTAACCCCCAGTGTGCCAGAGGTGATCACCTGGTAAAGAGGGAACTGAAGACAAATTTTACCTGTTTGACTATAGTTAGCCCTAGGAAGGAGTGTACCACCAGATAGATAGATAGATAGATAGATAGATAGATAGATAGATAGATAGATAGATGGATAGAGTGATATATATATATATAATATATAGTACATCATAAATGGTATAATATATATGGTACATCATATATAGCAAAAATGTGAAATCTTCATGGACATGCAAAATACCATGAAAACATTGTGGCTGGAAATGCCATACCCAATTTTTTTTATTTGGTTTGGGTTTTTTTATTTTATTTTGAATTTATGGAATAAAACAAGCATTCCCATAACATGGTACAATAAAAAAAGATGATTGTACATGAAACTTCAAATCTACTATCCAATATACAACAAAATTATCATGTAAATTTCCTATTTTTCTTCCCTCCCCCAGAGATGGCTACCATTAGACACAAATAGATAGATAGATAGATAGATAGATAGATAGATAGATAGATAGATGTAAAATTATTCTATGCATTCTTCTATTTATCAATTCTTTCTCTGGATGTAGATAGCATCTTTCTTCATATGTCCTTTGTAGTTTTTTCCATAACATAGTACAATAAAAATATGATTGCACATGAAACTGCAAATCTACTATGTACAACTTGCTATTCCTTTCAAATGTACAACAAAATTATCATGTGAATTTCTTTCTTTTTTCCTTCTTCCACTCCCTACCCTAGAGATGGGCAGCCATTTAACACAAATATATACATATAATACACACACATATACATATACTTATATATACATGTAATATATAACATAATAACATAATATAGCACACATATATACACACATAGGTGTATGTATATATACATATATATATAGAAATTATTCTATACATCTATTAGTTCATTCTCTGAATACAGATAGTAATTTTTGTTGCAATCAGGCTATACAAACAAAGTAGTCTGACTACAACAGTGAGACCCAGATGGTTTCTGTTGTATAGGTGTAGGAACTACCTCTACAAATAAATTTAACAATTCATTTTTAGTTTAGTAGATAGCCTTAGTTGCCCAGGGCTCAGAGAGGCCTGATTTGTATGTGGTCCCCTAGCTAGCAAGTTTCAGAGTTAGGAGCAAAGTTTAAAATGGGAAAAATCAATAGAAATGTATAGATAAATAAGGTCATCAAAAGTTCTGAGAAGTTCTGAGACTCATCTAACCCATTTATTGAGGAATCTGTTGTACTTGGTAAAATTTTATGGTTTGTGGAGATAGATGTAGGGGCTAGATCTGTGATTTTACTGGTTAGCAAACTCCAGGATGAAACTATCTTCCCTGGAAGTTAGTCTTGGATCACTAAGACCTTGTGACTTGCCCAGCCTCAGACATCTGCTCTGTCAGGGGCAGGACAAGAACCCAGGTTTTCATGGCTTCAAGAGAGGAGAGGAGAGAGAAAAAGAGAGGAGATGAGGACAGAGTAGATAAGACAAGGGAAGTAGAGAGGAGATGACAAAGTCTCCCGTAACTTGTTCTTGAACCCATCAAAGTTTCCATTGCTTCTTTTTCTAAGTACTAATCAACAATTTTTTAGTAATGCATTTCAGAATTTTGCCAGGAATCAAACTGAAGTTCCCTTGTGGATGATCAACAATTAAAGGGAAACTAGTCTATTCTACCTCCAAAGCAAGTAGATCAAAAAATGTTGCCCTCTCATTATATGTCCTTTGATACCACTTTCGATAAAAAAATACTAACTGTATGTCTAACCCAGGATGTCAGTTTTTATATTTTCATTTTGTCCCTCTCTATCCTCAGCTTTTATCCTCTGAAACAGAAAAAAAAAAAAGAATTTCTAGAATTTCCTGGTTAAGCTATTGTATTGGGAGAGCCAACTTAACAATGTGCCTGTGGGTTTAAATTATATGTGGCACAGTTTTACTATATAAATTCTATTTTGCCACATTCAGTAATGAAGAGATTTTCCTAATAATAATTCACATTTACTTAGCACTTTGGGCTTTGGGAAGTATTTCCCTCACAGAAACCCTGTGAGACAGGTAGCACAGGTGCCATTCCCATTTTACAGATGAGGAAACCAAGGCACAGACTTGTTCGTGGTCTCAAAGCCAATGAGTATCTGAGGAGGGATTCAAAGCCAGTTGTCTTAAATGTAGTCTCTCCATTATGCCATCCATGATGACTCCCAGTAAAGCAAGATAACAAGTAACAATAGAAAAAAAATTATCCCTCCTTTGGATTCAGCTAAGAAAGAATATATTCTCAGGCTCACAGACTTAGAGCTAGAAGGAACTGGAGGCCACTGAATCCAACTCTCTCATTTTACAGTTGAAGAAATTAAGGGATAGAGATGTTAAGTGGCATGTCCAGTCATGGAACCATTGAGTGTCTATGGTAGAATTCAAACTCAAGTCTTGCTGACCCCAACTCGAGCCCTCTATGTGCTGTACCACCTAGTTGCCTCTGTACATTTATAGGTATAAAAAGTCCATGCAAGTTCATGATATATTGAAAGTCACTCTACTTTGAGAAATGGTTCCATGGACAAATCAATATCAGTTTTTATCTTTATTTGGACTTAGGAATTTGCTTCATTTCCTAAAACCACAGCAAATCAACCAGAACAAATATTAAAATTCTGTCCATCAACACAGAATGGCTGTGCTGGCCCACTGATCTGAGAGGCAGTATGGTGTGATGTCCTATGAAGCTGGAAACCACAAAACCTGGTTAAAAGACCCTGACTCTCTGCTTCTTCCAGTCCATGTGTGACCTTGGACAAGTCCTCTCTAGGCCTCAGCTTCCTTATCAGTAAAGTAAGGAAATCACACTATAGGATTATTAAATCTGTGATCCCATGATTGCTAGGTTTTTTTTTTCACTTTGCCTACTGAACTGTTTGGACATTATTGCCTTGAGGCTGGGGCAGTTAGGTGGCACAGAGCACCAGGTCTGTAGTCGGGAAGAGCTCAAATCCAACCTCAGACACTTCCTAGCAGTGTGACCCTGGGCAAGTCACTTCACCCTGTTTGCTTCAGTCTCTTTATCTATAAATGAGCTAGAGGAAACAGCAAACTATTCCAGTGTCTTTGCCAAGAAAACCCCAAATGAGGTCACAAAAAGTTATACCCAAATGAAATGACGGAACAACAGCAAAAGCCAGCTTCAGAGACAGAAAAGCCTCTTATGACACATACTGGCTGTGTGACCTTGGAAACATTACTTAATTTTTTTCAAGGCTCCAGGCAATTCTCTAAAGTATAGGTAATAGAAGAGTTGTTGATATGTATTGGTAGAAGAACTTTCCTTTGTGAATTGTGAATTCCCTATACCAATAAAACCATAGATAAAAAGAAATGCACTACAGATAGATAGGTAAGTAGGTAGGTAGGTGGGTGGATGGATGGATGGATGGATGGATGGATGGATGGATGGATAGAAGGATAGATAGATAGATGATAAATGGATAGATAGATCGATAGATAGATCAATAGAACAAAATAAAAACAGTTTGGCTGAAATTAGTATATTCTTCAAATTTTGCAAATGTTATCAGTAAAAGCAATCAAACTTAACTTAATGGCCATCATTAGTAATATTATACAATTATTTTATCCTTTTATCTCCTTCCCCCCTACACATTCTACTCTTAATAGAAAACAGAATGAGAGTCACCAAAATGGAAAGAAGAAGAGTTCATCATAAATGCATATAGTAATGGACCTTTACCTTAGTGCCAATCATAAACTAGGTGCAAGTACCTCCATTTTCTGTGTCAAAAAGAAAGGATAAAATGCAGGGAATGACAATCTAGTAGCATCTCTTTGCCCAGCAGGAAGAGATAAAGGAATGGCTGAGCATCTTATAATCCATTTGGTCTTTTACTACTGCTACTGACTAATGCCTTGGAAATGGAAATAGAAAGCAACCAGGGTAGCAGATAATCCTCAATATGTTGCTAAAAGCCTTTCTATTGGCCATTTCGAATGGAACATGAGATTGTTGGTGGGTTTGTCACATCACACCAGCTTGGTTTGGGAAAAGTGGATGTCTTTATGTTTTTTCCCCCATATTTAAACTTTATGGATGTTTTCTTATTTATTTGGGTGAGATAGAACTTAATTAAAATGAAATAAATATACAATTTATCTGTATGTTTCACTAGTTCTGAAAATGCCTGTCTCAAAGCAATATTTACCTATACTAGAGCAATGGTAACCAAAAGACTCATGTTCAAGAGTTCAAATCTGGCCTCAGACACTTACTAGCTGGGTAACCCTGGACAAGTCACTTAACCCTGTTTGCCTCAGTTTCCTCATCTGCAAAATGAGCTGGAGAAGGAAGTGGCAAATCACTCTAGTACCTCTGCCAAGAAAACCCCAAATGGGGTCATGAAGAGTCAGACACAACTGAAAAATGACTCAATAGTAACAACAGAGCAATGACAACAAATGTGAGCTGTGTGAGGTTAGGGACTCCTTTTTCAATCTTTGTATCCATAGCTGCCTAGCTTAATAAATATTATTTATTTATAAATTTATTTATAATAAATATTTATTTTAACTATTTATTAAATTGTATAGGTGAGTTGCACCCATGATGGGTCTTGATCTTGTCAGAAATTATATCAGCCACTATTCAACCCATGTAATAATATAACAGATAGTCCCTATAGGATCTCTAGCTGAAAGGGACCTAGAGGCCATATAGGCTAACCTTTTCATTTTACAAAAAAAAAAAAAAAAGAAGAACATGGAAGCCAAGGAGAAATGGTTTGTTCAAAGTCACAAGGGTAATAAGCATTAGAAGGAGGCTTTGGACCTAGGTCCTCTTACTTCAGAGCCATCACTCATTCCATTATCCCACATTACCTCCATCCACTTCCAAATTTGAGATTCTGTGATTCTGGTATTATCATTAGAGCCATAGTTGAGCCGGAGGTGGTGGGGTGGGGAATAAAGTGTTCTGTACTCAACCTTCTCCCTCCCACTAAGCTTTTCTTAGCTCTGCACCTAATTGGAGGAAAGAGGGTTTCAGCTACATCCCACTCTATATCCCCACTCCAGAGCACTGGGACACTAACTTAAAATTTAAATTATATCATGCCCAGTAGAAAGGTACAGAGTGTGCAATGTAGAATAGATATAGGAAGCTATTTATTTACTTCCTACAAAAGAAATGTTTAACACACACAAGATCCACAAATGCTCAAACAAGAAACAATAATTTATAATTACTTTATTCTCTTCTGGAAAGTTGAAACTTAAGCAATCAGAACAAGAAGCAGTTTGCAAGACACATCAAGAGGCACTGTATAATTCACCTCAGCTCTACACTGTATAAACAGTTCACTCTAGATCCATGTCTTCTGACAAGGTCAGAGCTTGGGTCCGGCCTCCTGTAAATAGTCATCCTCTCCAGTGCAGAAATTCCACCTACTTCCAGTCAGTTCATGTTCAGGAGTTCCTATATTTGGAGCTCCTGAGGATACCTTCAAGGCTGGAAATGTCTATCTCAGGATTACTAGTCACTTATGATCAGGTTAGAAGCGCCAAACAGAAAAGGTATGAAAGAGACCCTGCTTAGCTGTCTGCACTGGGGAGAGTTCACCCTCCTCTATCTCCTCCCAGAAAGTCTAGCAAGGGAAAGCTATTTGCCACATACTTGGGATGGTCAACACCAGAAGCTTTCTCTTTTTTTTTTTTTAAACTAAACATGCTACCCACCCCTTCTGCCTCTTACCACTGGTTGGTGAGTTCAGGAGTAGTACCACCCCCTTCCTACTCCCCATCCCCACCCCCCACCCCACATTTGTTGCATCATACCAAAAGGCAGGAACAATGTCCTCTGAGCATTGAAAGGACTGTATGTTTGAGCATAAGCTTAGGACTCTGCAGGGTGTGAACTAGCCAGAATAGATCAGGGTGGCCTACTGTTTTCCTTGCCTACCTCTGTCTTGCCACTGAAAAACAAGATGGTATTGACATCGATTCCAATGTTGGAACTGATCCATTTAGAAAGTCAATGGTAGTTTACACATTTCTATTATAAATGTGACAGATTTCATCTGTTGATTTGACATAGACAGATCCATATACTAATTAACAAAACAAATGTTTTCCCAGCACTTATGTTTTATAAATTTTTTTTAGCATTTTTAGTTCAGACTAACTTATTCTTACCTCCTCAGCCTCTGTTGTTGAGCAGTAGGCCAGGACATTTACACCATCTCTTCTTGCTTCTAAATGAGAAAAGATTTTAAAGTAAGATGCAATTACTGCAAGTTCAAACCTTTAAAAAAATTGCTTTAAAAAACAACTTGTATTGATTGCGAAGTGTGCACCAGGTCATTAGCTCAGATTTTCCTCAGCTGTTTTTGCAGGCATGTGAATATATTTAAAGGAATCAATCCAGCTATATTGTTTCACTGGTGAGTGGAAGATTTCTGTGACAATCACCTAAAGTCCAAGACCCAACCTCCAGCCGCTGAAAATACCTTTCTGAAATCTTGAAACTCCTATTTTTTAAACAGTATTTCTACATCATGGAAGTTGACCAAACTCTCAAATTAGACTTTTGGAAATATGTCAAAATACAGGCTGCTAATTTGAGTTTTTCTGGAGAGAAAGAACACATTCTTGAATTTTTAGCACCATCTTTGTATGCAGGAGAAAGGGTGTAAATGTAAACTGTCCCAGGGAATTATGCTGTTGTACAGGGGACCTTCAGTTTGCTGTAATTAGAAATCTATTTTGAACGGAAAGAAAGATTTGCCCTGTGTTTTATAAAAGGATTTAGGGGGGTTGGAGGATGGAAAGAAGTTTAGAGGCAGGTTTTTAAAAGAGCTAGGGAATGTTTATGAATTATGCAAGCCTGAACTTTCATTTTAATACCTTCATTAAAATATAAAAACCTTAAAAGCTTCCCAACAGGAATTTAACTCTATAGAAATGCTTTTATAAGTGCTCTAACCTTGCCCTGAGGCACACCTAAGGCATGATTTAATAATTATTATGAAGGAAAGTATAATAATAAACCTCTATCTGGAAAGGCCAACATATGTCCTTGCTCCCTGGGCCTCCAGTGGAGCCCTGACTCAGGCACAATCAGGCCTTCTCTCTCTACATGAGGCATTGCTTCATTTCATTTCATCTGAGATGCAAGATGCCTTGTGTTTCTATTGGGGTGACAGCCATGAGACTACCTATGCAGAGAGTCACAAAATTGATCTTACATTTGAGCCCAGAGATTCTACTATTAGAGCTTCATCCCAAACTCATCATACAAAGTATCTCTATTAAAAAAATATACATAGTTCTATTTTTGATAGCAAAAAAAAAGAGGGGGAGGGGGTGACAAGCTAAATATTCAATGAATAATAAGTGAAAAATTGTGACATTATGGGCTGTCAGTGAAATGTAATATTATAGAATCATAAATAATGATAAATATGAAGTATAGAAGGGAGTGTGAAAAGTGAGTGTATGAAGTGATGCAAAGGAAATTCAGCAGAACAAAACTTTGTCCACTTCAAGAGAGAAAGAGGAAGAGGAGGAAGGAGGGATTGAGTGCAGAAGGGGAGAGAAGAGAGAATCAGAGGACAGGTAGTAAAGAAGGAAAGGGGAAAAAGAGGAAGAAAAGAGAGAAGAGAATAAGAAAGAGAAAGAGAAGAGGAATGGAGAGAGGAAACAGGAAAGAGACAAGGAGAAAGGGAAGAAAAGAGTGAGACAAAGCAAAAGGGAGAAAGGCAAGAAGGAGAAAGAGACAGTAGGGAAAGAAAGGAAGAGAGAAGAAAGAGGGAGAGGAGAAAGAGAAAGGACAGTGAGAGAGAAAGAAAAATAGTGCTAATTGGATATGGGTTCAAATCCTGGGCTCTGCTCTTTGGTTGGTCTATCAACAAGCATTTCTTAAAAGCTTACTCTATGCTGGACCCTCTACTTAAGTTCTTGGGATACAAAGAAAAGCAAAAAAGAGTCCCTACTCTCAAAGAGGAAACCATTGAAGTATATTGAATAGGAAAGTGACATGGTTAGACCTCTTCATTGTAGGAAAACTACTTTGTCAATTATAGGATGGAGTGAAGAAGGAAGACTTGAAACACGGAGACCAATTAGAAGCCTATTGCCCATAGAACAATAACAAGAATATTTATTATTGTTATTATCATTAAATTATATTTTAAGTGACTTCTAAGAATTTAATTATATAATTAATTTAATAATTTAATTTGAGTGACTTATTTAAGTGACTTTAATGTAAAATTTAATTTAAATGACTTATCCTAGGGCTATTTCTATCCAAACTCCATCTAACATAAAAATGAGAACAAAATAATAGTAATAAAGAGGAGGAAAAGAAGGAGGTTACAACACACAAATGGATGAAGGCAGTACCTAACCTTGGACAAGTTGCAACACGTCCCTGCCTCAGTTTCCTCATCTATAAAGTGAGAATCAACTCCTAGATGACCTCTAAGGTCCCATCCAACTCTAGAGGATGATTCTATTATTCAGTTCTAAATCTATGATGCTATGTATATAAGAAGGAGAAAGGGAGGAAGAGAGAGAGAAGAGAAAACAGATCAAGATATTCTTTTGCTTGATGATTATTAGCTCATTTGGTTTTGCATTATTCAATGCTAAGGCTTTTGTGGAAGACTGTACTCCTTATTTTGTGTATTCTTTTGATTACTTGGTTTTGTTTATGGTTATTAACTTTATACCAAAAAAACTTGCCCCCCTACTAGCTATGAGACCATATCTAAAGTTGAGACATCCAATGCCCAACATCCTTAGAAGGATAGTCATTCAGTGGCTACTGCCCAGTAAAGACCTCTCAGTAATCAGGCTCATGATGAGTTTGCTCCCCACTCCAATTACCCTTTCTGTTCTAGTCTTCTATTAGAGTTCTACTACTTCCTACTCCCACAAGGTACAACTCTTAAAGCCAAAATACAGGATTTAACCTCTTCTCATATGATTACGTTTCTACTACTTTAAAACTCTACTAACCAGGCAATTTAGTTTTTTAAGATACCAAGTTTGCTTCCCTGTGGTTCTCTCTTATGGTAATGGAGTCCAGTTGGAGAGTTGGACCAGGCTAATTAGACAACCAAATAGGTATGGTTGGGAAGGATGGAGCCCATGTCATCCTAATTATCAGGTTAATGCCTAGTTACAGGACAGACGCTCTCCATCTCTCTCTCTTTCAAATAAAAGACCCAAAAAAATGGAACCTGCTGTTGCTATGTCAATTTAAATAGAAGTGGCAGCAATTGGTCCCAAAACAACCCCCGCATGTCTTTTCAAATAACTGTGCCCCAGCTAATGAATACCTAATTGGATACAGTATGAGTCAGCATTCATTGCTCATGCTGGTGCATAATTGAGTGGTCAAAAATCCAAATTTCATTTAGGGCTGCCAATTCTCAAATCTCTTCTAATAAAGCCACCACAATCATGGCAAAAGAAGTAGCGTGCAAACCCCCAGATCCTTGCAGACAGGGACCCTTTGCAGCTTATGTACTTAGCTGACACTCTCTCCCACAAATAAAATCCACCCTGAGGATGTGCCCACCCAGGAACAAAGAGCCTGCTGAGCCTAATGGAGAAAGTGGGGTTCGATTCAGCAGTGGGCATGCCACCTGCATGAATACTACATTCTGCCTCCAACCAAATGAATTACCCTATTTACTGAAGTGTTACTGACTGACAGGAAAACTAGATCAGTGAAAACACCTGCTTTCCTCCTAGGCAAGAATGGGGACAATTTACATTCTTTTGCCCTGATAGCAAAGATCTTTGCTCTATACTAATATTTTTCACTAACCAATCAATCAACAAGCATTTAAATACTGACTGTGAGCCAGGAACTGTAATAAACACTTAGGAATGCAAAGATAAAAATCAAACAGTCCTTGACCTCAAGCAGCATGCATACTATCAAGAGACAGCAGGTACCAACAGCTGGGGGAACAGAAAAGGCTTCATGTAGAAGGTGGCAATTAAGCAGAATTTTAAATATACATATATACACATATCTGTATGCATACATGCATATGTATATATATATGGGATTATAAGAGGCAGAGGTTTTATGGGAATGGATTCTAAGAGTATGGGATAGCTAGTGTAAAAGTGAAGAGACAGGAAATTAAGTGTCATATATAAGGAACAGTAAGAAGACCAGTTTGGCCAGACCACAGGAAGAGGTGTATAATAAGGCTAGCAATGTGGGTTAGGGCCAGGGTTTTTTTAGGGTCAGGTTTTGAAGGTCTTTAAAAGCCAGAGGAAATTGTATCTGATCTTAGAGGCAATAGGGAGCCATTGAAGTTTATTGAATAGGAAGGTGATATGGTCAGACCTCTTCACTGTAGGAAAATTACTCTGTCAGTTACGTGTAGGATGGAATGGAGAAGGAAGAGATCTGAAGCAGGGAGACCAATTAGAAGGCTATTGCCCATAGAACAAAAACAAGAATATTTTTATTATTATTAACAATACTAATTATAAGTGACTCATCCTAGAGCAATCCTATCTGAATTCCATCTAACATAAAAATGAGAACAAAATAATAATAGTAATAAAGAGGAGGAAGGGAAGGAGGCTGAAGCTACAATGCACAAGTGGCTGAAAGCAGTACCTACAAATGCCTTGGTCTTCTCCATGCAAGATACACCAAGTATAAAGGCATCAAGGAAAAGGCCTTAATTGAATACAATAAGAGACTTCATGGCATCCTGAAGTCAAAATTGAATGGGAAGAACATATTTATAGCAATCAATGCCTATCCAATACCAATCTTCATATATACTTTTGGAAACTATCCCAACACTACCAATAACATTAAACCTGTACAGTAGTTTAAAAAAAACAGAGCATAAGGTGATTATAAAAAGATTGATATTTCCTTGACAAATTAGTGGAAGAAGATTGACAGACATTCCTAGCACCTCCTGAATATTTAGCAAGACCTGACCTTGAGACTAGAATTGTACATCAGAAGTTTGCTAAGTTTCAATGGACTGATAGATGATAAATCCCCATGTAACAAATACAGACCTCAAGATGTCTTATAAAACTTGGTCTGCTTCTTAAACAGGATCAATATCTCAGAGAAGACTTTGTCCACAATTGTCCAGATGTTCCATTAATCCATAAAAACTAAGAAATGCTTTTAAGAAATGTTGCTGTATCAAATACTCATTAACTCCAAGTTCTATGGAATGAAATGCTTTCAAACTGTATAAATAGACCTGGATAAGATCAAAAGTACTTGGGAATGAGATGAGTTCTATGTCACACATCTTGCGTAGTCTTCTATTGGATGTTCCTTGTACCAAGGATGTTTTCTGTGAGCTGGTAGTAGAGAACTTCCATCAAATTATTATTCTCCAACTACAAAGAGCAGCAATATTATTCATCTGGGCCATAACAAATAGTCCATGGAATGATGAATATAAAAACGAAATAGGATAGCAGCTTGTCTCAGGATGACACCTCTCTGAAGACCATAGAAGAAGATGGGAACAAAATAGTAAGGGGGGGGGGGGGTAATGAAGTTGATGATGATAATAAAGACCATTTTCATAACCTTTTAAGGTTTGTGAAGGGTTTTATATACACATTCAAATGTACAGATGCCACTTTGGAAAGAGCATGTACTTTGGAGACATCAGTAGTCCTCCTTGCCCACAGTTGGGCATAGTGGATGATGTACTGAACTTGGATTCAGGAAAACCTGGGTTCAAATTCATCTCTGACACTCATAAGTGAATTAATACCTCTATAACTAAGCTTCATCTAGAAATGGGAAAAATGCTAATAATACCTACCTGGGAGGGTTGTTTTGAGTCTCATATGATATCATGAGTGTAAAGTACTTTACAACCTTTTTTAAACATTATATCAATATCACTTATTAATAACAGGGTTTTTATTGGGAAGGAGGGTCTCAGAGGCAAACTGTGTATGGAAATGCCTTTCACCCATATAATTTCTCTTGTCTGAGATACCAAAGGTTAAGTGACTTGTCCATGATCATGCAGACAGTATGTGTCAGAGAAAGAACTTAGATATAAGTCTTCCTGATTCTAAGACTGCTACATTATGTTGGATCTCATTCCTACCATCATCATCCTCACCCTCTTCATCCTGTTTCATCTTTCTCATTCCCAAAACTCAGAGACGAATTATTAATAGAAAATGGTAAGCTCTTTGAGAACAGGCACTGTGTCACTGTTGACCTTTCAACTCAATACATATTTAACTACATGGAAGGCATTGGGTGTTTGGTACTGGGGATGCAAAGAAATGATCCTCAGGTTTATATTCATTTGGGAGGATGAAACATTTAAACAAATAAACATAAAAATAAGAGCTCAATAATCCCAGATCTCAAAAAGCCTACATCTATTAGTGGAGACAACCAGTACTAGCAGCTGGGCAAGACAATAACTCAGAAAAGGCTTCCATAGAAGGTGGTGATACCTGACCTGAACCTCTGTATCCTTCATCCCTTTGCACATGAAACTTCCGTTTCCAAATAAGCATTTGCAAGCAGGATCGTTTGTTGTCGTTGTTTTTACAGATGGTTCCATTTCTTTTTTTTTTCTTTTCATAAGATTGAATTAAATCACTGGGTGAAATTTTAGCCTAAAGCATTTAATCTAAGAGAGAAGTTGCAATCCCTAAGCAACAAAAAATTGAGTTTTTTTATTTAATTAGCCTGCCTACATACTATTCCAGCCTATCAAGATGTTTCTTCTGATAACTGCAAGTTGAAATGAAATAAATCTAATTAGTCTGGCATGCTCTTTAATGCTGCCAAAAAACCAACCCAACCTAATGCTTTAAAATATTCAATAGGCCAACTGAATGCTTGCCTGTGAGTTGGTAACAAGGGGTGGAATTTTTTTGCAATTTAGGTGATGGAATGACCAACGGAAGATTTATTCTCAAAATTTCTATTTGTTGCTTCTGGAGACAGAACTTGTTCTGTTATTCATCACTTCATGTCTGTCCATGTGACTTAGGAAAGGAGATGCCCTGAAATAGAGAGCATCAGTATTTGTATAGTCTCTGCTGGGATACAATTCTAAGATGAGATGTGGAAAGAACATGGTGGCTTTGAATCCTGGATTTCAATTCCTGCTCTCATACTGAATACCTCTCTACCTGTGTGACTTCAGGCAAGTCCCTCAACCTTCCTCAGCCTCAGTTCTCACATCTATCAATCAAATGGAAACTGAGGCCAAGGGAGGTAACCTGCCCAAGGTCACACAGGCAATAAGGGTAAGAGAAGGTTAGGCTGGATGACCTCCCAGCTCTAGATCTATGATCCTACCATCCCTCAGTCCAAGACCAAGACTTCTTTGGGTCTGGGAGCCCTTCCCAACCTGGCCTCTTCCTACCTTTCCAGATTTCTTATACTCATTCCTCTCTGTCTGTGATCCAGTGACACTGACATTTTCACTAGCTGTCACCAAGCCTGGAAAGCTCTCTCTCTTTATCTCTTCTTCCTGGCTTCCACAGATTCCTTGAAGACTTAGGTCAAATGCTACCTTCTACAAGAGGCCTTTCCTGGGCCTCCCTCCATTTCTAGTCCCTTTTAAGATGACTTTCCATTTACACTGTATATTATATATGTGTGTATGGTTGTTTGCACATTTCCCCAATTAGATGTGAGTTCCTTGAAGTCAGTGACTATATTTTCCACCTCCTTTTTTTTGTATCTCTAGAATTTAGCACAGTGTCTGACCCACAGTAAGCATTTATTAAATAATTGTTGACTGACTAAAATTACAAATAGTATGTTGTTGTTCAGCCATTTCAGTTGTGTTTGACTCTTCATGACCTCATTTGGGGTTTTCTTGACAAAGATACAGGGGTGGTTTGCTATTTCCTTCTCCAGCTCATTTTAGAGATGAGGAAACTGAGGCAAACAGGGGCAGGTGACTTGCCCAGGGTCACAAAGCTAGTGTCTGAGGTCTAATTTGAACTTGGGTATTCCTGACTTCAGGTCTGGCACTCTTTGCACTGTACCACCTAGCAGCCCCCAACAAAGTATACTATAGCATGTAGTTAGAGGGCCACGCTTACAGTCAGAAAATATGGTTGTGTGATCATGGGCAAAGTGTTTAATCTCTCAATGCCCCTAGGGCAGCCTTCTGAGTTGCTAGTCTGCGTCCCTAAAAGGAATTTCCACACTAGGAGTTCTGTCCCTTTTATGAAATCACAGGCTTCTAAAAATAGTTTCCCAAATGATCACTCTTCAACCACCATATGGTTTTCGACCATATCCCAACATTTCTGTTGATGGTGGGTGCAGTTATAAGGCCTATTACCTCAGTGTACATTACTGAAAATATCTCCATTTTTTCTCTATCTTCAGTAAATTTCCAGTGGAAAAAAAAGGCTACGATGTATACAGTATTACTCCCAGTGGATTGTAATTGTTCAAGTCAAACAGCAGAATTCAAAGAAGGGTTTGTTGGGGGTGGCTTGCTTGCTTTTGGTTTTTTTCTACCAGATCTGCTATTTTTATTAATGTAAGAATCTCCTAGGGAAGAAACTTCCTCCCCCAATCTAGATTGGCATGTGTTCTCAAGTTAAAGTCTTAGTGAATGACCTGATGGTGAACGGAGCAAGTGGGGAAGGAGTCAGATGACTTGCCCAGGGTCCCACAGCCAGAATGTGGCAGAGGTAGAACCTGAACCTAGGTTCTCCTACCTCTGCAGCCCATTTTCTCTCCATGACACCATACTGCCTCCATTCTAAGTTTAGTATATGTTTAAATTCCAAAAATGACTCTCACTTCATTCAGAATTAATATCATCCATAGGTTCAATAGTTTAGTGGGTATTTATTGAACCAGCAATTGGAATGAGTGTCTTCAAGTTCCAGCTCTTACACTAGTTCAGTGAGTGACCAAGGGTAGCCAAGTGACTGAATTTCTCTGGCCCTTCTCCAGTGAGTGAGCTGGACTCCATGATCAAGTCAAGTCAACAAGCGTTTCTTAAGTTCTCACCACGTGCCAGGCAGTGTGCTAAGTAAGGGGAATACAGCACAACAATTCTGTGATTCTCTTATTGTTTTAAGTGTGAGGATTTCCATTTGGGCACAAAAGCCCAGATTCATGCAGAATGGCAAGTTTAATAGAGGAACAGAAAGTGCTCTTATGGAGGGAGAGCAGGGAACCTCTGGGCTTCATTCATTCCTTTAATGTGTTTATTTTTACCTAAAAATAATGTCCAGAAGGACTTTCTGTGCTTTTCAGTGTCCAAAAAGTGACAAGGTTAATGCACACAAGTTTATATAATCGTAATAACATCACACAAAGATGAGCAGCCAGGAACCAGCAAGGTCTGGATTCCCCATGGGCAGACAATCATATACCACTAGTAAATTCCTGGGCAGTTTTAATTTATTTTTAATCATTTCCAGAGCTGTGCCTTGGAGATGCAGGCTGAAAAGCTTGCTGGCATCCCCTCCCTGCTTTTTTTTGGACTTAGTTTTAAAGGACCTGCAAAGTAGGCAGTGGAAAAAAAAAATATCTAAAGTATTGAAAGTTGAGTTCCACCTTCCCAAGCTAGTCTGCTTCATAGTGATCTCTTATATCTTCAGTTTTTTATTATGCAATGAACAAACTGCTGGACTTGGAGTTAGGAAGACCAGCCTCAGACACTAGTGTGACCCTGGTGAGTCACCCTCTCAGACTCAGTTTCCTAATCTAGGAAATGGGGATAATAATAGCGCCTACCTCTCATGATGGTTGTGCGGATAAAAATGAGGTAATATTTGTAAAGTGCTTTGTAAATACTAGCTGCTGCTACTGTTACTGGCAATTTTAGAGTTGCCTCTAATTGGTTCATGCCTTCTTTGGCCAGGGAGATGATAAGTTCTTTAAAAGGCAAGGAGTGTACCTAAACTTCTTTTTGGCCACCCCTTGGACTAGGCACATCATTGTCCACCTGTGTAACCCTCTGAAATATATAAAGCACTTTGCACATAAAAACCATCTGAAGTACAGAGTACCTCATATTATGATATTAATACATATAATTAATATTAATAATTAGTAACAATATTAATTAATAATGTTAAAATCTATTATATAAAATGTTATAAATATATTAGATATGTCTTGATTATATAATTATTGTATTCTATATAATTATATATCACATATTAATTAATCTCTAAAATGAGGAGGTTGGACTAGATGACCTTTCTGGTCCCTACTAGAAAGCTGTGATCTTGGGAAACTACCTAGAAGTTGCTGATCTATATTGGTAGAGGGAATTTTTATGCTGGGAGATGATGAAATCAGAGGTCCAGACCAAAAATAAAATAAGATAAAATCTAATACTTATACTTATTGAGTCGTTTCAGTGTGTCTGATTCTTTGTGGCCCCATCTGGGGTCATTCTCATTTCAGTTCATTTTACAGATGAGGAAACTGAAGCAAGCAGAGTTAAGTGATTTGCCCAGGGTCACACAGCTAGTAAGTGTCTGATTTGAACTCTCCACAATGAGTCTTCCTGATTCCAAGCCCAGTGTTGTATCCACTGTACCAACTAGCTTCCAATATTTATAGAGAACCTTATACTTTATAAAGTCCTTTCTCCATAACAACCCTATGGAGTAGAAAGTATAGGTATTATTGTCTCTACTTTGCCAAACCTCTGAGAGGTTAAGAGACTTAGATCATGCTCACATAGTCAAGGAGTGACAAAAGTGAGAATCAAAACCCAGATTTCTGAGCCCAAGTAACTAAAAATAATGGAGAAGATGATCTCTAAGGTTCTTTCCAGCTCCAGATCTATAATTTCTGATCCTTTGATCCTACAGAATTCAGGGCAGAGGTGGGAAGGGAGAGGGGGAGATTCATAATAACTAGTCATAGTAGGTAGGGTACTATATATAGCATGTCTTGTTCTCTTTGGCTGCCAGGAAGCAAATTTAGGTTCATCGTTAGGGAAAAAAGAATTGTTTCAAAGTGGAGGTGACTGCTTTGAGGGTTGGGTTCCCTTCCTCTTGACAAGAGGTCTTCATGCAGGCATTGGATGACCACATATTACACGTGTTACAGTGCAAATTCCTTCCAGATACGGGTAGATTAGATGGCTATTAAGGTCCCTTCCATCTCTCAAATTTTGGGATTCTTTCCCCTACATTATGCCACCTCAAACTGGGTATTTTCCTTTAATCGTTGTAAATTGCAAAAAGCTAAAACCATTGCTGAGTTTCTTCAAGTTATGTCTTTCCCAATCCTAGATAAAGTAATTAAAGGAACTTAATTTTCATTTTGCTAAAGAGCTTATTTTTTTAGGCAATAAAATGAGTTTTTCCCTCTGACTAAATGGAAAAATGTAACTTACAGAGTCAAGGCAGGATAGATTTAGCAACTCATTTTTTAAAAAAAAGAAAAAACCCAACAAAGCATTTAAATCTTGTGCAGATTTTGTCACGTGCTCTCTGCAGTCCTGTTGGCCCTCTTTTTATTATAGAAGCAAGCAATGAATCCCTCAGCACCTTGAGATCTCAAACCATTTGTATGAAAGTTGTTTATAGAAATTTCAACTGTGGCCATATTGGTTTGCTTGTTTACAAGAGTCAATCTCTTCATTTCCCTTTCTCTTCTTGAGACCAAGCATCATGAAATGCTCATTATAAACCAAGAATGTGCAGAGTTCCAAATGAAGCACAACTCATCCAGCATCCCTAATATGACATGATAACATGACAACCATTTTTCCAAGGAAAGCAATGTGATTATGTTCAAACACATTTTGGCACCTCTCCAGTCTTCAATAGAATTAAGCAGAAATTGGGTAATTTAATTAAGTTTCTGATGTTGAGTTGTATTTCTATAAAAAGCATCTTCCAAATTGGAAAAGATCCTTAAGGACCTTTTAATATTGCTATTGTTATGACTTTGGTCTTGTACTAAAAAGGAAATGAGGAAGGGACATGTTTACATTTTGTAAATATATAGGTATATTTTAGGAGATTTGAGCTCAACCACTGAGTACCAAAACAAGATTTCTTTTATTTTGTTTTAAATTAATTTATTATCTTGTTTACATCATTCATTTCCATGAGAATTTGAGTTACAAATTTTCTCCCCATCATTCCCCTACACAATACCTCAAAACAGACTTCCCACTGTATAACCCCTCCCCCAATCTGCTCTCTCCTATGTCCTCCCCCTCGCCCCTCTGACTTTCCAGTAGGACATGGATCCCCCTACCACAGTGCCTGTGTATCTTAATTACCAGTTGGATGTAGTTAATAATAATAATAATTGTATACATATATATATTTTTTTTAACATTTTATTATAGAACTTTAAATTCTAGATTCTTTCCCTTCCTCTCTCATAACCCACTCCCACAGGAAGGACAAGCAATTAAATACAGGCTATACATGTGTAATTACACAGAACCTCTCCAGAGTGGGCATATTGTGAGAGACTGATTACATGTCCCTTCTTCCTCTCCTGCCCCCCCACCTTGTTCTATTCTCTACCCTGTCCCTGTCCCTTTACAGATGTGTGTACTTCCATCAACCCTTTCCCCTCACCCTCCCCTCCCCTCTGTCATCCCACCTCTCATCCCCATCCCCCCTACTCTCCTGTGTGGCAAGATACCCAGTTTAGAGTTTATGTTGTTCCTTCCCCAAGCCAAGTTCAATGAGAGTAAAGTTGACTCTTTCCTTTTTTAGAGTATTGTCCCTTCCTATTCAGTTGATCTTGTGCCCTCTATGTATTCATATTAATACATACTCAGATATGTGTTTGTATGGATATATAAACCCTCCTATATAGATATATGTGTATATATGTGTATATATATAT
>CM053581.1:360657572-360674002 GCA_028627135.1 Pseudochirops cupreus | reverse complement strand
TCTGTCCCAAATCACTGGGGTTTTCACAGCTGCCAGAGCTATTAGGGGGATGCCGTTTTTTTTGCAGCCCCCACCAGCTTAGGCTCACTGAAAACGCACCCCAGGACCACCACCAAAGACCACGATCTGGATCCAGGCTGCTCAACACAAGAGCACTTGGCCTATGAACAATCACTCGGCCCCCCTGCAGTCTGCAGGCCGGGAGCTCTGAAGCAGCTACATGGAGGCAGCTGCAAGACCTCCACCCTGGAGGCACTTTTGCTGGACCCGCTTTTCTCCCCAAAGTTTAGCTGAGTTCCACTGACCTTTCATTTAGTCCTTTTTTCTTATGGCTTAATAATTCTGAAAACTGCCACAGCTGCCACTGATCCACTTTTCTGAAGCTCCAGCTGTACCTTGGCTTGGCCAGCCACCCCTGGGGCCACACTGTGGTTTCAGCCTGGGGTGGTTTCAGCTCCCACCACTGAGATGGTCCCTTCTAGCCAAGCTGCCTTCAGTGGGAGGTACATTTGTGTGAGTTTTAGAGCCCTAAAATTTGTTTAGAGTCATATTTTATAGGTATTTGAGGTGGCCGTGTGGGAGCTGCGGTACCTTGCTGCTCCTACACCGCCATCTTGACTCTGCTCCCCCCCTGCCCTCCACAAGATTTCTTTTAATGAAGATGTTTCAGAGTGCACATAGCAAGAACTTGATAAATATTTAATTAAATAGAAGTGTAACCAAATCTAATATTAGTACCCCCTCTCTTTCTCCTTCTATACATCTTTCTTTGTATGCCTCACTTTTTTTTCTCCCACAAACAAATTTCCTGCCCCTTTCTTATACCTCTCCAGTCTTGTTTTGTTTTTTTGCTATTCTTCTAATAGCCTTGGGCAAAGGGCTCTCTCCTCTTTGTATTATTGTATTCTCTTCACATTGCTCATCTATATCCACTTTACCTGCTATTGGTTATGTTATTCAAGATAAGGAACCAAGAGATAGCTGAAATTATCACTGCTTTTTTATCCCACTCCCATCTATTTATACCTCCCTACTCCTTCCAACTCCATTCTGTCTCAGTTCTTCCACCTTCTTCTTCCAACTACCATGTATAAAATGCCAATGTAATAATCATAAGTAGGGGCAGCTAGGTGACAAAGTGAATAGAGCCCTGGCCCTTCAGTCAGGAGGACCTGAGTTCAAATGTAGTCTCAGATACTTACTAGCTGTGTGACCCTGGGCAAGTCACTTAACCCGATTGCCTCCAAAACAAAGAGAAAAACAAAACAGAAAAAAACTTAATCATACATAGGTTACAGTTACAAGGTGCTGAAAGGTTTGCAAAGTCTTTACCATATATTATCTCATTTGATCTTTACAATAGCTCTGACAGGTAGTTGACATTATTATCCCCAATTTACAGAGGATGCGAAAACAGAAAGATTAAGTGACTTACCCAGGTTCACAGAGATAATAAGTGTCTAAGGCAAGGTGTGAACTAAAATCTCCTTGATTTCAAGTCCAATAATGGATCCACAAGTCCACCAGATTGCAACACCTTCCATAGACTATTGTTACAGTCTCAGAACTGGTCTTGCCTCTACTTTCTTCCCTTTCTAACCTGTCTTTCCCACTGCTGTCTCTCTGATCCTCTTAACATGATGTGATGATATTAAGAGTAGCAAGTATCAGTACAAATACTTAAAGATTTACAAAGTGCTTTTCACATATTATCTCATTTGATCCTCAGAGGAAGTCCCCTTTTTGCAGAGGAGGAAACTGAGTCTGTGAGAAGTTAAGTGACTTGTTCAGGGTTGGTCTGAAGTAAGATCCAAATTTAGGACTCCCCAATTCATAGTGTGAAAGAGTAATCACATCACTCTTTTACCTTGTAAAAAAAAATCAGTGGTTCCCCACCATCTACCCTCTTTAATTTGGCATTTAAAGTCACACACAAAACAGAGAAAGCTGAAGGATACTCAGAAGGAGTGAAATAATAGGCAAGTTGTTATATGTTTAATATGTTAGAGATCTTTTTCTTTCCAAATATAAATAACCATAATGTAAATTTGATTGACTTTATTGATATTTAAAGTTTCAGCTTATCCCTGACTCATGTGAGCCTAGGGATCATAGAACAGATGTGTTCTCAATGAAAAAAAATTTAATCTTAGTTCACCAGAGAGCTCTTTGAACATTTGTTTAAACTTAGCATGGGAAGAGGGAAAGGAAGGAGAGCAAGAAAGAAGAAGGAAGATAAAACCAATCTGACTCCAAACTAATTCTGCAACCCTATGTCATATTAAAAGACAGCATGGCATGGTGGGTAAAAAGCTAGCTATAGAGTCAGAAAGACCTGGGTTCAGCTCCTCTTTCTGACACATGGTGACTTTGTGACATTGTACAAATCATTTAACCTTTAAGGGCACCTTTGTGCAAGAGGGAAAAATTGACCTGTCATGTCTAAGAAACAGTAAGAAAGCCAGTGTGGCTAGACCAAAGAGAATAAGAAGGGGAAGAGTAGATGTGGAGTAGAGATTTACATGCAAAACTGGGAATTTTATAGCTTATCCCAGAGATTATAGGGAACCACTGAAATTCATTGAACAAAGGAACAACTTGATTAGATTAGGGCTTTAAAAATGTCACTTTGTCATCTAATTGGAAATCTTAGTTGGTCTGTACCATCTTGAGAAATCTCACTAGTCTTAAGTAACTTCTTTTTTGTCTTATAATCTATAAGAGGCTAAAAGCTAAAAACAAGAGAAAAAAGAAAAAGATAAAACTATAGAGGTCAGGGAAGCATAAAAATGTAGAGATTAGGGGTTAGGAGTGTGTGAGACCCCAAAATACCAACACACCGGGTCCTGCCAAATGAATTTGACTCAAGTCTTCTCTCAACCAAAGAAAAACAAAAGTTTATTAAAAGTTAGCCATGATGGGTAGACTCTTAAGGAGTCTTGGTATCTGTGAAGCTTGTATTGGTCAAGGGGCCCAGAATCATCTAACACAGAGAGAGTCTGCACTAAATAATTCTCAGGTGCTCTCACACCCCATGGAGGCAAGATGGGGTCTTATATACAGAAAGGTTGTGGGAGGAATCTAAGAGTAGTCTGGAGGAGGAGTTTGGGGAGGGTCTTCAGGAGGAGTCAGATGAGGTCAGACTTCAGTGATGAGAGATTAAGGGTGGACCTGGAGATGAGACAATGAAGGGTTTGGGAGGATCGAGAGTGAGAAGAAGGAGGGCTAGGCTAGCAAAATAAAGGTTTGGGCAGAGCCACTATGAAAGGCTTATGGCCTCAGGCAAATGCCTCATCAAATGGGAAAATTCAACTGGAGTTCAAGGGGGTTCCCAGAGCCTGTACCTCATCAAAAACTACTCCATTGGATCATTTCAATTATCAAAATAGAACCAACGATGTTGCCTATTATAGGAGCATAGATCTAGTAGTAGAAGAAATTTCAAAGGCCATCTGGTTCAACTCTTTCATAGTTTAGATGAGTTAACTGAGGCTAAAGGAGTTTAGTGCCTCATCCAAGGTCATACAGACTCTCGGACACTAGTATTAGTATTCTTTCCACTACAGTGGTGGTGGTGGTGGTGGTATTCAGTCATTTCAGTCATGTCCAACTCTTGGTGACTCCATTTGTAATGGTCTTGGCAAAAATACTGAAGTAGCTGTCCCTTCCTTCTCCAGCTCATTTTACGGATGAGGAAACTGAGGCAAATAGGGTTAAATTACTTGCTCTGGGTCGCACAGCCAATAATTATCTGAGGCCAGATTTGAACTCAGGAAGATGAGACTTCAGCACTCTGTTCACTGCACACACCACCAAGCTGCCCTCTTCTCAATGTAGGCTCTTAATAAAGACTTCTTGGTTTCACTTGTCTGAATCATGTTTTTGCACTGATTATACCTTGGTATAGAAGGTTTAATCATGCAAAATCATGGAATCTCAGGGATGGAAGCAAATTCAGAGTCCTTCTTGCTCAAATTATTCATGAATAAAAATTTTCCAGCACAATATCGCTGACAAGTCTTTGCTTGACAATTTCCAATGAGGGAGAACCCATCTCAGCTTGAGGAATCCCATCCTACTGTTAGAAAATTCTATTTGAGTCTTAGAAGTATTTCCCTACCTATTTAATTGGTTTAACCATAACAAAAAAGTGCCACCCAACATGCAACCTTCATTAACACTAAGTTCTTGACTGACAGACATACTATCTATCCCTGAGTCTGTATACAAAGCCTTTCTATCTTGGTAGGACCCACCAGTGAATCATTAGGAAAGGAAAATAAATCACTGGCTTCTTCCAAGAAGAAAATCATAGAGATTATCATACTACAAGCACTCCCAAGACCTCAAGTGGTCTATGGACCACACTCTAGGATGGACTGAAACATGTCATAACTAAGTATCATTAGGGAAAAGGAATCCCGGCACTCAAGTGGTAATTGAAGTCTTTGGGTTACTGAGGCTTGTTAAAAACCCACTTCAGCTGGGGTTGGGTTTTTGTCTTTTTTTCTTCCTAAGTCCACTGGATGTTTTTTCTCCCCATGTCTGTGCATGGATAGGCCCAAATGGGAAAATTCTTCCATTGCTAACTTGGATGTGACTCCTAGCAATTTTGTGGAGGCAAGGGCTACCACTTCCCATGAGTCATTGCTGTTAGCATTATTAGAAACAGGGTTGGAGCCAGTTAACTTTGTACAGTGGAAGAGGAACACAGAATGAAGAAGAGAGGAAACCAATCCTCTTCTTCCCATCCTCTGCAGATTCTCATGGTAATGAATTTAGGAGAAAGGAAACATTTTTAATTCAAGTGCTTCTGTCATATTTCTGACAATTTACATACTAATTTTCACGTTTGAGAATATGGTGTTGATAAATGGTACTTGGACCAAATAAGCATATCAGCAAAGAATTTTTTAAGCAAGTTAATCAGAATGCAGGCAAGACAATAGGATATGCTTGAAATAACAAATCACTTGATTATTTAATTAGATTAGCAAGACCTCTGCAAAATGAAACGGCTGTAGTTTTTAAAACCACAGTTCAAAACATTTCAGGGTAATGACATGCACATTGTTGAGTAAAGAATGAAATTGGCCTTTTTGGAGACTCCCCAAAGGTTCCAGCTATGGGCCACATGAAGTCCTTTTGGGGCCCTTAGATCACATATGGGTTTTGTTTAATCATCATAAAAACACAAAAGAGTAAGACAAGCTGCATCATAATTCCACTCAATCCACATGAAGCTTCCTAGGGTTTTATATAAAGCCCTGGTGGGTGCCAGCATTTAGATGAGTTCAGATGTTTGTTTCCAAGCTTAACAGCAGCATGCTAGACAGCTTTGTTATTCCAAAGCCTACTCTGCTGCATCCTTTGCCTCTTAACATAGTAATGGTATACATTTATCTATGTAAGCATCATCTATTTAGAACTGCTCACTCACATGGCAGAGATGCTTATTGGCCTAATAGAATACTGTTGTAAAATATCTAATTTGCACAGAACAGAGATCTAAGAAGTGGGTTGGGAAGTGAAAGGATGTCAAAAGCAACACCAGTTAGACCAGCGGTTCTCAACCTGTGGGTCACGACCCCTTTGGGGTCACAGTGGTCGCCTAAGACCATTGGAAAACACATATTTCTGATGGTCTTAGGAATCGAGATACTGCTCTCCAGGTGGGTCCACCCACATACAGATACGCCCACATACAAGTATTAAAGGGTCACAGCATTAGGAAAGTTGAGAACCACTGAGTTAGACCATTAACCATTTTTTTCCTTAACTGTGGTTCTACAAACCTTTTCCAGAAACAAATCCACATTCCTGGAGTCTTTGGAGAAAAAAAGGTGTTAAAATATACTGTGCTTTATATAAATTGAACAAAAGGGTTAGGATCAAATTTTGCCCTTCTTTCTGACATGATCTCTCTTCTTGCTCCTTCCCCTCATCTCCAAAGAGGATACCTTAGTGCAGTGGAGGGTCCAAATTCTGGCCCTGGATCTATCACTGTGAAACCTTAATCTATCACTTAACTTGTCTGAGCTCCAGTTTCCTTATTTGTACAATGACAGGGTTGACTAGATTACCTCTGTGACTCCATCCTGCTATAAATCCTTAAACCTATTATTTCCCTTGGTGGTAATAACACCTGTCATTGAGAGGCCCAGGGAAAGATCATTATCTTTAGAGCCAAAGGACCTGGGTTTGAATCCTTCCTTTGTTATTTCCAGTCTTTGAGAACTTGGAAAGGTCACTTCATTTCTCTGAGACTGTCTCCTTATCCATAAAATTCCAACTTTGGAGTAGATAATTCCTAAAGTCCTTCCATCTTTAAATCAATAAACTATTAAGCAAATTTAGGATACAGGAAATATTTGCCATCATAATAACTAATATTCATAGGACACTTGGTGTTTACAAAAATCTTTAGCTTCATCTGACCCTCACCAGAACCTAGTAAATAAGAACTAGGGTCATTGTCCCCATTTGACAGATGAAGAAACTGGTGATCAAAGTTGTTAAGTTGTCAAAGATCACAGATAATAAATTTTGAAGTCAAGACCCTAAACCTGTCTCTTTTTTCCACATTTGATGCTATTTCCACTTTACTGAAGTTGCAACTACAAAACCAAATCAGTTGGTATTTATTAAACACTTAGTAGACTCCCGGCACCTTGCTAAGCTTTCCTGATACCAACACCAGCATAAAGTTAGTCCCTGCCCTCAAGGAATTTACATTTTAATGAGAAAGAAAACACACCAAAGGGAACTGAGAAGAGAGATGAATATTATTCAACAAAGTTTGAGTATTTCCTTTGGTGAAATGGGATGGAGCCACAATACTCCCTATGGAATGCTTTAATAGCTCACATGTATGTTGGTTCCTTAAAGACTCTTCCCAACAACCCAGTAAGGTGAGTAACGAGATTATCTATCACTAGTGCCATTTTACTGATGTGAAATTGATGCCTGGAGAAGTTAAAAGACTTAACTGGCATCATAGAGTTAGAAAGCGGCAGAGAGGGAACTTGGATCGAGGTCTGTTTTTTTCACAGTCAGCTCTTTCTATTCTACCACGTTCCCAAGGTTCTTGCCTTTTTTCAGTTTACAATACACATTCGTCAAGATAGCCAAGGATGGTGCATTGTATTGTGTCATCATCATCATCCTCAGAAAGGGATGCCCATCAGGACTTGATTCCAGTTCTTGACTCTCCAAACCCAACAGGATTTCCACCATCAGACTTAGAGCTTATTCACAGAACACTTACCAGTACAAGTATGCCTTAAATGTTTCCATGGACTACATTATGGCACAGAAGTAATTCAATTAACCAGTCGATCAGTCAAGAAGGATTTACTGAACATCTATACAGGCCCAAGTCTGTTCTAATTTTTTGTTATTAAAGAATAATGCTCTGATTTGGAAGGAGTAGCCCAGATTTCATCTCTGGGTGCCCAAGTGCAATTTTTTTCATCCTATTGCCCCCAAGAAACACTCGGCTATGCCCTCTGGCAAGCCTTCCCCCTTCTCAAACTCCTTTAGACTAGCTTGGGCTATGTGAGAGCCTATAGTTAGATTTAGGACAGGGGTGGGGAACCTGTGGCCTCGAGGCCAAATGTGGCCCTCTAGGGCCTCAAATGAGGCCCTTTGAATCCAAATTTCACAGAACAAATCGCCTTAATGAAAGAATTTGTTCTGTAAAACTTGGACTCAGTCAAAAGGCCGCACCCAAGGACCTGGAAGGCCACCAGTTTCGCACCTCTGGTCAAGCATCTAATTCAGTCTGATCTCAAAAGCACAACAGAAAGACCTGAGCACAACATTCCAGATGAGGTCTGGCTAGAGCACCAAACACAGCGAGGTAGCAGGTTACACAGTAAAGAAAGGGCTGGCCCTGGAACCCACAAGACCTGATTTAAATCCTCCCTTGGACACTTCCTAAATGTTATGACTCTGGGCAAGTAATTTATCTCCTCCCCGTCTCAGTTTCCACATCTGTAAAAATGGGTAGACTAATAACCTCTATCTCACAGCGTTGTGAGAATCAAATAAGACAATATTTTTAAAACACTTTGCAAACCTTAAAGCCCTACCTAAATTCTGGCTGTTATTACTTTGCTATATGGTATCAGCAGCAGCTAGGAGGCACCACAGATAGGGTGCTGGGACCTAAAGTCAGGAAAATTCATCCTCTTGAGTTAAAACCTGGCCTCACACACTTATTAGCTGTGTGACCCTGGGCAAGTCACTTAACCCTGTTTGCCTCAGCTTCCTCATGTGTAAAATGAGCTGGATAAGGAAATGGCAAACCACTCCAGTATCTTTGCCAAGAAAACCCCAGATAGAATCATGAAGAGTCTCACATGACTGACAACTGACGGAACAACAGCAAAAATATGTTATAATACAGAGGGGGAAAGAAAGAAAAAATAGACCTCAACTTTAAGGAACCTGATTGGAGGTAGGGGATTTAAAGGGTAAGTAGAAACATGATCATTTGTGGAAAATGAGAGTACTGATAGCTAAGGAGATGAAGAAGTACTTCACATAGAAGGAAGCACTTGACTCAGACTTGAGGATACTAGGGATTACTTCTAAGAATAACAGATAAATTAAGGAATGTAAACTAGGCATGAAGACAGGAGATAATCTGAGTTTGGGGAGTAGCTGGTTCATCAGTTTGGTTAAGTAGAAAGTTGATGGCTGCATCATTGGTTCCTAAATTTGACCAGAATGACTCATATGAAGGAGAGTAACACAAAAATAACATGCTATGCATGAGATGGATTGGTTTTGGACCTGTGATTTCAGTGGTGTTGGGAGGAACTCCCTGTAACAATACAGGTCAGCCCCTGCTCCATAACTCATAGTATTAGAGATCTATCTGGGCCACTGAGAAGTTAACTTGCCTACGTTCACGTAATTAATATGTCAAAGGCAGGATTTGAATCCAGATCTTCCTGACTTTTGGGTTGACTTTCATTATAATGTACTCATTGCCTCCTAATATAATGTATAATTTTTTTTACTTTATTGAAAAATTGTTAATAAAAGTTACACATTACATTGTGGTATGATTATCCTGAACAAATTTCCATACACAGTACTGGCTGGCTGATGCCTACTAAAAATCTAATGAATGGTCAAGATTTTTTTCAAGGTAGACGCTGCCTTCCTCTCATCTACCCAGTGGGATCACAGCTATACAAGGTACATTGGTATACCTCAACTTCATTTGGCTCTCTAGATGAAATTGTCTCCATTTTCCTCTGAAATCAGATCACTGTTATCAGATCTCCTTAAAGAAGATAAAGGGATCACCACTTTCACAAAATACAAAGCATTTTAAAAATAAGAAGAAAACCCAGTCCAGTTAAGGACTGTCTTCATTAAATGCATGGAGCATCTGTCCCAAGCACCCATCCTGGCACACACAGCATGGCAAGTGTTTTCAAGGATTTGAATTTCGAATTTCTGTTAGAATAACATCTGCCAGGAACAAGCCCTGAATGTATGACTTGTCCCCATAGAGCAAAATGAGGAGCTTATCATGCAGGTCTTTGTCTAGATAATGCCTACACCTGTTGTTTGGAAGATTAAGATGCTTCTGGTTGAAATAGCAGATCTGCAGTGTAAGGGTGAGGAAGGATGGTTAAGCTACAAATTGCTTTGAAGCAGCTGGTTTTAAGTTGCCATGGCAAAGACAAACGCAGACAAAAGGAAGCTTTTACATTAATATTTTTGTAAGCCGTGTTATGATCAAATCGTCCTGCTGGAGGGCAAGTTCTCTTTTGCTTCTACCGACATGCATTGATCAAATCATAAGCACTAATTATGGTGTATTATAATGATTTCTGGGTCTCTCCTCCAAGGGGCGTATCTCTTGCTGGGTAATTATTACTCTGATAGATAGGTTTCCATAGGAGAACAAGTTACCGGGAGCCCATTTTATGTCTGCTGATGAGACCATTGGCGAGGAAGGTTAGGAGGGGTGTTTATTAAGATCATTTTCTAACCATGTACTTTTCAATCAGTTGTCAAGGTATCCACCTCTGATTAAAATAAATATAGCTTAGGAAAATGGCACTGCAATTTATTTTCAGGGTATCTGCTACTGAAAGAAAATGGCCAAACGATGAGACTTTTTCAGGTTGAAATGGAAGGTATTTTCTTGAAACACTTAGGTTTTGCCTATACTTCTTTAAAATTAATCCCAGGTGTGGCATAGGAGGATTCTGCTGTGACATTGTGCTTATGTTCCCTAATTGTTGATTTTGCATTTTTTACTCTTTTCTACTATTTATATTTTGAATTTAATCTCTTCACTGTCTGGGGTAATATATAAAATTAGAAATTCCTTCTCCGAAGGAATTCCTCCCATAAAAGACTTTAAAAAAAAAAAAAAAACAAATACTGAGCCGTAATAAGCATTCTGGTCAACATTGCTGGAGCAAAACACATCCCAGGGTAAATTTCCCTCAAGCAAACCATCAATCTACTAGCATTGTTGAAAGACAGCTAGGTAGGTAGACTGATAGAGGAGAGAGTGAGAACATTCATTAAGCACCTATTTTGTTCTAGGCAGTGTGCTAACTGGGGATGCAAATGCAAACAAGTTTTGCCTTTAGGAGCTTATATTCTAATGGTGGAAGATGACATATAAAGGAGAGTCAAGATGGCAGACTGGGAAGTACTATGGAAACTTGGTTTCTGGGTATTTAAAAACAACATTCAGAGAAGGGATCCAGAGACTTTACCAGACTACCAAAGGAATCTCTGACACAAAAAAGACTAAGAATTCTTTTTCTCGGGCATGCCCACTAAAACTCTTTCAAGTAATTTTTTCTGGTCAACTGGATACTCATTTCGGTTGTTTCCATTTTTGGAAAAGGCAAAGTGTTGTCAGAGCCCTCTAAATTTCAGCACTTTAAGGCCAATTTCCAGATTTACCCTAGCTCCACTTCTCTATACAGACACACCATTGCCTTTTCCAGTTTCACCCTTCCAGTCTCTTCCCTCACCCCCAAAGAGTAAGTAAGTAGGTAGGTAGATCAGATAGACAGACAGATATTTGGCCATTTTGGGTAGATAGTGATATAATAATCTATAGATAGGAAGGAATAATTAGGAAGAAAAGAAGGAAAAGGTAAACAATAAAACCCTTCTGAAAATGGACTTTGCTCTGTATATGCTAAAGCACACAGAACTTTTGAAATAAGCCATTGCATTTAACCGACACAATTTGAGGATAAATATTGGTCATTTGCATCTTACTAAGGCTATAAGAACATTTATCATCCTGGAAGTTTAAATATGTGTGTATACATACATTTACATATATATTATACACACACACACACACACACATAATCTATGAGAAATATCAAAGATAAAACTGAGTTAAGACTTTACAGTTACATATAACTGAATTATTCAATAAATGCAAAAGGCAACTGGTCAGATTTTTAAATTACAAACTCAGAAAGAGGAGAAATGCAATCACAGCTCCTCAGACTATAAGATATAATGGTTTCCCCCAGTAACATGTGTGGTGGCTCAAATTATAAATAATAAATCCTAGGTGAGTTGCCATTTTTACTGTGAGTGCTCTAGGGGAAAATATTCAGGCCCAACTGTAGCTGATGAAATGCCCATGACATAATAATGGAAACCCTTAAAATAGTCTTAGAATAGTGATGGTCATTTCTTCCCGGTCTATAGACTTTTATGTCATATTTGATATGCTACAAATCACATAGTATCAGTACCCAGAGTCAGGTGAGCCTTTTTTTGTTAATTTTTTATTAAAGCTCCTTATGCTTCTCTCCCTATCCTTTATGCACATTTTTGTTGTCCCTCACAGAATTTACAGTGTCAGACAAAACACGCAGTGGAACAATCAGAATTTAATTAGGTTTATTTGTTGTTGCAACAGCTTTAACATTCTTTTATCTTAGAAAGGAGTGAATCCCCAGCTTATTCAGATGTATGAAAATGGAAAATTTAACTACATGGAAGAATTTTTGCACTTCTCAGCTCCTAATCATGTAAAGCACCTGTACTTCTCTAAAAGATGCAAATCCCTTCCCCCATCCCCTTTATCGCTACTATTTTGATGAGCTGACAACATGCACTCATCTCTAAAACCAAATTGTGATTCATAGCCTCAGAGCATAAGGCCCTTCCTTGATCATAGGTTCCACGTGGGCACTTTCTGAAAGAACATGAAATCCCATCGGGAATTAATTCAGTTTTATCCCTCTGGGGAATGGGGGTAGATGGGTCTATGAAGGATAATTTCCATCTGGAAGATCTTCCTTAAGTAATGGGGAAAGCAGCTTAGTAACTAGAGCAAATGTTCTGTCAAAATACAAGTCATATGTGTACATTTCCAGGAGCCTTGAAATTGGATAGAAGAAGGCAATAATCATATTATTTAGAAAGACCTGCAATTAAAGAAATATATTGGAAGTCAAAATACCCAGAAGTTTTAAGAATTATTCTTTCTCCTAACTGTGTCATAACTATATATTCATTGTAACAGTAAAGACTGTATTTTGTATGAGTAGTCTTTATAACTTGGAGGAGGTGGGTGGGGGAATGTCAGGACCTACATTGTTACAATGAATTCCCAGTGTGGAAACTCCTTCTGTCAATTATCATCTGAGAAATTTGCCTGAAGCACTGAGGGGTCAGGTGACTTGCCCACAGCAACACAGCCACTTTATGTCAGAAGTAGGGATTGAATCCAAGCCTTCTAGGTTACAAAGCCAGTTCTCCATCCACTATGCCCTATTGCCTCTCCTTTATAACATTATATACATTTTATATATAAAATGTAATCAACCAAACTCTTAAATAATGCAGTTTTCTATCCAAAAGAACTTTTGAGAGCCCCAATATCTCTTCCACCTTTACATTCCCCTAGTTCCTAAATATCAAGGATAAGGTGAACAATGCTGAAATAAGAAGTAATTGTTTTCCGAAAAGAAAAACAAACTGTGACAGAATGGCCTAAAGTAGATGTAAAAGAAGTGCTCAAAACTCAACTTAAATCTACCATCTGACATTCCCATGGTTCCCATAAAATGAAACTAACATAAATTAGTCACATTTCCTCACTATACAAGTTATGACTTGAAGGCTTACAACACCAAGAATCAAGACTCTGTTTTGACACAAATCTATGTTGATGCTATATGATGGGAGACCTGGAGCATTATATATGTATATCACGATAATTGGCAATCTCAATTTATAGTTTTACATTTCAAGTTGTGAATAGTTGCACATCAGTTGATAAGAAAGTGGAAAATGACTTGGTGGCAGCTGTGAGGGAACATCATTGCTCATTGTGTGATAGGTTTAATTAGCTTTCTCCTAAATTACATAGACATTATGTTCCTAATCTGTTTATATATAGGTGTTTAATATCCAAATCCTTGATTTATTGTTGAATTGTTTACTCTTTACTGATGGTGATAATATCCAGAAAGAAATTTATTGTAATCAGCTTATTTGTGGGTATTGGGTTGCAGTGTGGAATAAGTTGCTAACAAAAAAGTTGTATTTTTTCAAATCTGTGTAGAAATGCAACATATAATAAGTTATTGGTAATGAACTCACGGGATTGTTATGGGTAATTTTTGTATTCTCTGTATGTGGATGTGTAATCAAGGTTTATGTATATTCATTGATTTCCTGGTTTGATTAGCATTAAAACATAACTTTCACCTTTATGCTTACCCAATGAAAATGTCAATTGAGATTTAAATTAAAGTTATGATATAACAGAAAGTGAGCACTGGCAGGGTTCCAGGACATACAATCTAACAATGACAACAGGGAAAAAGCTTAGATGAAACTTGTTTTCTGTGCGCAGTTTGTTATGGGTTTTCAAATTGCTGGACGATTTTGACTTGTACCGATTTGTATTTTAAGTCAACCAATTATTAGCATAAACTTGATTTTTTCCCCAGAGGGTAAAATGTATTAGCTATACATATTGTGGGTCATAGGAACTATGTGTGTGAAAATATGGTGGTCTTTATAATTTCCAGGCATTTTAAAAAACAGAAACAGAATCTCAGACTTGGAAGAGACCTCAGAGGTTAACTAGTTCAACCCATACCCAAATCAAGAATGTCATGTCAAAAGTATTCTCAACAATCTGAACTTTCTCTGGGCCTCAGTTTCCTCATCTCTAAAATGATGAGTTAGGCTTGATGGCCTCAGAAGTCCCCTCCAACTCTAAATCTATGATTCTAAGACCTCTAGGCATCAAGAAATGTATACATATTATTGACCTAAATTGAAATCAAGTTCCTCAGGGTTAATTATTGGGAAGTATTTCCTTAGATTGGGTCAAAATCTTCCTTCTTTTAACTTCCATTCACTATTCTTCATTCATTTCTCTAGGGCCATGCAAAGTAAACCTAATCCATCTTCCACATGATAGCCTTTCAAAAACTTGAAGACCTAGCTTTTCTTCTTTCTTTGTCTTTAATTTTTACTCAGCAATCTCAGTTCCTCCAACCAATAATTCTCATTAGCCACTGTTTTGAGGTCTGTTCCTATTTTGGAAAGCAACTTCTAAACAAACTTCCACTTCACTTAAAGATCCAGCTAAAATGTGGTTCCCCAAAGAGAATACAATTTCCAAACTGTGAACTAACCGGGTTCATGAAGATGATCATATTCCATGTTCTTTAGACTCTGCTTCCATTAATGAAATCTAAACTCATATTAACTTTTTGGGGGCTGCATGTCCTTCTGGTTAAGTTTAGATACCACTAAAACCTCGATGTCCTTTATGCACAAAACTATTGTCTGGCCATATGAAACTAAGTGTAGGTGTTTCCATTTAACCATATTGGATTTCTTCTTTAATATTGCCCATCATTTTAATTTATTGAGATGTTTTGATACAAATTCTGTCTTGTTTGATAAACCAGTACAATGGACCACATCTAATCACGTTAACTTTATAGTTATTTTATATGATTAGGTTTTACTTTTTCTGCTCTCTTCCTCTAGTCAAGTCCTTGAAGACCATGGATACAAATGTAATCCAGGTGATATTTAGATATCACCCTAGTTAGCCTGTCATCCAACTCACCCAAAGATATGCTCAGAAGGGGTTGAAAGGGATGGGAGTTCATTTCCTTTCTTTCTGACTTTTCAAGTTACAGTATTTTTATGTGTGTAACATTCAGTTAAAAATATATACATGTACACAGACTCACTCTTGTGTGTTTTTCTCTAATACAATTTAATAGCTTTACACTCAACAGAGAAGCTATAAACCCAGTTATGACACATAGTCATTAGTTCCTAAGGATAGTAGACCCTATATTTGGTAAAGGGTTCAAGCAATTTCTTGAACATACTAGAATGCACACACAAATAAAAACCCCTAACAGTTGTTCTTCTTGCTTCTTTAATCAGTAAGTTGAGTCTCTCTTTTATTGAATGATACAAGTTAGAAAAATCTTGTGACAAAAAGATGGTTCTTTTAATTTAGAAAAGGAGTCTGGTCTTGATGAGGAGAGGTGATAGAGATAACTCTTAAATGCTTGGGGTTGGAAAAGACTAATGATATCTAAACAGTCATTGTAAAAAGTGGTTTAAAAATGAGAAGGCATGTAGGAGTCTAAGAAATTCACAATCCTGCCTTTAGTTAGCACTGCCTTAAATCATACTTACATATTGACACCATGATAGATCTATAATTTCATTGATGTGGGTACTCCCTCTACCATGTGGATTATAGCCCATTCATACTTTCTAACCTGGTAGCTTCTTGTTCATGACCATGTGGGTTCATCCTCCATATAGTATCTACTCAATACCCTAATACCTTCTGTTAGATTTTTTTAAAACATTCCATAGTTACCAATTTAACACTTGAGCCATCCATTTGTTTTGCTTCATTCTTTTAAATTTTTATATTTTCCCAATTACATGTAAAAATAATTTTTTAAATTTGTTTTTTAAAATTTTGAGTTCAAAATTCTCTCTCTCTCTCTTCCTGCCCTCCCTAAGAAGATAATTTTATATGAATTATACATGTACAGTCATGCAAAACTTATTTTCGTATTAGATATGTTGCAAAAAAAAAACAAAGAAGAAGAAAGAAGAAAAGAACATATGCTTCAATCTGCATTCAGATTTTACTAATTCTTTCTCTGAAGAAGGGATAGAATTTTTCATCATGAGCCCTTTATAGTTCTCTTGTGTCATTGTAGTGCTGAGAATAGCTAAGTCATTCACAGTTGATATTGCTGTGCACATGTTATGGGAATCTGAAGATCTTCCCTGCCCCTAGGCCCTTTGCTAAAGTGGCTACATGACTGAGGACCCTTGGATATTTGAAAGTATACTCTGTTCCCTAATAGGCTGAATGTGGTCACGTGGAGCCTGTGGCGCCA
>CM053581.1:360624106-360657072 GCA_028627135.1 Pseudochirops cupreus | reverse complement strand
AACCCATTTTGAGTTGCTTTCCTTTAGAAAAGCAGATCTAAGAACCTGTGCTAGCAGCCACCCTGGTTGTGCTGGGGTGCTTGCCGATACAGCACAGTGTTCTGGTTCTGCTCATTTCAATGTGCATCCTTCCAGGTTTTTCTGAAAGCATTCTGCTTGTCATTTCATGTAACACAATAGTATTCCATCACCATCATATGCAACAATTTGTCCAGCCATTCCACAACTGGTGGGCATCCCCTCAGTTTCCAGTTCTTTGCCACCACAAAAAGAGCTGCTATAAATTTGTTTGTACATATAGGTCTTCCTTTTTTTTATTCTTTTTAGAATACAAACCTAGTAGTGGTGTTGCTGGGTCAAAGGGTAAGCACAGATTTATAGCCCTTTAGACACAGTTCCACATTGGTCTCCCAAGTGGTTGGATCAGTTCACAACTCCACCAACAATCCATTAGTGTCTTGATTTTTCTACATCCCCTCTAATGTTTGTCATTTTCCTTTTCTGTCATATTATCCAATCTAATAGGTGTGAAGTGGTACCTCAAAATCATTTTAACTTGCTTTTCTCTAATCAATAGTGAAATAGAGCATTTTATATGACTATAGATAGCTTTGATTTCTTCTTCTGAAAACTGCATGTTCATATCCTTTGACCATTTATACATTTCACATTTTACTCAGTTCTCAATGTATTTGAGAAATGAGGCCTTTATCAGAGAAAATTAATATAAAAATAATTTTTCTAGTTGTCTTGCCTTTCTTCAATCTTGGATACATTGAATTTGTGCAAAAACTTTCTAATTTAATGTAATCAGAATTATCCATTTTATTTCTTATAATGCTCATCACTCTTGTTTTGTCATAAATTCTTCCATTATCCTTAGATCTAACACATAAGCTATCCCATGCTTCCCTGATTTGCTTATGATATCACCCTTACTGTCTAAATCATGAACCCATTTTTACCTTATCTTGCTCTATGGTATGCAACATTGGTCTGTAACTAGTTGCTGCCAGACTGCTTTCTAGTTTTCCCAGCAATTTTTATTGGATGGTCAGTTGTTATCCCAAAATCCTGGTTCTTTGGGTTTATTGAATACTAGATTACTAGGGTCATTTACTACTACTGTGCATTATGTACCTAATCTATTCCTCTGGTTGACCACACTGTTTCTTAGCCAGTACCAGATTGTTTTGATGACCACTACTAATATAGTTTGAGATCTGGTACTCCTAGGCTACCTTCCTTCATATTTTTTCATTAATTCCCTTGATCTTCTTGACCTTTGTTATACTTCATTTTTCACAGATATTAGCCTGCCTCCTATTTTATCATATTATATGCAAGTAATTTTTGTTAATATGCTCCAGCTTACTTTTATCAACTAAAGCAGCCCTTCTCTGTGCCAGGTGCTGTGCTAGACTCTGGCAATATGAAAACAAAACTGCCATCCAAGAGCTTACATGCTACTTCATGGAGGTAAATATATCCAAAATATATAGAGTAAATGTAAAATAATATAAGAGGAAGTCTAAAATCTGGGGTCATTAGGTCATACCTTTTAAGGGGGCAATGCCTGAGCCATGCTGTTAAGAAATCTACTGATTTCTACAATGTAGGGGTGACAAAGGAGAGCATTTTTGGCATGGAGAAACAACCTATGCAAAAGCACAGAGGTGTGAATTGAATGTCATATATGGGAAAGAATGAGTAGAATAGTTTGGTTCAAAAGTATAGCGTATGAGGGGTTGTGGCCCTTTGACAGAATCTAAACTTCACAGAACAAATCCCTTTGATAAAAGGATTTGTTCCGTAAAACTTGGGCTCCATCAAACGGCTGCATTTGAGGACCTAGAGGGTCGCATGTGGCCTCAAAGCTACAGATTCTCCACCGCTGATCTAGAATCTATAAAATTGGGGGTCTTTAATATATTTTGATTGCTGAATTTCAGTGTAATTGGTTTTCCTTTGTAAATCCTATGTATTTTATTTTATGCATTAAAAACACTATTCTTGAAAGGGATGCATAGGCTTTACCAGACTACCAAAGGGCTATGTGATACAAAATAAGGTTAAAGACCCTGAGCTAAACCAAACCAGACAAAAAAATCCTAGAAGTTTTATTAGAATTGATTGATTCCATAATACTAATTTTCAGTTTGTTGTTCTTTCATGCAGTGGTTCATTTTCCTAGCAAAACATTAACTCACAAGCATCAAATTCCTTTGGATCCATATTATTTTATGAATACTGTTCTATAAACTCAACTTCTCCCTTTTCTTTCACTTCTCTTCTGTATTTCCATGAGAGTTCCTTCCTTCAGTGATCTTTATCCTTTCATATATCTGCACACTTATGCTATTCCATAGGGTTTTATGTCCATTATAATTTTAATTGTTATCTTCTCACTTTTTCCCCCTTTGACGAAATTCCAAATGCCTTTTCCTCTTAGATATACTTTCAAATCAGCCTTTACTGCTGTGTGACTGCTTCTGCCAAGGTCCAACCTACAATACTCCTCAACCTTAACCTACTTTTCCATCACTTGTTTCTGCTGCTTCAGAAATGCTAACATTTCTTCTTCACTCCCTTCCCACACCTCTTGACTTCTAAACAAATAGATGAATCCTTATATCTGAAGGAGATTCTGCCACTTACACTAGTAATATACTCCAGATTTGAAAGGGGAGTCACCTGAAAGACCTCGCTAGTGTCCTAAAGAAAGAACACATAATGAATATAAAAGCTATCAATAATTAAACTTTTCTTTAAAAAGCCAGACCTCTGGTTTCAATGGGGTAGGGAGCTGTCCATGGTACAAACTCCTTGGCCAATGGTGATCAATATCTGCTCTGAACATTACAGTCTTAGAGAGCTACTCAGGCTTCTTAAGGCCCAGGCACAGCTAGGATGTGTGTCAGATTTAGAAGCAAGACTTGAAGGCATGTCTTCCTGACTCCAAAGATAGCTCACCATACACTATACCATACCACCTCTCAGAAATGAAATGCTTTGTTAAAACTTTTGCTTCTCCCAGACCATATTTTACTCCACTTTCCCATCATCAGTTCCCTTATTTCCCCTTATTGATGTAGTAAACTATGACCAAGAGTAATCCTAACCTAGATACTAAGATACTCTCAGGAAATTTTCCCATTTACTACAGATACTACCACTACATGCACTTTGAGACACAGTAATAAAACACTCAATGGTATAAGGAAGAAAGTGGGAATCTGGTGATAGTCCAAATCTGAGATTTGACTCTGTTTTGCACTTGATTAGTTAATTTTAAAGAGCACAAAACTGAATCTCAGATGATGTGAGTTCTAGAACCATTCTTCTTGCCCTAACTCACTCTAAGTAATTAATTGTTCATTCAGTTTTAACTTCCTTATCTTTAAAATTAGGATGTTGAACTAGATTATCTCTAAAGTCCACTGCCAACCACAAATCTTGTGTTTCTCTTATCTGAGCTATTAAATGGGGGAAAGAATGTTTACCTACTGAGTGAAAAATAATTAATAAAAATACCTTTAAATAGCTTCTCAAATAGAAATCTAGTTAAATATCTTTGGGGCAGACATTATAGAAACAATTAAAATTAACGCTTTCTGACTTGGTCCTCCTGGCTTCTTTTGAAAGAAATTTTTCACAAATATGGCAGAACAGATTTTTTTTGTTGTTTATTTTGGGAGTTGTTTATAAATGTCAATATATTTTTTATGAAGTGGTCAAAATATAGTCACAAGGAAGAGAGTCTAAGTGTTAATGAGAAGTCCTTAGAAATGATTGCCACATCTAATCATACCTAGATTCAGACTAGATACACAGACTAAATGTAATTGCTGGAAATTAAATGCACTTGGGAAATATAAATATAAATATTGGAATGGATCGATTTTTAAACAATGTTCTTCTCTTTCCTATGCTGGTCTTTTTTGCATCAATGATGAATGAATGATAAAGAATTAATTAAACCCTTACAAAATGCTAGCCACTACCATGACTCTAGGCATGCAAATTCAAAAAAAAAAGCAAGATAGTCCCTGTCCTCAGAAAGCTTACGTTTTAATGGGAAAAAACAACATACAAAGGAGACCTGGAAAGCATGGAAGCGTGGGTATGTTGTAGAAGTGATGTGAGGTTCTAAATCCAAACAAGATAAGGTGAAAGTTCAGTGATGAGAGGCCAGGCTGATTTCAGGATTGTGAACTATTTTTTAAATTAAAATGTTAACTCAGAATTTTGTGCCTTATGCTCTGTCTTACAGGAAAATACAGACTATACCCCACTGTGGGATGCCTTCTCTAGGTTTAGACACCAGGGATAAGTATGACTCAGTGTCAAGCAGTTGTGCTATAATAATGCTGCTTGTAGGCCTGAAAGAAAATGTGGTCCCGGATTTGACAGGACAGGCCAATATTAGGATCATTAGGATCTTGGATTTAGAAATGGAAGAAACCTTAGAGATCTCGGAGTCAGACCCCTTTATTTCTCACATAAGGAAGCAGAAGCACAGACAGGAATGACACTAGTAATTTTCTGAGGCAGAATTTGAAATTGGATCTCCTGGACTCCAACTCTGACACCTCATTCACCACAACAACATGCTACTTCTACACGTAGCTCAAATACCACCATTGACATGTCTGCTTCCATTCTACTTCTAAATGAGACACAAACACACAACTATTGACATGAGTAGAGTAAGGAAAGGGCAGCAAGGGGGTACAGTGGATAGAGCACTGGTCCTGGAGTCAGAAAGACTTGAGTTCAAATTTGGCCTCAGACATATACTAGCTATGTCACCCTGGCAAGTCACTTAACCTTGTTTGCCTCAGAGTTTTCGTCTGTAAAATGAGCTGGAGAAGGAAATGGCAAATCACTTCAGTATCTTTGCTAAGAAACCCCCAAGTGGGGCCTTAAAGTGTTGGACACAACTGAAACACCTAAACAACAAAGATGGAGTAAAAGTAGGCATCCACCTGAGGGACAAAGCACAGGGGGCATCACAAGGCTCACTTTTCAATGTTATTTTTTATAATGTGCTTATTTTTTTTTAATTCTGTATAATATAGCCATAGAGTAAGGTGGCCAACCAGCATTGGTTTTGTACTTGATCAAGTCATTCAGCAGGTGTGCCTCTGGTAGACAATAGCACACAAGGGTGTGATACCCAAATGCAGAGCATTCAAAGCCTTTCCCAGGGCACACAAATGCCTTGTCCTGGATCTGCAAAATGCATTTTCCTATGCTGCTTTTAAAAGAGGTCACTGGTTTCAGGGGAGCAATTGTGTGCATGAACCAGATAGGAACCTGATTGTAGTGGGCTATCCTGGGAAAGATAGACAGGGATTCTTAGTTCCCATGCTGGAAAGCCTAATAGAAGAAACACTTTCTTTGCATCCTAATTTCCAAAGCCGAATTCTTCATTTAAAAAAAAAAGTGCTTGTTAAGCACCTAATTGTGGATGGTATGGAACCCAATTATTTCTCCAATCTTTTTTTAAGCCTGTCTGAAATACAGCTCAAACATCACCTTGACACAAATGTCAGCCCTATAGGAACTGTCCTTTGAAAGCCTTGCAGGCTGAAAACCTGGAAACTTGGAAACCATTATCGCCTCTACAACCATTTGAGAAATTTGCATAGTAAGTTAATTTGCTTGTCAGCTACCATCCGCCTTTATCTGTTAGACAATGAGGTGATTAAACGTGATGGAAAGCTTTGCTGGATATGGCTTGCTATCTTATAGCCCTTACAAAGAGGGAGTCCTTGAAATACCAGCTCCATGGCTGGAGGAGCCATTCTAATGAGCAGCAGCACATTAAATGAAATACCAAGGCAGCGTGGGACATGGGAGAAAGTGCTGGATTTGGAGTCAAAGGACTGGAAATCAAATTCTGGCTTTTCAATCTATTACCTTGTGACCTTGGGCAAGTGTCTTAACCACTATGGGACTCAGTTTTGTCATCTATTAAATAAGAGAGATGGATTAGATAACCTTATGTTCCTTTCAGTTCTAGATATGAACTTAAGTCAAATCTTTCAATATCTTATTCTACTATGAATGAATATGGAAAGGGCCACCAAGTCTGTCTCCATTTGTAAAAATCTAGCCCCTAAGAGTCACTGTCTTGCCTCCAGAGTCCTGATCATCGGTGAAAAGTCTGAACCCCAAATTAAATAATGTATCTAGTAAGAAATCTTGTGGTTACTCATTCCAGCTGCCTAGAATATCCAGGCTAACATGAGAAACATTTTGATCTTTTTTTTAATTTGTGCTCTTCTTAAAGCGGCTAATCTAAAAGGAAAATGTTTGGAAACTCATTGTTCTCATACTTCTGGAGAGATATACGTGGGTAGTGGAGAAAATGGAGCTTCAGGGAGAAAACACTGGACATAAATCTTGCTCCTGACAGCTTCGATCTGTGAGAAAAATGAAGTCACATAACCTCTCTGAACTTCAGTTTCTTCATCTGTGAAATAGCAATAATACTTGTATCTATTTCATAGGATGTTTGTTAGGCTCAAATTTGGCAACAGATGTGTATATACACACAGATATATAAACACACACACATATAATATATATATGTAAATATATATACATATATATATAGATACATATATATACATACATATATATATATATGGGGAGAGGGGAAGGGAGGGAGAGAGAGTTACTCAGTTATCTGCCCTCTGGTACCAGTGGACTATATCCCTATATCCCACTTTCTACAGAAATCCTTTCCCACTCTCTCTTATTTCTAGTGCTTTTACAGTCAAGGACTATTTCCATTCACAAAACTTAAAACTTAAAACATTTTAACCTGTTTCTTTGTAACTGTGGAACTCCCATCCATTTAACTTATAAGGCTACACTATATGAACAGGGCAAAATTATCGTCCTTGAATTTCATATGATTAGACATATAGCTACCATAATGCATAAAATTTAAATAAATTTTAGTATGTTGGGACAACTAGGTGGCTCAGTGAATAGAGCACCAGCCCTGAAGTCAGGAAAACCTGAGTTCAAATCTGGCCTCAGACACTTAACACTTACTAGCTGTATGACCTTGGGCAAGTCACTTAACCCCAATCACCCATACTTCCTCCCTCCAAAAAGACAAAAAAAAATTTAGAATGTCTGAAAAAAACTTCTAGTCTTTCCCCCTGTTGATTATTTCTTATTTATCCTGCACATAGCTTGTTTGTGCAAAGTTATTTGCATGATGTCTGCCCCCTTCGATTGTAAATTCCTTGTGGGCAGGAGTTGCTTTTCCCTTTCTTTGTCTCTTCAATACTTAGCACAGTGCCTGACACATAGTAGGAATTTAATAAATGTTTCTTGACTGTAAAGCCAAGCACTAGCAGCTTTCCAGAAGAATGCTACTGTGAACAGTTTAAGGTTCTGATTACACAGTATAGTGAACACTCTATTCCATAACAAATCAAAGCAAAACATTCACAGTAAATCAAAGTACAGCATTCACAATGTTACATCTTATCACAGAAAATCAAAATATAGCATTCACAACAATTTATCACAGAAAATGATAGTTTTCACCACAGTGGTCACAAAGTTTTCAACAAAGAACAATCATTTAGTAACTCAATCATTCAATCATCCTTAAGGAGGTTTGCCTCTTCAAGGAACGCAAAGTACAATAGTCAAAATTCTCCACTCATGGGGCACATTAAGTTAACTCCATCAGTCACTTATTCAGTCATCAGTCACTAAGTACAATTATTTAGTCAATCAATCATTCTATCAACTCGATCATTCAATCATCTTTCGTCATTCACTATTTGATCATCAGAAAATACACAGACCCTCTACCCCTAGGTCACTAGTAAATTTACAATTTCTCAGTCAGTACACAGTATCCATGGAAAGTCTTCTTTCAGCTTGACTCAGGATGGTTTCTCAGATTTCTTAGATCCCCTTCCATGGTCCCAGATCCTATCTGGATTCACCAAACTGTCACCTGGGTTCAAAGGCAGACAGCTCCCATGTCCTTGTCCAGCTCTCCATGCAGTCTCTGTTCCATGCTGAAGCTCACAGTGTCCAGTCCACCCCAAATGCTTCACAGTCTTCACAGGAAGCCAAGGTGTAACAAAGTCACAGACAGTCTTAAATCCTTCACGGTCTCTGTTCCCAAGAAGTCAAGGCTCAACAAAGCCACAAATAAGTTCACACAAAGTACCAGCATCACAGTTATGCTTCCTCAGGCTTTTGGCAGCTCTGTCTGGCCCTCAGACCCAGCAGAAGTTTCAGCTGGTTCCCAGAATCAAAATCACCCCGTTCAGGTTTTCAAAATCATTCTCTCACCATTTTCTCCAGCCTGGAGGTGGGAGGGGGGGGAAGGAGGGAGTAGAGAGGACTTTCCTCTTCAGCCTCCTTAGCTCCTCTTCAGCCTCCCTGGAGGCAGCAGCTTCTGCCTCCACCAAGCCTGCTCAAGAAGATCTGACTCTCCCTCTCTGGGGCTTTTCCTTATATATAGTATTGCCCCTCTCTGTTCAGCCCCTTCCTGTTACATCAGCAACAGGAGACAGGAGTTCATACCTTCTGGTTAATTACTAAATGCTAAGTACCTGTTACCTTTGCCAATACAAAGGAATCTTCGAATTCAAATTACCTTACCACTATGCTGACATAGATACATGTATGTAATATACATATTTTATGTATCTAGCACTTGGAAATCTAAAGTCCTATATAAATGTCAGGTACTATTATTTATTCTTGTACCTTTTTATAATGCTTAGAGAAGTTACAACAACCCTGTGAGACAGGTGCTACAGTTTATCATTATTATTATTATTTATTAGCCTTGTTTTACAAATTAAGAAACTCAGGCCCCCCAAAGGTAATATGACTTGTCCATAGTCACAGAGTGTATGTGTCAAAGACCACATTCAAACCCAGGATCCAAGTATAGCACTCTTCCCTCTATACTACCATAAGTTCCTGAGGACAGGAGTCCTATGTTATATGAAATTTGGGTCTCTCCTTCTATCTTAGCTTCCATGCTTTCCACACTGTACATATCTATTTGACATTTATGGATCAGAAACTGTTAGCCAACAAAGAAAAGATGGCTCTGGAACAACCAGTATAGACATGATACCCATAGTAATCACAACTTACATTTGCTTCTACCTACCAGGATCTTGGGTGGGATACATATTCTTGAATTGCCTAATTTGATTTGGTTCATCTAAGGTAAAGTCTATATAATGGGCTGATCATCAGTTTGGGAATAACTGAACAAATTATGGTATATGAATGTAATAAAATATTATAATACTATAAGAGATGATGAAGGAAACAGTTCAGAGAAATCTGGAAAATATTGTATGAACTCACATAGAGTGAAATGAACAGAACTAGGAGAACAGTTTACCCAAGAATAAAAACATTGTAAAGACAAGCCATTTTGAAAGACTTAAAAACTTTTATCAGTGCAAAGACCAACCACAATTCCACAGAACTCATAATGAAACATATCACCTACCTCTTGAAAAATAGGTGATAAACTTAGGGCACAGAATGAGACACTTTTATATGCCCAATGTGGAAATTTGTTTAATTTTACTGTGATTATTTGTTACAAAGTTTTTATTTTCTTTCTGAGGGGAGGAAAGTGAAGGAACAAGGGAAAAATTTTCTTTCCCTTCTTTGGTGAAAAAAAGAAATGAAAATAAAGAAGAAAGTGCGCAGTTACCTTAGCAAAATGGCAATCCCAAGTTTTCAGGATCCAGTTACAAATGTATCTTAGACACCTTCAATCTACAGAATGATTTGACTAACAAAGAAAACATTATTTTTTTTAAAACTCAAAAGAAGAAACATTTTGGAATTTTTTTCCAAAGACCAAAATGTAACATCAAGGGAGTGCCAGAAATCCTAGTGCTTAGAATTTTTAAAAGCTCCCTAGGAATGGGGGAATGGAAAACTCTAATTCAATAGGGAAAGACATAGTCCATAGGTCATTAGCACCAAATCCTGTAACAGGAAGATGGCCAAGAATTAAAATGGTCCATTGTGTATTATTTTCTAAATGTAGAAAAGATGCTGCCAAGAGCAAAGAAAGAAAGAAAGACATTATCTTTTATAATCATTGACATAGAATCTTTAGTTGATTCCCCCAATGGTGTTGAATAGACAGCAAGAATTATACATGATTATACCACTTGGGAAAGCAAGAAAAGGGAGTAGATGGATTTTTTTTTATTCACACTGGCTGATTTGTTGTGACCAGAAACCTCAGAATCCTAAAATAGTGGGGAGTACTAAATCCATCCATAAGAGAAATGTAAGACAATAGGAAAGAGCATAGCTGTCACAACTAATAATGAGACCCTCAACATAGCAATTTTCACACAAGTTATAGGGCAAATACCCATTGAGTCATTCCATTTCTGATAACTCTCCAATTTGTGAACATTTTTAACTCTTACCAAAGGATGCAACATTCTCTTTAATCAAACAACATAGGCCATGTAGAAATGAGTCATATTCTTTAAGTAAAAGGTACTGGAAAAAATAGACACATAAATAGAACTTCTTTCCTTGAGTTATCTTTCTCCTTTTAAGGAAGGGCTGCAAAAATTTTCTGGAAGTGACCTAACAATGTATGTTGATGTAAATAAGCTCTTTCTTTTCCTTTTAAAAAATTATCCTAATCAGACAAATGATTATGTGAGAATTTATGCTGGGTGGTATTTTGCCAATAAACTAAAAGTAAAAAAGATTTTCAAAAGCATTTACCTGCCTGTCATTATTACCCAAAGCCAAAAGCCACATCAACTGAAATTAGCCCCCTTCCAAAACTAAAGGTTTGATAACTTTAATGTCAATCAAAAAATTTATTACACAACTCTTACGTCCCAGGCACAGGGGTAGGCGCCAGACATACAAATACAATGAATGAAATCATCCCAATTTATAAGGAATCTACGTCTACCAAAGTAAAGTCAATTTCAAAAAGAATTTTAGAGGAACTCCTGGTGTGGGACTTTCCTTCACCTAAGGAAGAACAACTACTCTGTAACCTAGTCTTAGAGAGCTGCCTGGGACCCTGAGAAGCTACGTGGTTTGTCAGTGGTCATAGAGCTACTTATCTGTTGGAGTTCAGATTTTCCTGACTCCAACACCAAACCTTTAGCTGCTATGCCATTCTGCTAAGGTTTGTAGAGAGACAGAGAGAGAGAGACAGAGAGACAGAGAGACAGAGAGAGAGAGAGACAGAGAGACAGAGAGAGAGACAGAAAGACAGAGAGACAGACAGACAGAGAGAGAGAGAGAGAGAGAGAGAGTGTAGATCCCTTTGCCAATGGAATGAAGTCTGTGGATCCCTTCTCAGAATATTTTTAAATGAATAAAATCAAATATGTGCAATTATAAAAGATAAAAAATAGTATGTGCTCTTAAGGAACTCACAGCCCAAGCACATACAAATAACACGGGATAAATTTGAGATAATCAGAAGACACAAGGATTAAGGGGGATCAGGAAAGGCTTCTGGGGGAAGATGGGACTGTATGTGGGGCTCGAAAGAAGTCATGAAAGCAGGTGGAGAGGACAGGAGATCAAGGCATGGGATTCCAGACTAGCGAAAATGCATGGAATTGGGAGTGGGGCGTGTATCTTCTGTGAGGAATAGCAAGAAGGCCTGTAGCAATGGACCACAAATTCTGTGGGGGTGAGTAAGGCATAACATGAATGGAAATATAAGAGGGAGCCGGGTTATGAAGGGTTTTGAATGCCAGAGGATTTTATTTTATATTGGAGGCAATAGGGAACCACTGATATTTATTGAATCAGGTGGGAAGTCGGGATAGGTGACATGGTAGATAGGGAAACTGACCAAAAGGAAGTTGTAGTACTCCATGTTTCAGGTGACATGGATCTGCGCCAAGGTGGTGGCCATGTCAGAGGAGAGAAAAGACCATTTATAAAAGATGTTATAAAGGCAGAAATCAATAGAGCTTGATAACAGATTGCCTGGGACAGTGGCACTGATACTTCGAGGAGTCAAGAGTAACACCAAGGCTGTTAAGCCAGCTGACTAGGAGGTTGTGGATGCCCTCCAGAGTAATGGAGAAGTTAGAAAGAGGAGAGGTGCTGGAGTGGAGTGGGAATATTATGTATTCAGGTGTGGACTTGTTGAGTTTAAGATGCCCTGTGGGGCATCTAATTCAAGATAATATGGTGGGGTGCAAAGGAGGTTGGATTGAGGGAAATGGGAATAATTTAGGTTATAGAGAACAAGGTTTGAATGATGGCAGCTGGGAGTTATCATCCTAATTATCATATTAACAGATAGCATTTACCTGTGAAGGAGAAATAAAACACTACATGACGAAATCAGGTTCAGGCTGATGCTGGACTGAACCTAAGAAGACGGTGTTCTTGGCTTTGGTGGGGGGTGTTGTTTGCTGTTTATTTTTACCAGATCTGTGATTTTGTTCATATAAGAACTTCCCCTCAAGGAACTTCCTCTACTAATACAGATAAGTACCTTCCCTGCAACTTGGAGCTTCTGAGAGTACTGGGATACTGTGATTTGAAGTGATTTGCCAAGGGTCATTCAGCTTGCATATGGTAGAATTCTTCTGGACTCTAAAGCCAGCTCTCTTTTCCACCATGCTGAGCTGTTGTTCTACAAGATGATGTTTAATATGTTCTAGAAAAATCAGCAGCACTTCTCAAACTGGGTCGCAGTCCACAATTTAAGAAGCGTTTAAGGGGTCACAAATGGGAAAAGTTTAAGAAGTCCTGCCCTAGACCAGTGCTCTTCTTAGTAGAATGATTAACCAACCAAAAAATGGAGAGGCAGGTCAGACATATCCTACCCTTCCAATGATTGACAGTTGCACCCATACCTAATTTACTCCCCCTCCTTAACACTCTACCTTTCCATTTTCCATCCTGCCCATTTCTGAGCCTTGCTCATCCCCTGGAGCAGTTATAACAGACCCATTCCCAGGTAAGCAGCAGCTTCAAAGATTCCATTGGGAAAATTCTTTTGCCCCACTCCCCTACCAATTATACTCACCTTCTGTCTCCACCCCCATCATATTAGCTCATGGCTGTGGCAGGTGCCATTCCCCCTCATTCCTCTGATGGTTGAGTGTAATCCTCACCACTACCCATTCCTTTTGGTTTTAGGTAGGACAGAGGTACACAGGATATATAGAAATGGATGAGTTAAAAAAAAAATCAGCATTACAGACATTTCCATATTATCTTTTCTTCTCAACTTCCCTATTATTTTTGAGTATACCACTATCCTTCCAGTCAACCAGGTTTATAACCTTGGTGTCTTCTCCACACACTCCCCCTCACCTCACATATCCATATCATACACCACGACTTGCCATTTCTATCTCTACCACGTCTCTTTGATCTGTCTCCTTCTCTATACTTGATCAACTATCACCATCCTTTCAGAACCTGTTCTCCTCTTTTCTGGACAAATACAGTAGCTTCCTACTTGGTCCCCCTGTGCAAAGTCTCTCCTCAATCTAATCCACCTTCCAAAGTAAATCTCCTGAAGCTCAGATCTGGCCATGTCTGTCCCCTACCCAATAAACTCCAGTGATGCCCTGTTGTCTCTAGGATCAAATGTTATTCATCTTAATCTCCATTTATATACATATGTATATATAATGTGAGTTTTATAATGTATCTGTTATTAAAAAATAATAATAGCTAGCATTTGAACGGTGCTTCAAGGTTAACAAAGAGTCTTCCAGACATAATTTTCATTTCATTCTCACTACAACTGTGTGAGAAAGCTGTTATTATGATCACCATTCTACAGTTAAAGAAATAGACTGGCAGAGGTTAAGTGACTTAGCCAGAGTCACACAGTCAGTAAAAAGGCAAGAGTCTAATTTCAGTCTTCTTGACTCTCAGTCTGCAACACTTATTGGCCTCTTGTAATACGTGTATTATATAATATATGTGTGAGTATACATGAATATATATATATATACACTATTATAGTAATCAAGTATTCAGAAATAAATAAATATACACATATTGGAAGTTTGTACACAAATATTTTTAATAGAGGCAAGTGACGAAAAACATTTGGAGAACATCACCCCCAGACCAGAAGTGAAACAAGAATTTTAGATGACTACAGTTCTTTAAATGACTACTATGCCAGGAAATGGTGTTTAGAACTAGGGTTAAAAAGACAAAAAAAAAATTATAAATATGATTCTTTGGTGTGAAATAGCTACCAAAAAAAAAACCAAAACAGCATAATCTTAGCCTAAATTAATAAAAGGGTTGTAATCAGAAAAGGGAAAATAAAAGCTCCAAAGTATCATGGGCAGGTCAGTCTATGTTTGGAGTATTATATGTATTTCTGGGCATCACCTTTTAAGGACATTAACACAGTAGGGAAATCTAGGAGCCAGTGACCAGGATAAAGGGACTCTATGCTATTTCACATGAGGAATAATTAAAGTAAATGGATATCTTTAAGCTGGAGAAGAGATTTTAAAGAAAGAGGAGGAAGCTGCCATCACATTTGAAAGGTCATTATGGGAAGGTGGGATTACACCTCTTCTATGTAGTTCCAAATGGGAGAATTTAAACCAGTTGGGGCAGGGAGGGGAGTTACAAGACAGATTTCAGCACAATACAAGTAGGGACTTTTTAATAATTAGATATATATAAAGACTAGACATATGATTTTTTTGGTGTGAGAAACTTCCTGGTGCAGAAATTCCCCATCCTAAAGCAGGTTAACACTTGTCTTGAAAGGGGGCTTAGATGCCTGAAATTTCATGTTACTCATTTGGAGTCACATGTGTGTCAGAGGTGGGTACATCAGTACAGCTCTTCTTGATCCCAAGGCCAGCTTTCTAGCCACTATACCATACTGCCTTTCTTACAGTTGTCCAAAAATGAAATGGACTGCCTCATTAAGTAATCCATTTTCTATGCCTGGATAACCTTGTCAGGGATATTATGAAGGGGGATCTTTTATGGAGTAGGAGCTTGGTCTTAATGGCTTCTAGCATCCCTTCCAATTTTAAGAATCTTTGATGATTGGATGCTGAGGGCTGCAAGAAATTTCATTTATCAATAAAGTAAACCAAGTGAGTTGGTTTGATCAGGATCCACGAATATCATTCTTAATTGTACCTCTCTAGATTTCTCCATCAGCCTTCCTCAACCATAGCATAACTTTTTCTGACTCTTGGAGAAGGCACAGAGCCCTGATGGAACTCCTGGTGTTTATCATTGACTATCCTCCCCCATTTCTGAGGTCTTTTGGTAGGGGAGGATAAATGCCAGAGGGAACAATCATTTCTAACTTGAAGTGTCCAGTATCTTCAAAGTTTATATTGGGAGTTTTATAATCATGACATTTTAAAAAAAATTGCTTCTGACTATTCTAGAATTTATAGCAGATAGGTGCAAATGGGAAAGGAGACATGTTATGTTGCAGTAATTTACACTAATTCCTTAGCATATGGTCCCGTGCATTACCTAAAAGCAGGCAAACACATAAAGTGTCTATATATTCCAGATATCTCACTGATGAGCATCTGGCAAATGCAAAGAAAGCTAGGGTATTGATTTGAATTGCACTGGGCAGACTAATATTAATATGAGTTGAGATGTCACTGAAGCAGTTGTCAAAATGGAAATAGGATTGCTTTTTCTAGGAAGGAAAAATTGAAAGCAGAAAATAAAGCTAGAAAAAAAAATTACAGGCAGGAGCTCAAACTATGTGTCAGCATTAACCTAGGTAGGCAATTGATAAACCCTGATAAAGATGAATGACTATGACAGTATATGAAACGGAACAACCAAGACCATTCAGTCTCCAAATGTGAACTCATTTGAACTTCATGAAGATCAGTCCCAATCAGAGGATGATTGTACATCACCCATGCTTGATTCTTGTAGCTAATCATGGGGCTGACACATTTCGGAAATTGCGCATTTAGAGACATCTGAGTATTGTGTGACAACCGATTTGTTTGGTTTATCTTATGTTAAACAAAAAGCATTCCATCCCACATCGGCCTTGTAATGTAAAGCATCTAGCTCATGTTTGTGAAAATGAATTTCCACAACATCAGATCACAATGTTTGGAAATAAGTTTTCACCGCTATTAGTCATCTTCCATCACACCTGGAGATATCTGATATCCTCACTGTGGTCATTCTTGGCAGTGATACAGATCACATCCTTCCATGCCTGCCCATCCATGCCCTCACATATATTCACTACAGGAAAGTCAGTCGGTCACTATACATTTATTAAGTGTTTACCACATGCCTTGTGCTGTACTGAGCACTGGAGATACAAAGAAAAGGAACGTTTTTTTTAAACCTTGTCACTGCCCTCAAGTAATATAAAATCTAACAGAAAAGATAACAGCCAGGTTGATGAAGGTAATATGTAAGAAGGCGTTAGAAGGCAGGGAACGGGGAAGGGAGAAAAAGCCTTCTCGGAGAAGTAAGGATTTGACCTGAGTCTTGAAATAATCCAGAGGGAGGGGAGGGAGCAGAGTGTTACAAACAGGGAAGACAGCCCATGTGAAACCAATGCTTTTTACATTATAGCCAAACCAGACTCTCCCATTCTTCCTTGATCTTATCTTCCCTTCTTCTGCCTCCATACCTTGGTATATGCCATCACCACACCCAGAATAGTGCCCTTTTCCTCCTAGATGTTTGTCTGCCAGAATGCTTGCCCTTCATTCAAGGCCTAGCTTAGATGCCAACATCTCTGGGAAGTCTTCCCTGATTCTCCTAGCTAGAAGTGACCTCTTCCTCTTTGATCTTTCTGTGTTATTCTGTTCATACCTCTCTTAAATATAGTGTTTATTCCAGTTGTCTGTGGGCCAGTTAGGGGACACAATGGGTGGAGTGCCAGGTCCCAAGCAGGAAGACTCAAATCCCTGAGTACAGATCTGTCCTCAGACACTCAGTAACCATGGGCAAGTCACTTAACCGTGTTTGCCTCAGTTTTCTTATCTGTAAAATGAGCTGGAGAAGGAAATGGCAAACCATTCCAGTATCTTTGGCAAGAAAACCCCAAATGGAGTCGCAAAGAATCAGATATGACTGAAACAACTGAACAACAACAATTGTGTGTAGACAGTCAAATTCTTCTCCTAGACTACAGGTGGGTGCCTCAAAGGCAAGGAGTGTCTAGTACATCAATGCATTCCTAGAATCTAGGAGAGCATACTTCCCATCTTCAATACCAATAAATGTTTATTAGCTTAAAAGGTAGACCATTTAGTAAGTACTTACTATGTTCAGGAAACTGTGTTAAGCGCTGGGAATACAAGTCCCTGCCCTCAAGCAATTTACATTTTAATGAGGGAAGACTACACAAACAGGGGCAGGGTATTATGGCATGCTGAGAAAGTTGCTAGGAATTAATAAGGAGGTCTGCTTCTGAGAAAGAGATGGTGAAAGTTCCCATATCAAAGCCCTGTATCCCAGAGGCAGAGTCCAAGTTTCTTTGGGAAGGGGGATGAGAAGAGTAAGAATGTTAGCCAGAGGACAAATGGTATAGAAGTAGTTGGGGACGTGATATGGAGACAAAAGAAGGCCTAACCTTACAGGGGAATCATCCGAGGTTCTGGTAGGAAGAGCATAGGAAGGGTCAGAAAGGTAGCTAGCATACACATAGAAATAACTGGGAAGTAACTCGGAGACTTGATTCCAAGCAAGACAAGGCAAAAATTCACCTGTCAGACCCAGAGTTCCAGAGGCAGAGTCCAAGGCTCCAGGTGGGATGTAGATGCCTTAAATTAAGCTTAATCTCTAAATACATAACTTGTAAAAATCAGTGGATAATATAATCAAGGGGCAGCCTGCGTTGAGTAAGAAAATAAAAATTATAGTGCCTCTAAGAATGCACAAAGTCAATGTTGAATTGTACAGACTGCTTTCAAAGCCTGTTCTAATGGAGTATGTGAATAGATTTCCAGACACATGTCTTCACAGAATAGGTAATTGGTTAGAAAGGTCAGGGATTGTTATGTATAAAGGTCCCCACCCCAAATAAGGAGCTTACCTGCAAGTTGGTCACCTACAATTCCTTTTCAGCATTGATTTTTCTGTCACCTGAATATTTTTGTGGGTTGAGATACTTGATAACTTTGCAGTGTATTTAAACCCAATATCAATTCAACCAAGGCTGCTCTTCAAATGAGCTTAAGACAAATTCCTCACAGAATGAAGGACTTTAATTACAAAAACTGGCACGTCATTAGCAGCTAATTATAGGAAATTATGGGTGGCGATAGCTTTGTTCAGCTGGGTTTAAAGGATTGTACTTATCCATGGCAGAAATGTACTTGATGATTTTCGAGATAAACAAGCATTGCTGTTCTTTTACATTCTCCTTTGACAAAGCATGCACTCAGATTATGCTTTGCTTTCTTGAGTGTCAAGAACAAGGATGGGTAGAGCTTGAAGATGAAATAAGAGCCACCCCTGATTTGGCATTCTCAAAGTTTGGGTATGTATAATGTGACTTGAAATTCTGAGAACTGGATGGTATATTCAAGGTCACATATGTAGGTCAACCTCTCCCTGAATACTTCCTACAACATTCCCAACCAGTAGCTGTCCAATCAGGTGGCACAGTGGGTAGAACATTGGACTTTGATATATGAAGACCTAAGTTTGAATCCTGCTTCAGACACTTACTAGCTTTAGGGCCCCAAGAAAGTTATTTAACCTCTTCCAGCCTCAGTTTCTTCACCTGTAAAAACAAGGATAGCAATAGCACTTACTTCACAGTGTTGTGAGGATCAAATGAGCTATTCGACATAAAGCACATTGCAAACTTTAACAGATTACATAAATGTTTAGTATTGTTATTATTATTAACAAGCATTTAAGTTATAGGGAACTCACTCTTTTTCAGTGAAGTCCTTCCCATTTTTGGACAAATATAATTGTCAACAAGTCATTGCTCATTTAGGATCAAAATTTGCCTCCCAATTCAATACAGTAATAATTTACTAAGCACCAGAAATGAGGTTGAGGTTAAGGTTATGTTCAAGGCACTGTCCAAGGCTCAGAAGATACAAAAGCAAAATAAAAAAACAGTCCCTGCCCTCAAAGGGGCTTACAGTCTATTGAATAAAGAATATCATTTTAATCCGTTAGTCCTATTCTGGCTCTCTAAGGTCAGACAGGATAAGGCTAGCCCCTTCTATTTGCCAAGCCTTGGCCCATTAGGACAGTAGTAACTTAACTAGAATCTGGGCATCTGAACCAGGAGCCACACATGTGCTACTCAGAAAATACTCTCTCCCAGCAAAACCCCATTCTTCCTCCCAAATTGGTTTATGACTTCAGCAGGCAACTCTACCTTCCCAATTCTCAGGAAATGCTGTAACATAGGATAGTAGCCACTGAAAAAGAATCCTGACCTGCCACCTTTTTATTCTCAGAAGTCTCCAAAATCTCCTATTTCTGTTGAGGCCTCCACCTTCCTTCCTTTCATCTACATTTGCAATCCTGGTATAAGCTTCAGCTCCTCCCATGCTAAACCATATCTCCAATCAATTTAGCAAATTTCCTTGTTTTAGCCTCCTTGTCATTTCAACAACTTTTGCATCTGTCTCCTTCTCTCTACTCAAGTAACTACCACCATAATTTTCACTCTCATTGCCTTACTTTAGGACAATTAGAGGAGCCACCTAATTGGTCTGGCTAGTGCAAGTCTTTCCTCTGTCCAATACATCCTTCACCCACCAGCTGCCAGACCAGTCTGCTTAATTCCCAGGTCTGATCACGTCACTCTCCTACTCAATACACTACTGTGACGACTTATTGATTCTGGGATAGTCACCCTTAATCTGTGGTCTTTGAACTTATTTTTTTTAATATTTTGATAACTATATTCCAAAATAATTGGTTATCTTAACAATCCTGTGTATTTTATTCTATGCATTAAAAAACTTTATTCTGAAGTATCCATAGGCTTCACCAGATTATCAAAGGGGTCCATGACACAGAAAAGATTAAAAATCCCTGATTTAGAATCAACTGTAATTTCCTCTTTGTCTCATACCATTTAATCTCTTTTTTATATAATAAAAATTATTAGTATAATAGTATGCTCATATAATTTATAAACAAGTAGATACATTTTTGAGGGTATATTCTCAAAAACATTTTTTTCTGATGGGGTATGTAATCAAAATATTTTTGCAGAAGCCAAGTTATAGTCACATAATTTTGGTAAAGGCACAGAGAAATTATGAGGACCATAGCATGTAAGAGCCCAAGAAGTAGGTTTTCTTTTTTGGAGAAGAATCCTTTTTTTCTCTGATTCTATGTGTAATATTCCTACTAGACCATCTTTCTGCTTGTCCTCTCCCCAATCTCAGTCCTCTGGCCATCCTCCCATACTAACAACCAAGACAGATCAAAAAGGAAAAATAAATTTCCTAGAAACTGTTTCTGTATCTTCTGCTCCCTTGATAAGTCAGTGTTGACTGTACTGGCATGTATCAGCAAACTGTTTAGCACACTTTGAACTCATTCGAATGTATAGTTTTACTTCTCCCAACTTTTTTTATTTGATAAAAATAAAGCATCATTTGCCATATTCTCAGTGTATCAAGAGACTTTTTTGTTATTATTACTTTGTGTAATGCATATGGATAGGTATGTGCTGAAACATTTCCTTCAGGAGACATTTTGATTCATTTCTTTGCCTTTTAAAATACTAATCCCCATCTTAGGCAGGTAGTTTCAAAAACAATGATACTGTGATAAAAGACAAACTAAAACTTAGCTCTAAAGCTATCATTGTGGAAAAGTTTTATTGAATATTCTCCAGAAAGAGTATTAAGAGATTTAAACTGCATTGAAGGAGGGGAGAAAACAGTTCTTCACTGCATTTGCAGTTGAAACTGTCTAACATTATTAAATTTATGTCTTCTGCAACATGTCAAGGGAAGAAAAAAATAGACAAGGATCTCTCAAATGAATATGATATGTGTTGAAGGACTTGTTTTGAAAGCACCTTTTTCACATATGACTAAAAAAAAGTTTTTAAAAGGCAGATGTTAAGGAATGGAGGATGTTTCAGTAACTTTTGGGCAGTAATATCTAGGATCAGTCAATTTAGCAATACTACTTTAGCATTGGTGAAAACACTGGCAAAGAGTGTTTGTAATCATACTACGTATCTTAATTCTTTCATAAACATCTATACTAGGCAAACAAAATGGATGAGAGAAGCAAATAGTATATATTCTAAACTCCTCCATGGCTAACACAATTTGCCAATCAGTTCTACCTCTAAACTAGAATTATAGTACCTAGATCTAGAAGGAACCTTACAGATCATTTAATTCAGCACTTTTTTTCTACTCAAGAAGAATTCTAAGTCCAGAGAGAGGGAAAGACTTTTACAAAAGTCAAACAAGTAACCCCCCCAAAAAAACTCAAAATGGATATAAGACCTGAATTTTGGAGATAGAGAGGTGGTATAGTGAATACAGTAGTAGACTGGGAGTCAGAAAGACCTGAATTCAAGTCCTGCCACACACACCTTCTCTTGGTCACTTTTTTCATCTGTAAAGTAGGGACAGTATTAGCACTTATAGGATTGTTGCAAAAATCAAATGAGTAAATATATGTAAAATCCTTTGAAAACAATGAAATGCTATATAAACGTTAGTTATTTTTGTCATGAAGTAAAAGCTCACCCATTAAAGATAAAAGAGAACTAGCTTTCCCAACTATGGCCAGGAGGAAAATTCTTAACAAAGGATAAAAGATATCTTGAGAAATAAAACAGACAATTTAACAACATAACATTTTAAAAGCTTTTGCACAAAAAAAAATTACTGAAAATTAGAAGAGGAATTGTAGAATGGGGTAACTGTTTACCTCAAATATCACCAATAAAGTCTTATCAAAAATATACAGGGAAAATTGAGTCAATAAGAATGGATTTTACAAAAGAATTACAAACACAAATAACCATATGAAATTATGCTCCAAATCACAAACGGGAATGGGAATGCAAATCCCAAATTTCTCTAAGGTTTTCACCTCAAAGCCTAAAGATTAGCAAAGGTAACCCCCAACCCCCCTCCCCCACCAGAACAATTAGTGTTGGAAGGAGAAGATAGACATACTAACACACTGCTGTTGTTGCTGTGAATACGTTGAATCATCCTGGGAATCAATTTGGGATTATCCTAGAAAAATGACTAAACTGTCTAGCCACTTTGATCCAGACATAGAACCTAAGATGAGACTCCTTCTAACTCACACTCACTCTTTGAATAGCTTCACAAAAGCATAGCTGTAGAACTGGGAGGGACCTTAAAGACCATTTTAGAGATAAAGAACTGAAAACCAGAGACATCAAGTGACTTTCCCATGATCTCACAGGGAACAAATAAAGAATACAGGATTTAAATCCAGGTCCACTGACTCCAAAGCCAATGTTCTTTTCAGATTAATTCTGGAAAGGTCGACTGTTCTGAATATTTCCATAAAATGAATCCTATTTTCCCTTCCCCTTCCATGGAAAAATAGTTTGTTTCATAGAAAGAAAAAAGCTCCCATAGGTTCAAAAATTACAGGAGGAAAATGATCATGAAAGTGGCCAATAGCAGTGTTTGGCTTGTTCAGAGTGTTTTGTGAAAATTCTCATGACTTCCTCGATTCACTGAAACTTACTTTAATCCTAGGGCTCACGTATACATACACTAACATAAACAAGCCACACACACCCTTTCATCATAAGGATTTCTTCCACCCCGGAGATCCTGTGGAAGCTCCAGGAAGAAACACTCTTACTTAGAAATTGATGCTACCTAAGAGAGCTATGATATCCCACTTGGCCAGTAGGGGCTGCTGTCCAACACATTCTGAAAATGTCTTGAGTTCAAAGCTTCAAGGTTTTGAAAACCAAATACAGAGCTTCAAGTTTTAGAAATGAGTAGCTTTTGCTACCTGCATTATCAATTCTGTAAGTTCTAACTTGTATTCATCAAGTCTTTTTTTAAACAAGCCAGAGTCGTGATAAGAATTTAGCTGCAGCCTTAGAAACCAGATTTCTACAAGTGTTTCTCTCTGTTCAACAGACTGAAATAGCTCTTTAAATTCAGTCACATATACACCAGGGGAGAAAGAAAAAGAGAGCAACAAAAGATAAAAGACAGACAGCTCAGAGAGACCTTTGGCTCCCAACAAGCTGTTTTGATGTAGAGGTCTTTCTGAAAACTCATTAAATCCTCAGTGTGTAAGGCAAGATTTAGGAGAAAGTCAAAAATGAAGCTAATCAGAAACCATTTCTACCCATCCAAACTCTTGCAGGGATAAATTAACTCTGTTCTCTGTCCTATCAGGATAACTAAACTTAGTTCAAATTGCTTAACACACAAGGATATGGTGTTCGAGTTCAAGAGTGGGTGATTACCCAATACCTAAATTCCCCACCAGTTGTCTGTCTTGTAAAATTATGTCATTAGTCACAAAGAGACTGGATTAGAGTGTTGATGTTTCCCCAAGCATTTCTGCTTGGTCCCATGAGGCAAAGTTTGTATCAATTAGTTAAAGTGTTGATGAGAAAGCTCTCATCACTATGAGTAAAACAACACAAAGCATTATTATGATTTGCCATACCCGTCACCGAAGATGTGGAATGATGGAAAACACATTGATCTGGAGTCAGAAAATCTGGATTTAGATCCTGGCTCTCCTACTTACAATTTGTGTGATCTTGGTCGTGTCACTTATCCCTTTTGGGTTTCAGCTACCCTCTCTGTAAAATGACTTGGGAGTTGTGTGAATTGAATGACCTCTGAGGCCCCCTCAAACTATTCTTATCCCCTAGAAGATGGGGAGCCAGAGTTTGTATCCTATATCTGATCTCAGTCATGTATACCCAGGCAACACAACTAATTTCTCTCAATCTCACTTTCTACATCTCTGGAAAATGGGCACAATATTAGCTGTAGCACCTATGTCCAAGGGTTGTTATGGAGATCAATTGAAATAAGTAGCAATAATGACTATAATCATTATTATTATTATGTAAAGAATAATATACCATTAGCGCCCTCAGAGTATGAACTGATATCAAACACAGGTATCAGATAATTGTAAAGGAAGAAAGTCAAGGAGGCTGGTTATGGGTATTCTTCCTTTCTGACACTTGTTCCCCAGGCTCCAGCCAAAACACAAATAGAAATAAGACAGAAGGAGTCTTTGTGGTCCAGATCTCCCAGAATATATATGTAAAATATTGGCAAAGACTTACTTTTGTCGGGGGATGTTTGATTATAAAGACACTGTCACATCCCACTTTTTCCACAAAAATGAATATAATTATGATAGAATTCAAATGTTCTTTAAAAGTGCTCAACTTATGCACGTTTCGTAAATGGGCTAGTGGGTACATTCATTCCTTCTTTACACAACAGCCGCACAACACCAGGGCTCTAAGGATGAATGCCACCACATTGGAGGAGAAATATTTGGTCCCTGAAATTTAGATTTCACAAGACAAAAGCAAAATGGGAGATGCCTCATAAGCTTGCTTATCACATACCAGAACAATCTAATCTTTGTTGGGCTAGAATCCTAAGCTGCCTCATTCATTGCCCTTGAAGGGCAAGATACTTTATAAGGGCTGAAGAGAGTTAAATCTCCCCAATCCCCCTTCAGAACTTTAAGTAATACACTCTAAACATAACTATTAAATGATACCTTTGCAGCAAAAATCAAATTTATGCTATAAGTTTTCTTTCAAGCATCATTTTTGCCAGCTCCTGTAGTGCCACAATATGTCCTTTCAAATCCAACAATGATGTAGCTGTCCAAGGTAATAAATGGGACATGTGGATTTCCCCATATGCTCTGAGAAAACACACACACACAACAATAGGACTTTTCATCGCACCTTTTAAAATATAACAAGATTAATTTCTGTCAGGAATTATTTCCACACTTTAGTGAGTGTTTTAATCTGATTTTTTTTAATTCACTTTTAGCCATCCAAGACTTCATCCATCGAATGCTTCCCCACCTCCAGTCTCTGACCCCAAGGAAGACCTTCATAGCCAGTTTAATGAGTTAGAATGGTCAAAAAATTTTAATCAGCTGGTGCCTAACCTTTTGGTACTGAGCCTCTGCAAATTTAGCTGTGTTGTTCCTCAGAAGGCAGATGTACTGTCCTTCAACAAGCTGACATCACCAGACCTGAATCTGGAAGCCATCTAACTGAGTAGCAGCTGTTAGAATTTGCTGGCATGGTTTTAGAACACCTGGGTGTCTTCCATGCCATGATTAGACACCAAGAAATACACATAAGTGCCATAACTATATGGAATAGACAGCTTCCTTTGTGGAAAAGACTATTTAGATTTATGATATGTATGTGTCTGTATTTATGTATATGTGTATATATGTACATATCACTTAATAATCTACATTAGAATAGGAAATTTAAAGAGGGGAGCATAATCACTAATCTCAAACAATTTAAAGCCAGGTAAAAGGAATGAATGTATTCTTCATGAATTAGGATCAATTGATAGATGCTACAACGAAGCATTTCTGCTTGCCCCTATGAGACACAAAGTTTGTATCAATGAGTTAGATAAAGTTATAAAGGACTTGTCAAATTAAAAATAAGAAAAAAAAAAGATGAGAAATGTAGGTAACACACTGGATTGTAATATATCAGGACTCCCTGGAAGAGTGAGCTATTGCCTTCTCCAACCACCTCCCACCTCCTAGAGTTCTGGAAATATGAATTGTGATTAAGTCAACTCTACCTTTATCATGGATGGGGTGTGCCAATCTGTTCCCCAATGTCCCAAATCACCATCTCTCTAACTTTCTGGGGCAAAGTATCCTACCACTCCCCTGAAAAAATTTACAATGTAAGCTCCTTCCAGGTAGGGACTATCTTTGCTTCTACATTTGAAACCCCAGCCCTTATCATAGAGATTGATACATGATAAGCATCTAATAAATGTTTTATTTCTCCATTTAATAAATTCTTTTTCATTCATTCACAAATTTAATGGAAGCATATGTAATGGTTATATAAATAGTCTTTGAGTTCAAGAAATCAGCTTTACAAGTACAAATTGGCTAAAAAGCAGTCCATCTGAAAGATATCTGTAGATTTTAGTGTCATTCATTGATGCAATATAGCAACTTACTCTTGGGCTGCCGCAGTAAGGGAATGCCCTGATCAAGAGAAGTGATAGTCACAGTGAATGATCTGTGCCCTAGTTGACCCCAAATGGAGAACCGTGTTCAGTACTGGCCCCCACGTTTCAGATATGATGCATCCAGAGACAAACAAGATGAAGTACCTCAAAATCATGCCATACAAAGATCAGTCGAAGGAATTATGACTATCTAGAGAAGGCTTAGAGTTGTCTTCACATGTTTGAAGGGCTAAAATGTACAGAGCGGTGCAGATTTTTTTAGAGTGGACTATAGAACAGAAAGATCTCTCTCAGCAAATAGGACAGGGAAAAGAGTTCTTGCTCATTCTGGGGACTCCAAGCTTACTGAATTCCATGAATATTTGACTTTAGTAGTTCCCCAAAATAGCAAAGGGAAAGGACAAAAGTAAACCCAGGAGACCAATTGCCCTAGACTTTAAAGATTAAACCCAAGAACCTCAATTCTATTCTCTCTCAACATAAACAAGGTTTCTAGGACATCACCATCCTTCCAATCTCCCAGGCTTCCAACCTCAGTATCATTCTCAGCAACTCACTCCCAATCATTTCACACATCTAATCTGTTGTCAAATTTGTCATCTCCAAATTCATAACATCTCTCTAATACAGCTCCTCTCCACTGGCTCACTCTGCTTCAGGCCACTCTCTTGAACTCTGATAATAGTTTTCCGTTTGGTCTCTTGGCCTCAAGTCTTTGCTCACTCCATTATCAAGTGCGGGGCATTTTCCTAAACCATAGGTCTAACCATGTGACCCCCTCTTCTCTACTGGCAACCTGTTCCCTCCAGGATCAAATATTTGGTGCTTAAAGCCCTACATAACCCAATCCTTTCTTACCTTTCCAGTCTCCTCATACTTCACTCTTCTATGTATACTCTATGACCCAGCTATACTAGCCTGTCTGCTGGACCTCCTGCATCATCCTCTTATCTCCTGACTCCATTCCTTTTCATGGGCTGTATCCCATATCTGGAATGCTTTCCCTCTTCACTTCCATCTCTTATCTTCCCTGACTTTCTTCAAGATTCAGCTGAAATCCTATGGCCTTTCCCAGCCCTTCTTGCTGCTAGGACCTCCCACAGAACCTTGTCTTGTATAGACCTGGTTATCAATATGTTGTCTCCCCCATTATAATGTGAACTTCTTGAAAGTAGGAATAATGCTTCTACCTTTCTTTGCATCTCCAGCTCCCCAGAGACACTTTGGCTTGGGTTTAGGACAGATTCAGAGGACAGTTGCAGGGCATGGCAAAAGCAGCAGCAGTCTTAGTTAATGGGGCATCCTGGTCCCAGGGACTTTCCTGCCTACATAAGTGTTTCCCAAGTCTTCCAACCTGCTTGCCTCACCAAAGTCAGAGGCTAAATCCTGGGCCTGATTCAAAATTCTTTGGGAGTTTCACATTATTTGTCCACATATGATGAAGAACAGAATACTGACTCCCTATTAAAGTGTCATGGGTTCAGATCCACTGACTCTCATTTAGTAGAATGGAGGGGTCCTCTAGAATATAGACAGAAACTCATACTTGGGTTGGCGTGTTCTCATTTTAACATGATGCCTATGAATCTCCTGCTTGTACCTCCTTGTACCTTCTCATAGCTCCCTATCTGATTCCAGGTAATATGGCAAGAGGTGGCCCAACCATAACATCTATGGGCTTTCTGATAATAATTTATTTAGTTACAGTATACAAAGATAATTGAGATAATATATGTGAAAGCACTTTGCAAACCTTAAAGTGCTAAATAGCTATTGTGTGTTATTATTCTTTTCTTTTTTGCTTTTTGGAGGGGGGAAGGTAGGGCAGTTGGGGTTAAGTGACTTGCCCAAAGTCACACAGCTAGTAAGTGTTAAGCATTTGAGGTCACATTTGAACTCAAGTCCTCCTGACTTCAGGGCTGGTGCTCCTGCACCACCTAGCCACCCCCATATTGTTGGTTATTATTAAAGTACTTTGTGATGAATGATTCTAAGTTATTTCCCTTCCTCACCTTGCCTCTGACATACACTGGCTGGTGACCCTAGACAAGTTGCTTGACCTCTTAGTGCTCCAGGCCAGAATTATCCAACTCTTAAAACCCTGCAGTGCTGGAACCAGGTTAAAATGTAATTGGGAAATATTTAATAAAAAAATACAATACAACATAGATAATGTTAATTTGTGGTTTTCTGAGTCAATATGCAGCTTAGTTTGACACCACTGCTCTAGGCAAACAGTCTAAAATTATAAGTTGAAAAGAAATTGCCCATTTTCATTAGTTAAGGGAGATCCTTATACCAATGAATTCATTGATCTAATTCCTATCCCACTGTATCTATAAGACCTTACCCATATGCCCAGTCATTTATCACCTAGATTTATATGGCTTCTTTTCTAATCTTGTTCATTATTATCTATCTGCTTTTAAACTTACAGAATTCCATTGAATTCTCTCTACTTATGATCATAGAGAGGCAGCATGGTATCATGGGTAGTGCTGACTTCTTAGCCAGGAGCTAGGTTCAAGTCCAGCCTTCAATGCTTACTAATCGTTTGACCTTGAACAAGCTTCTTATCTTCTTGATGCCCTAGGCTACTCTCCAAGATTAAAAACTGCAGTATTATATAATGTAGTTGTATATTGTACTTATTTACCATACCACAGATTTGAAACCCTTCACAATCTGGCTCCAGATTACCTTTCCAGACTTATTATGCATCATTTCTCTTCCTTAGCTCCCCAGTCCAGCCAAACTGGCCCACTCACTTTTCTTCATTCGTGACGTCTTACCTCTTGCCTCCATGCTTTTGCCCAGGCTAACTTCCATGACTGAAAGACTCTCCCTCCTCTGCCTCTTAGATTCTCTTGATTTCTTCCAAATTCAGTTCAGTCCCAACCTTCCACATTAACTCAATCCCCAAGGTAGTAGAATCTACCCCTGAAAATAATTTGGCCTTAAATTATATCTTTTTAATATTAACCTATACATAGACATCTTGTTTCCGCTGATAGAATATAATCTCCTTGAGGGCAAGTACTTACAGTTTTATCCGTGTATCCCCAGTGTCTGGTACATAATAAGCACTTAATACATGTTTATTGATTGGCTGGTCCATCAAATGGAAAGAGTTGTCACAGACTGAAACCTCCCCACCCAAAAAAAAAAATCACCTATCCTATAAGTTTACTGACTAAAAACGACCCAGTGGAATGGATTCTAAGAACTACATTAGTTTAACCCACATGTTAATTTAGCCCAACCAATCAGCAAGAGTCATAGAGTGCCTAGTAAGAGTCAGATACCATGCTAGACTCTGGGATTTTAAAGATAAAGAATGAGACAATCTCTACTTGCAAATAGTTTATATCCTAATAGAAATCCACAAGGACATCTGTAAGTATATGCAGAATAAATTATAATATAGCTTGGGAAGTAGGGCAAGAATAATGTTGTTTAGTTGATAAGTCATGTCCAACTCTTTGTGAGATTCTGTGGCAAAGATTCTGGAGCAGTTTGCCATTTCCTTCTCCAGCTCATTTTACAGATGAGGAAACTGAGGCAAACAGGGTTAAAATGAGTTGTCCAAGGTCACACAGCTAATAAGTGTCTGAGGCTACATTTGAACTGAGGTCCTCCTGAATCTAGACCTCTCACTCTATCCCCTGCATCACCTGGCTAGGGCAGTAAAAATAGCAGCAGTGATCATAACAGCAGCAACAGCTAGCATTTATACAATGCTTTAAAGTTTCTAAAGCATTTTACAAAAATATCTCATTTTATCCTCATTATAATCCTCTGTGGTAGGTGCCATTATTATACCCATTTTAGAGATGAGGAAAGTGAGGCAGACAGAGGTTAAGTACCTTGCTCAGGATCATGCAACTAGAAAGTATCTGAAGCCGTATTTGAACTCAGGACTTGCTAAGTCCAAGTCTAGCACTGTATCCACTGGACCATTACCATTTGAGGGGACCAAGGAAAGCTTCAGATAGAAGTGAGTGCATGAGGCGCATTGTGAAGGGAGAGAGGGACACCAGGGATGCCCTGTGCACTTCAGCTCTGTGCATAAATATAGGTACGACTCATCTTGGTGATTTTCCCTTGGAATTTCCATCATCTTCCTGGAAGCTGTGTTCCACAGCTGACAAGTTTCCCCAGTCCTTGCTGCACTTTCAGACTCTGCAAAAATTCGAAAATATCTAAAAATTTGAAGATTACATAAGGAGTCATTTTAGATTGTGGTGGGAGATTTATTATTCATGCAGCCACACATAAATCTGGATATAGTTAGACCTAAGAAGGAGAGACAGATAGAAAGGAGATGGGGTAGGGAGGAAGAGAGAGGAAGAAGTAGAAGAGGAGAGGAAGAAGAATAAGAAGATGGAGAGAAGAGAGGGAGGAGAAGAGGAAGAAGAGACTGAAAGAAGAGAGAGGAAGAAAAAGAAGAGAGGGAGAGAGAGAGAGAGAGAGAAGGAGGAGGAGGAAGAGGAAAGAGGAAGAAGAATAAGAAGATGGAGAGAATTAGAAGAAGAAGGGGGAGAGGGAGAGAGGGAGGAAGGAGTAGAAGAGAGTGAAAGAGTAAGAAAAAGAAGATGGATGAGAGAGAGGAAGGAGTAGAAGAGGAGAGGAAGAAGAATAAGAAGATGGAGAGAAGAGAGAGGAGAAGAGGTAGAAGAGACTTAAAGAAGAGAGAGGAAGAAAAAGAAGAGAGGGACAGAGAGAGAAGAGGAGGAGAGAGAGGAAGAAGAATAAGAAGATGGAGAGAATGAGAGAGAAGGAGAGGTAAAAGAGACTGAAAGAAGAGAGAGGAAGAAAAAGAAGAGAGGGAGAGAGAATAGAAGAGAGAGAGAAAAGAGGAAGAGGAGAAGAGAGGAAGAAAAGGAGAGGAAGAGAGAGGAAGAAGAATAAGAAGATGGAGAGAATTAGAAGAAGAAGGGGGAGAGGGAGAGAGAGAGGAAGGAGTAAAAGAGAGTAAAAGAGTAAGAAAAAGAAGAGAGGGAAAAAGAAGATGGATGAGAGAGAGGAAGAAGTAGGAGAGAGAGGAGGAGAGAGGAAGAAGAATAAGAAGAAGGAGACAATGGGAGAAAGAGGAAGTGATAGGAGAGGCAGAAAGAGGAAGGAAGGGGGAGAGAGAGAAAGAATGAGAGAGACAGAGAGACAGGAGACAGAGATACTGACACTGAAACTTGGTAATCATACTTGGACCCCTGAGAGATTTTTGTTCCTTAGTGAAATGAAATCTAAGCAGCGATGTGTATTGGAATGGCCATGAGCTATGAAAATCCCAGCGAAGGACTATTGGAAAGGAGGCTGTAAGGAGGCCGCAATCTAAAGCCCAGTCCTTGGTTTTATTATTTATTTCGTTGCCTTGATCATCTTTCTGTACTCATTTGGCTTGAAGGCCCAGACATTCCCTGTTGATTATCTCGGCTTGGCAGTGGGCTTTTGCTACACATTTTGATTCCTAATATGGTAGCAGGAGAGGGTTTTGTACAAGTTCCAGAGAGTTCCTCTCAGCTTGTGGAATGTGGCAAGGAAAGAATCCCACCGAGATGAAAAATGTGTGTATTTGGATTGATAACGAACAGAAAATGAGGGTAGCTTTGCCCTTAAAAGTTTCCTTGTGCTTTTATTGCCTGAACAAGTTGTTTTTAGAGTTTTTAAAAGGAGCCTTTTAGAGGAATTAGTGCTTTGTTCCTCTCTTGCACAGACTTTCATGGACATTTCAGAAAAATCACTTCTTGGATTACTTGCTTTGTTTTGTTGTTTTGTTTTTTTTCCCACAAAGTCTCTTCTATCAAAATGAAGTTTTCACTACCAGCTCCCAGCCTACAAGCAGGCTGTCATGGTGCCTGGGAAATTAGTTACAGAAGAATAAAATGTCAGAGAAAGTGAAATGTTATAGCTTTCATCTCCCCTAAAAGTGGCTAAAAGAGTTGTTCATAAAATGTACATACACACATACAGAGCAATGGTGACAGGTCTTTGGAGTTAATTCTGATAACCACAAAAATTGAGTAGAACCAAATGGATGTCATTTTGAGCCGGTGAATAGACAGCAAGGTCCTCCAAGGTAAATATATCTCTACATATTATATATGTGTATATATATAGATGATTTTATGTATCACATATGATCATCTATCACAAATATAATTATGTTTGTCATGTGTAATATATTGCTTATATGATTATATATTATATATACAATTATACATATATGTGTATATGTATATGTGTGTGTTTGTGTGTGTAGAGTAAGTGTATAGGGCCACGCCATCCATTCATAGGCTCAAAATGACACTAAGTTTGGTTCAACTCAATTTATATCAGAATTAACTCCATGGACCCATAACTATTGTTCACCTGACCTTACCAGAGACCAGTGATGATTCTCTTCCTAAAACTATTTGTTATTTCACAGAAAACTCAGTCTTGGGAAGATTTTTAAGGAAGTTACCCTAGATTAGAGATTCTTAGCCTGGGATATACAATCCTTCCCAAGGGGTAAATATATACATTTCAGAAGGTCCATGAACTTGGATGAAAACAAGTATATCTTTATTTTCACTAACCTTTAGCCAAAATTTTGCATTTTTTTTCAATCATGAATATAGGCATAAACATTTTCATGAGAAAGGCTCTATAGATTTCGCCAAGCTAACAAAGGGATCACTCTCTCTCTCTCTCTCTCTCTCTCTCTCTCTCTCTCTCTCTCTCTCTCTC
>CM053581.1:360587581-360623606 GCA_028627135.1 Pseudochirops cupreus | reverse complement strand
TCTCTCTCTCTCTCTCTTTCTCTCTCTCTCTCCCCCCTCTTCCTCTCTCCCCCCTCCTCTCTCCTCTCTCTCTTCTCTCCTCTCTCTCCCCCCTTTTTCTCTCTCTCTCCCCCCCCAGACCCCTTACCCTTTTATCATCTCAAGTCTCACCCTTTGCTGATTTTTAAAAATGTAAATTCTTTTTACAAATACCATCTGCTTGCTGATTTGGGGTCATTGACCTTGCTTTGGAATTTGCCTAAAGAACTATATATAAACTTTTCAAGCAAGCTAGCATAAAGGCAAAGGACTGGTGCTTCACTGGGTGATTTCATCAGCTCCTAAAGACCTCATTAGCATCTCTATACTGATGATTTTCAAATCTACCTTTCTACCCCATCTCTCTACTGACCTCCAATCTCAGATCTTCAACTGACTTTCAGACATCTCAAACTGGACATCCAGAGGACATCTTAAATTCAACATGTCTAAAATAAAACTCATTATCTTTCACCCTAAATCCTTCCCCTCTCTTACCTTCTGTGTTATCATAGAGGTAACACCATCCTCCCAGTCCCACAGGTTCACAACCTAGGAGGCATTCCAGATCTGTCACTATCTCTTACCCCTATATCCAATCACTCTCCCAGGGCTGTCAATTTTACTTTTTCAACATCTCTCAAATATGCCCTTGTCCCTCTTCTGATACTGCCACCAATCTAATGTGTACCTTTATCACTTCATGCCTAGATTACTACAGTGACCTGAGGATGGGTCTTCCTGGCTCAAGTCTCTCCCTCCAATCCATCATCCACTAAAGTGATTTTCCTAAAACACAGATCCAACCATGTCACCATCCTACTCAATAAATTCCAGGGGCTCCCTATTACCTCCAGAAACAAATACAAAATGTTCTGTTTGGTGTTCAAAGCCCTTCATAACTAGTCCCCTCCTACCTCTCTAGTCTTCTTACATCTTACTCCCCAGAATGTACTTTGATCCAGTGACGTTGACCTCCTGATTGTCCCAGAAACAAGACACACCATCTCTAGTTTAGTCTCCAGGTATTTTCTCTGGCAGTTCCCCATTCCTAGAACACTGTCCATCCTTCACTATAAATCTCCCTGGCTTCCTCTAAAGTCCTGACTAAATTCTACCTTCTACAAAAAACCTTTCCCAATCCCTCTAAATTCCAGTGCCTTCCCTTGGTTGACTATTTCATATTGATCCTGTAGGTAGCTTGCTTTGTATATTTTTGCATTTCATCTTCCTCCTTAGACTGTAAGATCCTTGAGGACAGGGACTGCCTTTTGCCTCTTTTTGTATCCTAGGTGCTTAATGAATATTAAATTGTTAATAGAATAACTCACCCATTAGAAGCTAGACCAGTGGTTCTCAACCTGTGGGTCGTGACCCCTTTGGGGGTCGAATGACCCTTTCACAGGGGTCGCCCAAGACCATGGGAAAACACATATTTCCCATGGTCTTAGGAATCAAGACACTGCTCCTCTATCCATCTCCAGGTGGGTCCGCCCACATGCAGATAAGCCTATATAGGAGTGTTAAAGGGTCAAGGCATTAGGAAGGTTGAGAACCACTGAAAGACAATATACAGTGTTGAGGTTCAAATCCTGTTTCAGCCACTTTCTACCTATAGTATCCTAAACACTTGGCCTTAGGCATCCTTGGTTTTTTCCTCTGTACATCAGAGTTAGGAACAACACCCACTTAGCAGGCTATCATGAGGTAATATATGCAATGTGATTTGCAAAGCTCAAAGTGTTATATAAGTGTGAGCTCTCTATATTGTTATCTGTTCACCTTGTAAGGTAATTTGCTGGTACAGCTGTTGGTATTTAAACTGCTGGCCCCAGAATAGTTGGAGATGCAAAGTGCGTTCAGTTTAGGGAGCATTCCAGACAAAAGCCTCCCTTAGCCTGGTTACCAAGAAGCTTCAGTCAGGCTGATATGCCAAAGCCTGTTTCAGATACATTCTCAGTATCAGAGATTCAGATATCCAAGGGACCTCAGAGGCCATCCAGCACAACCTCCCTTTTAGAGTTGAAAAGCAGAAATTGAGGAAGGTGACTTGTCCCAGGTCACCAAGGTAGAAAGTGACAGGTGGGATTGGAACATCAGTCTTCTGATCTTTCAAGAGAGGGCTTGTTTCCGCTATGGTTCTATGAAAGCAGAAGAGACTTATGGGGTCAGATGTGAAATTTACTTCGTGGGAAGGCGTAACAGCAGAAGCAACAGTCTGTAACTTAACTTTATGTAATTCTTAAGTGGTATGCCAGCCTAAGAGAAGTCCTGCCCCATTCCCCAAAGCTCCAGTGAAGGCTCCATAAGACCATGTCAACCAGGATGTCCCACAGCTAATAACCCTTTGTCAAGAAGAGGCAGCTGTCATTCTAACAAGCATTGTTTCCAGCCAGGAAGACCTTGTCTTTCTTACGTGATTTATGGGTTTTCTTCCATGGCAGATGTTCCCTTGAGTGGATGCTGTCAAGATTCTGTCTCAGGCAGCATGGCAAGTAGAAATATTCTGAGCCATTCAGATTTAATTCAGGTAGTCAGCGAACCACAAGATCTGTCTACTCAACGACTTATATACCAGACTATCTGCTGCCTCAATTTGGTGCAGGTATCTAAGCTGAAAACCTCTTCGTGCCTTGAAATTTCTGATGGTGTGTCACATTTCACAGCATTTGAAGCCCCCAGCAATGTGCAGTAAGTGGCCACATCACAACGTGTCAGTCAAACATCAACATGCACTACTCTCCGGTATTTGCTAAATGGAGAATTGGAAATCGCCCAGGGCAGAGGTCAGAGAACAAGTATCTATCAAATGCAGTAGGACTGCTACATGTTCCTACTCAGGTTGTGAAGAAACTACCCTTTGGCAAGATGACTTGTCTTTGGAAGGGTAAACTGCCTAATGCCAAGTACCATATAATAAATTATTAAGCATTAATACTCTTCCAGTCAAAAGGTTTGCTCATCAAATATAGTTTGTTCGCAAAAGGATCAATCTCAACTAGACCAGATTTCACAGTAATCATCCAGTTGGATTCTAACGTAGAAATAAAGAGAGCGTTAAATTTTAAATTTAAAGATTAAGTAAGGATAAAGACAAAATTTATCCTTTAAAATCAAAACCAATGATGCAGTGGGTACAGATTCTCTAATATAGTACTGGTGGAATACACTGTTGGAAGGCAATATTGCGATATGCAATAAGAGTCTTAAAACTCATCAAGCCTTTTTGGCTGATGATTCCATTGCTAGTTCTTAATTTTTAAAAATGGATTTCCCTGTACAAAAAATGAAAATTCATAACTGCTTTATTTATAACAGCAAAATATTGGAAATAACCTACATATTCAACCATAGAACAATGTATAAATTGTTATATAAATGTAATAGTAGATGCTTACTGATTTCTTGATGATTTATAGGAATACTGTAGCACAGTGGATAGAATATTGGGGCTGAAGTAGAAAAGACTCATCTTCCTGAGTTCAAATCCCACCTCAGATACCTACTTACTAGCTGTGTGACTCTGGGTAAGTCACTTAACCCTGACTCGCCCAGAATCACACATAGATTCAGGCCTTCCCTTCTCCAGGTCCATCACTTTCTCCACTGCACCATCAGCTGCCTCTATATACAGTTAACCTATAAATGTTAGCTATTATTACCATCCTGTGATCACATAAAAGAATGTTCTACAAAGTACAGTAGAAGATACATCCAAAAAAAAATTTCCAGGATGGTAAGGAAAACATATCTCACTAATTTGATATTTTCTGTTTCTAAATAACTGCAAAAGGCATGAAGTTCATTTGAGTTTGCCTTTCAATATTTCTTATGTGCTAGAACAAAGGGGTTGGTATTTTTGATTGACATTCCTCTGGTAAATAGGGACAATGAGGTGTGGTGAGAAGGGCCAGAAGACTCCAGTTTGGGCCCCATGTCTAACACTTATTAGGTGTGTGACACTGGGCAAGTACTTAACCTCAGTCTGTCTCAGCTTCCTCCTGTCTGAAATGTGAATCATGATACTTGTGTTACTCAGCTTCCAGGGCTAGTAGAAGGATGATGCTTTACAAACCTTCAATTACCAAAGAAATGTGAATTGTTATTATATTGATATATATATATTATTTTATAGATATATATTATAGATATCTGGTGTTGCAAGGATTTATAGACAGCATTTAACACAGCCCTTTCAGCTCATGGATCAGGAAACTGAAGAGAGTCTTTTTTAATTTAAAAGTAGAAGAGGGGGGAAGGAAAAGAGAAGGAAAAGGGAGAGGGAGACTGGAGGGTGAGGGAGAGGAAGAAAGAGAGGAATGGCATTTTGCCTTTGTAATTTAACTTGAGATTTTGTCAAAGAGCTTTAAAAACCTTAGTTAAGAGACTACTAAATACTCATAAATAATTACTATTGTTGATTTTAGCCTAAAGTAATACAAAAATGACTCTCATATTTATATTGCTAAGAAAAAAAATCAAAAAGAAAACTATCCAGTTACATAAACGTCTTAGGTAGCAACGTGTCACAATTTATTTCAGTTTTTAAAAAAAGCTAAAATTAACATGTTCCTTTATGTTTGAGTCATTAATGAAAGAGATGTGGCATAAAAGGTGGGATTTGTTCTTGAAAATGAATATATCCTTCAGTGTAATATAATTAGGAATGAGGCTTCCTTCTCAACTGAACAGTAAAGAAATCAAGTCTGTTTGGGTCTTATTTTTCTCAGATCCTATTTGAAAGCACAGATATCAAAATGCATTTTTTTTATTCTTTCTGTTCTTCATGGTTCCTACAGTTTTACCTGACAGTGATTTGATATTTTTAACTAAATCTGATGAACTGTAAAAGATCTCTATCATATTGTCAGCTGTCCAAAGCTTCCAAGTTTACTACAGCTGAGAAAAGTACAGTCCCCCAGCAAAGGACGGGTAACACTTCTGACATTTGTCACTAGTGATTTGGGGGTTGTTGGGATTTTTTTCCCCCTTCATTCAAATTTATTGAATTTTATTTAAATTTCATATTGATGCCAGCACATTATAATTGAAGCTTCCTTTTCTTCATATACCAGGCAACTCATTTTTATTTCAAAAGGAGAATGCTATAGATTGATTCTCTTTTGAGTCCCTCCCTTGGGGGAGAGAGAGCCAGAGACAGACAGATGGAGGGGGACAGACGGAGGCGGGTTGAGAGAGGCAAAGAGAAGGAAGGGAAGAGAGGAAAGGGAAGAGGAGAGAGACAGAGAGGGAGAGAGTGGGGGGGGGGGAAGAGGAAGGGAGAGGGAGTGAAGGGAAAGAGAGGGGGAGAGGGAGAGAAAGAGGGGGAGAGGGAGAGAAAGAGAGGGAGGGATGTTTCAGAGAGAGAGAGACAGAGAACGAGAATGCTAGAATTACATAAGCACAGATCAACTCATTCCATTTTCCCTGACTTCGTGTCTTTCCTGTGAAACTAGACTAGGTTTCCAGAAAACTTGGAATCAAACCCCTCCTCAGACACTTACTAGCTGTGTGAGACTAGACAGGCTACTTAAACTTTGGTAGCTTCAATTTGTTCCTTTCTTAAAGAGATAATCATCATAAAACCTACCTCACAGATCTGTTGTGAAGTTCTGTGAAAACCTCTAAGTGCTTTTTATGTAAACGTAACTTCAGCCATTTTATTAATAATCATTATTAATTCTTCTCCTCCCCTGGTGCTCCCTCCCCTTTGCTCCCTTCCTCTGTACCAGTCAGAGAATGAGGAGCTCAGCACATCTTGGCAGATCATCTGGGAGCCTGTCAGTCTTCTCGTGGGTCAGCTGGGATTCCCTAAACTAATTCAGATGTTTCAGCTTCCAAAGAATACTTAATTGGGATATGAGAATGTCAGAAAAGTCACTTTGAGCAGTGGCAAAAGTCTATTTCCTTAACTCTAGTTTCCCTAGGTAGGAATCTAGCTCCAAAATCCTAAAGAGAAAGATATAGTAGCAAGGGGCCAAGGAGGCAGGGAGGGGGGAATATACATGACTATCTGTGTGATGTGCTTTGCACCACTGCCTGCCTACCTTCCCTCACTAGAGTTGCCTCTTACCCTGACATTCTACTTTATAAACAACTCCCTTTTTCCTTGAACTCCTATGATCCCCTTCTAAACAGTTTCCTCCTCCAGCCTTCCTTCTATCCCAGTCATCGCTCTTGTTGTTGCTGGTGTCTCAGAGTAATAAATGTCCCACTGCTAAGAGCTGCCTCTGCACTCCCCATCCCTTCTTCTGTCTCCCTTCAGGAGAGAAGCTGGAGCTCAGCTCTGCAGAATTCTATCCTGATTTAGAAGGGTGGGGCTTTGGTTTTGTTTTTAAAGTACAGGAAAACACGCAGGCCTGTGTCATCTCTTAGGTTCTTCAGAAATTGTATATAATCCAATTAGGAAAGCAGGGTACCTGATCATTAAATGGTATTTACATAAATTGAAGAAAATACCAAGAAGAAGGAAAGGAAGGAAGGAAGGAAGAAAAAGAAAGAAGGAAGAAAGAAAAGATGAGGAAAGAGAAAGGAAGGAAGAAAGAAGGAGGGAAGGAAAGAAGGAAAGAGAAGGAGGGAGGGAGGAAGGGAGAGAAAGAGGAAGAGAAGAAAAAAAAGGAAGAAAGAAATGATGTCATTTTTTCCTTCCTGGAAAGATACACATTTACTCCCCTTCCTTCTCAGTTCTTTTGTTCATATTGCTGGTAAGGAATAAAGGGTATTTTAAGAGTACAGTGTCCTGTGCAGTCCTCTTTGCAGTTTTGCCCTGTACCACCTACTGAAGTCCTGTTAAATCCAGAGTTGTATGGCGTGAAAGTCAGATTCAAAGGATGATTTTTTTTAAATAAAGTCAATATAAAATTATGGTCTATTTTTGAAATATTTCAACCCCTGAAGTCATCTTTTTTCCTCCCAAACTTTCCAGCTGCTCCCAGTAGTAAAGCCATAAAGGCTCTGCCTTTATAATTGCCCCCATTTAGAGGGGCAGCACAGCTCAGTGCATAGACTGCAGGCAGCAGATGAGTAGATAGTATTGAGCTTGGAGTCTGGAAGGGCTGGGTTCAAGTCCTGTCTCAGACACTTACTAGCTCTACCCCTGAGCAAGTGCCTTTTAACTTCAGTTTGCTCATCTAGGAATAATAATAGTACTTACTTCACAGGGTTGTTGAAGGATCAAATGTGATAATACATGTAAGGAGCTTTGCAATCCTCGAACTGCTATATAAAATGTTAGCTATTATTATTTAGACTCAACTCAATAAGTACACGTCTGGCTTCTAATCCAAAATATCGTTGCAATATTGGCTTAAGGAAAATCTATTATCTCAACTAAGTGTTTAGTTAAGTTTTCACTCTGTTGCATAAAGCCATTGCTTTGGCCTCCAGGTCTAAATTATCAGAGGTGTTCATTGGTATAACTGGGGTCTCCTTGAAGAAACCTTTCCTCTCTCCTTGACCACCACTTCCACTGCCAAAAGAATTTTTCTATGTATTGTATTCACACCTAGTTACTTTGAAGAACAAATGTATGGTAAAATGCACTTCAAATCAGATATCCCATCACAAGGATCAGTTTTCCCACTTAACTAGCTCCCAGTCAGTCAATCTGTGGCAGGCAAGGCAGCCTGATAAGTCCTAGAGATAGGCAGAAAAAGTCAAACAGCCCCAACAAGCTTTTATTCTAACTAGGTAGACAATGACTACATATTGAAATCGATGGATTTCAATGCATTGAAAATCCATACAAACTGTATCAATGTGGTTTTGGCAGGAAGGGCACCTGAGGGATCAGGAAAATCTTCATGTAGAAGCCAGCTTTTGAAGTGAGTTCTGAAGGATGTCAGAGGTTTCAAGAGGTGGAGATAGAGAATCTTCCACTGAGTTTCACTTATTTGAAAGACAAAAGGGTTAGATTATAGACTAACTCTAAGGTCCCCCTTTATCCCAGCTCTGATGTTCTGTGGTTTAGCTATAAGCCTCTTGCATCCAAACAGTAACTGTTTTTTAAGCTTTTAAACATTTTCGTTCAGGTTGTTCTTAGAGAAGGTGGGTTATTTCATACACAGCTTCATGCACTGGGAATTACTTTCCCAGCAGATCACATTTTGTATCCTAGTAGAAATCTCCCAACTCCTTTGCTTCCATCTTTCCTTAAAGAAAGTTAGACATATACCATCTTTTTAAAGCTAGAAAGGTCCTCAGATGTCATCTAGTCCAATCTCCTCATTTTTCAGATGAGGAAACTGAGGCTTTATGAAATGTGCTGAGGAAAGGGGCCCAAGGTCACCTTAAGTTGCCTAAGGTCACCCAAGGAAATAAGTCTTAGAGCAGGATTAGAACCCAAGTACTCTGACTGGGAATCTAGTACTCTTTCTACTACATAACATTTAACTCCTGACTGTATTTGACTGATTCAGTTCAATAATCATTTATAAAACACCAGCAATGTGCCAGAGGTTAGACACTGGGCTACAAAAGTGAAATGGAACTGTACCTTCCTTCCAAGAAGCTTACAATATAGTGGTATACTGCAAGCAGGAAAGCATACATATTAGCTGTGTGATCCTGGGTAAGTCACTTAAGCCTGTTTGCCTCAGTTTCCTCATCTGTAGAATGAACTGGAGAAGGAAATGGCAAACCACTCCAGTATCTTTGCCAAGAAAGCCCCAAATAGGGTCATGAAGAGTTGGGCATGACTGAACAATAACAAAACAACCACAAAAGCAAGAAGGGGATGAATACCTCTAAGCATCTCCTGGGGAATAACCACTCAAAAAAACATGGCTGCTTACAGTAACATAGGGAAGCAAAAGAATCCAACGTGAGTGTCTTTTCTATTACATTGCCCCCATTTAGGCACTCCTCCGAAGTAAACCATGCTAGACTGGGACTGTGTTTACTAAAAAGTTATTTTTACAAAGGAATTTGGAGGGAGGGCACAGACTTGGGTCTTATTGTGCCAGTCTGCTGCCTCCATTCTTATTCCCCACCCAAAGACAAAATCCTCCCTTGGTTACCTTGAGGGTTGGTTACCTTGGAGACAATCATCCTTATTCTGATGACCTACTTAAAGGAGTTTTTTAACATTCCTGGACAGCACATAACCACAGCTAAATGCTTACAAATTACAGGCTGCTGCTCTTTCTTTTTCTTTCTTTTTTTAAGCGTCCTTATTGCCAACTTAGTACCCAGTTCAGAAAGCACACTTCTTGTGTCTGGCATTGTTGATAATTAGGGTGTTTTTCAAAGGTTTGTGTGCAATATGAGATGGCCTTAAGAAGCATTCCAGAAGTAGAGGAAGACTGCACAAATGACCCCATGAGTTACTAGAGCACAGAGAAAAATCTTCACTCTTTCCTGTCCTCTGAAATACCCCACCATGGTTGTATTGATTTCTTAACAATGTGAACATATTTTCCATCTCCACTGGACAGCTGCTTCTCTCTTTCTCTGTCTTAGCCTACCTAAGGTTTTTCTCACCAGGGGACAGAGAGAGAAAGAGGGGTATTGATTGTGGTAAACCAACTGAATGACCATGGAACACTCTCTAAATGAAACTATGATGGCTTTTAGGTTCCTTCCTTGTTAAACCAAAATGAGTCTATGTTTTTGTCCTCACATATTTCAGTGAAGCTTGCCTTGTAGGCTGTATTCAGATCAGTCTTTCATTAGTTGAAGCCTTCTCCAGTGTGTCACTCATCAGTGGTAAAGTTCTTTGCTTTGGAAATGGGGCAGCAGAGATGATGAATCAGCCCCTCAAAGTCACAAGGTATGAGTGTCCATTGAAGAAACTGACGATGTTTAGCATGGATGAGAGAAGTCTCAGAGAAAACATGATAGCCGAGTTCAAATATTCAAAGGTGATAGGGGAAAGAGTCTTATTAGAGCTACAAAGCAACATGAGGAGATAGGTGTACAAGTTGCAGAGAAACAATTCAGGCCAGTTATAAGGAAAAACTTTCAAACTGTTAGAAGTGACCAGAGTTGGGGCAGTTAGGTAGTGCAATGAATAGAGCACTGGCCCTGGAGTCAGGAGGACTCAAATCTGGCCTCAGACACTTAACACTTACTAGCTGTGTGACCTTGGGCAAGTCACTTAACCCCAATTGCCCTGCCTTTCCCCCTCCAAAAAGCAAAAAAAAAAAAAAGAAGAAGAAGAAGAAGTGATCAGAGTGGAATGGGCTACCTTGGGTGGTAGTGGTTCCAGCCTCATTGGAGGTCTTCAGGCAAAGACTAGATGACCAAACATGAGATAGTCAAAGCTAGGAAGCATCATTCATACCATGAAGGCCAAGCCTCTCATTTGATGGATGAGAAATCTGAGGTTCAGAGAAGACCAGAGACTTGCTCAAGGTTTTACAGGTGGTGAGTTACTCAGCGGATTCTGTATACAGCATGGTAGGCTAAGACTCAAGAGACATAGGTTCCAATTCCCATTCTGCCACCAATTTACTAAAAAAGAAAAAAATGCACACCTCATTGGACCTCTCTGGACCTGTTTCTTCATCTAAAAAATGAAGAGAGTAGATTATGTGACCTTCCAACTCCAGTAGTCCTATCAGAGTGGCTAAAGTCTTGGTCCTAAAAACCTCAGTTTACTAGTATTTGAAATGGGAATGATAGTACTTGAACTACTTGTCTTTTGAGATTGTTGTAAAGAAGACATCTTACAAGTTCTAAAGTATTATGTAAAGGTCAATTATGTAGTTTTCTGGCCTCTTTATAGGTGTCTTCCTGACCTTTCCAGGTTAGACTGTAAAGGAGGGATATGGTCACCTTATCTCTTTCTTTTCTATCTTCCCAAGAAGACAGCATTGTCTACACTGGGTACACAGCTCTTCCAGGGTTTGGATCAGATTTTCAACCACATTTCCAATTTTTTTGTTGTTGAATTGTTTCAATCCTGTCTGACTCTCTGTGATTCCCATTTGGGGTTTTCTTGACAAAGATACTTGAGTGGCTTGACATTTCTTTCTTTCTTTCTTTCTCTCTTTCTTTTTTCTTTTCGGAGGCAGAAAGGCAGGGCAATCGGGGTTAAGTGACTTGCCCAAGGTCACATGTCTAGTAAGTGTTAAGTGTCTGAATCCGAATTTGAACTCAGATCCTCCTGACTCCAGGGCCAGAGCTCTATTTACTGCACCACCTAGCCACACTATATTCCTTTCTTTAGTGTTTCCAGTAGAGAAAGAAAAACTGACACAGTTCCTTCTCCAATTTTCCTTTCTTATGATCATCTTTCTGATGGAATATAAGCTTCTTAACACCATTGAGTGTTTCATTTTTGTCTGCTAGGTAGCATAATGAACAGCACACTCTACCTGGAGTTAGGAAGACCTGAGTTCAAGTCCAGCCTCAGACACTTTTTAGCTGTGTGACTCTGGGCAAGTCACTTAACCTCTGTTTGCTTGTTTCCTAATCTGTGAAATGGGGATAATAAGGGTGCCTATCCCCCAGAGCTGTTGTAAGGATCAAATGAGATAATCCTTGTAAAGTGCTTCACAAACCTTGAAGGACTTTTAAAATGCTATTCTGGTTGTTGTTTCTGTATCTCGAGCACTTAACACCCTGCTTGGGACATAGTAAGCGCTTGATAAATCCCTCTGGATTATTTGGCTAGTCATTGCAAGTTGCCCACAAGTATCATCCACAAATATTTGTGTTTATTCACAATTTTTTTCTATTATAATCTATAATATTATATATAATGTAATAATATATATAATATATATTATAATATATAATATTATATAATCTATAATATAATATACAATCTATAATTATAATCTATAATAATCCTAATGGATTCACTTTTCTCAATTTATTTAACCAAAATTCCTCTAGGAAATAAGCTACCCCAAAAGCCAGCTTCTTGCTTCCAACTTACATTTTATTTTTCTTTAAAAAATAAACTTTTTCCTCTGTCATCTTCCTTATTTCTATTATCTCACACTTTTTTAACTAGACTTGTGATTTCATCAGTATTGGGTACCCCTAATATATCTGCTCTACAATACAGAGTCTTAGCGATTTGTCTGGAGCACTTAGAGGTGAAGTCTGCAGGTCACCTAGACAATGAGTGACAAGGGCAGAAACACAACCAAGGACTTCAGTACTCCTAGCCAAATTCACTGTCCCTTAGACCAAGCTGCCTCTCATCCCACACTCATATTAGATGGCAATAGAAAAGAGAGGCTGTAGGTACTTTTTCAAGGATAAATATTATCTTTGTGATATTTTCAGCTCAACCAAGAACTTCCACACTCCCAGGTAATTCTTTCCATCTTTTCTAAGGTAGAAATGCTAATGATTTTTAATTAACTATTAATGAGCTATAATTTGACTCTACCACTAAAGTCTCGCTCCTTGATTGCAGCCAAAATGTCATTTCTCCCTGCCGTGTGTGTTCAGTTGTTTCAGTCCTGTCTGACTCTTTGTGACTCCATTTGGGCTTTTCTTAACAAGATACTGGAGTGGTTTGCCATTTCCTTCTCCAGTTCATTTTACAGATGAGGAAACTGAGGCAAATAGGGTAACCCAGGATCACATAACAATTGTCTCATTTGATCCTCACAACAATCCCAGATAGGAGATACTGCCATATTGCAGTTAAGGAAACTGAGACTAGTAAAGGTTAAGTGACTTGCCCAGGGTCACACAGCTAGTAAGTATCTGAGGCTATATTTGAACTCAGGTCTTCTTGACTCCAGGCCCAGTCCTCTATCTACTGTACCACTAGATGCCTACATACATAAGTTTGTCTCCTCTAATATAAATTCCTTGAGGATAAGGATTTTTTTGCTTTTGTCTTTGTTTCCCTATCACCTAATACAGGGCCTTGCACAAGTAGGTCCTCACTAAATAGTCGTAGTTTCCGTTGCCTCTCTGTTAGAGCCTTCTTTTCTTCTTTCAATTACTGGAGGAAGGCTTGCACCCACTCTCCTTGTCCATCTATTATCTCCTTCTCACTAGGTGATCATCCCATCTCCCTTCCCAGTCATACATGCCCTTGCTAATGCATTTTAATACCAGTTTTCATGTCAGTCAGGGATGTCATTAAGGAAATTCATACATGCTAGGAAATAGTAAATAGTAGCTGTCTCTCTTTTGGCCAGGAAGCCTGAGGGTCTTCTCCTCCCAGTTTGATTTTTTTTCTTTCTTGATTAAAGGAGCCTCCCCCTTGCTCAACCTCTTAAAGAGACCTATTCCCTTAATGGGGGTTACCTCACTCGAAGTAAGAACCTGAAAAAAACCTTAGCCTATAAGGAGAGACCCTGGAGTCTCTCAATGCATCTTGGGCCATCTCCAGTCATCCTGATGGATATCTGCTCAAGGGACTTAGATGGCTCTGGAGGAGAAAGTAAGGCTGGTGACCTTGTACAGGCCTTCCTCACTCAACTTCAAGTCAACTGCAAGTAATATCATCATTTCCCTGATGCCATGGTCCTCTTTGAGAACAAAGGACAAACACAACATGCTCGGAAGAAATGACAAAGGCCAATCACATAGCTAGGGGGAAGGATGCCTAGTGGCCTAAACTAAACACTAAACCAGTGGTTCTTAACCTGTGATTTGAGACCCCTTTGGGGGTCAAATGACCCTTTCACAGGGGTCACCTAAGACCATCGGAAAGCACATATTTCCAGTGGTCTTTGGAATCGAGATACCGCTCCTCTATCAGTCTCCAGGCAGGTCCACCCACATGCAGATAAGCCCACATGCAAGTATTAAAGGGTTGCAGCATGAGGAAGGTTGAGAACCACTGCACTAAACTAGCCTAAACCTAAACACTCAACTGCTACCCTACAATGTCAACAAGAGGTGAAAAAGGGCTTCCAGCAGGTTGGGTGGACATTCTGTGGCAAACTCATAAAGCAAACAAGGACAAGAATCCCACAAGATAAGCAGGTATGAATGAGCTGCAGGCTGCCATGCTGTATGGAAAAGGCAAATCAGAAAGGTCCATTTGAGTAATTGAGAACAATCAGTGATTCACATAGCTCTGAATCATGGAATCACAGGAACTTAAAGTAGAGATGTCATAAACACCCAGGTTGGAATGCCAGCCTTGTCACTGGTCACCTAAAGCGACAATGGAAGCCTGTAAAATGGGGCTAATAATACTGATATCTACCTGATAGGGTTGGATTAAGTGGGGGAAATGCTTTTAAAAATTAGAAGCATTCTCTGTAGAGGAAAAACCAGCTACTATACATGACATTATTGCCCAGAACTAGAAGAGGGATCTGTTGGCCTGACTGTTTTCAGTAAGCATGATTGCAGGTGTGAGGGGCCCACAAAGAGCATAGTATGACCCTAATGCATATGGTGACTGGCTGATTTGTAAGTTAGGAATGGAGACTGCTGGGAGAACCCGACTCATCCAGGATGATTTGATCTCTTCCAGAACACTACAGGTTTTCCCCAGAATGGATTAAATTCTTCTAAGGATGCCTAGAAGTAGAATGGAAGCCAGAAGAAGAATGTCATTTTTCAATTTTGTCCAACTCTCTGTAACTCCGGGATTTTCTTGGTAAAAATACTGGAGTGGTTCGCCATTTCTTTCTCCAGCTCAAGTTGAGGAAACTGAGGCAAACAGGGTTAAGTGACTTGCCCAGGGTCACATAGCTAGTAAGTGTCTAAATCCAGCACTCCATCCACTGTGTTTATGTGCCACCTAGCCATTCAGTTTATGTAATGCCTTACAGTTAACCAAGCACTTAATTCTATTCCCCATCTTACAAAGAGGAGACTGAGAAAGGCATCTTGACTGGAGATAGTCACATGGTGATAAGGTCTCTTGACTCCAGGTCTAGCATCCTTCCTCCTGGGTCCTGCTGCCCATTAAATGGTCAGTACTTGGGGTGACTCTTAAGTCTGCTTTATATTCTCCATAGCACCTAGCCTAGAAATCTATCTGTAGTAAAACTTAGGAAATACGTATCCAATGCTGAGTCACTCAGTGAATGAATGCTTGAAAGTAGTAGAGCTACAGAGGAAACTCTTTCAAGAAGGGATTTGTTAAACATTATCAGCACCTGACTCCATAATATACCACATAAGGACCTCTGAGGTCCCTAAGTATGTGATTCTACATTATTTTAATATAATATCCACTGAATCCATTTGCCATCTATAATTATATATTTGCCGAAAATAATTTATTCTACATAAGAAAATTCATCCTTCATAAAATTTCTCATCTACAGGGAGAAATAATAATATCTGACATTTATTAGATAGGCCACAGAGAAGTAATGAGAGGCAGCTAATAGACTCTCTGGGCACTTCTTTGGTGTTGATATAATGTCAAGGGATCTAGAAGGCATAATGAGCTGACCATCTGCAAAGGAAGGAAGGAAAGAAAGAAAAGGAAGATGAAACAGAGGAAGGGAGGGAGGGAAAGAAAGAAAAGGAAGAAACCGAGGAAGAGAGGAAGGCAGGGAGGGAAGGAAGGGAAGAAAGAAAAGGAAGAAACAGAGGGAAAACAACCATCCTATCTGTAAAACAAAGAACCTGATAGGATTAATACAAGGATCATAAGGAAGGCCTAAAAATGCCTTCTAAAAGGGAGCTACTAGAATCCTTTTCAGCACTGAGCCAGTATCACATCTAGGAATACTGACTGAAGAGACTAGTGAGCTTAGAAAACCTAGGCTTAAATCTATGCTCTGACATTTACCAGTTTTGGGACCCTGAACACGTCACTTGTGAAGCAATAACGTCCACCCTGGCTCAGGAAACCACGGGTTCAAACTCTACCTCTAACAGATAATTCCTATGTGACTTTGGACATGTCGCTTAATTTGGGGGGCCTTAGTTTCCCAATCTGTAAAATAAAAGGGCTGGATTGGATGGCCTCCAAGGTCTCTTCTAACTCTGTCATGATCTCTTTTATGCTGTGTGTCTCTAGCCGATCCAAAGGGTTTATCTACCAAGTTCTATTTAGGCCTGCCACTGTACTCTGATGACTCTAGAAGAGAAGGTGAGGCTGATGACCGTCCCTCACTTAAATCCAACTCATTTGCAAATCAAGACATTGTAATGTCATTGATACTCTTTGAAAACAACAATGCAGGCTTCCATGGGCATTGGTGGAAGGAGTTCTCTCCCCCAATGCAATCATGGATCTCTCTTTTCTTTAGCATGAGGAGTCTTATGAAGTGAATTATTCTAATCTAATTACCTTCTTGATTAATAAGAACCAAAAACATCCATCACATAATTATTTCTGTCCAAGTCATTTTTCCTGATCACATTAAAGCCATAGGTTATTTCTTCTCTAGAGGACTGTAGGGAAACTGGATTGCCAAGATAGAAGAGCCAGTTTCAGAGTGTTTGAGATCTAAAGTGATCTCTGTACCTATCTGTCTTTCAGACAGGCTTTGCTTCCTTTAGGAAAGTGAACCATATTTGACCATTAATGAACACAAAGAAATGTCTCTGTGGAAGCATAAGAAAAACAAGAATTTAAATAAAGAAAGTAGATAGCCAGTCAGCCAGGGCATTTAGAGTTGGTTTTTTTTTTTTAAACCATCCCTAAATTATTCAAATTTATAAAATTCCATAAAAGATGGGGAAGATAAGAAGGGCAAGAGATATTTCGATGCTTAACAAAATAGCATGGTTTGGGTTTTCCAAAGAGAAAACAGTGATCCTTTGTGAGTCTGTGGCACATGACAATGATGATAAAAAGAAAACCTACATTATTCAAATTTCTAAAATCCCAAAATAGAGGGGAGAGATAGGAGGGGCAAGAGGTATTTGAGGATTAGCAAACAACATGATTTTGGTTTTCTAAAGATGAAATGGTGATCCATTATAAGTCTATGGCATATGACCATGATATCTGCAGGAAGAAAACCTTCATCTACTATCTGCTTGAAATGAATTAATTGGACTTTGTTTTGTTTTGTTTTTATATTTTTCATGCAAGAGGATTTGGCAGCCCAGACCCACTTTCAGCTCTGACCATGACTGTCATAGTTTTACTCTGCCATGTTTTGTGACCATCGGCTCTAATACCAACACCCTTCTTCCCATTGTTAAGTTATATTACCCTTAAGCAGCTCATAGGAGCAGAGCAATATTGATAAGTGACTCCTCCCCTACAGAGAAAGCTTCTTATTCTCTTCACCTAAGGGGGAGGAGTAGGAGTTTGAAGGAGGAAGGTGATCATTTTCATCTTTAAACTGAATCTCCAATCTAACTTAGAGTGGAAGAAGACTTCAGGGGCCCTCCATTCCCACCTGCCTTCTTCATTTTACAGATGAGGAAACCGAGGCCTATAGAGGTTAAGTGGCTTGCCCAAGGGCAAATAAATAATAAACATCAGAGGCAAAATTTGAACTTGGGTTTTCTGACTCCAGACTCAGTACTCTTACCACCCGACCACACTAGATCTTTAGACTGAGGGATGAAAAGGGTCAGATGAGAGTAGACAGTACTGTATTTCATAAGCATGTGTTTCAGAAAGAATACTAGAATTTTTTTTAAAGACTTCCTCATTCATATTGAGGACACATCCTACTATTACACATTAGATAAACTGAAGTTAGACAGATAAACTAAATTAGATAAACTAGGCAGAAGTCAAATTCTGGGCTATCAAAGAGAAAATTCAGGCTCCAGAGGTTTGTAGGGAGAAAAAAATCAAACCCAGTGTCTAGAAGGCAGGAAGACAATGGAGCTCTAAAACATCAATTTCCTGGGACTAGATGAGAAACTAGGGAACAGGAGGGTGAAATAAAGGCTATAGTCAGCCAGTGGAAGATAAAAGTTCCAAGAGCCTAGGAATTAAGTCCATCACACCAGTTAAAGCCCAGGGAATCTGAGGTTATCAGTTGCCATAAATGAGGCAAGTATCTGAGAATCAGAATGTTAATGCAGAAAAACAAATGTATGTCTCAGTACTCAAGGAAGGCAAAGATCTGGATTCCAGGAAATTGGCATCTCTTTGCAAACCTATGCACACGTGGGTACATACCCAAGATAATGGGACAAGGCACCAGAATTCAAGAATGAATCTAATTCCAGGCAAAGGTGGCTTGTCCTCTGTCTCTGTAATGCTTCTTGTAAATCTGAGCAGCCCCTGGGCTTGTGGGCATATGCAACAAGTAATTGCAACTCTCTAAAAGCCTTGACTATGGGTATATCCTGATTACAGAAAGGGGGAGGAGGAGGAGTGCTCCAGGGGATTCCTGCAGATCCAAATCAAGCTAGACAGATTTTTAGCCTCTATAATATGAACAGAAGATGCAGTTGGGGGGAAGGAGAGAGACATAGTGAGAGAGAGAGAGAGAATGAGAGAGACAGAGGGGATAAGAGAGAGGAGGGAGAAGGAAGAGAATAGAGAACAGACAAGAGAACTAGCTTCTGAATCAGGAAAATCTGGCTTCCAGTCCTGCATCTGACACATACTGGCTATGTAACACTGAGCAAATCCCCTAGCTCCTCACTGTGCTGGGGAAGTCATTAAAGCAGGAGTACTTAACCTGTTTTGTGTTTAGGGATCTTGGACCTCCTTTGGGTCTGAATTGAATCTCAGACACACAAACTAGTTGTGTGACCCTGGGCAAGTCACTTAAACTGTCAGCCTTAGCTTCCTTATCTGTAAAATGAAGGTAATAACATCACCTTGTATTGTTTGGGGGATTAAATAAAATAGGTTAAGCATTTCACAAACTTTAAAGTGACACCAATGTGTACATTGCTCCCAAAATAATCTTCCTTATATATAGGTTTGCTTGTCAAGATGAAGTGAGATAACATATATACAGTGGGTTACAAACTTTAAAAAAGCTATATACATGTTATTGTTGTTGCTTCCTTGTGACCTTGCAAAAGTCATCTTATGTCCCTGAGCCTCAGTTTCCCCATCTGTAAAATGAGCGAGTTAGACAAGGTGGCATCTGAAATGGTCTTGTCATTCCTATACTGATAAGATCACAGAACCATGGACCTTTTATCATCATATGAATTATTATTCAGTGTCGTATGTCCTCCAATGAGTTTGTTTAAATGAATTTGATGTTACTTTAAAAAAAATACAACAGAATTGAATCAAACCACTTTCTGTTTGTAGGTGCGCCCCAACTCTGTGTAGCGGACCCTAAAGATGTGTTCAGCACAAATTTGCCAAAATGCCTATTTCTCTGTCTCGTGTTGTCTTCTCCAGTTACCCAAGCACAGGAGACAGAAGACCGGGTGATGGGGTAGCTTTAGAATTTCACCACACTAAGTGAACAAAAAAAAAAAGATTTTGATTATGCAAAAATAAAATGCATTCCTTCAGCTGTGGCAAGGCAGCCTCCAAAATGGCTATTTCTTCTGCATATAAACACCCCCCGCCTGCAAGACATGTTTACATTCTGTATTGCTCTCACCCTTTGTTCATGCATTCCTACCCAGTTAGGAGAACAGCAGAGAAAAAAGAGTTATGCCCTTCTCTAAGACCTGGCACTCATGCTGAATACAATGGGAAAGGCTAGGGCCAAATTTTAACTCTCATGTTCTTTGTCATTGTAAGAAAAATATTGTGCATTTAATTAATAATAACCATTCCTTCTGCATTTATGTTTTCATCTCTTCAAAGCTATTTGCCAAAATTAATGAATTAATTCTGCCTTTGCTATTTTATGATCTGTCTCATTATAATGGGGATGGTCTTCTCTGTGGTAGTCACTTGTGTAAGGATGTGTTTTTGCTTAGCAAATACAGCATTAAATTAATGCAAATTCATTTTTATGTTGTGCTCTCACATGGAAAATTTGCCCAGATATAAAAATATATTTTTAATGCTTTGTCCTCACTCATGCATCAAAAGGAGCATTTCCCCCTAAAATACATTTCCAACTATAAACACATAAGCTATTTAGTACAGCTTTTCTTTCTAAGTCTTTGTCAATTATTTATAAAAATCCCCTTAAGTAAATGTGTGACAATAGCCAGTGATGGAAATGGGAATTATTTGTTCCATGAAACTGATTACTATTTAATTATTTGTATAACATTAAACAATTGGATTGGCTTACCTATGGGCCTAACAGCTTGCACCATGAGTGCAAATGAAGCTTGTGTAGGGCTCAAAATCACAAGAAAGTACAAGTGAGCTCTGAAACCACCAGTCACAGTCTACCTCAACCACTTCAACTGGGTAAGACACTTCATCTCTGAATTTCAAAAATTTAGGAGAAAATAGTCAGCCATTGTACCATGTCTGACAAGTAATAACTACACACACACACACACACACACACACACACACACACACACACACACACACACACACACACCATCTCCAGTATTGGAACCAAGAACCATGGTCAAATCAATTATGCCATTGATCCTCAAAGGGATGTGTCAAGCTAATATCCTGTTTCTCCGCTCCCCATCCTTGTAACTTTCTGGACCAGAGCCCTTTCTCTCACTCCCACTTCCACATGCATATTGTCTTCCCCTATTAAAATGAAAGTTCCTTCAGAGCAAAGATTGTCTTCGCTCCATATTTGTATCCAAAGTGCTTCGCATAGGAAGCAACAAATTATTTTTACCCACTTATTCATTTTTCCCTTTCCAACTTAGGTTACAGCAGGAGAGGGAGGGGGGGAAGCCAGCAATTTAAATTTAGAATGAAATTAACACCAAAGATAATATAGAGAAAAATGAATTTTGAATCATATCTGCTACCATGTATTACATTGAACACCAATCAGATGAGAGACCTAAATACTAAAAAGTAGACCGGAAGAAAAAGGAATAAGATATTTATGAATATTTTAATCAACTGATGAAAGGAATTATTAAAGATGAAATTTGGATGGAAGAGTCCCACAAGATGGGTTGAGATACACATCTTTCAGAAGGAGCACCTAGCTTGATTACCCAACAGATCTAAGCAGAATAAGCATTGATTAGACAAAGGTAACAGAATTCTACTTGATACAAAGCAAAGAGTAAGAAACAAAGAAAAAGAAAAAAAGATGATTGGAAAACTCTCTTTGGTCAATACTTCAGTGAAACCATTATCTTATCAATATAAGTATTCCTTCTGCCAGTAAATTAGATCATAGACCTCCATGCCATTTCATATGTCTTTTAATAACTTCTCTATAGAGATCTACCCCACACCCTGACGGCCTTCTTCTGTTTCTTTCAATATCTCACTGATGGCCGTAGCATTCTAGCTGTTCGTCATTCCCAGTACATGACCTTTTCCAACCATACAGAACCTTGATGGTGGCTTTCAGTCTATTTTCTATCTTGTGCTCTGTTGCAGTATGTTTGAAGCCCTTGTATATCTTTCCATTGTACTTTGGGACACCTGAACTTTTTATTTTTATGATATTGTGCTCTAGATATCACCAGAAGAACATTAGTGTGAAAAAGACAGGCTTTTGTTGCAGCGTTGTTTGAGGTTATTAAAAGTGCCGCTCGAATTCTCTAGTGAAATCTAGCCCAATCTCTTCTTTCTTTTCACTTCTCAGCCTTTTGTGTTCATTTGAAGTGCCTCTCAAAGAGAGAGACAGAGTGAAAGATGATCAAGAAGTAGAACTCTGGACCTGTAGGTATTGATAGCAAGATAGATGATATACATATAGACAGAGGGGAGATCTCTCCATTTGTATTTCACGACATGGTAATTATATGTTTAGGTTTTTTTTAGTCTACTTAGTCTGCAAAGTCTTTGTAGGGGGATCAATACCTTTAGAACAGTGGCATCCATGAATAGTGAAATTTGAAGACACATTGATAGGGAATCCCCTCTTCTATCTGGACTGTGCTTAGAATATCCTCCATTATACTGGCAAAAGTTGTAGGATCCCTATTTCATATTTTTCTTCATTGTTGACACTTTACATATCACTGATCTTTAATTGCACCTGTGCTAGAAATTTATAGGATGTTAACACCTAGGTGGACATAGTAGATAAGAATGCCAGATGTGGAATCAGCAAGACCCAAGTTCTAATTCAGCCCCAGATGCTATGTGACCCTGGGCAAGTCACTTAACCAGTTTGCCTCAGTGTCCTCTACTGTAAAGTGGGGACAATAATAGCATCTACCTCACCGAGTTGTTATAAGGATCAAATAAGAATATTGTAAAGCCTTAACACAGTGTCCGGCACAAAATATTAATGCTTATTCCCTTTCCTTTAATTTTCCCCATCCAGAAGCTAATTTTATCAAAGAAATTCCTTAAAACTAAATTTTGTTCTACTGAGTCAAATGCTTTTTGAAAACCAATAAATAATAGACATATCTTAAATTCTCTATATCTCTAAGCATTGGACTGATCATAAAGATTCAGAAAATCACTTACGAAACTCTGACTATTCCTTTCTGTTATTTTCATCAAGGACGTTTTTGACGAGCATATCAATCATTCTCATGATTCTTAGAGATGAAAAAGTAGCTATGTAAGTCAATGACGGCCTTCTCGGTCATCTTCTTTTGGCAATAGTAATGGGGATGATGTTTTTATTTCCGCTGGAATTTGTCATTGACGGTGATACCTTAAAAATCAGTTTCTTTAAAATTTGTCACCAACAGCATGGATTTGTCCTGAATATATTTGGTCGGGTCGAGCTTCTCTCCCTGACTTCATCTTCTTCAATGCCTTTGAGTTCTGAGGTTGTAGTCTAAATGTGATTAAATTTCTATCATCAAAAATGAGAAATGATTATCATCATAGAAGCACCAAAAGATTTTCTACATTTTGCTTCTATCTCTTGTCTTCCAGTCTCATCTATGGAGGTTGTCTGGATGATCTGGCTTCCCTTGGTCTCATACCATACTCTCTAAAGGCTCATTTTCCCCTTCAACTGCTTTTTATTTAATTTTGAAGTGATAATAATAACCTTATGTTAACCTCTGTATTTTTTTTGTAAATAAGCTTGCCCTTGGCCTCCATGTTCCTACAACTTGACAAGGATAGCAGATGTTTTCTGAATGTAATTTCTTAGCTGTTGTAGCTTCTTCTTGGGGCAATTGTTTTGTTAACTTTCTCAAAGAAATAGTTTAGTTTAATTTCTCTAAATTAATTAAAATTAGTTTAGAAATTTAGTAAAATTTCTAAATTAGAAATTTAGTTAAATTTCTCTAAGAAATAGTAGTCAATACCCATTTTTGTTCATTTTCCATTTTATAAAGTTGACAAATTGCATAAACATGTCTCATACAACCTCCAGAATCTATAGGGAACTGATATAAATTTATAAATATAATATGCATTCCCCAGTAACAGTAAAAGGACATGAAAAGACAATTTTCAAAGTAGGAAATACATATTTTTAATAATCATTTGAAAAGGTGTTGCCATAATAATAAGGCAAATTCAAATTAAAGCAATTTTTAAGTTACCACCTTACAGCCATTAATTAAAATGTCAAAATGTCTTCAGAAATAAAACTCACTGTTAATAGGGCTGAGGGAAACAGGAAACCTATGACATTTTGCTGGGATTATAAGTTGGTACAAGCATTTTAAGAGTTACAAAACTTCTAATTCCTGTTGACAGAGCAACCTCGCTGGTCTACCATATCCTTAAGAATTCTTTTTTGGTGTGACGACTGAAAATTTCTGAGAGACAGAATTTCTAGGTAAATTATAATCAATTTTATTAACTATGTCTAGAAAGCAGTCAACAAAATAGGCTCATTGTTCCCTAATAAGAGTCCCAGCCCGTTAAACCTTCAATATTTATAAAGCCTTTTGAAAAGGACAGACATCAACTCTGATTGGTTAACAAGGAATAAGAGAATGAATATTATAATGAGAGGCGGGCTTACTGCAGTGAACGTCTTGTGATGCTGAGTTGGTCAAAGACAGTCCTCAATATCTGTCTAACCCACCCGACAAAAGAGAGAATCCACATTTTCCCAGACCAGAGTAAACACACTGAGCAGGAATCCAGCATCTGACCTAAACTTAGAATCTCTTTACTATCTTTAATTAGACTTTGGCTTTCCTGGTTGGCTAAATCTAGCCCAAGATTTCCCACAATGGTTGACTTCTAGATGAGGAAGTAGGAAACCCTTTAGTCTCAATTCAATAATAGTTTATTAATATATGAAAGAAATAATCATTTCTCTCATTGGACTAGACCTATGAATTCATTGGATAGGTAATTCCCAGTAAAAGAAATTTTCTTTGCCAATGCAGATAAGAGAGATTTTTCTGTGGCACCATAAGGTTGTGACTGACTTAAGCAAGATCACACTGGCAACTGTGTATCAGAAGCAGAATTTGAACTCACATCTTTCTAACTCCGAAGCTGATTTTCTATTTATTATGCCATGCTAACTTTCAAGAATGTTATTAAATAGAACTCTGTGTGTGTGTGTGTGTGTGTGTGTATATAGATAGATAAATAGATAGATAGATAGATAGATAGATAGATAGATAGATAGACACATATATTCACACACAAAAAAATTAGAACTAGAAATGATTTCTAGGCTTAAAAATTGGAGAACAGCTAAATAAATTCTGGTATATCAATGTAATCCAATACCACTGGATCATTTAAAATGACAAATATTAAGTATACAAAGAAATTCAGAAAGATTTCTCCAAAACTATATGAGGCAAAGATAGCAGGATGAATAATACCACATACCCATTCACCATAATTATGTTAATAAAAAAATTTAAAAAGCAACAGCAACAGTTTTATATGATCACAGAGAAATCTACTGAAAAGGGATACCAAAGAAACATTGTGATATTTTTTGCTTTGTTAAAGTTCATGTTTTAGTATTATTTCTTTTTTTTTTATTTTAAATCTGAATAGTTTGGGTTTGATTAATTTATTTGAGCAGCCAGGTGGTGCAGGGGACAGTGCTACAGCCAGCATCTGGAAGACCTGAGTTCAAATTCAGCCTGAAATATTTACTGGTGGTTTGACCCTGGGAAAGTCACTCAATCTCCCACAGCCTCAGTTTCCTTACCGGTAAAATATAAATTATAAAAGCATAACCTCCCAAGGTTCTTGTGAGCAGAAAAGCATTTGTAAACCATAAAAGAGCATATAACTGTATATAATAAATGTATATATAAAGTAGCATATAAATATTAGTTATAATTTATTATTATTAATTGGAGTTCCAGTTTTGATTAATGTTTATTGAGAGTATAAATGAATTTATAATAAAAACATGTGCATGCACTTTTCCTTTAGAGCAGTGGTTCTCAACTTTCCTAATGCCGCACCCTTTAATACTCATATGTGGGCGTATCTGCATGTGGGCAGACCCTCCTGGAGAGGGATAGAGGAGCCGTGTCTCAGTTCCTAAGACCATTGGAAATATATGTTTTCCCAAAGGGGTCGTGACCCACAGGTTGAGAACCACTGCTTTAGAGTATTATATAAAAATTATAGGGCAGCTAAGTGGATAGAGCGTCCAGCCTGAAGTCAGGAAGACCTGAGTTCAAATCCAGCCTCAGACACTTTACTAGCAGTGTGACCCTGGGCAAGTCACTTAACTCTGTTTGCCTCGGTTTCCTCATCTGTGAAATGAGTTGGAGAGGGCAATGTCAAACCAATCCAGTATCTTTGACAGGAAGACCACAAATGTCCAATTCTTTGTGACCCCCTGACTGAAAAGGTTGAACAACAACATTATTCTTGAGGGCTAGATTTGGAATTGGAGGACCTTTGTCCAAATGGTACCTCTGATACTTAATCCCTGGGTGACCTTGAATGAGTCCTTTATTTTTTTTGTCCCTTAGTTTTTTCATCTGTAAAATTTGGGGTTGGACTTTTAGGAATTACTACAGTCCCTAAGTCAATTATCTATCCCCCCAAAAAATTTTTAAATATTGATACTTGATAGTTTTCCTTCTGTGTGTGTGTGCATGCACACATGCATAGTTCAGTCACTGCGGTTGTGTCCAACTCTCCATGACCCCATTTGGGGTTTTCTTGACAAAGATACTGGAGTGATTTGCCATTTCCTTCTCCAGCTCATTTTCCTGATGAGGAAACTGAGGCAAATGGGGTGAAATGATTTTCCTGGGTCATATATCTGACTCTGGATTTGAAGTCAGGCAGATGAATCTTCCTGATTCCAAACCCAGCGCTCCATTCACTGTGCCACCTAGCTGCCCTCTTCCAAGTACGGGATACTACAAATGCTCTTAAGGTAATAGAGAAGTTCTGGTTATAGCATTTCTAATTAGCAAAGCCCTTTGTTAAAATTTAAAGACAAGGGTGAGGGTTAGGGTTAGGGTTAGGGTGAAGGTTAGAGTTAGGGTTAGGGTGAGGGTTGGGTGAGGGTTAGGGTTAGGGTTAGTGTTAGGGTGAGGTTTGGGCTTAGGGTTAGGGTCAGGGATAGGGTTAGGGTGAGGGTGAGGTTTAAGGTGAGGGGTCTCTGGGTCCCTGATGCAGTTTTAGGGGGAAGGGAAAAAAAAGAGGCAGAGAAGGAAAAGACGAAGACAGAAGGTGTCTTTGCGCCAACTTGTCAGAAAAGCCACTGCAGGGATCTGGCATTGGGAAGCTTAGCCTGGCACTTTCCAGTTCTCTGTGTAAATACAAAAAAGCCTTTTGTGCTTCCTTTATTTGTTACACAAAGGAATCATTGCTTACAGCCAGATGCTTTGCAATTATAACCCGGCAAAGAAAGCATAATTTAACATCAGAATTGCCTAAGGGAAATAGGGCTGTTACAGCATTATAGAGCATTAAGGGGCTCTATGACATATTATTACATTCAGTCCCCAACTCACAAATAGGTTGCATTTGTTCTGTTGAGTCAGTTGTTTGAAATTCAGAATGCATTTTCACCTGGGTTTAAATCCTGTTTCACCTGCTTGCCTTCTGTATAATTTTGGGCTAGTCATGTAACTTTTCTGGGCCTCTGTTGGACTGGGGCTTTGAAGGCCCTTCTCCCCAAATGAATGTTTCTATAAAATAATTGTTATAAAATGATGCTTAGGTTCAGAGGCTAGCCAAAGAAATCTCATAAGGTAGCTGAAATATTCTTCATTTAGCTACACTAGAAATAATAGAAAAGTACCCATTACATTCTGAAGGAGGCCCATTCCACTACTGGATTGTTCTAATTGTTTCTCCTTAAAAAGAGCCTAATTTTGCCTCTTTGAAACTTTCTTCTCATTTCTCTCAGTTCCATCCCTCCGGGACCACATGGAACAGCCGCTTTCCACATCACAGCAAACAACTATCCTGCCCTCCCTAAATTTTCTCTCTTCCAGGCAAACTCTCCTCAGATGTGTCCCTATGCCCCTAAGGGAAAAAAAAGAGTTGGTAGAGAAAACACTCTGGGTTAAACGTTCATTTCCCCACCAGGGATTACTGGGAGGTCTTCAAGGCCCAGAACTACTTGGTTGATACCTGAGGGTAAAGAGGAGTGGGGAAGAGAATGAAGGTGCCTTGGAACAGGGAGTATATAGTATATAAGCAAATGTTCATATTGTATAAAATGTGAGAAATTCACTAGTTGGAGGTTTAGAATGAGACAGTCCCTATATGCTGAATTTTGTGTGGTCTTCTCAAATATTCTGGTAAAGTAGAGAATAAATTAAAATTTTTCCCCAGTGTTTCTCTGTGATACCAAAATACTATAGCAATTTTACAATTAAAAGAGAGAATGAGTTCAATGAGAAACTAAATCACCAGAAACTTTTTTTTCCTTCAAGAAATAGGAATAATTTAGGAGGTACAAAGATATATCATAGGTACATATTGAACCTCTGAAAGAGATGTATGACAGGGTGTCAGAAAGGGGAATTGTGGTAAATCATTAAAGATAAACTAAAATAGCATTGAATGTGACCAAAAAAAAAAATAAAATATGCATTTTGGGGAGTCACAGAAAGAAGAGGCAAGAAGAGGGAGAGGAGCCTGTCAGGCAAGGAAGAGATGAGAATAGAAAGAAGGGGCATATTAAATACAATCCTCTGCTTCTAGAATCTCCTGGAAATTAACATGTCACAATGATAGCTAGGCCAGCTTCCCTACTCATTCTCTCCAAGGGAGTAGAGGGATATTTTGATTTTCACCCCAAAGAAGTCATTCCGTTTTTGAGGGTAGTTTCACAAGGAAATGCCTTATTATTGTTTCAGACAGAGAACTGAACCATCCTCTTCCCACCCCAAACAAGGAATCTCTCTGCCTACTATTTGATGCAAGACACTGTTAATAGAATGAGAATTTAGCAGCATAAGGATTTTTTCACTTGAAAATTAGGGGAAAGAAGTCCTCTAGGACTCATAGGTTCTCACCTCCTCACCTTGGTAGTAGCCGTGCAACTGGGGAACATTGAGTGAAAAATAAGGGAGTGGTGGAAACATAAGGAAATAAGAGAAGAGAATTTTGAAAAACCATTAGTACATGTTTCATCTATTGTGTAACCGAGTTAAAGTCATAGTGATTATATTGTTTTCAAATAAACACACAAAATGCAAGTTTTAACCAATCAGTGGTCAAGTCCACCAACAGGTCTTAAAAAGCAAGTGTTGGGCTAGCATACTGCCCATTGTCAGGAAGTCTAGCATGCAGCAGCAGGAATATGTGCATGTAATGAATGACTTGTTTATAATATAATACTATATGGTTACATGGTTACAATACTGCATCATCAAAATTTCAATGCAAGAAAAAACCCACAAATTTACAATAAATTTTAAAATTTAAGATATGTCATTTTCTTTAAAAATATTATTTTTTAAATGATATAATTTTTAAAAAACCATTAAAAGGTTAAAGAAAATAGATTTCCAGAGGGGCACTGAGTCATTTTTTTTTAAAGAGGGCAGTAAGCCAAATAAGTTTGGGCACCTCTGCTTTAGGAAATCCAGTATCTAAAATTCACTTGTACTAAAGTATAAGCACAGAGCAGCCAGGTGGCACAGTGGATAGAGGGCAGAGCCTAGAGTTAGGAGGACCTGAGTTCAGATGTAACCTGAGTCACTTACCCCTGTTTGCCTCAGTTTCCTCATCTGTAAAGTGAGCTGGAGAAGCAAATGGCAAACCACTGCAGTATCTTTGCCAAGAAAATCCAGAACAGAGTCACAAAGAGATGGACGTGACTAAAAAAGACTGAACAACAACAACACAAGTATAAGTGCAATTTTTCTGATATTATAAGATCATAGGAGACCTGTAAAGGCACCTTAAAAAACCATCCAGTCCAACTCTCTTATTTTACAGTTGAGGAAACACAAAATCAGAGAGGGGACCACTCATATTCAAGTACATACTGCTAGAGCAAAGAAACTTTTTTTTCCAGAATCACACAGTTCTGGGCATAAACCAATGCCATTGCCAACGAACACAAGTTAATTGCAAACACCAGTGTCCTGGGATTCTTTTCCGGCTTCCATAAGGCCTGAGATAATCCATTTCTTCATTCTTAAGAAGCTAAATGAATTTGGATCTTTCATACATTTTAGCCTATTTTTGAGATCCCCCTCCCCCATAGATCTTTATTAATTGGACTTTCTGTGTTTCAGAAACTCAATAAATCATAGCTTTGACTCAGACAGTTAAAGTATCCAAGACATCTCCATAATAAGATTCAGCTTGGAATTCCCGATATCACCTTATAGCCATGAATAACTTGATCTGTTGACTTCAGGAGTGGGAGGAAGCTGAGGGGGCAGAAGGGAAATGGGGAATGGAGATCTTGAATTAGTTTAGAGTCTCCCACACCAGTATTATCTCATGTAAAAGACTTTGAAAGAGCTACTTCTGTTCTGGTTCCTATCATGCACTATTCAATTCTTTACATTACGAACAAGATGCTACGTATGGAAATATGAGCTTCTTAAATCCATACCCATCCTTAAACTCCATCTCAACCTTCTACAAGCTTTCTCTAATTCCTTTTGCTGTAATTATCTCTACTCAACCAATCAGCAAACATTTGTTAAGTCCCTACTGTCTGCCAGGTACTACACTAGGTTATGGGAACACGGAGACAAAAATGAGACAGCCCCTGCCCTCAAGGAGATTACATTCTATTAAGGGAAATAGGTACACATATTAGTATATACAGGTCAATACAGGGTAATTTAGGGGTGAAAAGTGAGGAGTTAGCAGCTGGTAAAAGGGTTAGTGGGGTCAGAAAAGGTCTCTTGTACTTGAGCTGAGTTTTGTGAACCTTTAAGCACTTTTTGGGCTCCGATTCAACCTGGCCCACTTTCATTAGTGATACAAATGCTCAGATTCCTTGACAGTCTGGCCAATATGGCAGATTTTTAGAGTCACAACTACCATCTATCGGTGTTCTAATAAACCTTGTCTTTGACTGGGGGGAAAAGGTACTACATGGATTATTATTATCTAAGGCGCCCATTCTTATCTTTTTTTAATCCCTTTGGCAGTGATACAAAAACCTATGGGGCCCTTCTCAGAACAATGTTTTTTAGAATGCATAAAATAAAATGTAGAGAATTACAAAGGAAACAATATTGAAATCCAGTTATCAGAAAACATTTTAATAGTTCATATGACCCATGGTTAAGAACCCCAAAGTGAAGGTCAGTTTCAGCTCTAGAATCCTATCACTGATTGAATGAATGAAGTTAATCAGTTGTTAAGGGAATCAATAGGCCAGTTGCTACTGGTCTAATCCAGGTTAACAGCTGGAATAGAATAAATTCACAGATACTTCTTGAGATATGAACCATTTCAAAACCTGAAGAATTTTAAAATTAGACTACATCAAGATTTTTATCTGGTTCCTATTTTCACCATTTGATTATATCATGAATACTAAAACGTGCACGCACACGTGTGTGTATGTGTGTGTAATATACATCCATATTTTCTGGTTGTGTCTGCTCTAGAACATTGGTATTGAGAAGATAGTTTTCTTAACCTTCATGAAGGTCATTGCCTTGTAAACTAGAATAGTCATTTAATAAAAAAGGAAAGAAAATCAATTTTATCAAAAAAGATCATTTTTCAGACCCGTTTAACTTTGTTCAAGGCCTTTTACCTTAATGGTTTATAGATAGATAGATAGATAGATAGAGATATATAGATATAGATATAGATATATACCCTCCCTATTTTCAGCTACAGTTTTTAGAGCAGAGCCTTAAATAGAAGTTTTCTCACCTGGGGCAAAAAAAAAAACCACCCACAATTGGGAGGGTTGTGGAACAGTGTGTACCAGAGACACAAAGGACATCCCAAACCTGAAAGGGAATTGTTTCACACACACACACACACACACACACACACACACACACACACACACACACACACACCCCAAAGGGTAGAAGAGAGATAGACCCTGGGAGAGGGCCACCAAAGCAATGTTCCATGGGAATAGCAAGCCAAATCCAAAACAAGGTGATCTATGTAGCTGCACAAGCCATCAGAAGATGCTATGGTCAGGTGCAGAAACAGCATTTGTCCAGTGAAAGAAACACTGCACCCCCTATATGTTGGTACCCCGGGACAAAACCCTATTTCTCCATGTTAGTTACAGCTCTGTGTAAGAGTAAGGATGCCTACAACAACCTGGTCCATTCAAAGGGTTTAGATAAAAGTTTGGAATGATTTGGTCATGGTATCACAAGAAACTAAAACCACCATCCCTCTTACAAAAGAAAGGAAATTTTTGAAATCAAACTAGGCTGAATTTGGGGGTTAGGGGGAGAAATGCCACATGTTGAATGAGAGATGAGAGCCCAGAATTCATAAAGAAATAAAATTGACAGGCTCAAGATGGCCCCTCATATATGAACACATTGTACACTGGCTGCTCTGTATTATCAGAAAAGGAAATTCTTTCTAACTGCACCATTTGTTTCCTGGAAGGGAAAAGTTAATATACTACAAAGTAGGAGGAGACAAGAAGACATTATGAAAGAAATTTAACTTTCTTACCAAGTTATACGTTTTCCTTTAAGAGAAAAAAAGAAAAGATAAATGAATCCAGGGAAAGAAAGCAAAATGCCCTAAGCCCCACACAGCTCCAGAGCAGAGATAGTGAATTTGCAATGAAGGTTTGACTGTGTCCTTAAAGGAGCTAAGGCTTTGGGGTTTGTTTGGTTTGGCTTTTTTTTTTCATGAACTTGGCAAAGAAGACGCCAGAGCACAGCTACAATTACCCAGCTCTGTATTTAGCATCTTTCCCCATGCTGTTTATAAGCTTCAAAAAAGCTGATCGGCTCCTGGCTGCTTGGAGTTGGGACTGAGTTGCTGGAGTTGCCAGTGGGGACATTAATGGGCTTCATTAAAGTCTATTTTGTCATTTCAACCAAACTTTCTCCTTTTAAGCAATCAACAGGACTTCTAAGGCTCCAGGAAACTTTGAACTCATGAGATGGAGGATAATTTGCTTTCTGGAAAAAACAGTTTGTAGACACCAAAAACAGAACATAGAAATGATCTATTCTTATTTATTGAAAATATACAGGTTTGCTTTGCAATGCAGATGACGCTGGCTTAATGCCATAAATAATATTCACAGAGGGATAGCTTTAGAGCTGGGAGATACCTTAGAGGTCATCCGGTTCAACCCTCTCATGTTGCAAAAAAGGAAATTAAGGCCATGAGAGGTTAATTGACTTGTCCAAGGTCATAGAGGTAATAAGAGGCAGAGCTGAAGGTTTGAATCCAGGTTGGCTTGGCCTAACGTTTTTTCCATTACACAATATATCCCACTGTTCCTAAAAAGTTAAGTGAAAATCAAAATTTTTAAAATCTGATCACAAAATGGACTACGTAAGAGGGTACCATTGAATGAAATCCTGCAGCAAATCCTTTGGGGAATTAACATGTCATTGCCTCATTTATATATAAAATGCCAAGCAGTCTATCAACAGCATTTATTAAGAGCTCACTACAGTAGGTGTCAATATTGTACTAAGCACTGAGAATGGAAAGAAAAAAGTGACATGCCATCCCTGCCCTCAAGAAACTCACATTATCGTGGAGGAGACCAATGTGAGAATCACCAGGCAGACATAAGGTAGACATAGAATAGACGGTGTATTGAGAGGGGATGCCCTGAGCATGGAGCGTGGGACTGGTGGGTGGCTCTCAAAGAGGGTAAAGTTTGGGTTGGGTAAGCACGAGCCCATTCCAGGCCAATGCAAAAGCAGGGAGATGGGAGAGGTAGTGTTACATAGGAGGAATTTTGTTGTGATTATTCAGTAGTTTTATTTGTGTTTGACTCTTCATGACCCCATTTGGGGTTTTCTTGGCAAAGATACTGGAGTGGTTTGCCATTTCCTTCTCCAGCTCATTTTACAGATAAGGAAACTGAGGCAAACAGGGTGAAGTGACTTCCACAGGGTCACACAGCTAGTGAGTGTCTGAGGCCAAATTTTAAGTCAGGTCTTCCTGACTCCAGGCCTGGGGCTCTATTCACTGTGCCACTTATTAAAGGTAAAAGCTGACCAGTAATTTATTTTCCCTAGCACTTTCACGGTCTCTTTAACTGGCTGTACTGCTCCAGAAGAATTCATCTTATACTTTCATCCTGTGCCTCGAGAATGGAAACAGAAAGTACCCACATAAAGCCAGAGAGTCAGGCTCAAGTTTTAGCAGAACCATACTCTAAGTCAAGGACATTCTGTCAAGTTCAGACAGGAGAGACATTATTTTAAAGCAAATCCCTCACAGATATGGGAATCACTTCAAAGTTTCCTTCTGCTATGAGCCCCTACCATAACCCCACAGGGCTTCTTTTTCCAACTCCCAACCTCTTTCTACCACAATACTTTTCCAGCTACCTCAGGCTGTTTGGTGTTCTCAGCCTTGGGGTTTAGGATTAGGCAGGACCTGATGGAACAGGCCCCACTTTGTTTCAAGAAGTTCTGAGAGTGTGGAGCCCAGAGACTCCACTGGACATGGCTTTAAGAACTATACCTTGCTCTAGTCCGTGAACTGTGAATAGTTTTCAGTTTGCCAAGCACTTTATTAAACTTGCATTGGGAAAAATTACATCTTTATTTCAGTATAATTGCTTTCCTTTATGCATTTAAAAAACATTATTTCAAGTGTTCTATAGGCTTCACCAGATTAGCAAAGGAGTCCAGGAAACAAAAAAATGTTAAGAATTCTTGGATTCCTCCAATACAATCCAGTAAACATTTATTGAATGTCTACTATATGTCAGGCTCTGTACTAAGCACTGGAGATACAATTGATAAAAAGTGTTAGTCCCTGCCCTCAAGAAGCTTACAATCTAATGGGAGAAGACAACACACAAAAGAAGGCAGGAAAGTTGGGGAGAGAAGGAAGACCAAGAGATATCTGTGCATTAAAAGAAGTTTACAGTTCCACTCTCTAACCCTCCCTAAAATAAATTCTAGCACAGATCCTCTGATCTGTTTTGCATCCTTTCTGCAATTCATCCTCACTGGTGGCCCAGCCACAACCAGTTTAGATAGACCCCTGCAATAAACGTGTGGGAAAACAAGATCAAGAGTCGTGTAGGATGTACAAGCATGGATGAGTTTCAAGCTGCATCACTGGAGGCAATATCCACATCAGTGGGAGCACAGACCCACTTGAGCATTGAGAGCTATAAGGGGCCTCCTCTGATTCTCCCAGTTGCTGGATCAAACCAATCTTATTCAAAACAGAGCAGTGCTGTAGTCTGCCAAGATCTTTTTGGATCCTGACTCCATCATCTAATACATTAGCTAATCTTCCCTGTTTTGTATCATCTGGAAATGTGATAAGTATGCCTTCTGTGCCACCATCCAAGCGATTAATAAGAATGGATCCTGGGGCCAACCATAGATCCCTGGTAGACTGTACTAAAAGCCTCCTGCCATGTTGATGTTGAAACATCAACAATTTAGTCAATCAGTTTGATCATCCCCCAAGTCTGAATCCATTCAGTAGAACTGTCATTTAATCCATATCCATCCACAAGAGATAAGGAGATACTTGATCAAAAGCTTTGCTAAAATCTAGGTAAACTATTTCCATAGCATTCCTCTTTTCTGCCAGATGAATAATCTTGCCAGAAAAGGAAATGGCATGAGTCTGGCTTGACTTATTGTTGATGAAGCCATGTTGGCTTTTTTATGATCACAGCTTCTCTTTTAAAATATTCAATTTTCTTCCATTTTAGAACTTTCCCAAGAATCAACATCAAGCTCACTGGCCTAGAGTTGGTAGATTCATCTCTCCCTTTTTTGAAAGCCAAGATGACATGCTCCTTCCTCCCATCCTGTGGTACCTCTTGCATTTTCCGTGACATTTAAACTATTACTAACATATGACTCAGCAGTCACATCTACCAGTTCTTTCAGTTTCCAAGTACAGCATTCCGTGGGGTCTGGTACCTTGAACTCACTTGTCACGGCCAACTATATGCTCTCTAATTTTTCTCTTTACTTGTCTTTAGTATCAATGGCCTTAGTTATTTTTGTTCTGTCATTTTCAATGCAAATGTAATCCTCCTTGTCAGAGAAAAAAGAAGCAAAATCAGAATCAAGTGACTGCTCAGTATCATCCCATCTACCTCAAGGTCCTAGCCCTTCTTTAACACTCTATTTTTTTCTTCTAATATAACTTTTTTTAATATCTTTTTCTTTTTGTTGGCTTTAGCTTCCCTCATCAGGTTCAGCTCATTCTGAGATTTCATATTCCCAACACTGCTTTTACAGAACTACGCCACCAGACTCTTATATTCATCTTTTGTTACCTGATTTTGCTTCTGTCTTCTATACATTTCTCTTTTTATAACTAGACTTAAGATTTCATCAGCAGAGAAAACTCTTCGATGAGAAAACCCTTTATACCAGCAGTTCTCCAACGTTTTGGTCTCGGCATCTTTTATAGTCTAAAAAATTATTGAGCACCCTTCAAAAAGCTTTTGTGCATGTGGGTTACATCTAGTGATATTTATTTCATTAAAAATTAAAATGCCGGGGCAGAGCCAAGATGGCGGCGTAGCAGCAGCAACATATCGCAGCTCTCACATAGCCACCCCAAAATACCCATAAAATAGGACTCTAAACCAATCCTGGAACTCCAAAACGCACACAAAGATACTTCCCACTAAAGTCAGCT
>CM053581.1:360558122-360587081 GCA_028627135.1 Pseudochirops cupreus | reverse complement strand
GTATATATATATATATATATATATATATATATGTGTGTGTGTGTGTGTGTGTGTATATACATATATATATATATGCAATTATTATTATTATTATTGACTACATCCAACTGGAACTTGAGATACACAGTTGGGAGATCCATTCTGCCCTACCAAAAAGTGACATAGGAGAGAATAGACTGGGGGAGGGGGGAAACACTGGGATGGCTGTTTTGGGGTGGTGGGCGGGGGAAAGATGGAGAGAAAATATGTAACTCAAAAAAAATTTAATAAAATAAATTTTAAAAAAAATTAAAATGCCTTAGTAGTATTAGGAAAATAGCTTTGACTTTGCAGGTAGGCAGAAGGGAGTCTGTTCTGTGAAGTTTGGATTCAGTTTCAAAGGGCTACACTTGAGGACCTAGAGGGCCTCAAGGCCATCCCAATCCCTGGTCTAGCCCATCAATATAATCTAACTCTTTGTGTCACAGACCTCTTTGGCAGATTTATGTAATCTATGGAGCCCTTCTGCGAATATTTTTTAATGCTTTAAAAAATGAAACTAATTATATTTGTTTATATTTAGTGAAATACAGTCAAAATATGCTTGTTAAAGTTCACAGATCCCAGTCTAGATTCTAGAGAAATCCAGATGTTTTTCAGATAAGGAAACTGATGCCCAGAAAAATATGAGGAGCAGAAGGAGGATGGGAACATAGCTCTCCAAGCTCTCGATCTAATATTCCACACTTTCTGTGCATAGATTCCAGTTACTCCAGGTTCTCTGACATGCCTAGAAATGTCCTGACTTCAGAGTCAGACAAGAAAGGAACAGAAAGCTGGAGCACCTTATACACGGAAAGTCAGTGCGGCATCTTGGAAAGAGGAAAATAATTCTGGATTTAGAGTCAAAGGCTGTTTGTTATTCAGCCATGTCTGGCTCTTCCCAACCCCATCTGCAAAGTTTGCCAAGCACTTTATTTTGTAACCATATAAAAGAGGTGGTAAGATTTTGTTATTTTTGTTCTGACTCTGTGACCCCATTGGGGTTTTGTTAGCAAAGACACTGGAGTGGCTTACCACTTCCTTCTCCCATTCATTTTACAGATGAGAAAATTGAGACAGATTAAGTGACTTGCCCAGGGTCACACAGCTAGCAAGTGTCTGAGACTCTGGGCCAGGCAAACTAGCCCCACCTAGCTGGCCCTAAGAGTCAAAGGACCCGAGTTCAAATTCTGCCTTTGCCATTTACTACCTCTGAGACCTTAAGCAAGTCACTTCTCACCCCTGTCTCCACCTATGAAATGAAATGGTTGGACTTGACATACCCTAAAATCCCTTCCAGATGAAGATCCGATGCTTTGATGTTAATGTTTTAAGGTTTTTTATCGTCCCAGCCTCATTAGGCTAACCTGACTTGTTTCAGCCCTGGGATATGGACCAGGGCTTGTTTTCATGGTTGATTTCACAGCAAACAAAGGATCGCCCAGAGACACAGTTGGGATTACCACAGCAAATCAATCTCTTTCCCCCAGTGCCAACCATCCGGCTTTGCCTAAATGAGTTCCTGAGCCCTAGTGGAAAGACTAGATGTATTTAAAGTTGGGAACACAAATGCCATCACTGGCTTCGGTCAGACCCGTGCCAACCCAAAAACGCAAGTTGACAGCCATTTTTGCTGTGATTGTGTTTATCTGTAAAGGTGCCAAGGATGGGGAGGAAGGAAGAGGCTTTGCCAAATAAACAAAACCTCTAGTCCTCAAGATATATTCATAGTGAAAAGGCCAAATTCCTTAACATTCCTGGATGGGGCTACAGATGAATCTGTTTACACTGGGATTTCTAGTCATTAAGCAGCTCTTTTGTGGAAGGGACTGATTGCTGGCTCACCAGCTTTGGTCTGTGTACATGGAAAGGTTTGGAGGGGTTTGAAGGGTTGCTTTCCCCTTAGAAAGTTAGAGAAACCAGAAGCCTTGAACTCTTAGAGAGAAAGTAGCATGCATCCTCCCTCGGGCTGACTTGTCCATATAGAAAAATTAAATAAGGCAATCCCAGTCAAAGCCTTGACCCCAGGTGGCATTCAGATTGGTATTTGCCCCAGTGATCCCTTGTACAAAGTGCCAAGGGAACCTCAGGTTGGTCAGTAGAGAAGAGGGGACCCTATGTCTCATGACTTTTGCTGTCTTTTTTTTTTAATTTATGGAATAAAACAAGCATTTCAAGTATAATAAAAAAGATGATTGCACAAGAAACTGCAAATCTCCTATACACAAATTATTTCTGTCAAATATACAACAAAGTTATCATATAATTTTTTCTTCCCTTCCCCACCACACCCTAAAGATAACCACCATTAGTTGCAAATAGGGGTGTGTGTGTGTGTGTGTGTGTGTGTGTGTGTGTGTGTGTGTGTGTGTGTAAAATTATTCCACACTTACTTCTATTTATCAGTTCTTTCTCTATGCAGATAGCACCTTCCCTCATTCATCCTTATAGTTAATTTGGGCATTTATAATAGTCAAAATAACTTGCTTCTTCCTTGAAAATACAATCTTGAACATTGAGATGGTATGGAGGAATATGGCCCTTATAAAGCTCTTAAAATCTGGGAAACAAAAGATTCTTGAAAATATTTTTTTTCCAACTGCCCCCATGATTTCATTAGCATGGTATACTCCCAGAGCGGAGACTCTCTCCACTGGTGCAAATGAGTTACTTCTCCACAGATTATAGTCTTAGAGACTTGAGAGATAGGGGGAGTGGGAGGCAATGAAGAGGGTGAATCACTTCTGCCTGGTCACACACTTATCAGAGATGGAATTTGAACACAGATCTTCTTGACTCCATGGCTAGCCCTCTATCCACTATGCCAAGCTATCTTTCTATTTATGATATACTTATTATTAGATTATACTTATAATAATAATGATAAAAGCTAGCATTTCTATATAGCACTTTAAGATATGCAAAGCATTTTATAAATAAGATATCGATTTATCCTCACACCAACCCTGGGAGATAGGTGTGATTATTATCCCCATTTCACAGATGAAGGAACTTTGACTGAGGGATATTAAGTGACTTGCCCACAGTCGCACAGCTGGCAAGTGTCTGGGGCAGAATTCCAACTCAGATTTTCCTAACTCTAGGTCCAGCACTCTCTCCTCTGTACCATTTAAATATACTAAACTATATGTTTAATTAAAAATATATTATTTTAAATTAAAACTGATCATAAAATGCTGAATTCTTACATATGCGTAGAACCTAAGTTCTTTGATGGCAGAGACTGTCCTGGTTTTGTCTTTGTGTTCTTAGCACCTCCAAAAAATAAGTGTTTAATAAATATTGGCGGGGGGGGAGGTTTGGTGTGGTTGGTATGATTGATATCATTTAAGCCTCACAATAACCCCATGAGATAGGAACAAGTATTAGCATCCTTATAAGGAGGAAAATGAAACTCAAGGACGTTCAATAATTTGCCCAAGGTCATAGAACCACAAATACTGAGTTGGAAAGCACCTTGGAGGCATTCATGTTCAATTCCCTCATTTTCTAGATGGGATTATAGTTTCAGAACTGGAAAGGACTTTAAAAGGCCTTCAAGACCAACCTCCTCATTTAACAATTGAAGAAACTGAGGCAGGTGGGGGTTAAGTGACTTGCCCAGGGTCACATTGCTGATAAGTATCAAAGACCAGATTTGAACCTAGGTCCTCCCGATTCCAATTCCAGCTGCAGAAAGAGGCAGAGTAGATAGAGTGCTAGGCCTGGAGTCAGAAAGACCTAAGTTCAGATCTATCCTGAAGCACTTACTACGTGACTGTGGTTGAGTCACTAAACTTTGTCCAGCTCAAGTGTAAAATAATAACAGCACCTCCCTCCCAGAGCTATTGTGAAAATCAAATGAGATCGTATTTGTAAAGGTGCTTAGCACAGTATTTGGCACACAACAGGTGCTCTTTTTTTTCCCCACGTGGAAGATATTATTTATCAAAGTCTTTAAAATTAAATTTTGGCATGTTGCCATGTACATAAGTACTTAATACATGCTTGTTTCCTCCCTTCCTCTTAAGAGGTTCAGAATCCATCATAGAGGTGTTTTCCTGCAGGGAGGTAACCATCTCCTTTACAAGATTCCACCAGGAACCAGGATGACGTGTCCCTGAGTTCCTAACTCAGTGTTCCATTTGCTTTCCTCAGATCCCTACGTGAAGATTCACCTGATGCAGAATGGCAAGAGGCTGAAGAAGAAAAAGACCACAATTAAGAAGAACACACTGAATCCCTACTATAATGAATCGTTCAGCTTTGAAGTACCCTTCGAGCAGATCCAGGTAATGTCGGACACAACAAGGTCTTTGAGTTCCACTCCTGTGGACCTCCAAAATATCCAATGCAGACCTCATTGAGTAGTAAGGGAGCTATGCCTCCCTTAGCACCTGTGGTCCCACTCTCCTCTCATGATGCTTAGGAGATACCCAAGGACTGCATTTAAAGAGGGTCGATTTGTCTACCAGGCCCCACCTTCTCCCTGGCTCCCCTTCTTACTCCTGCCCCAAAACACAGGAAAAAAAAAAGATCAGGCATTATTCTATATTGAGCAGAAATGAATTAGCAAAAAGAAACCCAGTCTTTCTGATAGATTAAGAAATGCATCCACAATGTTTAGAGCCCTAAGAACAGATGGGCTTTTGTCCCTTTTTCTCCACATTGTATAAAATATTTCATAGGCCAAGTTTTCCCACTGCATTCCGGGCCATCTTCCAGGTGTCCTTATCAATATCTGGCCACTGGACCCAGGTGGCTCTGGAGGAGAAAGTGAGGCTGGTGACTTTGCACAGCCCTGCCTCACTTAAATCCAATTCTCTCACCAGTCATGGCATTGCCTTCCTCATGAGAACAAAGAACAAACCACACACAATTTCCCTCCCCAGCTCTTAACAGCCTATTCCTAAGAGAAGTAAGAGAAATTTGCCATTGTTGCTTGTATCCTAACTGTGGGGTATCTTTCATCTTTAATTATTATAAAAAATGATTAAGGGTCACAAGAGAGAAAAAAAAATAATTACTTAGAATTCAACCTCCTTGGGAGCAGTTGGGAACAGATGTGTCGGTATCTACCCAAACAGCAAGCCTCCCTTTACCTTTAAGCACTAGAAGAAAAGAGGGAAACAGGCAAAGGATTCTCCATCCGGAGACTTTCAGAATGAGAAGTTGCAGCCACACTGATCATTTGTGATTGTATGATTGGAGGCCTTTTCATGTTTGCAGTTCCGTACTTTGTAATGATAGGATGCAAATTCCAGCTTCTGACAGGCTCTCTATGGATGGGAGCCTTCTCCTGCTGCTTCTCAGTGGGTTCCGGAGTCAGATTGTTGTACTTAGAGCAACATTATTTCTCTGTTTTAATGAAATAATTGATAAGGCAATCCCTTCAATACCAAAATAATTAGACCATGAACAAGAAGGGAGGCCTCTGAGCTAAAGGGGAATTGACGAAGGTACAGAGTGGATTTTTTTTTAATTTCCCATCATCCTCTGAGCAAGTAGAGGCTGATTTTCTCATTCCTGAACATTGTTTTTGGATATAGTGCCTTATCAGTACATCACACCTTCATGTCCCGCCTTCTCCTGGAAGGGGACAAGGGACTTACACAGAGCAGAACAAAGAACAGATGGACCCGTATCGTTGATTATCCTGGGCCGTAATAATTTTGGGGCAGCTAGGGGCCACAGTGGACAGAGTGCTGAGCCTGGAGTCAGATAGACTCATCTTCATGAGTTTAAATTTGGCCTCAGACACTTCCTAGTTGTGAGACTCTAGGCAATCTACTTAACCCTGTTTGCCTCAGTTTCCTCATCTGTAAAATGAGCTGCTAAAGGAAGTTGCAAACCACTCTAGTATCTTTGCCAAGAAAACCCCAAAATGACTTCATGAAGAAAAGGCCATGACTAAAAACAAACAAAACAGAAAAAAAAAAACCTGAGCAACAACAATAGTAATTTCTAGGTTGCACTAGATGGTCCCCAAGGTTAGTCAAGAAGCATTTATTAAATTTCTATTATGTGTCAGAGCACTAAGTGCTGGGTATACAAATGTGAGTAAAAAGGATGATAGTACCTGACCTCAAGGAGCTTACATTCTAAAGGAAGAAGACAACACATAAAACGGAGTTGAAAGGTTGGGGCAAAGGTATTTACAACAGGGGCAGTGAGGTGAAATATGGAGAGATACAAGTTGAGCTGGGAGGTAGGAGGCTATCCTGGGCCCTTTCTCAAAACGGAGGCTCTAATTGGAACTCACCAATGGGAGAAGGGGATGTCAGGAGTGGAGGAATGTTCCAGGGTGAAAAAGCAGCTGAGGTACGGTGGCAAAGTCCAGAAAGTGAGAATAGATGAAATCATGTTATTGGAAGAGGCTTATAATCTACTTTAACCTACAGTAAGCTAGGTAGTACAGTGGCTAGTCCGCTTGCTGGGCCTAGAGTCAGAAGACCTGAGTTCAAATCCAACCTCAGGCATTTTCCAGCTGTGTGCATCCGGGCCAAGTCACTTGTCTTCCATTTGCTTCTTTTCTGCATCTACAAAATGAAGACAATAATACCACCTATCTCCCACGGTTATTAGGAGGATCAAATCCATATTTATAAAGCACTTAGCACATAGTAAGCCCTATATAAATGTTACCTTTATTTTTATAATTATTAGCTTTATTATATTATTGCACATATTATATATAAACATTAATTTATAATTATTTGCTTTATTTTGTTATTATATTATATATAATTATGTTTCTATAGTTATATATACTATATTAATAATGATTATATAATATATTATTATCATATTAATTATTATTAGTTATAAGAGATTATGCTTACACTATGATCATCATCTCTAGGTTTTCAACCTCTGAGTCAAAAAGATGGGTTGGTGGCCTGCTCATTCACCCCAGCCTACCTGCTTGTCAGTCTCAGTCCAGTCCAGTTAGCCACTTGACTAATGTGTACTTTCCACTTCTGTCCCATAAGGTGCTAGAATTTCAGTTGACAATGACTCTTAGGCTCATCATAGCCAAACTTGAGTCAATGAACTCAGATGAAAAACTGCTTTAGATGCTATTGGCAAATCTCTAAGATATCCAGTTTCCTCCACCAATTTATTTTTCCATGTGTGTTATTTATGCACTTTGGGACTCTGACTAAGACCTGATTCCTATGGTAACTAACTCCTTCTGGTATTTTTTTTTTAATTCTGCAAACCAAAATAATAAAAGGGCAGGCATTGAGATTAAAAAATACTACAGTATAGCTTCTCCTTGGGGCAGTAATTCTACACCACACTTCATATAAATTCCCTTTTTTTTAAGCCATCGATAACAGACAAAGCAAGTATGTTGGAACTGAAACACTTATATACACATATTAAAAATAAAATATATGTTGTTTATAGGAAAAGGATGTGGAAAAGACAGCATTTTGTCAAGACAAAGATGTGGAATGCAGATAAAGAGCATTAAAACAGTATTTATCTTATTCTCCTTCCTTTTGCATAGATACAGACTCTTTAGGAATAGCCTGCTGTCTTTATATTCTTCACCTCAATTATGCGAGATAAATGACTATTCCATGAAATAAAAAGGACATTGTAGTTTCGCCCACTCTGAGTTCTGTAAGACCATCACATAGTGCGGGATGTATCTGAAATGCTTTCTGGGCTGAGGAAAGCCAGAGTTTTTTTAAAACTAGGAACAACACCTTCAGTGAAGAAAATCCTGCTAAGCCTTTCTTTGTTTGGAGGTCTCATCTTGAGTGCTCCTAGAAAAGTACATCCCTTCAGAGAATCAACAAACTCTCTCCTCTCCTTCCCTCTCTCTCCTGCTGCAAACATGGAAATTTCACATTAGCTTTTAAGGAAATAAAGGCGGTTCCCCTTAACTATGATTGCAATGCAATGGATTGCTTTGGAAAATGTAGCCGGAAAGGTTCTATTGGAGAGGAGGGACATGTGATATGTTTTTAAAAGCATTTTTTTAAAATGTAGCCCAAAAGGAAATTTCTGGGTTTGTTTTTCATTTGTGAAATAAGGAACTTGGGCTGGGTAACCACTAAAGTTCCTTCTGTCATGTAATCTAATATGTAATCTAACCATATCTGACCAGTGCTGCCTTGTTTTGCTTTCCCCAGTGTGGAAGAAAAATACCATACTTTCCAGTCATAATTCCCTTCCTAGCTGCCTTAATGCGGCCTTATATAATGAGGACTCAAGGGAGATGCTCTGTGTTGGCTTTATCATCATAGCAGGGCATCTTACATTTTAAATTTCTGGATACACCATCCATAGCAGGATAATCCACAGAACATAAAATTAGTCAAGCAAGGGTTTCTTACATGTTTAGTATGGAGCAGGTTGTTCTAAATTCTGGGGATACAGAGGGAATTATAGATAGTCCCCATCCTCAAGGAGCTTAAGCTCTGAAAGGGAAAACGTGTATAAAGAGACACATGCACAGCAGATTTATGTTTGGGTGCTTCCAACATGGCTGAATCTGGGTCTATACCTGGCTGTCTTCTCTCATCACATTTTCATTCCCTTAAACTGCTTAGGTCCTACCCTCAAATATACCTCCTCCTTAACCTAGTATTATTTTTAGTCCTAAGATCCATCACATGTAATTTTAATTAAGGAAATATTGATTGAGGAAAATATCGAGGGTCAATACATGTCCAAAGAAGCAACACCTCAGTGTAGGGGGGGAAAAGAAACATTTAAAAATGTGTTAGTTATTCTGTTCATGTAAGATAAATAGAACACTGAGCAAGTCAAGAAGATCTGAGTTCAAATTTGCCCTCAGACACTTACTAGCTATGTGACCCTGAGTAAGTCAAATAACCTCTGTTTGCCTCAGTTTCCTCATCTTCAAAATGAAGATATAATAGCATGTACCTCTCAAGGTTTGGGGCAGTTTTTTAGGATAAAATCAGATAATAATTGTAAAGAACTTAACATAGTGCCTGCCACATAATAAGTATTATGTAAATGATAGCAATTATTATTTAAGGCAGCGGTTCTCAGCCTGTGGGTCACAACCTCTTTGGGGGTCAAACGACCCTTTCACAGGGGTTGCCTAAGACCATTGGAAAACATATTTCCGATGGTCTTAGGAACCAAGACACCGCTCCTCTATCCACCTCCAGGCAGGCCCGCCCACATGCAGATAAGCTCACATATGAGTATTAAAGCGTTGCGGCATTAGGAAGGTTGAGAACCACTGATTTAAGGGAAGAGAACATATACTCTATTCAAATAAATTCATATAAGAGATCTTATCAAGTAATTTCTGATGAACTTGAAGCACATCCAAAATCTAAGTACTAGATGTTACCAAGAATAGTCTCATGTCGTTAAAAGAGGATCCTCTTCGGTAATAATAAATTCTTTCCAGATCAGTGCTTTGCACATAGTAGATATTTAATGGATACTAGATGATTACTTTTTTAAAATCTGAGTAATTTTTAAAATACACTTAATTGATAACTTTTATCTTTGCATCAGTCCTTTCCCATTTCCTGCCCAGACTGAACCCTCTCCTATGACAAAGAAAAACCAACACAGATTGTCCTGATAATATTTCCGGTGTTCTAGCCTAATAGTTCCCACCTCCTCTATGATAGCAAATCACATGACTTTTTAAAATACTACTTATTTTGTGTACAAAACAATCATGTTAATTACTTTTTTTTATGTTTTTTTTTCCAACACTTTTTCTTATGTTGACCTAGCTAAAGCAGAGCAAGGTTTAGAGACTTGCCCAGGGTCACCCAACTACCAAGTAGCCAAAATGAATGAATGAAAAATTATTGATTAAATACCTACTACGTGCTGAGTACTGTGCTAGCTACACAAGTGCTGGCGGATATAAATAAACAATCCCTGCCCTCAATGAGCATATTCTCTACTTGAGGGAGACAAAACATAAAGGGAAGTTTTACTACCGGGCAGATGGAAAGGTCCATTGGACCCAAGGGAGTAGCAGTGGATGGACAGCAATGCCCAAGGGTCCTTAGTAGGTCAAACCAGGAATTGTGGAGTCTTCATTCCCAGCCATCAACCATTTTGGCTTCATCTTGCTTGATTTCCAATCCCTTTGAACTTCCACTACTTTTATCAGGAAGATTTTGGTCCCTGTCCCTTTGTCATCTCCTTGTTCTTTTTTTTCTTCCTCTTCTCTCCCCTTTTAGAAAGTGCAAGTTGTGGTAACTGTTTTGGACTATGACAAGATTGGCAAGAACGATGCCATCGGCAAGGTCTTTGTGGGCTACAACAGCACCGGTGCGGAGCTGCGGCATTGGTCAGACATGTTGGCCAATCCCAGGCGACCTATTGCACAGTGGCACACCTTACAGGTAGAGGAGGAGGTGGACGCCATGCTTGCCGTCAAGAAATAAAGGGAACAAAAGAAGCCTTTCTGCATTTGCCCACATAGTCTCTCTAGCCAGTATCTGTAAATACCTCAGTAAAATGGTCCTTTCATTTCCAGCCATGCATTCCTAACCCAAATCAGTGGTCCTTCAAATCCCATTTTAATTTGCACAACTTTAAATGTAGAGAGCCCCCTAAGACCTTTGCCACCCTACTGCCCCCCAAATCTACTCTTCTTTTAAGCAATATGATGTGTAGATAGAGCATGACAGAAATGATTTATTGTATCACACTGTTGTATATACCAGTATGCTAAAAATTTATTTCTAGTTTGTGCATTTGTATGTTGTGTGAGTTTCCTAATCCGTGTATATCTAGATGTTTTTAATAAGATGTTCTATTTTAAATTATGTAAATTGACTGGAGATATAGGAGAGCTGATAATATATATTAGGGTTAAATATTGTATCGTCTGCATTCCAGCAAAAATCTAACTTGTAAGGCACTAGTATAGTTACAGTGATATCTTAAAGGACATCAAATCTGAGCTTTCAACCGAACCATTCAAATAACTGGATACTCTCAACACTGCACACTTGGAGGGGGAAGATTCCATTTTGTGGAATCTTTTTACAGGCAACTTAGCATGATCTGAGCAGCTCCACAGCTGACCTCAAGGAAGTGTAGCCACAAGCCAATAGAGTACAGTAATCCCTTCCACATCTTGACTTTCCCCATCACAGTTTCGATATATTCTGGGTTGGCATAAGAAATTAAATAGGAATTCTTTGGGAGTTTTGCAGAAGCTGCTGCTGACACATGAAGGCCAGCAGATGACACAGAAAAAGTTTAGAAACTCAGAAATGCAGGAATGTTATTTAGAAAAAAAAGGTAGCCCAGTAGACTCTGGGATCATAAAAGGAAAGGCTAAGTCCGTATATGATTTCCTAAAGGGAAATGAAGGTGATGGGTCTACCCCTACAGATTTTACATGGATTTTCCATATCATGTTGGAGGGCAGGGGAGCTATGTCCCTCATCTCCTTGATGTGAAAGGGATAACTGTATAGCATTTTTCTGTATATACTTTAAAAAGCTGGAATCCTGGCTTTATACTTAACAGATGAGAAAGAAGTTGAATGGGAGGGAATTATTTCTTATTATTGCACCTAGAGTAAATAACATGATGGTGTTTGGTGTGTATGTGTATGTGTGTGTACATGTATGTTCATTGTAGGGATTGGGGGGGCGGGGAAGGAAAAAGGCTGGGAGGGGAGAAATCAGCATTTGTGAAACACCACCTGACCATCTAAGGAGATGCTCTCTGTTCTCACCTTTATATAAAATGTGCATCCTGGGAATTCTGTTGGAGATTTCCCATTCTGGATGAACTCTTAATGGGTTTGCACATTAAACTTTATAATGAAATATTTTATTATACAAAAAACAGATTAGAAAGGAATGCAGAATATTTTTCAACACAGCGATCTGTGCTTATTACACAAAATGACTTTGTGGTCAACAGTATTGTAGTCCCATCAAGACAAAAAAAAAAAAGGACGAAATTTAGCCATAGTTCTGAATGCACTTCGATAAAGCCAAAACAGCTAGTGATCTTTTTATATGCTCTTTATACTGAAATGAGTTTTAATTTGTCCTTTAAAAAAAAAAAGATGAAACTTAACAAAGAACAAGTTCTAGAAAACTGGAACAACCTCTTATGTATACTAGATGCTCGTTTCAGGAGGAGTTTTTAAATGTTTTCAATGTTATTATGTAGTAATGGCACTATTACGAAGCTATTTGTCATTCCATAGGAGTCTTAAAAGACTGCTCTGTGTATCACTGTGACTGCCGTGTGTGCTTAGAAATCTAGTTCTCTCAGTGGATAGCAATCAATTTATTCTGTAGTGATATTGTTATAATACTGCCATTCCCTTCTGTACTGCACTGCCGAAGGCCCACATAGCACTAACAGTTCTAGTTACAAATGGACCAATCCAGAGCTGAAGAGCTACGCATCAGACAGGGGAATTCCAGAGAATGGGTGGACCACACAGCATATTGTTGAACACTGTGCAATATTCCATACCTTAGCCCACCCTGGTAGGTCATTGCCTTATTAAATGGAGGGCAATCTACCATCTCATTCTGCATCTAGACTCTTTTTCCACATCACTTCAACCTTTTTTTCTCTTTTTCTCTTTCTCCCAAGACCAAATTTTGGGTTGACCAGGCCACAGACAGTGACAATTCTAATGAAGAGAAAGCTCGTTTTTCTGACAAATGAGGAACATATAATCTTGGCCTCACATTCCAAATTTGCTATGCTTATCTTCATACCAGCATGCCATGTTCTTCACTAACTCCAAGGAAAATCAGCTAGGGCTGCCAGACAAAAGACTGTAGGCATTCGCAGCTATCCCCCAATGAGTATAGATACTTCCTTTATACTTTCTTGATAAAGGATAAGGTAGGTCCTTTGGTTGTTCAGCCCAGTCAAGACAAAAGCCACCAAACTCTTTAGAACTGGGACAAGCACAGAATGAAAAAGACTGGGAAAGGAGGGGGAACAGTTCTCTCTCCCAACTTTATTGTCCCTAAGCCATAATTTCCTTTATGTTCATTTCCCATGGAAAGGCATCTTATGAGAACAAAGGCTCCTATGTGTAGGAAGGAGGGGAAAAAAGGTCAAACTAGACTTCTTTTAATCAATTTTAAGGGACCAACCCCTACCAAAGAGAGGGGCAAGAGTGACTTTTAGATTGCTGTTTGTGCATAACACAGAGATTGAACTTCATCATATCCAGCTTTGAGTTGTTCATACAGAACCCAGAAACAAGCAGGTTCCAAGTTGCCAGATAATTACACATTCTCTGTTGTGTTAAGTACTCTTAATGTATTCTCTTCCAACACTGCCAGACACACTGTTGCCGTAGTAGAATTGGTTGGTACTCTCTGCCATCATGCCCATGAACTCAGTGACTGAACCTGCTTTTTTGACCAAGATGACCATCCATCCTCAGAAAAGCCACATGTACCTTTCTGACAAAGCTGTGTAAAGTATTAGAAATTTGATTGCTGTAGAGAGATCCTAGTTGCCTTCGTGTATATATACTGCCTGCTTGAGTGTTCCTATATGTGGGTTTTCTCTGTATCTTGTAGAAATGTTGGGGTGTTCTATCCTGCCATAACGGCCCGTTTCCCGCGAGCCGACAACTTTAGCTGTATCTTACCTTCATTTTTTTGATGAGGTGGTTAAAATTTTGTTTCACTTTGTGTAGTGAATCCCATAGTAGTTTTCTGATTGTTGTTACCGATGACTTGACCTATTACACAGATATTCAATAAAAATGTTTTATTTCCTGTTGATGTCGTGGTGTTTCTACTCTTTTCTCACCCCCTCCCCTCACCCTGAGCTCGGGAATAAGCTCTTCCTCTTTTCCTAAGTCAATGGTCTATTACTTTGGGATCCCAATGGAAGCAGTTGGGAAGCTGAATAAAAGCCCACAGATAAATGCCAGCTTTTGTCTCACGTCGATGAATACAGAGCTGACTGCGGGGAAAACAAAGCCTGATGAGGATTTGGCCCTCTTTTCCTAGCATTCCTAGGCAGTGTTATTCTCAACATGTGTTTCTCTGTTTGTGTTTATGGGCAATTCATTTGGCCCACCTTCAGGCTTTCTAGTGTGCCCAAAATATGTCCTCCGGGGTTCTCTCTCAGTAGCTGGCTGAGTCACATAGGCATATCTCTTAGCACAGAATGGCATTGAAAACAATTTTTTTTAATTCCATCACGATTTTCAGAAGAAATGATAAAAACATTAAGTTTCCCACCTAGAAGAAGAAAGGAGCTGGGGGTGGGGGATGAAGAACAATTCAAACTACAGCATGGAGAGAGAGCCTTGGAGCAAGAAAACACCTACTGCAGAATTTCTTTTCTTTGATGAAGATCAAAAGTGGGAAAATTTGGTGATTTTTTTCATTGGCTCCGATCACCCTTGGACCTAACCCCATTTTCTAGAATGAGTTTTATCACTTTTCCAACTAGTTTTCATGCTACCCATGACCAAACAGGTAGTAATTAAGTTAAAGTTATTGGACAAGCCAGGGAAAGGGCAAATGGTCACACCACACAATGAGAAGTCATGTGGCAAAATGACATTTAGCATACAGGCAAAGAAAAAGCAATGCAACAGCTTTGTAAGATTGTTTTCAAAATGTTTTCAAAAATTGTAAGATTGTTTTCAAAAATGAATTACTATAATTAAAACTGGCTACATATAGGCATTTATGTGGTTTAGTTTTTATTCTCTTTAAATAATCAGGTGAATATGGCCAAAAACTTTTTTTTAATGTTTCCTTACCTGTTGGCTTAAAAAAAAAAAAAAGCTAACACATATTGGGACTACAATCAACTTTTTTTTTCTAAATAGGTATATGACCATATATAAAGGCATGTTTCCTGCCTTAACTCGTAAGCACAGAATCTGAGAGTGGGAAGGAACCTCAGAAGGCCATCTCGATCAATCAATAGAAAACTGACTAATTATTCTGTCAGCAACATACCCAACAAGTACTTTCTTCTGCTTGACAATCTGTCCAGGAACCACAGAATTCTCTCCTTCCAGAGATGGCTTATGCCACTTTTGGACAGCTTTCATTGTTAGGAAATTTGGGGGGTTTTGTTTTGAGTTAGTTTGGTTTGGTTTGGGGTTTTTTACACAATTTGTTTCTTCTGTGTTTCCTAACATTATTGGGGGCCTAAGGGGCCCCCAATAGATAACACAAAACAAAGTCACGTCCATATTTCATTTATGCCCACAATTTATAACCACTGATTTGGAAATTCCAAATGGGACTGTCTTGCTACTGTCTTTCCCCCTCAGCTCATCTTTATTGCATATTCACCGGGATAAAATTTCTCTGATGCTTAGTGACTGATACAGGTTAAACCCCAAACTGCAAAGTAAGACAGTGAAAAAGGGACTTTTGAAGAAGGGAGCAAGAACCAAAAAACTAACAATAAAACTGTGTGAGATGAAAGAGTTCAGAGTCTGAGTCTGAGATCAGAAAAGGCCTTTATTCTTTCTCATGAGAAAGGGCCCTGCCCCTGCGGCTCAAATGGCATCTGCCAGGGAGAGAGGAACATGTGGAAGCAAACCCATGGTTATATACTCCGTAACACTGAAACCCCAACCCCCAACTGGCCTTCACTCCCATTGGTGGGGAGGCTGGCTCACAATCTAAGTGCAGGAATCTACCTCTGAGACAAAGGACCCAGAAACATGTGGGTGTCCAATGCAAGGCCAGGAAAGCATTTTTGTCCTTATGTGGCATATCTTGTGCTGAGGTGGCACTGGGGAGGATCTCCATCACTCTAAGTCCCAGATTCCTGTAAGGTCAGGTGACTTCTTAACTTAGACCTAGTGGATGCTGAAGCCACTCTAGATTTGATTTTTCAAAATGGGGAAACCTCACTGCAAGTTATCCCTCACACAAAGAAGGGAAGACACTTTCCAAAACACGAAGGGTAAGACGTATGCAGGATGGACCACTGAAATTAACAGACAAAACATCCTACACACTTTTGATGATGTGTTTGGGACCTGCATGATTATTTTGCTCCTGTTCCCAAAAGCTGCAACCATTTTGAATACTCTGCTCACCTACTGCTTTTGCCTGCCCCTTTACTAACCCCAACTCCCTTATTCCCCCCATAGACACTTTCAGAATTTATCTATTTATTTTTAGTTCCCAACATTCATTTCCACAGGATTTTGAGTTCCAAATTTTCTCCCCATCTCTCCCCTCCACCACCCCAAGATGGCATGTGTTCTGTTACTCCTTCCCCCAACTGCCCTCTCATATATCTGCCCCTATCCGCCCTTTAGCCCCTCACCCCTTACTTTCTAGTAGGGCAAGGTTGATTTCTACATCCCATTGCCTGTACATCTTATTTCCTGGTTGCATGTAACAACAGTTTTTTAACATTTGTTTTTAAAACATTGAGTTCCAGATTCTCTCCCTTCTCCCCTCCTTACCCACCCCCACTGGGAAGACAAGCAATTCAATATAGGTTATACATATCATAGACATTTTCTGTGTTGAAAACCAAGAAAAGCATGCCGTCCCCTACATAATCCTCATAAACAAACACACACACACACACACACACACACACACACACACACACACACACACACACACACACACACACGCGCGCGCGCGCACCCTTCTCTAAAACAATAAAGAGATTGCCTGCTCCCAGTAAAGAAGATTGCTTTGTTCTTTCTGGAGTTGACAAAGGATTGGATTAGCTGGTGACTTTATCATCGAGCCATTATTCAGTATTCTCTCCTGCAACCTATTTATCTGCCTGACTGGCTCAGTTCTACTTTCACTTTTAGTCTTTCTTACCTTTACTGGAGCTGGGGTGAAGGGTTGTTAACATCCCCAGTGAACTGAGACTGAAGCCGTGAGTTGGAGTTGCAATATCTGCCCGCTCCTGAGGTGGACAAAGCCCTGGGCTTGAAATCAGCAAGATTCATCCCATGAGTTCAAATCTAACCTCTGACACTTCCTAGCTGTGTGGCCCTGGGCAACTCATTTAACCCTGTTTGCTTCCATTTCTTTATCTGGTACAGGAAAAGGAGAAAGAAGTAGAAAACCACTCCAGTATCTTTGCCAAGAAGACTCCAAATGGGGTCATGAAGAATCAGGCATGAATGTAAAGTCTCCAACGCCCCCATTTTACAGAGGAGAAAATTGAAGCCCCGGGAGGCAGTAAAGCGTCCAAAGGTCAAACAGTAGTAAACATCAGAGGCACTATTTGAACCTATGTCCTATAAATCTTGAATTAGGGTGGTTTTCACTGAGGCAGCCAGGTGATAGATCATCAGGCTCAGAGTCAGAAAGACCTGAATTCAAATCTAACTTCAGGCACTTAGCAGTGTGATTCTGGGTACTTGTTTAGTGTTACCTAGTTTGTAAGTGGAAGACTCCAAATCCAGCTCCCATGAGCTGCCATGTGATCTTGCCACCCTATTTACAACTTCCACGCATTATTTCCTTGAGATTTTAAACTCTGATTAAAACTTTAATATTAAATAATTTCCCCATCTCATGTTATTTTTGAAAAATGACTTAATGTGAAAGCACAGACTTTAAGTTAAATGACTTGCCCAGGGTCACACAACTAGGGAGTATCTGAGGCTGGATTTGAACTCATATCTTTCTTACTCCAGGCCTGGCACTCTATCCACTGCACCACATTGCTGCCCAACAGTTGGAGACCAGATAACCTCTAAAATGCCTTTCAGTTTTAATCCTATTCTTTGATAGGGGAGAGAGAGTGAGCTTGTGATTTCATCGGTTATAGGTAATAGAAATTCTCTCTACTAATGCTATTCTGTGTCTTCTCCATAACATGCTCTCAGAGTGTTGTCTGGAGGAGAGGGGGGCTGAGTGACGTTGCCAGAGTCATATCACTACTATGTGTCAGAAGGAGGACTTGGAACCCAGGTCTTCCTGGCCCTATTTACCACACCTCACTGCCTCTCTGGGACTGTGGGATGGTTTATAAATCTTGCCCAATAGGTCAGGATTGCCCAATTTCTCTCACAATTTCCAAAATTACACGGTCACAAGCCAGGTTAATTAAATCAAGAAGGAAATGAAGAGTGGTGTCAAAGCCTTCAGCCTGACAAATCCTGACTGCATCATTAAATTGGTTATTCACTGACCTGTTCAGAATGTCAAGAAAGAAAATTCAGTAGGCAGTCAGCTCTCTGTCTTACTCTACTTTCCCACACTCAGAAGCTAATCTACCCACAGACTCTCCCAAAGCTGTGCCTCTAACCTAAGAAGATCTTGATGGGTTCTTCAGGGTAGCCCAAGATCACCCAAGAATTCTGAAAAGAAAGATTCCACTCTAGTTCATAACAAAGCAGCAGCAGCAAACCTTTAGTGAATTCTTCCTCTGTGCCAAGTATATTAGCCTAGAGCCTGGGCATGTTTTCAAAGCAGGTCTAGTGTACCAATTCAGAGCCAGGACACTTGCAAATAGCCACCTCAAAACAAGGCTCAAGAACACAGGTGACTGCAATAGCTACCTTGGGAATATTGTTCTGTGAGCAAGAATGAAATAAAATAAAACAAACTGTGCTTGATTAGGAGGTCCAGCAGGGCAACAGGAGGACTACTGAGCTCAAACCACATCCTCCAGCTGATAGAGAACCTGACAAGGTCAGGCTTACCAGCCCAACCAACACTATCCTCTGTCCCAAAATGAAACATTGTTTTCCTCTTAGGATTATAGATGTGAGTTTTTATTTTTATTTTTTTATTCAGAACTTAAGAAATGAAGCAGGCATTTTCATAACATAGTAGAATAGGGAAAAAAAGATGATTGTACATGAAACTGAAAACATTTTATGTACAACTTACTATTCCTTTTAAATATATAATAAACCTATTGTGTAACTCTTTTTCCCCCCCTTTGGTTTTACACACACACACACACACACACACACACACACACACACACACACACAATTATTTGTGTCTAATGGTAGCCATCTCCAGGATTATAGGTCTACAAAGTTCGAGGTGGAAGAGACCTCAGAAAGATCACAGTTGAATAAACAGAAACCCAGGGATATCAAATGACTTGCATCATGTCAGACAGGTCTGGAGCATCAGAGGCAGTATTGAACTCAGATCCTCTGACTGCAGTGTTCTTTCCACAGTACTATATGGCTACTCAAAGCTTGGCCTGGTCCAGATGCTTTCTCCTTCTCCTTCCTTCCCTTTGCCACTGGCCTGGTTTACTACCATCCAGGCTTTGAGCAGTAGGGGATACAATATGTAGAGACAGCATCCTTTTATTTAAAAAAACAAACATTCAGTACTCACCCTGCCTAACTCCCCTTAACGCCAAGGCTAACCCCATCATAGCATTATATTCATTTATCCTAGTCAAGTATCCTGAGGAAATGGAATCACCTCCCCCCATCTAAACTACTCTCTCCACTTTGAACTCTGACACTGCTCTCACTTAGTTTTCCTCTCTCCTGTCTGATTTCTCCCTCTCAGTCTTCTGAGCTGCATCATCATTTATCAGACAAATAATCTGAAAGGTACAGGGGAAGAAGGATTCTATTGTAGCTGCGGTGGGGGTGGGGAGGGAGAATGAGCTGTACAAATAGATAGAGATGGAAAATGGAAGGTAAAAGGTCAAGGTCAGGACCCAGCTAATAGTCCAGTTTAACTATAGTGCAGAAGGGGAGAAAGGGAATGATGTGAAATAAAGCTTGAAAGTAGGAACCACATTGTAGAGAGCCTTAAATGCACAAAAGAGAATAACAACAAAAAAGCTCAGAAGAGTATGGAAATAAGAAGAGCACTTCTATTACTGCCTTATTAGTAGGGCATCACTAAGCAGGGGTGATCCACAAGGGCCTCTATTCTTTCTGCACAATTCCCCTTGCTGATGCTCTAAAATAGTCATAGATTCAATTATCTCCCAAAAATAAAGTCCAAATCTATCTATCCAGCCCCCATCTCTTTCTCTCTCTCTCTCCCTCTCTCTCTCTCTTTCTCCTCTCTTTCTCTCTCTCTTTCTCTCTCCTCTCTCTCTCTGTCTCTCTCTCTGTCTCTCATTCCTAGCACCTGTTGGACAGCTCCACTCGAATATAATTCAGACAACTCCAACTCAATACATCCAAACCAGAATTCATTATCTTCTCCCCCAAGCCCACTCCTCCAAATTTTGCTATTTCTGTCCAGGTTATCCCCATCCTCCCAGGCACCCAGATTCAAAACCCAGGAATCATGTTGAACTTTTCTTTTATCTTCCATATCCAATCAATTGCTAAGTCCTATAAATTCTGTATCTTTATATCTCTAATATCTGTCCCTTTTTCTATCCCTACGTTGCCCTCTATCAAGCCCTTTATCACCTCTCATATGACCTACTGTAATAAACTTCTAACTGGTCTTTCTACTTCTAAGGTCTCCCCTCTCCATGCTAGCCATCAAACAGTTGCCAATATAATCTTCTCAATACACAGGTCTGACCACATGTTATTTCCCTGCTCAAAAATCTGCAAGAGTTCCCCATTGCTCCTATCATAACATACAAACCTCCTGGTCTATCATTTTTTGATATTATGAACTTAACAATGATCAACAAACATTGCAAAAAGAACATGAAGTGCATAAAGAATAAGAAAGAGGATTGTATAAGAAAATGTGAACTTATCTATGTAGTTTGTGATCTATGGTATGTGTTATACAAGCTATGTAAGGGGATTGAGATATCTACAGATCAGCCTCTATATACTGACAAAGAAAATGGGGGGGGGGGGTAAGAGGGCAAAGAGAGGAGAGAAGAGGAAAGAGAAGAGAGAGGGAGGAGAGAAGAAAGGGGGAGAGGGAGAGAGTGGGAGAAAGAAGGGAAGAGAGAGAATAGAGAAGAGAGGGAGGAGAGAATAGAAAAGATAGGGGAGAGAGAGAAGAGGGAGACAAGAGATGGGGGAGAGGGAAGAGAGAGAGAGTGAGTGGGAGAGAGAAGGGAGAGGGAGAAGGAAAAGGGGGAGAAGAAAGGGGAGAGAAGAGAGAGGGAAGAGAGAAGAGAAATGGAGGAGAGGAGAGCAAAGAGAGGAAAGGGAGGAGAGAAGAGAGAAGGTCAAAAGGGAGAGAATGGGAGGGACAGGGAAGAAGGGAAAGAGAGAGAACCTCTATTTTTATAGGTATTAGGAACTCTCAGATGAGGAAACTCCTTCTAGCAATACAATGTAGGCACCATTTTCCAACCTATAGTCATAAAGAGTTGCCTACAGCACTAAGAGGTTAACTCACTTCACCAACATCATCCATCCAGTGTGTCTCAGGGGCAGGATATCAACCTAGGTCTTTCTAGTTCCAAGGCCAACTCTCTGTCCTCTCCACCACTGCCAACAAGATAATAACAGCATTGCTCTCCCCCATTAAAATTCCCTTCTGCATTTCCTATGGTTCTCTTCTGTGCATAGTATTCAAGTCTCTCCACAATCTCACTCCAAAATGCCTTTCCAGTCTTATTTAATATCACTCACATTTCTAGAGCAATTCTGACTTTTCCCTTGACCCTTCCTTTCCTTACCTTCTATGCACGTCATATCTCAAGGAAAGTATTGTCAATAAGTATTGTCAATTGTTCTTTTTCTTTCTTCTTCTTCCTCACTTTTTTTCTTTCTCTCTCTTCTATAGTTTCAATACAAAGTACAAAGTCATGCACATGTATGATATACATCATATATGTGTGTATACATACACATACACATATATGCATGTATACACATATATGCATATTTAAAAATACTCATTTGCCACTAGCTGCTCTGCTTGGTTTCATTTCCACCACCATTATCAATATCAGCATCATGCCCTCTCCAGAAAACTCATCATCCTGCAGATTTCTTCAGCTTTAATATTCACAGCCCTCTGATACAGTGGTTCTCAACCTTCCTAATGCCACAACCCTTTAATACTCATATGTGGGCATATCTGCATGTGGGCAGACCCTCCTGGAGACAGATAGAGGAGCAGTGTCTCAGTTCCTAAGAGCATCGGAAATATGTGTTTTCTGATGGTCTTAGGTGACCCCCGTGACAGGGTCATTCGACCCCCACGGGGTTGCGACCCACAGGTTGAGAACTACTGGATTAGAGAGTTGGAAGGTGGGCCAAAAAATTCCTCCCATAACCTATCTTTATAGAGGGTTCAAAATGCCATCCATCTCTTCCTTTGCCACCAGCAGCTCTGCTTCATTCTGATTCCATCATCATCCTCATGCCCCCTCACCAAGTATTCTCTGGCACATCCCTCATCTTTTCAGCTTCCTCTTTTATGTAGTCTTCTCCCATTTGGATGGTAAGTTCCTTGAGGGTAGGGCCTGTCTTTCTTATTTAAATCCCAATCACTTAGCACACGTGGTACCTGGTATACAGTAGGCACTTAATAAAATGTTATCATATGGTGATATATAATAATATATAATGTACATAGTAAAAGTATTTGGCACTGAATTGATCTGAACTAACTGATTTGCCCATGGTTACTGCCCATCAGTACTAGAGCTAATAATAGAAATCTCATCCCATGCACACCTGCCTGTAAGGTCACTATCTCCAAGTGCTACTCTCCCACTTGTGGGTAATCATTTTTCCCCCGGCAGTGATGATGGATTTATACTGAGTCATCCATAATCTCCATCCAGTCCTACTTGAGACCACTGGAATCCATTTGGCAAATTGGCTGGCTGGGATAGAGGTACAATCTGTGGCCAAAGCTAAGTAGTTTAGACTAGGAATTTAACCCATAAATTTGGCTATATTAGCACTATACCCATCCCAACCGAGCGAACAGGAGCTATTTATAATGTTCTGCTGAATAATTAAACAAAAGATGAGATACTCATGTATGTAACATAATTTCTTCCAAAAAATGTTGTACCATCCAGATCTTGAACATTTTAAAGACATCTTTCAAGATTTATCACTGCTCTAACAGATTGTGAGACAGGATTCTTATCCTTCAAAGAACCCAAAGCTTCAAATCCCAATTGCCCTTTTGACATTCCAAATCAGTTTTTCTTACACAGATAATTGTTTAATCCTAGTCTTTTGAACTGACAGTAAGAAAAAAATGCAGATAATTGCTGTTACAATAAATGGAAAAGCAGCAAAAATTACCAATTTTATTCAGTTCATTTAACCCCTAATCAACTGTCAAGCAAAACATTCTTCCCATCTGACAACTACAGTTAGCACTGACGGGACGCATTTCTCAGGCTCCCCTCACATCAGGCTTCTCAGAAAGTAAACTAATTGCTTAGCATTTATGCAGGCTGGGAACTGGGGCATTATATTTTCTTATTAGTGTACAAGTCTGTTTTTCTACTTGTTTATATTTCAGTATTAGCCATCTCCACTTCTAAATTGCAGTATCTCTCAGTCTGCACAGATTCCAGATGTTCATTACTTCACAACGCACTCAGGGTCTTATCTTTGCTTGGCTTCTTGTCCTTAAAAATCACATTAAGCATGATTTTATTGCAAATATGCTGCAGTCTTTTTTTAAAAAAAAAAAAGGAAAATTCAATGTGGTAATGAAGAGGGCTTTGCTTTCATCAATAAAATCCTTGGGTGGTATACACATTTTTAAGTGTTTCTTAGTGTTCCCCAAAAATAGAGATGGTAGGCACAGAAGATTGAGAGTCACAAGGAATCCCAGAGATCAAGTCCAACCTGATAAGTTTACAGATAAGGAAACAAGGACCCAGAAAATCGAAATGATTTGCCCCAAGGAGTGTTTAAAAACTTTATAAAAGAAAAAAAAATACTAGAATATAAAGGAGAATGACTGAACCTAACAAAAATGTGTTTGAGCAATACTATGATCTTCAAATCTGAAATTTCTCTCGTGTTCTAACCATCTGACTTGAGCCTGACAACAATCCAAGGAAATCCACCCATCACCATGTTAACTGCAATGTGATGAATTTTTCAGCCAGAATGGCTCTTCATGACCATCTACTACAGTGGTTCTCAACCTGTGGGTCGCAACCCCTTTGGGGGTCGAACAACCCTTTCACAGGGGTCACCTAAGACCATCAGAAGACACATATTTCCAATGGTCTTAGGAACCGAGACACCGCTCCTCTATCCATTTCCAGGCGGGTCTGCCCACATGCAGATACACCCACACACGAGTATTAAAGGGTCGCCGCATTAGGAAGATTGAGAACCACTGATCTACTATATAATAGAGGATTTGAAATCTGGGTCCATGGAAGGAATACCCACACTCATCCTTAGAGTACGATTAAAGCTCCGAAATGAACTCCAGCTAAAATTTATGCAAAATAAGTTTGATGGGTACAAGTGGCCCATGTGGTCTGACTTTCTGGATGTAAGGCTCAAGTCATACCCCACTTTCTTCCCATTCACATGACATCCTCAAGAATTGCTCCTCCCTTGGCCCTTCCCAAATGTTCTTCAAAAATCAGTTCCATACATGTTCAACTCTCATACTGGCTTCCTAATTGGCTTCCTTGATTCAAGACATTCCCCTCCAATCCATCCTCCATGTAGTTGTCAAAGTGATTTACCTAAAGAAAGCATCTGGTCATGTCATTAGATTACAAATTCCTTGAGGGCAAATACTATTTTATGCCTTTCTTCATATCTCCTGCGCTTAGCGCATCTGGCTTTCTCTTCACTATGCCATATTGCCAATGGTTAACTTAGCCAAAGACTACTAGTTTTATTACCCCAGCCTTCCCATAACTCTCTCTTCCTCTTATTGTTACCTAGTGAATCTTTTTTGTGTCAGTACTCATAAAACAAAATCCCCGATTTCTTCCATTTATCCTGTCTCCCCCTGAAAGCTTGAGCTAATGTACTTGAAACATTCTTAAAACCTGATTATACATTTCTAAAGATATAACTAACCAGGTTATTATAAACACCACTGAGAAACCTTCTATCAACCTCTATCTAAGTAGACCGTAACTGTGCTTATAAGTTAAAGTACTGAAAGTGATGTAAATCATCCTGTTAATGCACTTTGTGATTCTTCCAAGTTAAGCATTTTTTTTCAGTGGAGGAATAAATGACCTCTCCTATACCCAATTTATATTATACATCAGGTATCTCTTTTATTTTCCCCTTTGGGAACACCTAGACACAAGCCATAATTCAAATTATAATTAGCAATATTCTTGGGACACTCGGAGAGAAATGTGTGTAAAAGAATGAGGATCCTAAAACCCTCCTAATTAGAGATCAAGCATCCCCAAAGATGAATGTCAGGCAAGCCACAATGCCTTGGTACAGTATAGGGAGTGGTGCAAGTGACCAGCCCCTGTGAGTCTCAGCTGACACACATTATCTCATTTGAGCCTCACAACTACCCTTTGAAGTAAGTACTAGAGACATCATTATCCTGACTTAACAGAAAAAGCCACCAATGGGGGCTCAGAGATATTGAGCAATTTGTCCAAGGTCATACAACAACTAAGTACCGTAGGGAATCATACCAAGGTCTTCCTGATTCCAAGCCCATCACCGTAGCCACCACACTAGGTAGTCTCTTTGATGGGATGGCGTCATCTGATCCAATTCGATTTTCTTTCTGACTCCCACTCTGATTTTCTTCCATCGAGCCCAAGCACATTCACTTTTTCAATTACTCAATCAACAAGCATTTGGCAAATAATCGTTACATTCTAAGAATTGTACAAAGAATACAAAGACAAAGGTTGAAGAAAAGGTGTATTGTGAGTATCGAGATATTACCATGGATTTCTGTGTAGCTCTAGATATATTTCTGTATATCTAATAGATAGGTAGATAGATATAGGTAGACAGATATACAGAAATAGATATCTGAATATATAAACAGACACGAATATCTGTGTATAGATAGAAAATGGATATCTCACTATATTTACACACATATCAGTATCTACATAAAGACAAACACCTGTATTTGGATATATATCTGAATACATCGATACGCAGACATCTGTATCTAGATACGATACATATCTATAGATATCTGAATATATACAGAGAGATAGATATCTATATATAGATATCTGAATACACATACAGATATCTGTATCTACATGATAGATATCTATAGATACATATCTGAATATATGCATACTTATCTCTACATAGAGATAGATATCTAAATACATATGCAGATATATATACATATACACATATATATCTCTAAATATATATGCAGATATCTAAATATGTGTAGATACAAATCTGCACAAACAACTATATATGGATAAATATCCATGCATATAAATTTTTTATATTTCTGTAAATATATTATATATGTGTTTACGTATACCATATACCAGTGGCTCTCAACCTTCCTAATGCTGTGACCCTTTAATATTCGTATGTGGGTGTATCTGCACATGGGCAGACCCACGCGGAGATAGATAGAGGAACGGTGTCTCAGTTCCTAAGACCATCAGAAATATGTGTTTTCCGATGGTGTTAGGCGACCCCTGTGACCCCTGTGAAAGGGTTGTTTGGCCCCCAAAGGGGTCGTGAGCCACATGTTGAGAACCACCACTATATACAGAAGTGTATATATAGAGATATACAGAAAACATGGCAATATCTCTACATATGTTTGTGTATGTACATATACATGTACACATGCGGCTGTGTATGCTTACTTCTTGTTTTAAAATAGATTAGAAGCATCACAAACTGCTTCTGGCATTGTAAACATCTGGGCTATTTCCAGTTGCCACCAAGACAAGAAATCCGCACCTGGGCCCTGTGAATGCTGGGAAAATGACAGCCCTAAGAAAAGATAATGGAATAAAAAGCATACAAAGACCTGGAGAACCATCAGAACCCTGGTGGCCTGGCAGTCTCTGCCTGGGTGACCTCAGATGCAACTTTCCAGACTGAGATGAGAGCTACAATTGGACTCTGGGAGCCAGCAGAAGAAACCACTTTCCCAGTCCTGGTCCGTGACAATGTCTCTTGTACAGTCGTCACAAATTGCCCTGCAATTTTCAAAGGTAACTATAGAGACAGGAATTTTTTTTGCTTAGTGCAAAAGTGATGAGAAAGAATCCTAGGATAATTTAGGAAGCTTATACCTGATTGGAAAGGTTCAAAAAGGTCACCGCCGATTGAGGAGGACCTATTAGTGCTTCGTAATTACTAAATGAGATGAAGAAGAGTGCTGAGGCTGTCTGTTGCTCAAAGATCCTTCCAGCAAGGGAGAGAAATCAGAGGGAGGCGCCTGAAGAGTTAATCAGGGAAAAGTCGGTGTGAAATAATGTGAGAGAGAAAGCAGAACTAAAAGTATAATGTTCACATTGAAGAGAAGGGAGCAAACATTTATTAATCACCTTCTATGTGGCCCGTACAGTGCTAGGACCTTTACAAATATCTTACTTGCTCCTCAAAGCAATAATCTCCATTTTCCAGTTCAGGAAACTGAGGCAGAGGTTAAGTCATTTGCCCCAGGGCAGATCCGAATTTATGTCTTCCTGACTCCAGGCCCAGAGCTTTAACCACTGGGCCACCTGGTTGTCTTCACTGACTAAAATAATATGCCATCTAGAGAAACACGTGTTTAAGTTTACAACCATAATGGATCAACAAGCATGTGTTCATCATTTTTTGTGCCAGGCACCGTCCTGAGGTTATGAAGACAAAAGTCCAAATAAAGATGCAGCATTAGTCCTTGATAGATTGCTAGTGGTGTCCAAGAGTCTAAGCTGATTTCTTGTCATAAAGTTGATTAAATGCACAGCTAATCATGCCCTCTTAAATGTTTGCTTTCTTTGCAGCTGTGCCTAAAGAAAGGAAAGGATTGCCCTTTCTCCTCCTGGCCTCCAAGTACCCATCACTCTGGTGAATATACCAAGGGGGAGAGGTAAAAGACACCATGCTAGGCACTGGAGATGGCAGGAAGTATAAGACACTCTTCTATTTTCCTTCCTTCAAAGAGGAAAGGAAGCCAAATGGCTTTGTTCAAATTTTTTAACCTCTCTAAAATTTAGTTTCTTCATTCTTTTTTTTTTGAATTATGACAACCATTCCAGAGAGCAATCTGGAACTATGCCCAAAGGGCTATAAATAATTGCATACCCTTTGACCCAGAAATACCACTTTTGGGGTTGTATCCCAAAGAGATCATAGAAGTGGGAAAAGGACCCATATGTACAAAAATATTTATTGCAGCTCTCTTTGTGGTGGCAAAAAACTGGAAATATAGGGGATGCTCATCAATTGGAGAATGGCTAAACAAGTTGTGGTATATGAATGTAATGGAATACTATTGTGCTATAAGAAATGGGAAGGGGAGTCAGAGGCAAGATGGCGGATTGGCAGCAGCAACATATCGCAGCTGTCACATAGCCACCCCAAAATACCCATAAAATAGGACTCTAAACAAATCCTAGAACTCCAAAACGCACACAAAGATACTTCCCACTAAAGTCAGCTCGGCTACAAGGAACCATATCAGCACTGCGCACCAAAACCAGCCTGCCCTGAAGCCACAGCTGTGGCCCGGGGGCGGCTGGATGGGAGGAGCCTCTCAGGTGAGCAGATTAACAGCAGCTGCAAGTGTGGATTGCGAAAGGCGGAGATAAGCAGTCCGGCCAGAAGGCCTCCAGAGCAGAAAAGCAAAAGGCAGAGGTTTTGCACCCGCCTCCTCGTTGTAGCTTCCCGCCCACGGCCTGCAGGCAGCAGGGGGACTGAGCGATTGTTCTCAGGCCAGTGCTCTCGCGTTGAGTGGCCTGGATCTGGATCGCCGTCTTGGGCCTCCATCTTGGAGTCTTCATTATCCAGTCAGCCGGAAGTAATTAGGAAGAGTCCCAGCATCTTCCTGAGAGCTACGGCAGCCGGGAGGACCCTAGCGATTTGGGATACAGCTTTCCCTTCTGGAAGCAGAGCCCCACAGAGATTTTAAAAAAAAATCATGGTCTGAAGAACCATGAGTAAGAATAAGCATA